>JAJJWW010012787.1:0-677855 GCA_023531295.1 Papaver armeniacum
ATTGTGGGAAATATTTATATGCCGACTATAAGATAGCCGGCCCAAGATAGTCGGCATTATCTTCATTCATAGACCTTGCCGGCCCAAGATAGTCGGCGTTTTCTTCATCCGTAGACCATGCCGGCCGAAGTTAGTCGGCACCTTATTCAATCGTCGACCTTGCCGATTTTTCACATTTTCAGAACTGAAAGTGTTGATCGAAATCGAACTCATAAGACAACAGGTTTAATCTACTGAATTCATAATTTCAAAATTTTAATCTAAACTCAATTAATTAAGCTAATCAATTTTTTTAGTATTAATTATACAAGGGTATATTAGTCATTTAGAAAATACATGGTTAAGGGGTGGCTTGTTTTACTTCAGAATGACCCAGGTTTTGTCTCATTAGGTATACCCCAATTAATCTGGGTATACCCCAATTTGTCCAGGTTTTGGAATGCTAGAGTTTGGCCAAAAGTCAAGATGGGATTAAGGCTTTCGTTCTCAACAGGAAGAATGTACACTTTTGTTCAAAGACGTGCGAGCCAGCAACTATGTGTAAGGAATTTTGGGGTACTCTGTGAAGCAAATATGCCCCCTATGTATCTAGTACATCATATCAAAAGGGCAAAAACCTATGGTTTGGCCGGACTAGCTCCGGTATTTTCTCTCTTCTTTTTTTCTTTCACGTTCTTTCTTTTTCTTTGATTTTGCGTCAAACCATGGCGCAAGATCAAACCGTTCCACCTGATCTTGGTGAAAGATCACGTGATCTAGCCAGAAAAAATCAGTTTAGGAATAGAATTCGTTCCAAATCAAGAACAAGACAAATTTATGTGCCAAAAACGGGAAACCCTAATTTAGCCGAATTTGGAAATCCAAAGAATGGTGCTAGGACGGATTCTGGAAATCGTTCCTATGCACATATAGTTAAGAAGCGCACCCATGTGATGTCCATTATTGATGCTGATTCTCTATCACATCCGCCAGTTCGATCTTCTACAGGTGAGATTGTGATTAAAATTCCAAAAGAGGTGATTACAAAGTCCAAAGAAGTATGGAAATTCAATCTTGTTGGCCGATTTGATTTTAAAACTCTAGGGCTAAAGTTTGATGAAGTTAAACGGGATTTATGCAATCAATGGAAGCTATCAGGTCAGGTTCAATTTATTCCTTGGGTTAAAGGTTATTTTGTTATTAAATTGTTCAATGAAGCTGATCGGAAGAGAATAAGCTATGAAGGTCCGTGGAAGATCAAGGAACAACAATTAAAAGTGTTGCCATGGACACCTATGTTTAATCTAGAGGTGGAGACGATCAAGAGAGCCGTTGTTTGGGTGCGTTTTAAGAAGCTTCGTCTTGAATATTGGGAGGAAGAAATTCTTTTTAGGATTGCTCGAGGTCTTGGCAAGCCTGTTGCAGTTGATCCGAGAACCCTAAATCATGAGTATGGTTATTTTGCTGCGGTTCTTATTGATATTTATTTTTCAAAGCCGCTTAATAAAATAGTCATTGATGATGAAGATCAACCTGATGGTTTTTACCTCGAATATGAAATTTTGAACATGCCAGATTTTTGTGCCTATTGCAAATCAGTTGGACATGTTGAAGATAATTGTAGAACTAAAAAATACAATGAATTAAAGAGGAAGCAAGATGTTGAAGAAGATGAAGAGAAGTGGAAATCCCTTCAGGCTGAGATGGATGATCTAAGATACTGGAATCGTAGAAAATATGATAAAAATAATCCAAACGACAAAGGGAATGTTGTTAAGACGAATGGTAAAGGAGATGGAAAAGGGGATGATAAAACTAATGATTCGCCAGGACAAGGGGATGGCAAAGATGATGGCAAAGGAATTGAAAAGCCGGAAGGTTTATTGATTGGTGGAGTTACTTTTGCTGGCGTTCACACAATTATTCCAAGCCCATCAGCTAGTGTGGCGGATGATAACACGGTTCGTAATGATGAGGTTATGCAACCTGGTAGCTCAGAAGCTCAATCTATTCAATCTCCGAATAACGCTTTGACACCTGAGTCATCGCAAAATGGCACTAATACATCTGATGCAATTGACTTGGACAAAGAAGAGCAAGAGCTTTATGCTCATTATGATGAACAAAAAAAAATAGCTAAGGAAATAGCTAATGCTGCGGACTTAGCTAAGCATGATCAGGATGTGGCTTTCGCCAAGTTGCAAAATATGCGAAAACTAATCATAGAACGGAAAAATCAAGAGGAGGCTGAGTTGCAAAAACAACAAGCCGAGGTGCAGCATGCCGATCTGCAACATTCTGAGGAGCAACATGCCGAGCTACAATATTCTGAGGCGCAAGTGCAAGATGGAGGCGTTGGTCGTATTGACACCATTGCAGTAGGTGTCTTACCTACAAACTTTGTCATAGAGCCAGTTGATGAAGATGGTTTTAGTTCCCCTACTAGAACAGGTAGAAGAAATACCCAGGCCAACATTCCGGAGCCTCTTGAGACTTCAAATATGTTTGAGACTGGAACTGAGGAAACTGATGAAGACGTTTTTATTGATTCTCAAGCTGACCCTTTGGCATCAGCAATATCTACTGGAATGGTGGAGATTGAGGCTGCAAAATTAGATTGGGATGCTGCTAAGGATGAGGAAGACCGCCTGAAGAAGGAAAGAGCAGAAAAGAAGAAGTTGGATGCGTTAACCAAAAAGGGCGATAAGGGTGTGAAGGTTGCTCTTAAGAAGAAGAATACTCAAACGGCTTCTAAGCCAAATGAGGATGAAGGTCAAATTGGTAGACGAGGTAGAAGTAGGACACGCAAAGATGATAAGGGTTCAGCAAGCCCTTCTAATATATCAGTTACATAATGCGTGTCTTTTATTGGAATGCTCAAGGCTTGGCTAAGGATGGTGCAAGGGCCAAGTTGACGGAGCTTTATCACTTGCATAACCCAGATATAATTTGTATTGCAGAACCGCATGTCTTTTGCACTTTGCATTTTGTAAGGAAGTTAAATTTAGTGAACTTTTGTGAAGACGTTATCACAAATGAAGCTGATGGAGAAAAGGGTAATCTTTGGGTTTTGTGGAGGAATTCCTTGGCAAGGCCGAATATTTTATCCTCTTCAAAGCAGGCAATTACTTTAAATTTTGCTGGAGATTTCATTACGGTTGTGCATGCTTCTTTTGATCCGGTTGCAAGAAGAAGACTTTGGCGTTAGTTGGGTTTAGGTTTTATATCTATTCCGTGGTTGGTGTTGGGGGATTTTAATTGCATCTTACGATTAGATGAGAAGAAGGGTGGTAGACCAATAAAGGAAATCTATGTGAATGAGTTTAGAAGTTGGATATCGGATAATGGGCTGGTGGAAGCTGATGTTATAGGGAAAAAGTATACTTGGACTAATAGTCGAAGTGGTAATGATAGAATTGTCTCGAAACATGATAGAGCGGTTGTAAATGATGCTTGGCTCTACAAATATGAAAATTGGAGGTGTAAGGCTTTGCCTAGAATTTGCTCAGATCACTTTCCCCTTTTTGGGTTTGCTTTTGAGAATCCTAGACCGGCTAGGGCACCTTTTAGAATTCAGAAGATGTGGTTGTCTCATCCAAGTTTCATGAAGCTTGTTGAGGATAGTTGGAATATTCATCTTAATGGTGCGCCTCCTTTTGTGTTCACGGCTAAATTAAAAAGGTTGAAAGAGGCGTTGAAGATTTGGAATAGAACTGTTTTCGGTGAAATTCAGTTTCGGTTGAAGCAAGCTGAACTAAAACTTGAAGCTGAGAATGATATCTTGGACTTTGATCATGGCAGTGAGTTACAATTTGTAAAGGTGGCGGATGCTAAAAAAGCTCTTGATGATGTGAGAACGGAGTTGGCAGTTATGCTAAAGATGAAGTCGCGTGTAACTTGGTTGGAGGATGGTGACCAAAATACCCGAATTTTTCATAATAGCATTCGTATGAGGAGGAGTCAAAATACGATTTCAGAGATCAAAACTACTAACACTACTTTGTTTTTGCAGGATGAGATAAAGGACTACATTGTGAATCATTATCAAGCAAAATTCAATGGTGGTGATGTTCATATTGACCCAGAACTGTTTGATATTGATCATGAGAGAATAAGTGCCGCTGAATGTGCTCTCATGGATGTTATTCCATCTTTGGAAGAGGTTAAAGAGGCTGTCTTTGATTTGGGAGCGGACTCAGCGCCTGGTCCAGATGGCTTTACAGGTTCTTTCTATAGACAATGCTGGAACATTAAGGATCTTTTTAATGCCATTGCAAACTGTTGGGCCATGCGTAAAATTCCCAATGGTATTAATTCCAGTTTTATAGTTCTCATTCCAAAAAATAACAAATCTGATGCTATCAAGGATTATCGGCCAATTGGTTTGAGTAACTTTTTCTTCAAGATCATCACAAAGATTTTGGCTACCAGGCTTGGTACGGTGCTTAATAGGTTGATTTCTGAAGAGCAAGTAGCTTTTATGAAGGGAAGAAATATTCACGAAAATATAGCATTGGCTTCTGAGTTGATCAATGAGATTAGCACGGAAAGGAAGCATGGTAATGTTGGTCTCAAACTGGATATTGCACAAGCTTTTGACACGGTGAGTTGGGAGTTCATCACTGAAGTTTTTAGGCAATATGGATTTTCCGAAAATTGGTGTTCTTGGATCCTTAGTATTCTGAACTCGGCTCGGATTTCTGTAATGATAAATGGCAGCCATGAAGGTTTCTTTAGCATCTCTAGAGGTTTGCGCCAAGGTGATCCTCTTTCACCTTTGATTTTTGTTCTTATTGAAGATGTGTTGAGTCGCAATCTCTCAAAATTGTTTGCTAGGCGAAGTATGCACACTATGGTTAGCAAGAAAGGTGTGGCCCCTACGCATCTATTATTTGCAGATGATATTCTTATTTTCTGTAGAGGTAATCTTCATAGTTTGCAAAATTTGAAAAATATGCTGGGAATGTATCAACGAGCTTCTGGCCAATATGTTAGTTATGCCAAAAGTAAGTTTTATTATGGAGGTGGCACTGGCTCTCGTGCTATTGCTATAGCAAATTATTTGGGAATGGAAAGAGCTTTTTTTCCGGATAAATACTTGGGAATTCAATTGAAGCCTGGTATTGTTCGTCACATTCATGTTCGTCAAGTGGTGGAGAAAATTATGGACAAGTTGGCTGGATGGAAAGGTAAGCTTTTGTCCTTCCAGGCCAGACTTGTTTTGATAAGATCAGTGATTTCTAGCTATGTGCTTCATTCAATGGATGTTTACAAGTGGCCATGCACGGTTATTAAGCAGGTTGAAAGGGCCATTAGGAATTTTCTATGGTCTGGTGATGCTGAAAAACGTAAATATTTTACGGTTCTTTATGATGACTTGTGTTGCTCGAGGCGTGAAGGTGGCCTTGGCCTTAAGAAGTTGTTGGATGTTAATCGGGCTATGCTGATGAAGTTGTGGGTTTCTATTCGAGATTCAGACAAGATTTGGGCCAGTTTCTTGAGGGCGAAATATTTCAAGTTAAATGGCAACTTGATTAATTATAAATTGGGTTCCTCGGTTTTCCCTGGAATCAGATTGGTTTACAACTTTGTGCAAGCGCACACACTCGATCAATTATAGGTAATGGGGCTACTACTTCCTTGTTTTTCGATAATTGGTGTGGGGATTTTTCTATTGCGAAGCGGCTTGGTCTCTTTTCAAAGGGGCCAAATGATTTCACGTCAAAGGTGAGTGATATTATTGTTGATGGTGTTTGGACCATTCCTCCCCGTTTGAGAGACTTGATGATTCGTTGTAATATTGATGTTGATAATTTACCGCTTATTGCTGGTGGGGAGGATTACAAAATCTGGGATCTGGATAGTAAGGGCGTTTTTTCAGTCAAGTCTGCAAAGGCTGCTATTAAAGCGCCAGCTGAAGTTCTGCCTATTGCAAATCTGTTCACCAGGCAAGTGGTGCATCCTACTTTGAGTGTTCAATATTGGAAAATCTGGGAAAAAAAGTGTTGTGCATCTGAGGATAATATTATCAAGAAGACTGGTAGGAGCATGCCTACGATTTGCCGCCTGTGTAGGAAGAATAATGAGACTATGAGCCATATCACTTGGCATTGCAGAGTGTCTAAGAGAATCTGGGCTTGGGCGGCAACAATCTTTAATCTGCAACCCAGTGAAGATCTGGTGGACTCTTACAAGGTTGCCAAAGGTCGAAGTAGGATGATAAAGGATCTGTGGCTAGTTGCTAATCTGGCAATTGTCACGGAATTGTGGAATATGCGAAATAAGGTGTATTTTGAAGATTTTAAGATGCAATGGCTAGGTTTTAAAGGAAGAGTCTATCAGGTTATTCGTGATAACTCTATTAGAATGAAGGGCCATATGTATAATACGCAAGAAGATTTTCGCATCTTGAATTATTTCAGGGTGAAGCATAGATCGAGCAAGATTTCAACACCAAAAGAGGTTAGTTGGCTTCCTCCTGATCCTGGTGAAATAATGATATGCTGTGACGGTGCTTCTAGAGGTAACCCGGGCCAAGCTGGAGCTGGTATTACTTTTAGAGATGCTAATGTGGCTGTTCTTGGAGTTCTTTCTGTTGGCCTGGGCTATCAAACTAACTATTTTGCGGAAGTTTGTGATGTTATCTATGGAACGATGCTGGCAAAGAGGTGGAATGTCAAAAACCTTTGCATTCGGTCAGATTCGATGAGTTGCATTCAAGCTTTTCAGAAGGATGAGTTGCCTTGGCAACTAGTTATGAAGTGGAGGATTGCGAAGAATTTTTATGACAATATTCGTTATGTTCATAACTATAGGGAAGTTAATTTCTCAGCTGACGCTTTGGCCAAACAAGCTTGTTTGTTGGCTGAAGATATTTTTGAGTTTTATGAGGGTAGGCCAGGCTTTCTTCTTTCTGTAGAGTGGCCTGGAGAGGTATACTTTCGTTTCAAGTAGGTTATGCTAGTGGTGGCCTTACGGCTAGCGCTAGTTTAATTTAGTCCCTGTACAGTTTTCGTTTATTTTTAATTTTATTGACCGAGTAAAAAAAACATCATATCAAAAGGGCGCCTTAGATAGACAAACGAGCTAGGAGATGCGGTCCCAAATCTGGAAAACTCCGGAAATTTTATACGGGATTTCTAAAGCCAAGAGTATACCAGGGTTTGACTGACCTGACGAACTCGGAATCGTCTTTTTTTTTTTTTTTTTTGATCAGAAAGTCATTCTTTTGTACAGTAAGCCATTGTACAAAACAAAACCGGTTGGTAATTTGATTCAGGCGACCATGTTTTTGAGGCACTAGACCTAGCCAAATGTTGTATCCAACTTTCGTCAAAAAGTTTAGAATTAGTCTGTGCTTGCATAAATTCTGGCATAGAAGCCGAAACTGAATGTATTTTTTTTACCGCAAGGCTGGGAATTTCAGCTCAAGTATACGAAGTGGAGAGGGTTCATTAAGCATCCTTCTTGCTTGCAGCATGAGTAGTATTCATACCCTGTTCGCTTCAACATAAACAGGAGTATCATTCCTAGACGGCACTGGATAACATTTGGGTGCTTCAAAAGTTTGTTGAACTGTGCAAACATTGCCCTTGACATTCTAATAGAAACCCTAACAATCTCTTCACTGTTTCCACCACTTTGAAATTTCTCCATTTTAGCAGCATATTTCATTGAATCAACATCTCTATCATAAAAACTTTCCACCGCTAGTGAAATCAAACAAGGTTCATAGAAACAGGAACCTCGACCCTAAGTTTATGCATATTCAACCTAGCTCTGTTAGGCTACTCTAAAATTCTATTCCTTTCGCTAACTGAATCGGGTCTGGTGCCCTAACTCTAAATTTTAGTTTCTACTTAAGTGAATGTTGCTGTTATTGATTCTCAAAGTAATGCTGACACATTTCATTGTCTTTCTTATACAAGATAAAGATCACAAAATGAACTTTACCCTTTCCTGTCAGAGTTTTTCATTGGATTATATGGATTTCTGCAATAAGCCAATGTGCAAAAGAAAATCCTGCTGGTTGATTCAGGTTTACATGTTTCAAGGCAATAGACTAGTGAGACGTACAATATTTTGTATCAAACCTCGCCAAAAAGAATAAATTAGTGGATGCTTGCATCTACTGCCTTGATCATTACTCGACACCACATTGATGTCTCCTTGTCGAATTTGAGTTCCCATGAAGGCCAGTAATGGAGATCCTGCTTAACGCTGTGTACTTCAGGACTCCCATTTAAAGTCATTGTTCTGATACGAACAAACTCCCCGTGCTCCAAACCCTGTATGTTAGTTTTAAAGTTATATAATTAAACGTCTCATGTACACATGAAACAAAAATATTAATAAATAACTATCATTATAGGATCCATTAACAAGGCATGCAAATAAACACCGGTATTTATATCATGGTTATCATATGTAGGATTTTGTAGATGGTAAACGGAAACACACCTTTATCACTTCGACAAAAGAATCCAGATCAGGAGTTAGTTTCTCGTTGACTTCAACTATCCAACTTGTAGCCTCAAGATCATATTTACCAGCTGGACTTCCATCAAAACTTCTGCAGAAAGAGGTGACAGTTTATTAGAACTCTTACGCAAAGCTGTACCCCAATAACTTAAGCATTCGGGCAAACAGTTGACTAATGGAATCGACGAAATTAAGAACTCTTACGCAGACACATATACACATCGCCCTTCTTCAGGAAGAAATCCAAGTGCACGAACTGCAGGGTGAGGTTCCTGAACAATGCATCCACACCAGCTAACCATTCGCCTGGTGCCGTCACCATCTCTTTCGTCAGTTCCCACAATAACCTCATTTACTTGTCCCTGCCAGAAAATAAAAGCAAATTTACAATTAACTCATTTAAGTATTCTTGCCTTGCACTTATCCTCAAATAAGAAAAAACATAAAATCAGAAGATGGGAGCAGGACCAGGTTAAGTATTTTACTCTTATTTATGTTAAGATACATATAGCATAGCAGAAAATCTACTTACTCACCTTCCGAAAAATTGTCATACGAACTGTGTTGTGGCTCTCTTCAGATACATCCAATCCCTGGCAAGCCTTTTCTACGTCCCGGAAACATGTGACCAGCTCTTTGTTAATTTCTAGGATCATGTCATTAGTTTCTAACATTTTTGCAGCTTCTGATCCAGCCAAACAACCTCGAACACGTAAAACTTGACGCCTCATTGGATCTTTCTCCATAAGAGCCTGTAAAAATAGATGAGATGTGTCAGAAGCACATATACTGGCGTGAGCCAAAAAAGCAAGCATGTACTGGTAGGCGACTATACAATCTGAGAACGCAGTTCAAGTGAGCTCCTGAACTGCAAAACATAATAAAACCGCTGATATGCCAACTTATTCATGAGACTTCCCAGCTCTCGACACTTAGGTAAGAACGAAAGACCAAGGAAAAAGATATCAAGAAGAAGTTCTTTACTTGAACCCAAGAGTCGCTCAATCCAAATTTTCTAGCTTCGGAAAGTAAAACCCCGTATAGTTCAGCATCTAAAATTCTAAGAGGTATTGGCCTTGGGATGCCATTTATGAACCGGAGTTGCCCCCTTTCACCGCCAGTAATCTTGCCTAGAACTTCACTGACTGCATAAATTGGAATTCCTCGCACACCAAACTCCATCTGCATTGAAATGCTTGCATTACGAAGTTGTTGCTAAAGAAGAAAAAAGATTGTAAGGTTAGGTAAAGAAAAAGAAATCAATACAACTAACCTGGGAAAATCTTCCCCAAATTGCTTGAACAAATCCACGCTCATCAGAGAGCACACCCGAAAATGACTTGCCGAAATCTAAGCCAACCAAAAAAATATGGAAGTAGTCAGTAACATGAAACGCGTGAGATCTTACATGAATAGGATAGTCAACGAGGTATAAAGACTGAAAAGTACCTGTATCAAGTTCAATCACTTCCATATTTGTTGCCATGTACGCTGGCCAGTCCTTATACGGTTCGTGTTCCAAAGCAGCACAAGGATCAACAACATTTGATTTCCTTGATTTCGCTCGCAGACTTTTGGTCAAACCCACAAGGAACACTGAATCGCCTCGCCGCAAAGCAGGTTCTGTCACCGGGATGAAAAAAGAGCACATAGCTGATATGTTAGAGGTAAACATTCTGTAAGTTATTGTGTGCTGCTACACATACTTAGGAACATGGTCAAAATTTCACTTGTCTGTAATATTTTGGCTTGCCTCGACGTATTTCTACTTCTGTTAGGCACATACTAGCGAAGCTCAATTTGACAACCTCTCTTCAAAGTCCAAACAACTAGGCTGATAGGAGTTTAACTGATGTCAAGGGAATGATTACAGCAGCGTTGTTAAAGATTGGTATCACATTTAGCTGACCAACAGTTTGATGCCTAAAATTTTTTTAGCATTGAGCAGTTTATTTTCAAAATTAGCACACTATATTCACATCATCTAAATATAGTAGGCAGAGAATCTGACCTACACCATCTTGCATTAGTTGTCTTTTACCAATTTCATTATATACTCAGTGCGGAGGAATACATTTAACCGACCAATAGACATTAAATTATTGGGCTCTGTAGACAAATTCAAATTACCGGATAAAAGTTCAGCAGAGCGAACAGCTGAGGCCCCTGCAACACCTAGAGAAGAAGGATCATATGCAACGAAAGCATAATTGTGAACAGGGTGGAGGAAAACAACCTGCACAAAAAAAGGTGAATCATGATCATGACCAGTGGTACCAGATTGAATACCAAAAAAGGAATATATTTCAGCAATAAATTACCTTGCCGGGAATTTTCATGTGAGATGCAGCAAACGAGAGCATCACATCACAGCAAGGTACGACAACTGTATATTTGTCCACAACAACCAAACCCATGCTTTGGGAATGATATACAACAACACCAGTTCCAGAAAAGTCTTGTGAGTACACCCCATCAACCTGACAGGATGGTGGAACATGAACCTGCAAATTTAAATTCTACCAGAATCAGCGCATTCCCATGTAATAAGCACAATTATATAACAGAAGAATTTGGCTCCAAAGTTTGTAATCCATACATCATATCATCACATAACATGTGATATACACAAAGGAAGAAAAAAAAATCAGGGACGTGGAAACACTTGTATGTACATTACAGTACCTATCCAGATATAGTATACTACTTAGTGTTAGTTGGATATTCACTTTTAGGCGAGTGACCTAGTACTCTTATTCTTCCTTCAGGTTCTGTTCAATAACATATTGACATTCATATCAAGAAAAAAATGTATATGATGGATACCTGTGACATGGATCAGATAAACAAGATACAGGAGATGATAACTATCTACTTTCCAGAATAATGTAAATGTCTTACCTCACACATGACAAGGGTAGGCTCTAATACTCGTTCAGCAACTGAAGCATTAGCTGCTGTACCTCCTCGACCTTTCCCGGTGTTGTTTAAGTATCTTACGCCTGTCAACGTTTCCTCTGCAGGTTCAAGCTTGGCGCGGACTGATGACGCAATGTCTTTAATAGATGCATCATCCTCCAGACGTTGCTTCTTTAGTCCAGCATTGGATTCTTCCAGGGAGTGTATTTCCCCCACCACATGTTGATCAGTAGCCACACTTCTACAAAAACCATCAGTCCAATCTTTATTTGCATCTTCAGCTCTAGGTTCTAACGTGCCAACCTCAGATGTAGTCAACAAATTAGTTTTAGATGGTGGGTCATTTCTGTAGCAGTGGCTTGAAGATAAAAACTTTGGTGCATGAGGCAATGCAGGCCTTGCTGTCCATAAGCCAGTACTATCATTGCGAGTATATATCTGAGGAGGGCCATACCACTCATGCTGGTCAACTGTGACTAAGACAGACTGCAACAGCCGAGAAACATAACTGGAAAAAGTAAGACTTTAGCTCACAAGCAATCGTAAAAGATAGTCAAATTGTTATCAAATACTACAATATATAAATGTAAAGTACTATTCAGCAAAGGTCAGTTTCATGTCTGAATTACAAGGGCCCTCTCATTAAATGCTTGGACGCATGATCACACATTAGGTTGGACTCGTTGGAGATTAAAACACTTGCCCGCATAAGTGGTTCATTTATATACATCATTGTGATACTATGACATGTACCTTGCAGCGATGGCGATCCGAGTAGCTTATATATTCCAAAGCCAATGGAGCACCCCTAGACAGCTCAGATAACCCCGCTATTAGGTCATCCAGATGCAATATCTCTTTCCCCGCAAATTTCTTTATTATGGCATGGCGAGGAACACCCGCCCTGGAAAGCATGTATCTGAAATTTTGAAATGCAATAATCAATGGAACTCTTAGAAACAATAAGATACATGAGCCTTACTGCAGTTTGTTGGTAATATACAACATTGATAGTATACATAAAATTGGAAGTTCTCGAAAGTAAAACACATTTTGTTTGTAGATTTCTCTATGGAAGGTGAAAACAAACCTACAAAGCGTAATAATAAATTAGTTCAAGAAATTAAAGTAGAGTTAACCGGTACTGCAACAGATTTCATCAACACTATAAACTTTTAAAATAAGGCAGAGGAGATGTAGATAACGTCAACTATTTAAATTGAAGCAGACTTACCCTGGTTTAGCAACATACACAATACCACATTTGAAATGGAAATTTCTAGCCTGAATTAAGAACAAGGACACAGAGGAGTTAGATAGCTTATAAAATGAGATTACATAAGAAAAGCGAGCATTTAGCACACAACTAAGATATTCATTTTTTGATGCGGTCCCTCGGACATTTGACCCATGATCCAACACTCCAATTAAACTCCGGTGTTGAGAGCTAATACTTCTTTAGCTACGAAAGAAATGGAATTAAAATTTCCTAACATGTGCACTTTAATGTGATCCCAGTAGGACAATACCACATAATTTTTCTTTTTGTTACAAATCGAAACTCACCTGTTGGTAAGAAAGAGCATGGATTACTGCACCACTTACTTCCAAGAAGGAATTCGGGGTTATGGAATGCAAATCTTGAACCTAGACAGCCAGCACAAAAACACATCAAAGACTCTTGGAACGGAGTTAAGTATTTTCTTGATCAAATAGTCGCAATACAGGTTTTTGCATTCCACGCATCTAATTTTTACGGGATATATGAAAACCTTTTAGTATTGTCTAGTGTTAACGAATGCAGATGTCCAATTGTGTAAGAAGATCAAAATCTAACATAAAAGTAAAATGTGCCAAAGTACAACTGAACAAGCAAGGAGGCACTTCTGCCAAATTACCAATAAATTTACAGTTAGCGAAATGTCACCCCTTTGAATAAACAAATTGATCCTCTGGTCCACGCTATTATCCAGTACAGTCTCTAAATTCAGAAATCGAGTGATGACCTGTACCGGAAAAAATATGTATCAAAATAAACATGATTCTCAAAATAATTGCAAGCTTGGAATATGTTTGCTTTTAGAATTCTGCATTTTTTATGTTACTGTTTCTAATCAAACACAATTTAAATCGTCTGTGCTAGTGGTTTGAATGATTATATGAGATATATGTTTCAGCATTACCTCTCCGTTCACTCGAACAAGAATATCACCAGGCTCCAAGTGTCCGTGGGCTGGGCCACGGTGAACAAGAAAATCACCCGGCTCCAATAATCCATGGGCTGGGCCATCTGGCACCTGCAGTATATGATCACATCGCCTTAGAAAAGAACTTTCATCATTAAGTATATGCCAAGTCAATTAGATAACTAAAAATCAAATGAGCAAAGTGAAATATGAATTCCTCACCAGAGAATCAACAACAAGCATTCCTGTTTCACCAGCGGGTGATACATTCCTAACCATCTAGTCAAGCAAGGGAAGAATTAAGTAAGTTTTCCTGAACAAGAAAAACCGCAGAAAACTCCAAGGCGTGTTAAATTACAAGAAAAACTCAAGCTACCTAAAGCATCCAACAACAAACAGAAACCACAAAACAAAATAAACGAAAAGAAAGAAAGGGCACCTGTTCTGTTTCACTTTTGAGTCCCAGTTTGCGTGTCTCATTGAAACCTTTATGAAGAAATGTTGCCTAAAAAGTAAATTAGAAAACATTGCTTCAGTAGGAAAGAATAGCATATTGAATTGTCCTTTATTTCTTCCGTTGAAGTAAACAAATTATTTTGCAAAAATGATTTCCCAGTCCAGCCATACAACAATGTAGAACTTTTCATCAACGCAGTAACCAGGAACATGGTGATTAAAGTTCAACCGACTGACCTGAAGTGTACCTCGAGGAATATACACAGCCTCCCATACACATCCAGACAAGTCTTTACTCTTCTGGATAAAATCTAACGCCCTAACAACCTGTGATGTAAAATAAACGATCGAAATACATGAGACACGGTAAGCAAACTCTAATAATGTCATATCTGTAACATTCCTCGATACGATTTATACAAAGATCTGAGGCCTTCTATCACCAATCTGTCAACAACACAAGACCTACAGGGCCTCATTATACTTTTATGCTTCTCTCCAATAAAGATCTTGTTCAGTTCGTTTGAGGTCTAAAAACATATGACCCCTCAAAACCCTCTACCACAAAAATAAGAAATTGCATCACTAATGGAGAATTCAATAACAAGGCCCTAAATATATCAATTTAACATATGATGAAACGAACTTTAAAACATACTCGCTCTAAAGGAAGCAAATATGCTGTAGCAGATTCGTTTTGCTTTCCTCCAGCATTCATAGCCACTGCTCTTCCTTGCAAATCGACGATTGGGGAACCACTTGAACCCCCCCTTTGTACCAGATGCAGCCTGTAAAGTAGAGAGACAAACCACCAAAGCGTAACAACTGGTAAGCAAAATTTGAGCTCGACAAATAATGGTTTTTGACAAGTCCTAAAACCAACAACACAGTGCATAAGTCTTAATATTAAATCGCGTACTTGCATGTAGAACGTATTGAAGTCATTGTAACCATCACTGCACAAAAGTACAACGTTTACGGCATGTTAACAATAATATAATACAACTCTTTCCAACTTCAGATTTCAGTTATCAATATGGCAACTATAACAACGAACCACATACTTCCTGTACTCAGGTGAATCCCTATCCAAACGAGATATTGTTCCTGCCAAAATTGAAACCTGAAAATGTATTGAATTACTGGTTATATAAGCATATAACCTTTGTAAGGAATAGGTGATATGTAGACATCCCTTGACCTGACTATTAGCAGTTGCAACAATGATGCCAAGGCCCAACAAAAATGATAGAAGCATGTAAACAAAGAAATAGAGGATATACGAAGATCCAACAACATTCAACTTTCTCTACAAAATACAAATATACCTTAATTTTCCAGAACTTATTTTCTACAGTCCGAAGTTTCAAAAAGGTAGCTTACTCTCCCTAGTGATACACACAAGATTGAGCTCTTTTTAGTAGAACTAGACAGATGCACTAACTCAGAGAGAGTACCTTTTCACCGCTATCATTACCCACAACCCTAATCTCTAGTCCTACAGCAGCAACTTCAGGTGCAAGAGGAATCTCCTCAATGCTCAGAAACTGCACAGCTGCGGGATCATACCGAAAGAACCCAAAATCATGGACCTAGAAGAAAAATCATTTGTGTCAGTCTGATGTCATTTCAACTTAGTCTCATACTGAAAAACCTTCCAAGTATATATCAAATACATAGTTTCTCTCTGTGATATGAATGATTACAAAACTAGAAAACTGTAGTAACGATTATAATGATAAGACAACTTACTGGATCTCTATAAAGAGGAAACACTGGAATTTCTTCCCTATTATGAAACATAGCTTCAGCAACAACAGGGCCTACAAACAGAAACACCACATAATCTTTCAAATAAACAAGCTTTGAAACAACACAACTGGGAAGATTAAATTATATAAGTAGAAAAGAAAACTAGCAAATTCAAGTACCAGGGTTGACGACATGACGATTCGTAAGTATAATTCCTCGTTTTTTATCGACAACAAACCCTGTTGCTGTCATCTCACTCTCACATTCAGTATCAAATGCTTTACAAATTGTAACTTTCAAAACCACCACAGCTGGTATCACTTTGTCTCCTAGAGTTCTTCTCCAATTATCAGCAGAAGCAAAATTTTCTCCAATTGACCCCATTTTTCACTTCTCTGAGTGTCTGAAAGTTGCAGAAACTAGGTTTTTATACATAAGAAAGATGAAGAAGAAGAAGAAGAGAGGAAGAGAGAGATAAATAATTGGAGAAAAAGTGTATCATGAGATTTGCATGTATAACAATGGTTGTCAGAGAGTAGTACTTACTGGGGTTAATTTTTACAGAAAAGCTGCTGCAACTATGACAAGATTCTGCCCCAATAATTCAATTTTGCAGAGACAGAAATTTGGAAAGAGAATGGGGGATTTTGACAACTTCGCTCTGATGAGTAATAAAAGTAGCAGCAGCCATGACAACGAGATGAAACCACCACCACCACCACCTGTAAGTAAGAAATATGGGGATTCGTTGATTATTGTAGACATATTACTAGTATTTTGTTGATGGTGATAATTAGATTCCTCGGTAGAAGAAAATGAAGAAGCCATGAACGAGGAATTGAGTATGAGAATCAAGAGATTTATTTCTATTTTTTCCCTCTTTTCTCTTAGCTAATTTTTTTTCGGCAGTGCTATTCGGCGACCCATTTGACGCCCTATACTCCTCCCGCTCTGATGTGGCGTGCTCAGCTGGACTGAGTAAAAATAAAATTTTCTCAATCTTCGTAAAAGTTGTCTCTTTCTGTCTAATCTATATCTGTTTTCTGTTCAACACCATCGCCATTAAAAATCACTCAAGAACTATATATATTAATCAACCTTAAAATCACAACCAATTTTTATAGAATCAGTTGATTACCATTTGTTCAGCTCAAAATCTCTAACTTAAAATTCTTTCCCATTGATAATGTAACAAAATTAACAGTGAGTTCCTGTCCTTATGAAGTTTGTTCTTATTAATAACACACTTTGATGGATTAACACCAAATTTTAACAGTAGATCTAGAGTGATTTCAGATCTTTAGTTCTCATCTATGTCATCAGGATAATTCTATCCAGCAAATTAAGTATTCTATCAAAATCAGAAATCGGATCTAGAACTACTGATGATTGGGTGATTGATTTAACCTCTATTTTCGTTACATAATTTAAAATCCTTCATGCTTACTAAGTAGATCAGGGAAAAGATTTCAAAGAAAACGAGGAAGAGAAAAAGGAGAACCAGAGAGAAGGAGTTCCACGTAATGGGACGTGGTGTGTCAGTCAGCATGGGACGTGGTGTGTCAGTCAGCTAGTGACGTGGTGATGTGACCAAGTATAAAGGAGTGGGTTCATTGGTCATGACTCATGAGATCTAGATACTCAGTCCTTCTCTACACACTGAGAAAACAAAACCAGGTATATAGGCCTATAGGGTGGGTCTGCTTCTAGCGACTCTTTTTTCTTTCTTCGTGAAATTCATTCTTTTTCGTGCGAGAGGAATGGTGGACCCTATAGGGTGGGACTTGAACCCACCGTTGAATCTCACATGTCACAAGAGATGTTTAGGTGATAAAGTCGGTCAATGCATCAATGTTTGTTTAGTTTCATATTTACTGGGCTCTGGACACTGCAAGACCCCAAACCTGGTGTTGGTTGGTACAAATTTTCCAATGTAGACAGTTTAGTCTAAAATTTGGATGGATAGTCTAAAATTTGGATGAATTATAGTCCAAACTCCTCGGGGTTGTGTTCTTTTTGTTGCGCAAAAGCTTGTGAAGCGTTAGGTTTGCACTGCTACAAAGGTATCTCAGTATCGCTAAGAACAGAATCACACACACAAGAAGAATATTTATTTAACGAGGTTGAATCCTTGGAAAGGGGAAAAGACGAGGGTGCCCAAATACACCACAATATTTAAATTATCCACCTATAAGTCATCTTACCGAAAGTGATTGTCTATGGACAAAGTCGAGACAATTGATACGAGATCGAGACAATACAACAATCAAAGTGTGATTACTTGATAATAGGTTCGGACTTAACAAAACTCTATAGGATCACTATCAAGTAAAGTGGATTTTAACGATTGTGTATTTTACTTCAAATTATAATAAACAATTATAATTGCGGAAATAGAAAAATAAAAGACACAACAAGATTTTGTTAACGAGGAAACCGCAAATGCAGAAAAACCCCGAGACCTAGTCCAGAATTGAATACTCTCAGAATTAAGCCGATATACAAAATCTAAACCAACTTTGTATAGTTGAGACCAAGCAACTAAACCTAGTTCACTTAGTTTTTCGGATATCCGCGCTTCCGACATTCAATAAGTGCACGCACTGGAACAATTCCTTTGGATCGTATTCCAAACAGTAAAGGAACAACAAATGTGTTTAGTAACAACTCTATTGATTCTTTCCAGATAAAGATATCTCAAGTCATATGCAAAGGCTCTTCCATTTAAACTAATAAACTCCTTTGACTGGTTAGATCAATCCAATCTCTATTACCCAAGAAATAAGATTCGGATTTGTAACAATCAAAATAGATCTCAAGAGAACTATTAGGTGTTACCGATATCACGCAACTAATCAATCGAATAAATACGATTCTAGTTGGATCCCAGACGATCAAGGTTTGTGCTACACAAAGATATGAGAAACCAATAAGAAATCTTTTTCGTCTTCAAATCTTCAATTAAACCTACACAACACCACTTGAATCTCTTGTGATCAACCACGCACAGAACTGAGTCTGTTAACAATGGATTATCACAAGATGTCTTTAGATCTACAAACATTTCTAAAGATCCCATTAGTGGAAAAAAACCATTTTAAGATATTTCAAAAGTGTCGTATTAACGAGAAATACGATAATTTGGAGTTGTCGTTGAAAGTGTCGTAGATTCAGTGTCTTTTTCCGGAACGACACTTTCAGTTTGACTCAGAATTACGATACTTTCCAGCTGCCGCTAGGTACGATACCTGGTTTACGTCGTTGATTTAATTTATTTTAATATAAAAAAAAATCAGACCTGGCCAACTAATTTCAGCAATTTTGACTGGGGTGAAATAAGTCTGAATCAGACTAAAATTACGCTGAAATTCAGTTGGGAATTCAAATTCAGAAGAAACACAAACAATAGTTCTTTTCGTACAAAATGAAAATTCCACTATTTTAAGATTGTAAATTTAGTTCAAAATCATACAATAATGGATTCATGTCCTAGAGAGAAATGCTACAACTAAAGAAAAACTAAATCAATTTACAAGGATTCTATAATCAGTTTCAGTGATTATGACTTGGAACCAGCTTCCTTGGTCACAAAACACAGAACTTGCAGAACTTTAAACTCTCTTGGTCCTAATATGATTCTAGAAACATAGAATCATGCATATTCATCATGGGAGGAGATAATTTCGGATGATGAACTCATACAAGTCCGTTGTCTTAGATAGTTCTTAGTGCTACTCATCTTGGACTTCTCTTACAATTGTCTGCCAAAATGAAGGTGCACAAAATGAATACCAGGCACTTATCAATGTAGACACTAAAATAGTAGATAAATTAACAAGCACATTCAAATGATATACAAAATGAATACCATGTAAGTCTTATGGAAGAAAACTTCCAACAATCTAAGTTTCACCTCGAATGAGACAACTCGATCTTCATACAAGTGCTGGAAGTTTTCACTTTGATCTAGTTTGAGTGGATCCCTTCGACACTTCGATCTAGTTTGAGTGAATCTTATATCAGAAGAGAAGATTCTCAAGAATAAACAAACTAGGTGCAATCAAATTTCAACAGCTGTTAGTCAATCAAATCAATCGAAAACTAATAAACTGCAATTATCTAGTTTCCCACCAACGGTACTCGTAGAGATTCTTGATCCCACATAATTCTTTAAACGAGCGGTTGTAAGAGATTTCGCCTAATTAGGGTACTTTCCTCTCCGGATAGACGGCTCCACCAAAAATAACAAAAAGATGAAGTTTGCCTGGCTCTTAGGATAGTTTGCTAGAAATGCAAACTTAGGTATTTATAGACCAAGGATGTTTGGACACCAAGGAATTTCCAAAACCGAAAGTATTCTCAAGATATGCAATAAATGCCCAATAGGTTTTCATAATTCCAGGAAATGCTTTGTCCAATATTTTCCGAAATCTCTCAATAGAAAATCTCCAATTAGTAAATGACATTACTAATTTTTAGATATGCATTTAATTGTTGGTAATTAAAGCATATAAAACTAACAACCTTAATTAAAAGATTCTTAATTTATTTCGGAACGGGATCTCCTTAAGTAATTAAGGAATATCTTTGAACAATAAAATATAAGAGTTATTGTTCGTTTTCAAGTATGTTGACATATTTTCTTTGTAAATCATCTTTCATATTTACAATCTTGGAATTGATTATACCACACTTTCAAACAAGTTTAGAATTGGTTCATCTATATTCCAAGACAACTATGTGATTGATCAAATATCAAATCACATTCATGGGTTCAATCGGGTCCTACACATATACAAAAGATTATATTGGTTTTTACCAATCACTAGGATCGTAAAAAATAATAATCATTATATCTCAAATTTCCAAAATATGGAACACTTGTGGTTGTCACACAAGCAAAATATTTCTTATTATCCTTCACTTTTATTTTTTATATTCTCGTCCCTGCATTAAAGCCAAATTCTCTATAAACCTATCCATTCTATCACTACCAGGACTAAAAAAACCTTCAATCCATAGGATCGGTCATATTACCATATACTCATGGTATTGCTTGATTATGATCATAAATATATTAGGATTTTATACCTTTTTCCAATTAATGTTGTATTCGTCTATAAAGATTAAATGATTGGTCACTGAAACCAAATTACTAGGACCAGTTACAC
Organism: Papaver armeniacum; assembly: GCA_023531295.1. Classification (NCBI taxonomy): domain Eukaryota; kingdom Viridiplantae; phylum Streptophyta; class Magnoliopsida; order Ranunculales; family Papaveraceae; genus Papaver; species Papaver armeniacum. The sequence goes on from JAJJWW010012787.1 coordinate 20,945, forward strand.
TAATTACAAGGATCGATTACACAACTCTTTTGTGATCGGTCACACCAATTACTAGGATCGGTCATACCATCTCAGGTGATTACTTAGGATCGGTCATACCAATTACTAGGATCGGTCACACCATCTCAGGTGATTACTTAGGATCGGTTACACTAATTAATCAAAATTTGTCATACCAAATCATAAGTCATGCATTGTGATTAGTTATACCAAGATACATAACAAGTTATAATCGGTTCTATCATCTCACACATATTGGTAATCCAAAGATATACAATGAATAAAAATACCAATAAGCCTAGTGATTTCCTTTCGATTCATAAAACAAGTTCATGAATGTAATTCCTTTAAACAAATGTAAAACATTGTTTTCTAGGATGAAATATTCACCTTTACCCATACACATAATCACAATTAATAGCATTCATAAGATTATGTCGATGTCATATCTACGAAGTTCAAAAGATAAGCGTTATACTTCGTAGTCTAATTCCTTATGTTCATATGATCATGTCTCACCACCGGAGTAAAATATTCATTCACAGCTTCGCAGTTATATTTTCAATATAGCACGACTTGAAAGATACGTTAGGAATAAAACAGTTCAAGTCAATATTATTAACCTTAAGATAAGGATGATGTCGTCGTTGTAGCTCGTTACTTCTTCACGTTATTCAGGTCTTCGAGTAATACTTGTATGTCTCATATTCCTAGACTTTCTAGTCTAACTTATACGAAGTTGTCTCTTCTACATAATCAAGCGACTCTTAGATGAGTTTTGATTCACTAAAATATCACAACCAAACTTGACATACCAACGCTTGGTGGGTTCAACCGAGCTATGCTCTAACATAAGGAATAAGCAATTTTATATATCATTGTATATTTTGAAATATACAAAGCCTAATAAGAGAAGAAGATAACTCTTTTTAGTTCTGGTGTGTTTTCTCTAGTTCTCTATATGACTACTAGTAAGGACACATGTGTGATCCACATGCTTGAGTTTTACTCATCCAACAATACTAAATTTCAAAGTTATTAAATTTTTTCCTAAAATAAAAATTTACTATTCTTATTTGTACTCGTTACGTAGATAATTGAAAGAGTTTTTCAAATATATAAATTTTACAAAAATCCGGTGTATATTTTGAAAGATATTAAGTTTTTAAAATTTTTGATATATTTTTAAAACAATGGTATTTATGTAAATATGTAGAAATGGGGAGAACCAAGTAATTTAGGGGGTCTCCTACCAAAAAGAGATCATTTCTTTATCTTTATATTAGTTATTAGATTAGACTTATACATAGCAATAGGACTAGACACATTCCTTTACAAGGGTTACTTTTCTATAATAGGGTTTCCTAACTTAACTCTAAGAGACAAACCTCTTAAGTTGCTATACTTAGGACACTAGTAATTGGTTTCCCAAACTAACTAGATTTCCTCATCTAGTCCTTGAACACCCTACTAAAAATTCTCCACCTCGGATCATGCATGAGACGATCAATAGACAAAATCACCTCCATCTTCCAACATCGATTGAACCATCACTAGTTGCCTACGTATCCTCAATAGGAATCAAACCCAACCGTAGTTCTCCGAAATGACCTTGCTAGAAGGCCTCCACCAGGTTCATAAGAACCTGTACCCCAAAAGGGACTCTTACCAAACAGGAAGGATGTGGATCAATTTCAAACAATGTCGAAACTTGATCCCATATACTACTTTAGTCAACATATCAGCTGGATTGTCTTTAGTATCAATCTTCACAAGTAGAATGTCTTATTCTTCCATAATTTCTCTCACAAAGTGAAATCGCACGTCTATATGTTTAGTTCTAGCATGATGCACTTTATTCTGAGCTAAGTAAATTGCACTTAGATTGTCACAATGCATAGGCAGTTAGTCTTGCACAACTCCTAAGTCATCTAACAAAACTTATAACCATATAGCCTCCTTAAATGCCTCTGTCACTGCCATATACTCCGCATCCATAGTTGAAAGCGCCACAGTAGACTGCAAGATTGATCTCCAACTAACTGGTGCCCCTACTACGGTATATACATACCCTGTAGTTGAACGTATGTTGTCCAAATCACCAGCATAGTCATAATCCACATACCCAACACACAACTGATTGTTACTTCCATCCTTCACAAACCCCAAGATAACATCAATCGTACCATAAAGATACCTCAAAATCCACTTCACATCTTGCCAATGTCCCTTACTAGGACAATGCATATAACGGCTGACCATACTAACTGCATGTGAAATTTCCGGACTTCTACATACCATTGCATATATCAAGCTACCAACATCCTCAACATATGGGACCTGGGTCATATACCTTAGCTATTCTTCAATAGTTGGAGACATACAAGCATTCAACTTAAAATGAGCAGCAAGGGGAGTATGTTAGAGCACTGCTCGGTCGAACTCGCAAGCGTTGTTATCTCAAACATGTTTGTCAATGTTAGTGATCAAAACTATAAGTCTTGATTTCTAGTCTACTTATAGATGTCTCGGACTAGGACATAGATTGTGTAGTTGAGCCTTAGACTTCACGACGTTCATCATTTGAAGACGAAGAACTACTAAGCAGAGCTTGTGGAACTTCATCAACAAAAGGTATGTGGAGACTGAAACTCTATCACTTGAAAAGTTTATTTCTACTATATCTCCTATATTGAGACATAAGTCATGTTACGATATAGTTTTCTATTATGCACATTTGATATTTCGAGTTGAGTTTAACTCGCTTACATATTTTTCGAAATACGTGTTGGCAAGCTTTCGCTTCAACCAAGTTCATCTTATATTCTTGACGCAATTCAAAAGATGATCATGTGAAAATTTCCGAGTAACATCTTACATGGTTTCTGTGATACAATCATTCGATGTAGACTTGGAATGTTTCGTTATAATTATTTCAATAACTTGAAAATTTCTTTGATGCTAATAGTGTGTGAAAACGGCTATTGCCATCCTCTAAGAAAGTTTCAATGATTGAAATAGAGTATAGAACACTTAACCAACAATTGTCATCCTCTTGCATATATGTAATCCATGCACGGGAACCATAGTATGCATACACGTATGCGTACATGTTGGTTTGTGAAGTCCTGGAACCTAAGTACACATACCCGTACGCGTACTGGCATAAGGTTCAGGTCCGGGAAATTATGTCGGGTTTGGAGGTATGCGTACATGTTCGCATACCGCGAAAATCAAACTTGGTCCGGTTACTTAAATATGCGTACATGTTTGCATACTTGAGTGGTTAAAGTTCTAAAATCGGTTGTAACATGAACTAATACATTTATATAATAAGGAATGCATTCTTTGCAAACCGTGGCTATAATGTTCATGAATTGATTCGAGTGAATCAAACTGATTTTTCTTCAATTGTGTTCTTGTATACTTCTATGAGAATATAGCAATTGAACAACTCTATAACTAGTTTCACTTGAGTCATTTGAACTAGTTGTGGTTAAGATGAATAAGGTTGATATGAGAGTGTTCATATAGCTCATTTCGGTTAACTACTGTTGAGCCAACATAGTGTACACGTTTAGGTACGGTTACTCAAACCTAAATCAAGGTACATTTCATTTGTGTATAACAAGCTAAGTTCGATCTAACAGTTGAAAGATATTAGATTGAATCTAATCAGGTTTTCATCTAACGGTGAATATTGAATGCTTTGTTACCAAGGTAACTTAGATATCAAACCCTGATTTGAAAACTATATAAAGGAGAACTCTAGCAACTGGGAAACCTAATCCCCACACCTCATGTGTGATACTAGTTGCGACTAGAGTCGATTCTCCTTTAACCTTAGGTTTTTTAAGAAACCCTGTAGGTTAACGACTTAAATACTTCATTGGGATTGTGAAGCCAGACCCAACTATTTTCTCTGTAGTTGTGTGTTCTGATCATACTTTTACTATCGTGATTGAGTATAATCTTTGCTAAGATTTGCTTGAGATTTATCTCTGATAGGTAAGATTAAAAGTAGTCACAAACATCTTCGTCTCATCGTTTGTGATTCCACAATATCTTGTTTTGCTACCATACGATTAAGATTATTGTGAGGTGATTGATAATACTAGGCTGTTCTTCGGGAATATAAGTTCGTTTTATCAATTGGTTCATGTGCACCTTGATTTATCAAAAGACGGAACAAAACTCATAGGTATTTCTGTGGGAGACAGATTTATATATTCCAATAGACTTTTCTGTGTGAGACAGTCTTTGACTTTGGGTCGTAGCAACTCTTGGTTGTGGGTGAGATCAGCTAAGGGAATCAAGTGCATAGAATCCTGCTGGGGTTCAGTGACATAAGGAGCGCAACTGTACCTTGATAAGTGTGAGATTGATTAGGGCTCAACTACATTCCAGCCCGAAGTTTATTGGTAGTAGTCTAGTGTCTGTAGCGGATTAATACAGTGTGGTGTTCAAAGCTGGACTTGGTCCCGGGGTTTTTCTGCATTTGTGGTTTTCCTCATTAACAAAATTCTGGTGTCTGTATTATTTCTTTTCCGCATTATATTTTGTTATATAATAAAAATATCATAGGTTGTGCGTTAAGATCAATCAATTAGATAATCCAACCTTTGGTTGTTGATATAAATTGATTGACACTTGAACATTGGTCTTTCGTAGCGTTCAAGTTATTTCTCTTATTCAATCGGGATCGCAAATTCCTATTTGCTGATTGCAGATTGAATTTAGAAATTGAGATATGAACTCTTTGATATACTTTTCTCTAGATTGAGTCTGACTGTCTAATAGATTCTCTTGAAAGTATATTGGAGTTTGTCTATTCAGATTTCCGAACGAAATATTGGGTGTGGTTGTTAGACCCCCCTCTTTTTCAGAGTACATACAAATTTAGTTCCTTCATGGACTCCAAGCTTCTGTAACACTTTCTTCAAATATGCCTTTTGAGACAAACAAACCTTACCCTTCTCTGTCACGTTGAATCTCCATACCAAGAATCTTCTTAGCTTCTCCCAGATCTTTCATCTCAAACTCAGATGACAGCTTGTGCTTCAAATAATCAATCTTTTTCTTGTTATTCGATGATATCAACATATCATCGACATACAAGAGCAAATATATGAAAGACCCATCACATATCTTTCTGAAGTATACACAATGCTCATAGTGACTTCTTGTGTATGTTTGGCCTATCATAAACTGGTCAAATCGCTTGTACCATTGTCTAGGATACTGCTTCAACCCATACAACGATCTCTTCAGTTCACATACACAATCTTCTATTACAACAACCTTGATCTCACTCGGCTGTGTCATATAGATCTCCTCTTCTAGATCATCATGTGAGAATGTCGTCTTAACATCTAGCTGAACTAGGTCTAAATCATATTGTGCTACCAAGGCCAACAAAATACGGATTGATGAGTGTTTTATAACCGGGGAGAACACCTCATTGTATTCAATCCCTTTTCTTTGGGCATAACCTTTTTCAACTAACCTTTCCTTGTAACATACTTGATTTACTGAAGATCCTTCTTTCTTAACACATACCCACTTGCAACATATGGCCTTCTTACCGTTCGGAAGCTTCTTAAGTACCCATGTGACATTCTTGTAAAGAGACTCCATCTCGTCCTGCATTGCACCTTCCCATAATTTACACTCTGCACTACGTACAACTTCTAAATAGGAAGTAGGAGTACCATCTTCAACAACTGGTAATGCATAAGCAACATAATCATCCATCCAACCAGGCTTCCTGATTGATCTTCTTGGTTTGTTGGTTGATATGGTCTCAATGACCGTAGCTTCTGTATCTTATACCGACTCTTGTTCCTATTTTACAATAGCGTCACTATATTTTGAACTTCAGTAGCTACTTCTCTTGCATACCTCATGTCTTCAGAAATATTCTCAACAAATACAGACTTAGTTGGAAGTAGTAGAGTTGCGTCAATCTCCACCTGCTGAAAAAGCTTACTAGTATTGGTGTTTTTGTTCTCCACTTGCCGAGAACCCCAAGACTTTACCATAAACATCTCATCAAATGTGACATCTCTACTCATGACTATCTTCTTCTCAAATGGATTCCAAATCTTGAACCCTTTCACTCCACTCTTCATACCCACAAAGATTCCTTTCATGATTATGCTATCAAGTTTGTTTTCACTAACATGATACCACGCAGGACAACCAAAGATATGAATTGATTTATAATCATAAGTTGGTTTACCAAACCATTTCTCTATAGGAGTTTTACCTTTTAATGCAGCTGATGACAACCTATTAATGAGGAATCTACGCATACGTAACTGCCTCAGCCCAAAACGCCTTACCTAATCCAACATTAGATAACATACATCGTACCTTGTCCAGAAAAGTACGATTCATGCGTTCAGCTACCCCATTATGTTGCGGTGTATTCTTAACTGTGAAGTGCCTCTTTATCCCCTCATCCTGACATGCTTGCAAGAATGAATAATTCTTGTACTCTCCACCATTGTCCGAACGTAGTACTTTGATCTTTCTGCCTGTTTGAGTCTCAGTTGCATTTTTCTACCTCACTAAGACTTCTAGGACTTCATCCTTATGCCTCATGGTGTAACCCATACATGCCTATAATCATCAATCAACGACACAAACCAATGTTTCCCTCCCGACGATGCATTCTTGGAAGGACCCCAAATATCTGAGTGAACATAGTCAAGAACTCCACTAGCATTGTGGATTGTTGTGCCAAAGCTTGTTCTTTTTTTCTTTCCCTTAACACAATGTTCACAAAACGCTAACTTGCAGGCAATAACACCTTTCAACAAGTTTTGTTGAATCAAACTATGCAGCGACTTCTTACCAGGATGTGCAAGTTTCATGTGCCATAGTTTCGTTTTCTCGGTAGTTGCACTCTCGATGTGTTCACAAATAGACACATCCCATGTTGTTATACTCCCAATCAAGTATTACAAGTTATGATGACGTGTGCCCTTCATGATTACTATAGATCCAGAGATTACCTTTAGAACACAATTTTCAGCGACCAACTTGTAACCCTTAGCTTATAAAGTTCCGAGTGAAATCAGATTCTTCTTTATGGAAGGTGCATATATTACCTCATTCAGCTCTCTAACCATACCATCATGCATCTTGATACGAACACTAGCAATCCCAATCACCCTATAGATATGATTGTTTCACATTTGTACTTCTCCATCAAGCTCTTCAAAGCTTAAGAACCAGTCCCAATATGGGGATATATGATACGTTGCTCCAGTATTCAATACCCGTGTACCATCAATAATAGAAGAAGCTGATGGTGTCACAGTCAGCGAGAAATCATAAGCATCATCTGATTCTTCATTACCTTTTGCAATGTTCACCTTGGTATTACTGTTATATCCTTATCTCACCTTATGCTTGGCACGATCCTTAGCCCAATGACCGAAGTCATGACACCAAGCACACCATATTTACGCAGACGTGTACGCCCTCTACCTTTACCATAACCACCAGTCTTCTTTCTCATGTCTGTTTAACGACCTATTGCAAGAAGCACATCATTATTAGCTTCACTTGCAAGGTCTTCACGGTCCATCTTCCTGAACTCCTCACTACGTAATGTTGTAGTGACCTATGCGTATGTCATCTTATCATTGTCGTTCATTAAAGCTTTCATCACAAGTTCATACATTTCAGGAAGAGAGTTTATCAGAAACAAAGCTTGTTCCTCATCGTAGTTAACCAACTTATCAAGAAGCTTATTATATGAATCTAGGTGCTCAGTTAGTGTTGCACCTTTCTTCATGTTATAGCGACACAAATTCATTTTAAGATGTATCCTATTGACCATGTTCTTCACAAGGTATTCATTCTCTAGCTTTTCCCAGAGATCCTTAGCTGAAGTCTCGTGTTGATAATTAACTCTTACTGCCGTTGCTGAACACCCTCGAATCGAACCATACATAGTTTATTCATGTTGTTTCATTGCTTGTCAGTCATCTCCGCTGGCCGACCTTCTAGAGCTTTTTCTAGGTCAAGATGAACAAGATTATCAATTACGTATGTTCTCCATAAACCAAAGTTATTGTTTCCTGTAAACTTTTCTAACTTGAGTTGTGATCTATGTGAATGAAGTATTTCTTGTTTTTTTTTATTTATCTTCACTTGTGGACTCTATGTTCTACTATCGGATCCTATGGTGTTTTCCCGTCAACCATTGTTCACAAACAACAAAATATAGATAAAAAATACAACCTTTGAGATTAGTATTACCTCAAGCAATCTTCATAATAATACATCCACTTCAACTTCAATCTGAGTACCCGTATCCAAGAGCGTCTTCTTGCTCTGATGCCAATTGTTGCGCCAAAGCCCGCAGAAGCGTTAGGTTTGCGGTTCTACAAAGGTACCTCAGTATCGCCAAGAACACAATCACACACACACAAGAAGCCTCGGGAAGGAATAAGAAATTTTATATATCACTGTATAGGTTGGAATATATAAAGCCTAAGAAGAGAAGAAGAGAACTCTTTTTAGTTCTAGCATGTTTTTTCTAGTTCTCTCTATGGCTATTTATACATATCAATAGGACTTGACACATTCCTTAACAAGGATTACTTTCCTACAAGTATAGGGTTTCCTAACTTAACTCTAAGAGACAAACCTCTTCAGTTGTTATACTTAGGACAATAGTAATTGGTTTCCCAAACCAACTAGATTTCCTAATCTAGTCCATGACCAGCCTACCAACACTTTAGATCTTTTCTTAGAGAAAGGGCTATGGGTAGTGTCACTCTTTCATTTGAAGGAGTGGATTGCCAATGTGCTCTAATTAGAGACCACTATGGGTTACTACCACCCCGCTTCTTCCCCCTACTTGTTCACATACTCGTTCAACTGAACGATTGGTTGGTAGTGCAACACTAGACGAGAGATTGTTCCACGTCTGGAAAATTAAGTTACACGACGGACAATCCCCCACTTAGGAGAAAAAAATGGTTTACATTAGGGATTGTCTCTCGTGCAGCAAAACAAATTGCCCTGGACGGGAGACGGTTCCCAGTTTGGATTTTTTTTTTGTTTCACACGGGGGACAGCTCCTCGTATGGAAGATCTTTTTTTTTTTTTTTTTGGACAGGGAATAGTCCCTCGTCGTATGAAAGAGTTAGTCTCCATTTGGAGACTACCCATAGGCCATGCTCTTACTACCCAAATTGCTCTTTAGAAGTTGTTTTTTTTTTTCCTTATTTTTCCATATTGTTTCATATTTGATCTTCTGATTCTTGTTTTTGTTTTGATTTTGTGATTTTGGGGTTTTTTATTTTCATTTTATATTTTCATCATATATATATATATATATATATATATATATATATAAGATCTACATTCAAGGAATTGCTTCTCTGATATCTTTAGTATGTTATTCAGATCTTTTTCATTTTAATTCTTTATGTTAGTTATTTCGATTTTTGAGATTTCTATATGTGATTCAAGTCTTTTGATTTACCGTAAATGTGTTGGTGGATCCTAAGAATTACTATTTTTTGAGATATTTATATGTTATTTAGATCTTTTAATTTCTTTATCTGTGTGTTTTACAACACGCTGACATTTATTCATGATGATTAATTATGAATCCTATGCACTAGGCTTGGTTTTTGGCGGCTTAATATGATAGTTATAACCAAAATGTGGATATGAGGGGCTCTAATTTATGTAAAATCTCAAAAACACCCTCAATAAATTTTAGTTATTCCCCTTTTGCCCTTTTATTAACTATTTAATCTAATTAAAAAAAAAAGGAAATCAGTCTCTTCTCATCTCTTTCTTTTCTTCTTCTTATTTACTTCGTTATGAAACGATTAATCATCGATTCAAAAAAAAAAAACATCGTCGATTAAATTCATTATATAAAACCATGGTGAAGACAAAAGAAAAGCCAGGATCGAATATGAAACAACCTCCTCCTGAACCATAAGAACCAAATTCATCAAGTGAAGATGAAGTTGAAGATCAAGAAGAAGTGAATGAATGAGATGAACCAGCCACCGAGACTCTTGATATGACTGCAATAAGGTATGAATTGAAAAACCCACTATTTATTTGAGCATTTGAATTATTATTCCGTTGATTTCAAAAAAAATTAAAAAAACAGTTTCAAAAACCGTTTATGGCTTGGAGTTCATGTTTTCCCAACCGTAACTATTGTTTACGGTTGGGAAGACTTAGAACTCCAAGTCATAACATATGTGACACAGATGGGAACTGAGAAATCATAATCGCTAAAAATTGTTTACGGGTTGGTTATTCCTAGTTGCACTTCTTCAGTGTTTGAAATTTAATCCAGCGGTAGTGTTTACGACTAGGTTGTTTATAGACGTAATATGAGAAACCAAGCCGTAAATTTTATTTCCTAACTGTTATGTACATGTTACGGCTTAATCCATTGCTCAATATCCCATATGTAATCCTCGTTCGCTAAAGTCATGTCTGCCTGCCAGTTGATTCAATATGTTCATATCCCCTTGAGAAGTTTGATCTATCTACCTCACCTCTAATGGTTGGTATAGAGTTTTTCCTGAAATTTGTAATTGGTGGTCTAATCAGACAGCAAGTTGCATCAAACATAGTGTTAGATCACTGCTCGGTCAAACTCGCAAGCGTTGCTATCTCAAGCTTGTTTGTCAAGTTTAGTTGCCAAAACTATAAGTCTTGATTTCTAGTCTACTTATAGATAAGTCTCGGATTAGGATAGAAAGTGTAGTTGAGCATTAGACTTCACGGCGTTCATCGATTGAAGACGAAGAACTACTAAGGGGAGCTTGTGGAACTTCATCAACAAAAGGTATGTGCATACTTGAACTCATCTATCACTCAAAATTATATCTACTATATCTCATATTTGAGACAAAAGTCGTATAGCTATATAGACTTCGATTATACACATTTGATATTTCGAGTCGAGTTTAACTCGCTTAAAAATTTCTCGAAATATGTGTTAGGAAGCTTTCGCTTTAACCAAGTTCATCTTATATTCTTGACGAAAGTCAAAATATGATCATGTGAAAATCACCTGGTAACATCTTACATGATTTGTGTGAGACAGTCATTTGATGTAGACTCAGAATGTTTCGTATTGATCATTCGATCGCTTGAAAATTGCTTTGAAGCTAATAGTTTGTGTGAGACTGCTATTCCCGTCTTCCAAAAATGTTTCAATGATTGAAATGGGAGTTTAGAACACTTAACCATAATTGGATTATGAGCACAGTATGCGTACTGGCGTGGGGTTCAAGTTCCGGAACTATACTGAGTTTGGTGGTATGCGTACAAGTTCGCTAACTGGTGAAACCCAAACTTAGTCTAGCCACTTAGGTATGCGTACACGTTTGCATACTTGAGTAGGTTATGTTCTAAAATCGGTTTGTTCACGGACTAATACATTTATATAATAAGGAATGCAATCTTTTCCAAACCGTGTCTATAATGTTCATGAATTGATTCGAGTGAATCAAAATCGATATTGCTTCAACTGTGTCTTGTATACTTCTATGAGAATATAAACAATTGAACAACTCTAAAACTAGTTTCATTTGAGTCATTTGAACTAGTTATGGTTAAGATGAATATGGTTGATATGAAAGTGTTCATATGGCTAACTTCAGTTAACTATTGTTGAGCCAACAAATATGCACACGTTTAGGTACGGTTACTGATATCTAAATGAAGTCACTTTTCATTTGTGTGTAACAAGCTAAGTTCGATATGACGGTTGAAATATATTAGCTTGAGTCTAATCAAGTTTTCATCTAACGATGAATATATATTGAATGCTTTGTTACCAACGACTTGAAGACTATATAAAGGAGAACTTTAGCAACTGGGAAACCTAATCCCCACACCTCATGTGTGATACTAGTTGCGACTAGAGTCGATTCTCCTTTAACCTTAGATTTTTTGCAAAACCCTATAGGTTAACGACTTGAAGACTTCATTGGGATTGTGAAGCCAGACCCAACTATTTTCTCTGTAGTTGCGTGTTCTGATCTTGTTGTTTTCTATTGTGTTGAGTACTATCTTCTCTTAGATTTGCTCAAGATTTATTCTCCGATAGGCAAGATAAAAAGTGGTCACAAACATCTTCGTCTCATCGTTTATGATTCCACAATATCTTGTTTCGCTATCATATGATTAAGATTATTGTGAGGTAATTGATATTTCTAGGCTGTTCTTCGGGAATATAAGTCCGGTATATCAATTGGTTCCTGTTCACCTTGATTTATCAAAAGACGGAATAAAACTCATAGGTATATCTGTGGGAGACATATTTATCTATACAATAGACTTTTCAGTGTGAGACAAATTGGTTTATCAAGTCTTCAACTTTGGGTCGTAGCAACTCTTAGTTGTGGGTGAAATCACCTAAAGAAATCAAGTGCGTAGAGTCCTGCTGGGATTCAGAGACGTAAGGAGCGCAACTGTACCCTGATCAGTGTGAGATTGGTTAGGGATCAACTACATTCCAGTCCGAAGTTAACTTGGAGTAGGCTAGTGTCTGTAGCGGCTTAATACAGTGTGGTGTTCAAATCCGGACTAGGTCCCAGGGTTATTCTGCATTTGCGGTTTCCTCGTTAAAAAAAATTCTTGTGTCTGTGTTATTTCTTTTCCGCATTATATTTGTTTATATAATTGAAATATCACAGGTTGTGCGTAAGTTCAATCAATCGTGAATCCAGCCTTTGGTTGTTAATTAAATTGATTGACACTTGGATATTGGTTTTTGATACCATCCAAGTTGTTTCTTATAATAATCAGGCTCACGGATTTCTATCTGTTTGATTTGCTGATTACATTAAGATGAAGAGATATAACTCTTTGATATACTTTTCTTAAGATTAAGTCTGGCTGTCTAGTTGATTCTCTTGAAAGTATATTGGAGTTAGTCCATACAGATTGCTGAGTGAAATATTGGGTGTGGTTGTTAGACCCCCGCTTTTTCAATTGGTATCAGAGCAGGCAAACATGTTTAAGACCTTATAAGTTTGTGTTTGTAGCGATCTGACTATATGGACGAGTCTATCTCTAATAATGTACTAGTTCAAAGATTACCAGGTGATTTTTAAAGTTTGGATTCACCTGAGACAACTGTCACATCTAAGTCAATATCTAAACATTTTCTTGATGTGGAAACAGTTGATAACTGGGAAACACTCCTAGAAGAAAAAGTTGATGAACTTTCTGAAGAAGGTGACTCAGATATTAATAAAGATGTTGATGAGGAAGTCTCAGACTATGTTAAGCTTTTGGATTCAGTGGAAAAGAAGAAGACGAGAACTTCTCATGTCACACATTTTATAACTAATCTTTGTCGAGAAAACAATAAATTGAAAAGGATTTACGGAGGTCTTTATGTTTCAAATCGCTCTTACAAATCGATCCTCAAAGACTCTAAGGAAAACCTGAGTAGAAAGTCACTTGAATGTGATAATGTTTATCAAAAATACCTCTTGTTGGAAGACAAACTTGCAGAAACTGAAGCAAGGATTAACTCCCAGCAAGCAAGTTTTGATGACAGAGAAAGCGCTTATCTCGCTCTAGAAAAACGCCTTGAGGCTGATTTAGCTGCTGCTCTTGATAAAATCAATATGTTGGAATATGACTTGAAAAAGTTCAACACTAGTTCAAGAAAATTAACCACTATGCTAGGAGCAAGTAAAAATCATCGTGATATACAAGGATTGGGCAATAAGGGAATAAATGCTCCAAGTATTAGCAAAGAGGTAAAATTTGTCAAGGCTAGTGATTCTTTTCAACAAAAGGCTTCCACTGATGGAAAAAGTGAAATACCTTCACCGGCAGTTAACGTTCGAAAAAGCAAAGTATATCAACCTCCAAAGTCATCACACATGGATCGAGGTAAGAATATTCCTTATGTTTGCCACTATTGCTGAAATAAAGGTCATCTGGAAAGGAGATGGTGTTTCCTTATAAGGAATGAGAAACTTCATGATGTTCTTGTTTGGGCATCTTAAGAAGTTGGGAAACACATATCATATGTTAAGACTAATCCCATTTACGTTACAGGTTGTAACTGTCCAACCATTAGGCAAAGGAATCAGTGTTGTGATAAACCTAGATTTGCCTATAAACGTCATACGAATCCTTTTCATAATCGTAATGGTTATCAAAAGGATAACTTCGTAAAGACGAAGACAAGATCCGATGCTCCCAATTGGAGAATGACTAACTTGCAAAATAATAGTCAATCCAATTCTCTTCCAAGAATTATAGAAGAGAGTAATGGGAAGAAGATTCATATTGTTCCTAAACACACTCAGAAGTGTGTACCAAAGAAAGCCAATGATGCTTTGAGTGTGAAAAGGAATGATCTCCCAGAAAATTCCATTACTATGGAGAAGGTACTATCTATGATGTTGAAACTTAAAAGGTTCTTTGGAAAAATGAATTTGGATGTGAAAGGTTCTAAAAGTGATCTCTCATAATAATCCAAAAGTGAAACAGAATAAGCCAAAAACCATAGATGGTGAAAAATCCGTAGTTACGGAAAAGTCTGTTTCAGTCACTTGTGGTGAGCAAGACGTTGTTCACCTCAACACAACTTGATTGTGTTGTAAGTGCATCCTCACCAAGGAATATCATGTTAAGTATACGGTGAGGGAAGCACGAGAATTGGGGTGCACATATTGTGTTAGGTATGATATTGAATATTTGGTAAAGCCGTAGGATTCACGACAGGATCCTTTTAAAAGGTATGTCTATGTTGTGTTTTTATAATTTGCTTAGAGTACTTATAATGATCCATGTACCTTGCTTATCGTTCATTTCTACCTAACTTGATTTGTGTTTAAGGTTTTTAAATGTTTAGGGTTGAAAATAGTAGTTCGGGATGTTTGGACTTCATGGTACACATACCAGGTATGCATACCAGGTATGCATACCATCATTTAAAATCAAAATACAGGGATTGTAGTTCGCAAAATCGTTTGCATACTGCTCCAGGTCACGAAAATTCGTTTGCAAACCCGTATGCATACAGGCCTGTAGACGTCGATATTCGATAAACTCGTTTTGGCCGTAACTTCTTCGTCCGAACTCGAAATGACCTCATTATTTTTGCATTCTCTTCCTATTTGAATTTTATTCAAAATGGTGATGATAATTATTGTATTTGGATGACTTAAGATTGTTCTTTGTCCCGACTCTTGTTTTTTGAGTGTTTTGCTCCGTTTCGTCGCACTTGTTCCACTTCTCTTGGACTTGGGCACTTGGATTCTTGGAGTAATTCTCTTCTAAGCTCATTTGTAGCTTTTGGAAGATGATTTTGCAGTATTAATCTTTATTGGTTTTATATATTGCAACTTGTTATGGGATATGTGTGTTTGCGCCCGTAAACTATGATTGTCCCATATATGCTCAAAAGTTAAGTCTATCATATGTCTTTATTGATGAAAGATAGAATGAACTTTTGATAACAAAAGTTAAGCCTATTGTATCATTATACAAATATTGATGGAAGATAGGATGAACTTTTGTGTGCAAATATTAAGTCTATTATATGTCTTTATGAAAATATTGATGAAATAGAATGAATCTTTGAATATTCCGCAGTATTGGTAATTCCCTGATCCACATCTTTGTGAAAGTACTGTGTGGCTCCGTAAGTTTTCTTATGTTGAGCATTTCCGATTAAATTAATCATGGGTTCTCATGAGGTTAATCTAATTGAGTATTTTGGATACAAATTCATGTTTCATGTAATTTGTTAATGTCCAAAGAAATCCTTCTTTTATTGTGAAAGTAAAGTCGCTCTTGTTGTTCTTTCGGGAAAGACATTTTATGGGGGAGAGTTCTTAATTGAACTTTTGCTTAAGTGCCAAATCTTTGTGGGGAGTGCGGCTATGGAATATTGTAGGAGTTTTCTTGTATCTTTATTAACTCCTTGATGAATGCATTTAGTCTCGGCTATATGATTGCATCTAAACAAAGTTGATATGTTTTCTTTTGGTCATGAAGTATCTCCATGAGAATTTCATTAGGATCCCACTAATTTTCGTACCTTCGCCAATTTATATTGACAAAAGGTGGGAGAATTAATGTGTAGTTCACACTACAAATACATATGGTTTACGGATCATTATGTAAGGGGTAGTGGTTTTCATGTAAGATGAAGTATTGACTAATGGGGAGTGATACATATCACCATAGTATTGTTGTCAAAGTTGTGGTACAATTGGACTTTGATGTTGTGTAATATTACTGTGACATTGTATAACAATGACTGAGAGCAACTATTTTCTCATTGTTATAGCTACGGATCTTCAACAACTATGATGTTGAGTTGAACACATTCAGAATCACTGGAGTAATTGGAAGTAACGAACATTTCGAGTAATGTTGAAGAACCAAGGAGATTAAGCAGTTGGATGAGAAGCTACAAAGTTTATTTATTTTGTAATCCATATGTGTTGATAGTTTTGTCATTAAAATTGACAAAGGGCGAGATTGTTAGAGCACTGCTCGGTCGAACTCGCAAGCATTGCTATCTCAATCTTGTTTTTCAAGGTTAGTTTCCAAAACTATAAGTTTTAGTTTCTAGTCTACTTATAGCTAAGTCTCATATTAGGATATAAAGTGTAATTGAGCATTAGACTTCACGGCGTTCATCGATTGAAGACGAAGAACTACTAAGGGGAGCTTGTGGAACTTCATCAACAAAAGGTATGTGGAGACACTCATCTATCACTCAAAAGTATATCTATTATATATCTTATTTGAGACAAAAGTCGTATAACTATATAGACTTCGATTATACACATTTGATATTTCGAGCTGAGTTTAACTCGCTTACATATTTCTCGAAATATGTATTGGTAAGCTTTCTCTTTAACCAAGTTCATCTTATATTCTTGACGAAAGTCAAAAGATGATCATGTGAAAATCACCTGGTAACATCTTACATAATTTGTGTGAGACAATCATTCGATGTAGACTCGGAATATTTCATATTGATCATTCGATCGCTTGAAAATTGCTTTAAAGCTAATAGTTTGTGTGAGAAGCCTATTCCCGTCTTCCGAGAATGTTTCAATGATTGAAATGGGAGTCTAGAACACTTAACCATAATTGGATTATGAGCACAGTATGCGTACTTGCATATATGTTGATCCAAGTTCGGGAACCATGGTATGCATACCCGTATGCATACGGTTTGGTTTAGTAGAGGTCCGGGAACCAAGTACTTATACCTGTACGCATACTGGCGTGAGGTTCAATTTCCGGAACTTTATTGAGTTTGGTGGTATGCGTACACGTCTGCGTACTGGCGAAACCCAAACTTAGTCCGGCCACTTAGGTATGCGTACTCATTTGCATACTTGAGTAGGTAGGTTATGTTCTAAAATCGATTTGTTCATGAACTAATACGTATAAATAATAAGGAATGCAATCTTTTGCAAACCATGGCTATAATGTTCATGACTTGATTTGAGTGAATCAAAATCGATTTTGCTTCAATTGTGTATTATATACTTCTATGAGAATATAAACAATTGAACAACTCTAGAAATAGTTTCATTTGAGTCATTTGAACTAGTTGTGGTTAAGATGAATATGGTTGATATGAAAGTGTTCATATAGCTAACTTCGATTAACTATTGTTGAGCTAACAAAAGTGCACACGTTTAGGTACAGTTACTCATATCTAAATGAAGTCACTTTTTATTTGTGTGTAACAAGCTAAGTTCGATATAACAGTTGAAAGATATTAGCTTGAGTCTAATCAGTTTTTCATCTAACAGTGAATATTGAATGCTTTGTTACCAAGGTAACATTGATTACAAACCCTGATTTGAAGACTATATAAAGTAGAACTCTAACAACTGGAAAACCTAATCCCCACACCTCCTGTGTGATACTAGTTGCGACTAGAGTCGATTCTCCTTTAACCTTAGATTGTTTCAAAAACCATGTGAGTTAACGACTTGAAGACTTCATTGGGATTGTGAAGTCAGACCCAACTATTTTCTATGTAGTTGCGTGTTCCGATCTTGCTGTTTTCTATCGTGTTGAGTACTATCTTCTATAAGATTTGCTCAAGATTTATTCTACGATAGGCAAGATAAAAAGTAGTCACAAACATCTTCGTCTCATAGTTTGTGATTACATAATATCTTGTTTCGCTACCATATGATTAAGATTATTGTGAGGTGATTGATATTTCTAGGTTGTTCTTCGGGAATATAATTCTGGTGTATCAATTAGTTCCTGTTCACCTTGATTTATCAAAAGACGGAACAAAACTCATAGGTATATCTGTGGGAGACAGATTTATCTATACAATAGACTTTTCTGTGTGAGATAGATTGGTTTATCAAGTCTTCGACTTTGGGTCGTAGCAACTCTTAGTTTTGGGTAAGATCAACTAAGGGAATAGTGTGCGTAGAGTCCTGATGGGTTTCAGAGACGTAAGGAGCGCAACTGTACCTTGATCAGTGTGATAATGGTTAGGGCTCAACTACATTCCAGTTCGAAGTTAACTTGGAGTAGGCTAGTGTCTGTAGCGGCTTAATACAGTGTGGTTTTCAAATCTGGACTAGGTCCCGGGGTTTTCTACATTTACGGTTTCTTCGTTAACAAAATTTCTGGTGTCTGTGTTATTTCTTTTCCGCATTATATTTGTTTATATAATTGAATTATCAAGGGTTTTGTGTAAGTTCAATCAATTGTGAATCCATCCTTTGGTTGTTGATTAAATTGATTGACACTTAGATATTGGTTTTTGATACCGTCCAAGTTGTTTCTTATAATAATCAGGCTCACGGATTTCTATCTGTTTGATTTGCTGATTACATTAAGAAGCAGAGATATAACTCTTTGATATACTTTTCTTAAGATTGAGTCTGACTCTCTAGTTGATTCTCTTGAAAGTATATTGGAGCTAGTCCATACAGATTGCTGAGCGAAATATTGGGTGTGGTTGTTAGACCCCCGCTTTTTCACATAGGAGTTGCTAAAAGAAGATTTTTCCTAGTCGTATCTTCTTCTGTGTTTGAAAATTAATCTAGCGGCAGTTTTTACGACTAGGTTGTTCCTAATCGTAATTTGAGAAACCAAGCCTTAAATATTATTTCCTAATCGTTGTTAGTGTTACATCTTGGTCGATTGCTCAAGGTCTCATCCGTAAACCTGTTTGTGGCTGGGAATGATAATTTTTCCTGGTCGTTGTTTCATGTTACGGCTTGGTTTTGTCCAGATTTCCCAGTCGTATTTACTTATTTGCTTTTATTTTTTGGTCTTGTTTGTATAGATTCGAACATCACTATATAAAAGTTGGAATGTAATCAACTTTGAACAGAGGAAATGAAAGATGTAAGAAAATAACACAAGAAGTAACACCTTGTAATGTCCCGACTTCGCAACCTCGTCACACAAAACCATTGAGTACAAATGCAAGGAATGGAAGTGGAGTTGTCACTGGTGGAAAAAATGAAGGTGGAGTTTCCAATGATGGAGGAAGTGAAGGTGGAGTTGCCACTGGTGGAGGACGTGCAACTGTGGTTCTTGAAGAAGAAGTGGTTGTTGAAACAAGTGTTGCATCTATTGATAAGGGTGGAGTCGTGGTGGTGGAGAAGAAGAAGAAGTATCCAACAAAAGATACAATAAGACAAATAATTGATGCTATGGATTTTTTACCTTCCAAGAAGAATGGGAGATCGTGGGGTGAGCCAAGAGATTGATCCATCTTGTTTGGTTACCAGTCTTCATGGGATGCTAGGGTTTGTGTTGCAAAGGTAATAAATCAAATTTAATATATTTTATTTTAATTTTTAATATGGATTGTTAATTGTAACAAGCCAACAAAAATTATTGTTTGTAGTTTCCCGATAAAGCGGTCCATAAACTAAAGCACCAATAAGGAAAGTTTTTGTCGTTGGATAAAGAGCATCCATATGTGGTAGCCTTGGTAAAAGCTTCAAGGTTATGGTCTGGAATCGAGGCTTTGCATAAGACCTATGATGTTGTAACTGTTTGTGGGTTTAGAGAAAAATTCTGGCTCGAAACCATGACTTTTATACTCCCATTTGGCGAGATGACTATCACTCTGGATGATACAAAGAAAATTACCGGTCTTGCTTTGGAAGGAAAAGTTGTATTTGAGGGTTTCAACAATTTTATTCCTTTTGAAGAGCTTTCTGTTTTGGCTAAAGACTGTCTTGGGTGGGGCAAAGATGAAGCGGAAGAAGAGTTTGAGATAGGTGGCGGAGCCGTGCCTAGAGCTAAAAGGAAATACAAAGTAGCGGGTGAACGTCAAGAATCAAGGAAGATTAATTTTGTTTGTCTGAGGGTGAAATTTGAGGATTTTGTCCCCAAGGCTGATAGTGGAAAGGTGGTGATGGAAGAAGCAAGATCTAGACATACATCTATAGCTTACTTGTTGCACTCTCTTGTTGTTAGAGCACTGCTCGATCAAACTCACAAGTGTTTCTATCTCAAGCTTGTTGTCAAATTTTTAGTTGACAAAAATATATCTTGATTTATACTCTACTATTAGTTAAGTCTCGGATTGGGATAGAAGATGTAGTTGAGAAACGGATATCACGACATTCATCACTGCGTTCTACCGTTTGAAGGAGAAGATCGGCTGAAGCTTTTGGAGAACTTCTTCAACAAAAGGTAAGTGAAGACTGAAGCACCTATACCTGAAGTTATATTCATCTTTCTATCTATGAGACGTTGTCCCATAACTAATTAGTCTATCTTAAGCATATCAAGAATATTGAGTCAAGTTTATCTTGGTAATTAGTTCTTGAAATATATATAACTAAGCTTAATGAACATGTGTTCATACTTGATGAATTTCGGTTAAGGAAAATTCATTGTTCGTAATCTATATTATGATTCAAGATTATCATTCGAAAATAGTCTGGAACAGTGATATGTGTCATTGATGTTATTTGGGAATTTTTCGAATTGATCTAGAGAGAAATATAGAACTACTGTAAATCTGGATACATGACAGTATGCATACCAGTTTCACAAAGTAGGAAAAATGTTATAGGTCCGGAGTCGTACTTGTATTCTGTACACGTACCGGCCTAGCTATAGTTCGGCAGCGACTTAGTGGTAGGCATACCCGGTATCCATACCATAAAAATTTTGTGAACTCGTGAACCTCGAATTGTACGCATACCTAGTATGTATACCGAAAAAAAACTGTTGGTTTTTAAACTGGTGTGGTATCCATACCCGGTACGTAAACTGGAAAAGTTTTGTATGTTCTGGAACTTATATTTGTCTTAAGGGTACACATACCCGGTACATGTACCATGATAAATATATTCACGAACAAGGCTGAGTACACGTACTTGCCCTGTCGAATATTTTCAGATGCACATAAAATTATTTTTGTGATATAATTAGCATTTGAATAAATATCTAAGAATACTATATAGACATGATTGATCACATTATTATTTATAGTTGTGATTCAAACTTTAAAGTCTTAAGTGTTTATGAAAAATATTTGGCTTATAGTTCAATCGACTAGTTTCGACTAACTGTCCATGAACAATGTCTTTATACACGGTTCGGTTACGGTTCATCCTCACCAGAGTGTATATCTTGATATGTCAATCACATTTCAAAGATTCATCTAACAGTGGATATTGTTTACTTGGTTCCAAATCTATCTTAGCTTAAACCTAAAACAATTTATGCTTTGAAAGTCTATAAAATAGGAACCTCAAATAACTGGGGTCTTTGAATCCCAACTCTACTCTTTGTGTGTCCTAGTTGTAAACTAGAGACGTCGTCCTCTTCCTAAAAACCTTTTCGGGTTTAGCGACTAAAAAGACTTCATAGGGATTCGTGAAGCCAGGTCTAGATATCTTTTATCTTGATAGCTCGAGTATCCTGATCTTGATTGATTGTTGAGCTTTCTCCATCAATCAAGATAGATAGAAATCATCAAAGTTATCTTCGTCACACACTTTGTTGATTCCACAAGTTTAATACTTGTGATGTGAATAATAATCTAGGCTGCTCTTCGGGAAGAATACGTCCGGATTTTGAGGTTAGCTAGACTTTGTTTATTGCTATCGATTTCCAGTCTCACATTGATCCGCGATCAAAAAATCACACATATATGCTTATCTGTAGGAGGCAGATTGGTTTAATTTTTTAATTGAGTTAAAGCAACTCTTAGGCTATAAAGAACGTCAGCTATGGGAATCATTTTCGCGGAGTCCCGTTGGGATTCAAGAGGCATAAGGAGCGCGACTGTAATTGAATTGATGCGAGGGTTTATTCGGTTTCAACTATATTCTAGTCCGAAGTTCATTAGTAGTATACTAGTGTCTGTAGCGGCTTAATATAATTTGGTGTTCAATCTGGACTAGGTCCCGGGGTTTTTCTGTATTTGCGGTTTCCTTATTAACAAAATTTCTGGTGTCTGTGTGATTTATTTTTCTGCATTATATTATTTAACTTTATAATTGAAATATCACAGGTTGTAAGTAAAACAATCAAAGTAGATACATCCATCCTTGTTTGTTGGATACGACTTGATTGATACAGATTCGGTTTTGTATACTTTATGATTGTGAGAGAAAGAGATATAACTCTGAATATTATACATTCATTGATTGAGATTCATTAAGTTGAACTCTAGTTTTGTCCATACAGGTTGCCTACGAAAAAGTTGGTGGTGTATTTTGGTACCTGGTCGATTGTCAGCCGACACAAAAATAATTTACACTTTCTTACTACTCAAAATATATAATGAAGCAAGGGCAAGAAAGGATCGTTCCCACAGAGAGGACTTGGGTTGTCAATATGTTTTGGTATCTTATAAGTAACACGGGGGTTTTCTGATTTTTATATACTAAAATAAAATAAAAGCAAACAATAAAGGTAAACAAATCAAATCAAGGATGTGAAAGTATTGGTCATGGATTTCGTCTTCAATCACAAACATGTTTTCTACACAATAATTAGAATTGATATTTTAATCTCAACTTTTATCAAAGGCCCTAGAATACCTTGATCGCAAGAATATCCCGCTAATCTCCTCTTGTCATCAACAAGCACATTAAAAGATGCGAATATGAATTCTATCTAAAAGAACAACCTAACGTGTAAAAGCACTAATCAAGTTTAATTCCCTAGATGAATTAGGTTCTATGAAATCAGGCCAATCAAAGCAATCGAACGTGTAAAAGCACTAATCCGATTTAACAAAGGTTATGGTTCACATAAGATCATAAGAATATATCACTACAAACTATAATCATATTTATGCTACTTCAAATCAGGAATTATCACTTTTGCGTATAATAACCCTAATCTAGCAAAAGACATGCATGTGAGTTCTACCAATTTGCAACTTGACAAAACAAACATTCAATCATATGACAATATTAATGGTGAATCATAAACGATAATATGAGAGAAAACTAATTTATTGAACAAAAACTCATGTTTGGAAATCCAACTAATCCATAACCAAAAGAAAACTCTAGCTCATATTCATGGAGTTCATAACAAGAAGAAAGAGAAAAGCATTCATGGTTCTAAACCCTAGAACAAAAGTAGAGGCCTCCCTAATGGAGATATTAGGTTTAGAGAAATAGTTTTCTATTTATATGCTTCTCCCATTCCCAAAAGGATACTCTTTCCAAAAGTAGGTCAAGTCTTCTCAAAACCCATCTCCAAGTGGTCCACCAAGCCCATGTGTGGAAAATACCCGTGTGAAAATCTCTGTCCAAAACGTTCGTCGGGATTGCTGACGTCATCGCCGGAATCCGGTCACCGTGAAACTATCTCCGACCACCTGAACCTGTATCCGACTACCATAACTCCCAGCAACTCACTATCATTCTCTACAGTTAATACACTCACAATTCAGAGCAATACATCACATATGAACCATCTAAACCAATTCTTGAGTTCTTGCGAAAACGCGCCCAAAAGCGTGACTCATAGCTCATATATGCCGCGGCCGAATCATGCATCCAACACATACCCCCTGCGCGATTCACTGAAATATTATGATTCATACTTTAACTTCCGAAATCCGACAACCGGAAGTAGCAGCACCGGCTCGCCATTTCTGCTCCGTTTTCGCACATTTTCTGCAGCTTCAAAATCCATTCCCTGCACAGTGCCATATCTGCCAACGCCTGATATCACCAGAACCCATTTCAGCTTCTGATTTCCAACTCTGCACCTTCCAATTCTAAGTCATGCCCTAAACTCCTCAACGCAACCAACTGCAGCTGCACCACATCTTAACTCGCAGTTCCAGTTCAACCCAGCATTAGCAGACGCAACCTCAAGCATGTCATCCATCTTCTCCATCTCTGCAACCCAACTCCATTACACAGCTGCTTCTTGTGCACCGGCATATCCATTCACTATCTCTTATTCACCTGCAATTTGAGTAGCAGCACAGTTCCCTGCAGCTCCCATCTGTGCGTCTCAGAATCACATACACTACTCTTGCATCTAACTTGCCTTCAACATCCTCCTTCCAACCCCTTTCTGATCATCTCGAGCACCATTGCTTGCAGATGCACATCTATCACCTGACACAACATTCTCTCATACCCCATGGCAACCATTCAAACATCTGCCGCTTCAGCTGCAATTCTATTGCTCTGCCATCTTGCTCCAACACCAACACAGTACCAGCACATTCGAGTCCCTGCAATTGCCAGCAACCATCAACATAAATCTTTACCATTTCAATAGCAGCTTCAGATCCTGTTCTTAACATCAAAACCTCAAATCGAAGCCACTGCCCTGCACCAGCTCAAACTCAGTTCATACACAATCAACATCATCTTTTCTCTCTATTCGCAGCTTGTGTTTCAACGATATCCTCAAATTGCAACTAGCACACAATCTTAGATCAACCATTTCCAACTCAGAATCCCATTGAACCAACACATGAATTGCAGCTGCAATTGTAACTCCGTGTCGTGCTGCAATCTCGCACAGCCTCATTACCATTCTCAATCTCCTCCCAGTCAATTCATCCAACCAACGTCACTTGCACTTGCAGCTGCAACTTTAATTCCATCTTGTCAGGACTGCTCCCATCGAACCACAGTTATCTCAGTTTCACTGCTGGCTTTGAACAGTTCCTTCAACCCTTGATAAATAGCCTCAATGACGGCAAACATCGGCAACCTTCAGCTCAATCAGGCCCGATACAGCTCCATGGCTAGACAACATCAACACAATGGATAGAAACAACACTTCAGCTTGACTGCAGTTCAGCTCAAAGTACCACCAGCATCAGTCCCCAAACTCACATTCTCTTCCTCTCCAGCTCAATTCAGGTGTTTATGGGTGAAAACTACTCCTGTTGAATTTGGTAATTTGGGGTGTGTGGATGAGGAATGAATCTAAACCCTAAACAAATGCACTGCGCGGTGAGTGCTTGTAGATTCATAAGTCAATCTGTGCAAGTCCGGCCTAAACCAAGAAATTGTTGTTCCAGACTTGTTTCGGTCACAAAGTGAAGGAGATGGGGTTGATCTTAGGGAGGGAAGCGAAGAAGGTGTTGAGATTGTGAAGGTGCTGGCTATGAATGACTTGTAACAGAAAGATGAGCAGGCTTACGATTGATGCAAGCAGGCTCTGGGTGTTGCAATACATTTTTGTATTAACACTTGTTTTCTGTCTCTTCTCGACTTGTGTTTGAAATAGGGCGGAGAACCTATTTATATAAGTCATTGAGCCTTATTCACGTCTCTCGTGGGAAGTGGAGGGAGTGGAGTGATGGAGTAGTGGAGTTGTGCGTCGGTGCCACACGACCAGTCTTGCCCACTTCTCCTGTTCATCTCTAACCGTCCATGACTTCCAAACACGTTCTTTGTGATGGCGCGTTGCACGCCGCACGCCGTAAACCGCTGACCAATACCCCGTATGTATCCCCCCGGTTTGTGACATGATTGACGTTCGGAATGTGTGAATCGTGGATCCACAAAAGGTAGCATGTAATGTTGAATTGAATAACTGCGTTATTCGGGAAGTCGATACTTGTGAAGTATCATGTGTATTTTATGTGTACCGCATCATGGTGTGGTAAAGTGATGGGTGGTGACGCCATCGACCAATTAACTCCCGACTGTGGTTGTATAACCAAGCTGGTGAAGTTGACGGACGAGATGATCTTTGAGACACTCATCTGCGACCGTTAATGAATTAGGGTTTTTGAAGAGGTGCGCAAGCATCACTTTTCAGCTTGGTCGAAACCAAGCATGGGATACAGCTTTGGCCATGCCGACCATACATGCGTGTAGACGGCATGATGGTATAGGCGCCTATACCCCATTACCTCTCGAAAGTGTGATCTGGGTCACTCAATTCATCCGGTGAAGTTGAGTGGTCGAGATAGATTTGTGACAGAAAAACAGTGCCGCAAGAGCCGCACGTCACGCCCACTTCAGGCACACGTTCCAAGACGACCAATCTTGGTCGGTCTTGGCCGATTGGCCTGATGTGAAGGTGGTAGGCTGGTGTTTACGCCTACACCTGAATATCCCATAAAAACGTGATCTGAGCCATCCAAATCGTCCGGCGAAGTTGAGCGGTCAAGATCAGTTTGTGGTTTAGGGAGGTGTGACCACGCTAGTTTTGGGCTTGCGTTTTGGATTGACCAGGCATGATATGCCTTGGACGATTGGGTGAGGGAATAGATGGGTCCACGGTGGTCATGCTGGTATGACCGGACCTGCTTAATCTAATCTTGGACCCTCCATTCGTGCCAGAGAAGATGGACGCTCGTGATGCTCAAAACCCTAATTATGGGTTTCAAAGCCGTGCGTCACCCCTTGTTTGGGCGCACGAATTTGTTACTACCAAGCATGGTTTGTCTTGACCGGTTGGTCAAGTGTGTAGGCGGGCCCTCGGTGATTGTGTTGATATGCTCTAGGCCCTTTGAGTTTACATCTACACCCTCCATCTATACCTGCGAAGATGGATGGTTGAGACTGTTTTGCGACACATATAATATGTCGCAAACCCTAATTTAGGGTTTTCCGTCCATACTGCTTGGTATGAACGTTTTTTTGGCAAGCTAGGCCAATGGCCGACCATGCGGGGTCGGCAGTGGGTATTCCATACCGCTGGGGGTGATGGAATTGATCCGGGTCATCCAATCATGCTTGTGGAGTTGGATGATCTGCGATCATATCCGGACCGATAGGGTCGGCCTGGATGCTCAATCGGGCTAGTATAACACACCGAGAGGGGCTCAATCGGGCTAGTATAACACACCGAGAGTCACCATGACGGGTATTTCGTACATGGTTTCATTATAATGCTTGGAGGGTTCGTGTTGCTCGTAAGAGTAACACTCGATCGTCATGCCGCACCGATAATGAGTACGGAAATACAAGGCCGATTGCGCATTAATTAATAATGCTAGAAATTCACAGGGTATATGGGATTGTTGCTACATGCTCCAACCTCGGATGAATTTCGTGTATTCATAGAATGGGATTGTTGCCACATGCTCCATTCTTGGTGAATTAAGTGAGGAGTATCCAACACTTATTAATGGCTTTATCTTTTACAAGATGTCGCGCATTATTTTCTCGGTTTTTACAATTTTAACCTTAAATGAAAATCCACCATCAACAATAAGTCCCCTGCCTAGCACATAATGGTTACCTTTGTTGTGGGGTAGGCATGAGATGGTGACATATACAAACGTAAGGAGACAAAATAAAGAAGTCTACTGGAGGGATTACGCCGTGGGCAATCCTCCATACGTGCGTGACCACGGGCCTTTGATGAGCCGGCTTTCTCCTTTAGGTTTTTGAGTCACGAATAGGATTCTTCTTTCTTGGGATCTGGGCGTGGGTGCTTGCACACATTTGGTTGAATCGCTCGTATCCAAATGCTCTTCGATTCTAGATTAGGGTTCAAAAGAAAGCCTGACTTGGTGGGTGTTGAATCCTCGTATATCGGGCGCCGTAATCGTTTTAGGGTTTTCTCAGCATATATGCAGGTGTAGAGGTTTTGAACCATTTTTACGATTTTTCAATAGGGCTTTCCGGCAGAAACTCCGTTCCCTGATCATGTCGAACAACGGTGGATCGTCTTCTTCATATCATCCAGGATCTTCCGTTAAACGTGCACGACCTGCGTCTGAGCTTCATGATCAATCCCCTGCTCGTGTCCTCCGAGTCAAGAAGATCATACCGGTTTGTCTCTTTTTTCTTTTCTGAACCATTGCTTGTTCGTCATAATGACCAAGTAAATAATCCCTTTCATTCTTGCAGAGATACCCTATCGGAACATGTGTGACGGTTATCGATGATGATGACTTAACCAGTCCTCTTCCTTCAAATTCAAACACATTCACCCATGTGAACCTCGAAGATGCTGACTTGGGTATCTCATCTTATGAATACCCAAATGCGGGTCTTTCATTCGATGTTCGCATGAATGTTTATCCTCCGCCTACCGAGATGTCGGTGGATTCTGGTGCGGAAGGAGTTTGTGCCTTTGTACACAAAGTTATGGAGGAAGTACGGCCATATCGCAACCGTAAAACGTGGTCCGACACTTTGTTCCTCGCTTTGGTCACCGCGGTAAACCGCCTTCTTCCCATGATTCCGAGATGGAGAATATTTCTATCCGCAACGTTCTTTGAATCAAGCCTCGAAAAGTGGGAGAATATGGTATCTACTGTGAATCCATGGAGTTCAACGTGGGATGGTTGCGGCAGCGTCTTTATACCATCAAGGTTGATCGATTTGGTATCCTTGTAAATGTTGTTCCCGCTGCGAAAGCTATCTTGGAAGAGGAGAAGGCTCTGGGCTGCGGAGAATCGAGAGAAGGTAGAGCGGGCCGTGCAGAACTTGAAGAAAAGAACGAAAGATATCGCGCTAGACTGGAGATGATGCTCTCAAGGAACTATAATCTTCTAGACGGCCTCTTCTAAACCGCACTCCCTTATTGTTAATGACGTTTATGTCAAAAGTTTTTGAACGTCTTTGCGAAATAAACCGCATTGGTTTTTGATTGGTGAATCGAGGTTTTTCATTGACACATCTCTGAATATAATTGATGATTCAAACATGTAATGAAAATAAATGCTGTATTGTTGACACAAAGAGATAGTGGTCGGGCATGATATGCCTTGAGCCACTTTCCATTGATGATTTGCTTCCGGCCCGCCTCCGTCCACTTTAATGATCTTGTAGTAACCTGTATTATAGGCCTTGGTGACCGTGTAGGGACCTTCCCATTTTGGTGAGAATTTCGGTGCGGACATATCTTGCTGGATATGCTTGGCCGTTTTTAGGACCAAATCCCCCACTTTGAAAAAACGTGGTCTCACAGTCTTGTTATATGCCCTGGAAATTCTGTTCCTGTATACCTGAGTACGTTCTTTCGCTTTGTTTCTCCTGAAATCCAGAGTGTCTAACTCCGCTATTCGAGAGTTAGAGGCTTCATCCTCGTCCCAATGGATCCCGGTCATCGCCGTAATCTGGGTCGATGGGATTTTGATTTTATTTGGGAGAATTGCGTCTGCTCCGTAAACAAGTGAATATTGGGAGACCCCAATGGAGCTTCTAGGTGACGTACGGTATGCCCACAGCGCCATTGGTAACTGGTCATGCTATTCTCTAGGATTTTCATGTACAGTTCGACTGATGATCCGGATCAGCGTCTTGTTGGTACTTTCAGCCTGTCCATTCCCCCCGAGGATAGTAGATGGTGGAGAAAACTTGTTTGATGCCATACCCCTCAAGTAACTCTCGTACCTGTTTATTGGCGAAAGGAGTGCCGTTATCGGTGATAATATGCTTAGGTATACCGAAACGACAAATGATGTGTTCTTTAATGAAAGCCGCAATGGTTGCTCCTGTAGTTCCTCGCAATGGGATGGCTTCTACCCATTTGGTGAAGTATTCCGTTGCAGTTATGATGTACTCATGCTGCTTCGATGAGGGCGGGTTGATTTTCCCGATGATGTCTAGTCCCCAGTGTAGAATGGCCATGAGGCCGCTTATCGAGTGCAAGGGGTGGAAGGTGCGTGAACAAGGTCTCCAAGAATTTGACAATTGTGACAGCTTTGAACAAAAGCGGCCGCGTCATCCTCCATGGTCGGCCAGTAATATTTCTCGTGTATCTGGAGGAACGGTTTCCTCTTCCCTTGATGTTCCCCTTCGTGTGTTTCCTTCAAAATGATTGGAATTTCTAACCCATCCAGGCATCTTAATAGATTACCTCCGAAACTCTTGCGGTACAGGATCCCTTCGTGGTATACGAACCGCTTGGCCTTTTGCTTTATCTTGATGGCATCCTTTTGATTGGCGGAAGTTGCTCCATCACGAAGATAATTGATGTATGGCTCACTCCAGTCCCCAGTGTGGTTCACACTAAAAACTTCTGATTGGTGTGGCGGTGCTTGGCAATTTGAGCAGGACTTCTGAAGTAGCATGGAATGAGTCTCCATCTCCGGCCAATAATAGCGCAGACGCTGGAGTCGCCGGTAAAGCGTTACCACCAATGATTGTCCACATATTTCATCGTGAACACGGTTTAGCTGCAGTTGTGATTCGTCATCTCCAAGACATCTTGACAGAGAACCATCCGGGTTTCGATAGTACAACATATCATGAAGCATGAAGAAGTTCTGCAGGGTTTTGAGACCGACCTTTCCTTGAGAGAGTGGGTTGTTGAGCTCCTGAATGATCGGAGTTCGCCAATCATCAGTCCTGGTGTCTTTGTATTGTGACATCCATGTCGACTCTATGGTTCTCCTCTTCACTCGTCGGGGTTTCTTCCGCTCCTTCGAATTTCGGTTTGGAAGCCAATGTTGCTGGACAATCGGCATGTTTATTGTTCTTTGCGACCAACATGGATTATGGTTGCGTCGACGAAATAGTTTAATAACTTTTGTGCTTCGACCGGTATGGGGCTAGTGTCGCTTCCTTCAATGCGTACACTCCGTTCATCTGATTTACCAGTAGTTTGGAGTCACCTCTTATCTCCAGACGCGTGACTCCTGCTTGTTTAGCTATTGAAATCCCTATAAGGAAAGTTTTTTATTCTGCTGAGTTGTTGGTGCATTCGAAGTCTAACTTGAAGGAATGTGAAAATACTTCTCTGGTTGGAGAGACTAACACCACGCCCGCTCCTCCAGTATTGCTTTGCTAGGGGTAGCGAGATCCATCAAAATACAGGAGCCACACTTCTTCCTCCAAAACAGAGACGTCTGGAAATTCTCGGGGAGGTCTTCATGTAGTTCTCGTAGTGCCTTCTTCAGAAATGCTGCCGGTGAAGTCTCGCAATCGCTTGACCCTTGATAGCTCTAGGTGACCTTTACACGTTATGTCCGGCTCGACATTTGGAGAAGCCATTTGCCTGTCCTTCCAGTCAGGACCGGATTTGAAAGCAAAAACTTTGCAGGATCGGATTTAGACACGAGTACCACCCTATTAGACAGTAGGTAATGCCTAAACTTCTGAATGGAATGGATCAAGGCTAAACATGCCTTTTCCGCTCGGGGGTATCGAGTTCGGCGCCCCTCAATATTATTTGAAACAAGATATGGGACGTTCGATTCCCTCGTCGTCCTCCCGAGCGAGTAGAGCCCCCACCGCAGTGTGTCTTTCGAAGGCAGTGTAGAGACACAACGGCTTCCCTAGTACATGAGACTTCATGATAGCTGGAGATGATAGTATTTGTTGGATCTTTCAAAAAGATTCTTGCTGGGTTGCGGTCCAAACAAAGCTGTCTCCTTTCTTCAATAAGGGGGTGAACGAGGCGGTAAGTTGGGCTAAACCAGGTATAAAACGTCGAATGTAGTTCACCTTGCCCATGAAACTCTGGATCTCCTTCATAGTTCGGGGAGGCGGCATTGTTAGGATAGCCTGGGTCTTGGACGGGTCTACCTTTATTCCTTCTGCAGTCACTTGGAACCCTAGAAATTTACCTGAGGAGACACCGAAAGCGCATTTCAAAGGATTCATCTTTAACTTGTATTCGACACCTCTCAAATACTTTCCGTAAGACGTTAGTATGATCTCGCTCGAGCCTTTGATTTGACCACGATATCATCTACATAGTCTTCTACTTGTTTATGCATCATGTCGTGGAAGATTGCCGTCATAGCACGTTGGTAAGTTGTGCCGGCATTCTTTAAACCGAATGGCATAACGAGTATAGTAAAAATTGCCGAGAGGGGTTCGGAGAAATTCTGTCTTACTCGCATCGTGCTCATACATCCTTATCCGATTGTATCCTTTGTAACCATCCATGAAGGAGAACATGCCGTGTCCATTGGTGGCGTCTACTAACATGTCGATGTTAGGTAGAGGAAAGTCGTATTTGGGGCAGCACTTGTTCAAGTCTCTCGAAATCCACGCAACATCGGATCTCGTCCGTTTTTCTTATTCTTGGGACCACATTGGCCAACCAGGTCGGGTGATGGATAGGTCGATGAAGCCGGAAAGAGCTAGTAACTTCCGAATTTCATTCTTGATTTGTTCTTCTACTTCATGTCCGAATTGCCTCGGAGATTGCTTGATTGGCTTGGATCCGGGTATGACATGTAAGTGATGGGTGACCAATTTTCATCCGGACAGGCATTTCCTCGTACGTCCGGCGAACACATCTTGGTACTCCTTGAGTAGTTGAACAAGACTCAAACGTTCGTCGTGGATGAGTCGAACCGATAGAGACCGGCTGGGAGATTCTTTATTCCCGATGTTAACAGTCTCGATCTCGTCAGTTTTGGAATTGGTTTCATCTTGTAGTTGCTACGGGGCGTCTGGTACCTCCTCTTGTATTCCGTCGTTCTTGCAATATTCAATTGGGCGGAGAGACTGGGTGCCTGTCTCTCCTGTTAATTTCTAACAGCGGCGCCGGTATATTGTCTTCCCCTTCTGGTCACGTTTTGCTTCAAAAGTGCGTTCCCTTTTGGTGTGGACGTGGGTTGAAGCTTCACTGGATAAAGATGGACGCCTCGTCAGAAAAGTGTCGTGATGCTTGGCCCTCAGTGATGCAAGTCGGTCTCCTTCCTTGATTGAAGCCCACGTGGGTAGCGGGGTGCACAGGACTTTGTCTGATCCTCCCTGTGAGGTTCCTTTTGGCTTGAACAGCTCCACTCCGCATATTGGTGCATACGGAGACAATGATGCAAGAATGCGGATGACTTTCTCGTTTAGCATGGTCTTCAGGCACTGGTGATACGTTGAGGGAATGACCTTGTTGTCGTGAAGCCATGGTCTCCCCAGTATCATATGGTAGTCCGGCTCTTTTTCTATGACCTCAAACTTTGCTCTTGATTGAAAGGGTCCTACTGATAAGTTCAGATTGACATACCCGTATGTGCAGGTCTGATTTCCTTCGAAATCCGTCATCGTGGTGGGCTGTCGTACAATTTCGCATAGGCTAACCTTGGCTGTCTTGAGAGTCTTGAGAGTAATTACATTCGAAGATGCTCCTGTGTCGACGAGGGCCCTTCTGAACTCCGAACCCTTGATGTGTGCGGTAACATGTAGGGCCCGGTTGTGACCCTCCTCTCGCCATCATGTCGTCTTCCGTAAATGTAACATTGTTTACAGATATTTCCGATGCAGCTAGGACTTCTGGACGAGAAGGAGTCAGGTGTACATCCAGAGATATTTTATTAATTGCAGCAAACGTCTCTGCCCATTGATTCCTCGAGAGGTGCAAGAGTTCACACAAGCTTTCCACTAGAGATGCCGCTTCCTGATCCACTGGTCTCTGGTTCGTAGTAAAACTGTTGAGGGGAATTAGTCCCCGGTGTAGAAGTCTCTGGAATGCTCATTTCTGACGTCATCTTGATGAGGATATCAAGTATGCCGTTTACCGCTTCTATGATTAGCTCCATGTTCTTCGTGTGAATCTCCTGTACCCGTGCTAGTTCGCTTAATGTTAGAAGTCTTCTGATCATGTCGTCGGATACACCGTTAGGAGGGGGGGTATCTCCGTTGGAGGGGCCATCGGGATTTGAGACTGTCGAAGCAGTCCTAAGACCAACCATCTCAGAATTGATTGAATGGTATTGAAGAGATTGACTTTACAACCGAGAGATCAACCTCCCTTTGTGGTCGCCAATTGTTTATGGGTGAAAACTACTCTGTTGAATTTGGTAATTTGGGGTGTGTGGATGAGGAATGAATCTAAACCCTAAACAAATGCCTTTGCGCGGTGAGTGCTTGTAGATTCGGAAGTCAATCTGTGCAAGTCCGGCCTAAACCAATAAATGGCCGTTCCAGACTTGTTTCGGTCACAAAGTGAAGGAGATGGGGTTGATCTTAGGGAGGGAAGCGAAGAAGGTGTTGAGATTGTGAAGGTGCTGGCTATGAATGACTTGTAACAGAAAGATGAGCAGGCTTACGATTGATGCAAGCAGGCTCTAGGTGTTGGAATACGTTTTTGTATTAACACTTGTTTTCTGTCTCGTCTCGACTTGTGTTTGAAATAGGGCGGAGAACCTATTTATACAAGTCATTGAGCCTTATTCACGTCTCTCGTGGGAAGTGGAGGAAGTGGAGTGATGGAGTAGTGGAGTTGTGCGTCGGTGCCACACGACCAGTCTTGCCCACTTCTCTGTTCATCTCTAACCGTCCATGACTTCCTAACACGTTCTTGTGATGGCGGTTGCACGCGCACGTTGTAAACCGCCAGACCAATACCCCAATATGTATCCCCAGTTTGTGACATGATTGACGCCCTGGAATGTGTGAATCGTGGATCCACGAAAGGTAGCATGTAATCTTGAATTGAATAATCTGCGTTATTCGGGAAGTCGATACTTGTGAAGTATCATGTGTATTTTATGCGGTACTGCATCATGGTGTGGTAAAGTGATGGGTGGTGACGCCATCGACCAATTAACTCGACCGGGGTTGTATAACCAAGCTGGTGAAGTTGGACGGACGAGATGATCTTTGAGACACTCATCTGCGACCGTTAATGAATTAGGGTTTTTGAAGAGGTGCGCAAGCATCACTTTTCAGCTTGGTCGAAACCAAGCATGGGATACAGCTTTGGCCAGGCCGACCATACATGCGTGTAGACGGCATGATGGTGTAGGCGCCTATACCCCATTACCTCTCGAAAGTGTATCCGGGTCACTCAATTCATCCGGTGAAGTTGAGTGGCGAGATCGATTTGTAACAAAAACAAAGTGCCGCAAGAGCCGCACGTCACGCCCACTTCAGGCACACGTTCCAAGACGACCAATCTTGGTCGGTCTTGGCGATTGGCCTGATGTGAAGGTGGTAGGCTGGTGTTTACGCCTACACCTGAATATCCCATAAAAACGTGATCTGAGCCATCTAAATCGTCCGGCGAAGTTGAGCGGTCAAGATCCGTTTGTGGTTTTGGGCGTGCGTTTTGGATTGACCAGGCATGATATGCCTTGGCCGATTGGGTGAGGGAATAGATGGGTCCACGGTGGTCATGCTGGTATGACCGGACCTGCTTAATTTAATCTTGGACCCTCCATTCGTGCCGGAGAAGATGGACGCTCGTGATGCTCAAAACCCTAATTATGGGTTTCAAAGCCGTGCGTCACCCCTTGTTTGGGCGCACAAATTTGTTACGACCAAGCATGGTTGGTCTTGACCGGTTGGTCAAGTGTGTAGGCGGGCCCTCGGTGATTGTGTTGATATGCTCTTGGCCCTTTGAGTTTACATCTACACCCTCCATCTATACCGCGAAGATGGATGGTTGAGACTGTTTTTGCGACACATGTAATATGCCGCAAACCCTAATTTAGGGTTTTCCGTCCATCTTGCTTGGTATGAACGTTTTTTTGGCAAGCTAGGCCAATGGCCGACCATGCGGGGTCGGCGGTGGGTATTCCATACCGCTTGGGGGTGATGGAATTGATGGGTCATCCAATCATGCTTGTGGAGTTGGATGACTGCGATCATATCCGGATCGATACGGTCGGTCCGGATGCTCAATCGGCTAGTATAACACACCGAGAGGGGCTCAATCGGGCTAGTATAACACACCGAGAGTCATCTCTGTACGGGTATTTCGTACATGGTTTCATTATAATGCTTGGAGGTTCGTGTTTCTCGTAAGAGTAACACTCAGTCGTCATGCCGCACTGATAATGAGTACAGGAAATACAAGGCTGATTGTGCATTAATTAATAATGCTAGAAATTCACACGGTATATGGGATTGTTGCTACATGCTCCAACCTGGATGAATTTCGTGTATTCATAAAATGGGATTGTTGCCACATGCTCCATTCTTGGTGAATTAAGTGAGGGAGTATCCAACACTTATTAATGGCTTTATCTTTTACAAGATGTCAGCGCATTATTTTCTGGTTTTTACAATTTTAACCTTAAATGAAAATCCACCATCAACACCAGGCTACAGATTTCATGTTTAAAAACCCATTTGAGATCACTTACCTTGTTGTTCTTACTCGACATAACCCTGTCCATCTTCTTCATATACAATCCATATGGTCACATCAACTCAATGGTAGGTAACACATCTCCATTCCACTGGAATTCAAGAAAGGAACTCAAACCAACAAACATCACATACCAGAGTAATTTTACATGTTCATATTCTTGTGAATAACCATCGTTGTAGTTTGCTGGCACTGAACTTTGACAGAAAAATGGTCGTCAATCAAGCATTTTTACAAACACCATACGAGCAGAAATTGATGTTATCTTTGTGCACCAAGAAACCCCTTTCTCTAGTTCTCAAATTCCTGTAAATTCAAGTTCACTCAAACCCATAACTCCATTTCTTCAAGGACTTGTAAACTAGTCTCAATCATTAACATATACTCCAACACTCAGTCATCATCATCAATACACCATCTCCTAGATGTACGGACAGAGAAAAGAGAGGATGAAACGAAACCTTCTTTCATGCCTCTCTTGAGTTCAAATACAACCCGAACTTCTTCAATGGCACTGACCCATCTTCTTTATCCATCTCGAGCTTCTGATTTCTCAAATACAGCCATCAAAACCCATTTACTCCACAATCTCAGATCTCCTTTTCTTCCTGATGATTTTGTCTCACATTTCACCCATAACCGATAACAGTAAGAACATCTTCTCGTTCTCATTCTCTGCTTCAGTTAGCAACAGACGCGATTTCATTTCTCTAATTTTCTGATACAAATGATTAACTTCTCTCAATTTTGAGGTTTTGTGTAGGAATGAGACTGGCTATACCAACTCCAGTGAAGTAGATAGGGGATACCCAGAATAACTCTGGGCACCCATAAATAGGATAAGTGCCAACCAAATGGCGGCCCTTTTATTGACTTGGTTCGACTCCCATGTCACTCGCCTGCGAAATAGCGATTCCACTCTTTATGCTCAAAATGGATGATTTCTCATTCTTTTTTTCTCCGTGCGACTCCAGAGTACCTAATAACTCAAAAACACACGTAAAGTACATAATTCACACGAAAATTAGCAAAGAAAGCATAAACAATAGATATAAATCTTGGTATTTTACAACACCTATCAAATTCCCCCACACTTAGACTTTTCTAGTCCTCGAGCAAATCAAAAAATAAAAATAAATTCTAAAACATACATACAACTCCGTGTCGTCGAGGCTACGGTCACTTTTAGCATAAATAACAAGCCTTTAAACCACTAGGTGTCCCTAGTGGACGAGTTATAGTCTCGTGAGGGTTTACTAGAGATATACCCACAAAACCTACTTTTCCAACTTACTAGTTCTCCGTATTGATAGCATCCAACGCGCTAAGAAGACATAGAAATTCTGCACACTAGTCATAAGAAGTTAGACACATAAATGAACACAATCACATTCTTAAAAGTTGAGAGAGAGATAACCATCCCTTCTCGAAAGAAACTCGGGTTCGTAGTTGTTTATGGGTGAAAACTACTCCTGCAGAATTTGGTAATTTGGGGTGTGGATGAGGAATGAATTTAAACCTTTAAACAAATGCACTGCGCGGTGAGTGCTTGTAGATTCGAGAGATCAATCTGTGCAAGTCCGGCCTAAACCAAGAAATGGGTTTCAGGACTTGTTTCGGTCACAAAGTGAAGGAGATGGGGTTGATCTTAGGGAGGGAAGCGAAGAAGGTGTTGAGATTGTGAAGGTGTTGGCTTGCTTATGACTTATAACAGAAAGATGAGCAGGCTTGCGGTTGATGCAAGCAGGCTCTGGGTGTTTGAATACGATTTGTATTAACACTTGGTTTTTCTGTCTCATCTGAGCTTGTGTTGTTGTTTGAAATAGGACGGAGAACCTATTTATACAAGTCATTGAGCCTCATTCACGTCTCTCGTGGGAAGTGGAGGAAGTGGAGTGATGGAGTAGTGGAGTTGTGCGTCGACCAGTCTTTCCCACTTTTCCTGTTCATCTCTAACCGTCCATGACTTCCTGACACGTTCTTATGATGGCGCGTTGCACGCTGCACGCCGTAAACCGCCGAGACCAATACCCCGGTATGTATCCCCAGTTTGTGACATGATTGATGTCTGGAATGTGTGGATCGTGGATCCACGAAAGATAGCATGTAATCTTTGAATTGAATAACTTGTGTTATTGGAGAAAGTCGATACTTGTGAAGTATCATGTGTATTTTATGCAGGTCTTTGCGTTATGGTGTGGTAAAGTGATGGGTAATGACGCCTCACTAACCAAATAACTCTGACCGGGGTTGTATAACCAAGTGGTGAAGTTGGACGGATGAGATGATCTTTGAGACACTTATCTGCGACCGTTAATGAATATTAGGGTTTTTGAAGAGGAGCGCAAACATGACTCTTGACTTGGTGAAACCAAGTAATGGAAGAATTTGGAGAGGACCAAGCCCAGGACGTGTATGTAGATGGCATCTTTGGTGTACACGTCCATGTCTTACCGTCCCATGAAGGTGCAATCTAGGCCACTCAATTTGACCGGCAAAGAGGAGTGGTTGAGATCGGTTTGCGGCAGAAATCCTTGCCGCAAAGGAGTTGGAAACCGGCACGAGATCCCTAGTTCGGGCACGCGTTTCAAGACGACACATCTTGGTCGGTCTTGGTCGATGGGTTTGACGGGAAGATGGCAGGTGGTGATCATGCCTATACCGACTATCCCATGAAAACGTGATCTAAGCCATTCAAATCATCCAGGTGAAGTTGAGTGGTCGAGATCGGTTGCAATTTGGGAAGTGTAACCACGCATGTTTGGGCGGGCGTTTTGGATTAGCCGGGCATGGGATGCCTTGGCCGTTCGCATGAGGAGGTAGATGAGCCCACGGTGGTCATCTTTGGTATGACCGGCCCTTGTTTAATCTAATCTGTGACCCTCCATTCGTGCTTAGGAGAAGATGGACGCACGTGATGATTTGAAACCCTAATTTTGGCTTTCAAAAGCCGTGCGCCACTCCTTGTTTGGGTGATGATGTTGTCACGGCCAAACATTGTTGGTCTTGACCGATTGGTCAAGTGTGTAGGCGGGCCCACGGTGATCGTGTTGACATGCTCTGGGCCCTTTGAATCTACATCTACACCCTCCATCTATACCTGCGAAGATGGATGGTTGAGATTGTTTTGCGACACATGTAATATGCCGCAAACCCTTATTTAGGGTTTTAGTCCATAATGCTTGGTATGAACGTCTTTTGGCAAGCAAAGGCGGGGGTCGACCATGCGGGGTCGTCCGTGGGTATTCCATACCTGCTTGGGGTGATGGAATTGATCTGGGGTCATCCAATCATGCTTATGGAGTTGGATGACTGCGGTCGAGATCATATCCGGACGATACTGGTCGGTCGGATGCTCAATCGGGCTAGTATAACACACCGAGAGGGCTCGGGCTAGTATAACACACCGAGAATCATCTGTACGGGTATTTCGTACATGGTTTCATTATAGTGCTTGGAGGTTCGTGTTATTCAGAAGAGTAACACTCGGTCGTCATGCCACACCGATAATGAGTCTTTGGAAATACAAAGGTCGATATGAAATTCACGGGGAAGGGATTGTTGCCACATGCTCCAACCCTGGAGGAATTTCATGTATTCACAGAATGGGATTGTTGATACATGCTCCATTCTTGGTGAATTAAGTAAGGGAGTATCCAACACTTATAAATGGCTTTATCTTTTACAAGATGTCAGCGCATGATCTTTTATGGTTTTTACAAATTTAACCTTAAACGAAAATCCACCATCAACATTAAGTCCCCTGCCTAGCACATAATGGTTACACTATTGTGTGGTAGGCATGAGATGGTGACATACATATACTTGAAATGACCAGGCTAAAGTAGATACATATTTTAGGATAGTCGGCGTTGCCACTGGGCTGGTTGGTTACGATTAAGGATGCGAAGGAAACATGACTTGATACGGTGAGCCTCTTTGGTTCCTCTTGTACATATTTGAGTTCTGGCCGCTTCTTCGTGTGTATTTCCCTCATC
This sequence comes from Papaver armeniacum, assembly GCA_023531295.1. Classification (NCBI taxonomy): domain Eukaryota; kingdom Viridiplantae; phylum Streptophyta; class Magnoliopsida; order Ranunculales; family Papaveraceae; genus Papaver; species Papaver armeniacum. The sequence continues at coordinate 61,405 of JAJJWW010012787.1, forward strand.
ATACACGGCTTTCCTCGGGCATATCCGATAAGCCTCGTCGATTGTTATCCCGAATTAGCATCCTTCATAGGTGGCAAGTAAAGACTCCTTTTCCTTACGGGATTACGTCGACTTGTGAGATTATAAAGAATCATCTCACGTGGTCGTTCATCCCATATCTCGAGTCTTTGCTCGATTTTACGATTAACTAGTTTATCATGGAAGCGGTGGACGCTCATTCTGTTGCTTCTCCCGAAAGAAGTTTTGAAGTTGACAAGCCCGAAAACCATGCGCACGAAGAAGTAATGGCTAAGATCGATCTTCCACTCGCGAAGTCGGCCGTGCTATACGAGGGGATGTCTATCTCCCACCTTCGTATTGCAGAGGACGATCGTGCACTTTCATTTGCAATTGACATGGAGGAGCGGTGGAGGCGCGAGGAAACGCTGCAGACACTAGTAAGCGCAAGAGCAGAGAGATTTGCGGCGCGGTTGAAGAGGCGGAGAGTTGAGCATAAACGACCTCCGAATGAAGACAAGTGTGATTACCCGATCCAGACGGCGTGATAATTCTTGATTACGATACATGACGAACTCGAACCCGTGAAAGCAATTTGCGCGGCCCCTAGTGTTCTTTGTGCCCTTTGACGCTCCCGTGATGATGTTGGAATGGAATGCGGCCGCTGCTGCGGAGATGTTTGATGAAGCGGTGAGGTAGATTCGAAGGGAGGAGCATCAACGGTGACGGCATTGAAGCGTAACTCCGACAGTGGTGCAAAGCGATGTCGATCCTCTTGACGGCTAAAACCTCTTTTCTTCTCTCTTCTTTCCAAGTATATTTTGTACGCTTGAACATCTTCCTTGTACTCGGTGGCGGGCGGGTTCAAGGTTTTTTCTCCATTTGATTGTTTGAATAAAGTTTTCTTTTATAACCCTTTGTCAAGATAGAATCGAGCCCTTCTCGGGCGCAAGGATGCGCCTTCACACATAATTCTTAGTGATAAAAGAAACAATATTATAATGGAATATCCACGGACTGTGCTTCGATGCAAGATTTTCTTAGCTTTTCTTTGGGTAGATGTCTCAAATCATTTTCCTTTTGTGCACATGTTCTATTCCCTTCTTCCCGTGAGATGTTTGCTTAGGGTTCCCCTCCTTGCTCCAATGGGTTGATCTAGGCCGACTCGGGACTTTGTGTTTTTAGGAGTAGAGGGGTTCTTAGATGAAAATAATGCTTCAATTGAAAATTGGAAATTGAAACCCTAACTATGAATGCAAGTATTGCAATCATTTTCGGGAGGAATTACAAATATGATATGAAATTGTAAAAGGAAATACTATTTGGAAAGAATAGCACAACGTTTTAAGATGTACGGGATACCGTGAAGTGGCAAAGACAAAGTATCTTAAGTTCGGTAGGGTTTGAGCCATCGTGAGTGAATTGTTATGCCTTCTAGTTTATCAGCGTTGATGAGCTTGCAGTAGCCGCCTAAGATAACATCTGCTACCAAGTACGGTTCATCTTCTCTTTCGGTGGGTGAGTCAGGTGGAGTGGTCATTTTCACCGTCATGCTCCCAACTTTGAATGTAGTCGCCTTCTTCACTGTGAGTTTCCAATTCCAAACGGGTTTGGTCGTGCGGATACTTGGACCTTGGCCTTATCGTCTTTGACCAAGATGACCTCTACGCTCTTGATAAAACATTTGAAAGGACCGGCTTCCCATTCACATCTCCTAGCCGGGGTTGGTTTGTTGGTTGGAGTCGGTCCCCAGGACTTGTCGGGACGAGGGCGGTAAGTTGTAAGGAAGGTTGCGTGACGAGACTTACTTGAGATCGGAACTTTTCAACGTATCTTTGTGAGCTTTCTCCGGGAAGTTGTGTCACATTGGCAAGTTCTTTGGTGCGGAAATAAACGGCCAGCAGGAGGTCCGAAGGCGTGTTGGAGATTCTTTCGAGTGTCGAAACCGGCAGAGGACAGACTCAAGTATTGCTTTGTTTTTCGTGCATCAAAGGGCGTCCCGAGGATCATGTCGTAGTTGGTGTGATCTTGGACTATGTAGAACTTTGCTTGCGTCGAGGCATCACCCAATTTGACTTCCGAGATCAATATATCCGTATGCATCCCCGGGCTCTCCCGTTTGAATCTTTAACCACAGTCGGGTGACGAGTAGCTTCTTGCTTCGAAATCTTTGCCGCTCTCAAGGTCTTGACGGTAATGATTTTAAATTCGGAAGCCGTATCAATCAACACGCTATCAAATTCGACGCTTCTCAAACAAGTAACGGTCAGGAGTCCCCAGTTTCCATTGCTCATGTCCTTCAGGAAAGACTGGGGTTCTGGATCGCATCGGATGTAAACGCCTTCCTAACACAACGTGGTTGAGGGCCGCAAATATGTCTTGACGCTGTCCTTTGAGAAGTACAAGATTTCACATATGTGCTCCATCATAGATTGTACCGTCTTGCAAAACGAGAATCCCCGAAATCATGCGGTTCTCGATAGGTAGAGGGTCTCTATGAACACCCTCGTTTCCAAGTGAAGTTCCCCTGTCTCTACTTTTTCCCCGAATATTTGTTTCAACTCGTTGCAATCTTTGGTTGGATGATGGACGAACCCGTGGTAGCAACAATATCTCGGGATCCGCCATTTCTTCCTCGGTTGGAGGACGTCCGATAGGGGCAGCTTTACGGCGTCGTCTTGGATCCACGCTTCCAAGAGTTCTATCACTTCATTCATGGGAAAAGGAAAACTTGTGTCTTTAGTGTTTTGTACGGGAGTTTTGTTTGTTCCTTTTCGAGACGAAGTCTTGTGTCCGGGATGCTCGCTTGGTTTGTTGTTAGAAGCTTTCCTCTTTTCTCCTCCGCTTACCACACTCACGAAGGACCAAGTGTTGTATTGTTTGTTCGTGAGACGCCCGCTTCCTTGAATTTCACGCAAATCTTCATTTCGAACAACTCGGTTCTTTCTAGTAGTCGGGTGCGATTATTCTTGAACGTTTTGCGGCTTCGTGGAGTTGAGAGAATGTTTGAAAGCCCAGATTCTCCAACAGAGCGCGGTATATGGGTATCATCCCATTGATGCATGATTCCACCAATTGCCGTTCGGTGAAATTCGGATCGTGACAGTCCAGCGCTTGGGTTTCGAATCTTTTAACGAAGTCGTTGGGATGTTCGTTGTTCTACTGGAGAATTCTTCCTGTGTCCGAAAACGTGATTTGTTCGGATACGAAGAAATACTTCTGTAGAAAGCACCGACCATCTCGCTCCAATTGGATATGTTGTTAGGCGCAATGTTGTTGTACTGTGTATGCCCTCCCGTGAGTGATTTTGAGAATTCTTTTAGGCGTAAAACATGATTGTATTCATGTTCCCCAAGGCTTCCAAGAATCGAGAAATGTGTTCACGAGCATTACCAGTACCATCGTAGAGGGAGAACTGGGGAGAGGTGTAACCTCTTGGTAGAGGAATCCGTTGCACATCTTGAGGGTACGGTGGCTGATATTGGTGTACGTCCGCTCGGTCCCCTTTTCCTCGATTTTGGAGAAGTCGCTCTAGATCCTCACGCGTAATGAAGTTGGAAGGCTGGTCTCTCTCCCTTTGGCGCTCAGGAGCAACACGAGTTTCTTCATTCATGTGGGTATGAGTGGAAACGCTCGCTCCGGGTGTATTGAATGCATCTCGCCGACTCCAAGGGTTGTCGTGAATCTTGCGGCAATCGTTCGGTCAAAGTTTTAAGGAAAGTGAGTACCTCTTTCTGAGTTGCGGCCATATCTGTTTGAGTTTTAGCAAGAATTTCCTGCTTCTCCATCAAGTCTGCAATGGTACTAGACGGTGGTCCCCCTCTTGTGCCTGTGGCTCCTCGTCTTGATGGAGGAGTGAGAGTTGTTGCTCTGGTAACCACTGGAGGCGTTACGCTCGAAGAGATGCCAGGATTTGCAGCTGCTCTGGCTCTGGTGATGGGAGGCGTCACACCTACTGGGATGTCTCCGGCTCCGCTAGTGTTGGTGACAGAGGTAACGGCCCCTCGAGATGTGTTGGCTACGGTAGCTCCACCGACAGGTACGTCAACACCGGGAGTGTTATCCACGCTAGCTCCGTCCGAATTGATTGCTGATCCAGACCTTAGTTCCACCATCTTGAAAATGAATTGCTGATTGAATTGGTTCTAAGATCTAACTTTTTGAAATTGTTGAAATTGAATCGATCTTTGAAGAAATTGACTTTACAACCGAGAGATTAATCTCCCACTGTGGTCGCCAATTGTTTATGGGTGAAAACTACTCCTGCAGAATTTGGTAATTTGGGGTGTGGATGAGGAATGAATTTAAACCTTTAAACAAATGCACTGCGCGCGGTGAGTGCTTGTAGATTCGAGAGATCAACGTGCAAGTCCGGCCTAAACCAAGAAATGGCCGTTCCAGACTTGTTTCGGTCACAAAGTGAAGGAGATGGGGTTGATCTTAGGGAGGGAAGCGAAGAAGGTGTTGAGATTGTGAAGGTGTTGGCTTGCTTATGACTTATAATGAGAAAGATGAGCAGTGCTTGCGGTTGATGCAAGCGAGCTGGGTGTTTGAATACGATTTGTATTAACACTTGGTTTTTCGTCTCTGCGTCCGAGCTTGTGTTGTTGTTTGAAATAGGGGCGGAGAACCTATTTATACAAGTCATTGAGCCTCATTCACGTCTCTCGTGGGAAGTGGAGGAAGTGGAGTGATGGAGTAGTGGAGTTGTGCGTCGACCGGTCTTGCCCACTTTTCTTGTTCATCTCTAACCGTCCATGACTTCCGACACGTTCTTATGATGGCGCGTTGCTGCACGCCGCACGCCGTAAACCGCCGAGACCAATACCCCAGTATGTATCCCCAGTTTGTGACATGATTGATGTACGGAATGTGTGGATCGTGGATCCACGAAAGATAGCATGTATCTTGAATTGAATAACCGTGTTATTCGAGAAAGTCGATACTTGTGAAGTATCATGTGTATTTTATGCGGAGTCTTTGCGTTATGGTGTGGTAAAGTGATGGGTAATGACGCCTCACTAACCAAATAACTCCCGACTGTGGTTGTATAACCAAGTGGTGAAGTTGGACGGATGAGATGATCTTTGAGACACTCATCTGCGACCGTTAATGAATATTAGGGTTTTTGAAGAGGAGCGCAAACATGACTCTTGACTTGGTCGAAACCAAGTAATGGAAGAATTTGGAGAGGACCGACTAGGACGTGTATGTAGATGGCATCTTTGGTGTACACGTCCATGTCTTACCGTCCCATGAAGGTGCAATCTAGGCCACTCAATTTGACCAGGCAAAGAGGAGTGGTTGAGATCGGTTTGCGGCAGAAATCCTTGCCGCAAAGGAGTTGGAAACCGCGCGAGATCCCTAGTTCGGGCACGCGTTTCAAGACGACACATCTTGGTCGGTCTTGGTCGATGGGTTTGACGGGAAGATGGCAGGTGGTGATCATGCCTATGCGACTATCCCATGAAAACGTGATCTAAGCCATTCAAATCATCCGGTGAAGTTGAGTGGTCGAGATCCTTTGCAATTTGGGAAGTGTAACCACGCATGTTTGGGCGGGCGTTTTGGATTAGCCGGGCATGGGATGCCTTGGCCGTTCGCATGAGGAGGTAGATGAGCCCACGGTGGTCATCTTTGGTATGACCGGCCCTTATTTAATCTAATTTGTGACCCTCCATTCGTGTCGGAGAAGATGGACGCACGTGATGATTTGAAACCCTAATTTTGGCTTTCAAAAGCCGTGCGCCACTCCTTGTTTGGGTGATGATGTTGTCACGGCCAAACATTGTTGGTCTTGACCGATTGGTCAAGTGTGTAGGCGGGCCCACGGTGATCGTGTTGACATGCTCTGGGCCCTTTGAATCTACATCTACACCCTCCATCTATACCTGCGGAGATGGATGGTTGAGATTGTTTTGCGACACATGTAATATGCCGCAAACCCTTATTTAGGGTTTTCCGTCCATAATGCTTGGTATGAACGTCTTTTGGCAAGCAAAGGCCAGTGGCCGACCATGCGGGGTCGGCCGTGGGTATTCCATACCGCTTGGGGGTGATGGAATTGATCCGGGGTCATCCAATCATGCTTATGGAGTTGGATGATGCGGTCGATCATATCCGGACCGATACGGTCGATCCGGATGCTCAATCGGGCTAGTATAACACACCGAGAGGGCTCGGGCTAGTATAACACACCGAGAATCGGCCCGTACGGGTATTTCGTACATGGTTTCATTATAGTGCTTGGAGGTTCGTGTTATTCTCAGAAGAGTAACACTCGGTCGTCATGCCACACCGATAATGAGTACTTTGAAATACAAGGCCGATATGAAATTCACAGAAGGGATTGTTGCCACATGCTCCAACCTGGAGGAATTTCATGTATTCACAGAATGGGATTGTTGCTACATGCTCCATTCTTGGTGAATTAAGTGAGGGAGTATCCAACACTTATAAATGGCTTTATGTTTTACAAGATGTCAGCGCATGATCTTTTATGGTTTTTACAAATTTAACCTTAAACGAAAATCCACCATCAACAGTAGTGATGAAAAGTCTCGACTCTGCCTCACAAGAAAGGGTTTTATGAAGTTGCTCTCAATAATAAACAGCTTTTTTATGGGTCACACATGTGTCCAAGTAGGAATGAAGAGAGAATCCTGAGACACGTTGAATGGTAGGAAGGCAAAACCCTCCGAATTGTTTTGAAAACCCACATCTTTTATTCATTTTTGAAAACCCTTTTTTCTGACGATCTCTACGAAAGGAAATCAACCACTTAACGAAGGTGGGAATATGCTTACTTACCTTGTTATCCGTTCGGCGTGCAGCTAGCACCACTGTCACAGCATCCATAGAAACGTCTTCGGTCTTCAATCTTTTTCTTCATCTTCGTCTTCGGTCTTCAACTCTTGATGATAACTCTTGAACTTCGTAGAATCTTGACAATATACCTATTTTTCTTCAAATCCTTGTTGCTTGAAACTTCATTATAGATATTCCTTCTTCCATTGGCTTTATTGAAAGAACAAAACTAAAAACGAACCAAAATATAATACAAAGAATTTTTCTTGTCTCTTTTATTTCTTTCTATCTTTTTTATTTTATTTTTATTTTATTTTTTTATGAGACAAGAAAAATAAAACAAATACAAAATGAAAACAAAACAAAACAAAACAATAAAACTAGTTGATAGTCTAAAGAATATAGAATTAGAAATATAGAATCAAGAATATAGAATTAGAAAGATAAAACAAAACAATAAAACTAGTAATGAACCTAAAGAAATTTTCTCTTGTTTTTTTTTTGTTTTTTTTTTGTTTTTTCCAGACAAGAGAAAATAAAATACAAATAAGATAAAATAAAATAAAAATGTAAGTACAAAGGCCATGGTGTAAGTACTTTACCGCTTGATTCTTCACAACTTGTATGTCTCGATATCATAAACTTCTCGAACTCTCATCTTGATAATCTTCGCTCTTGTATATAAGTCTTCAACTTGTAAAAATTCTGCTCCCTATCTTGTTGCTTGTAAACCTTGAACGTCTTCAACTTTCCTTCGAATTTGTGATGCTCCTCTTGTTGATGATGATGGTGTTTCTATGGACTTGTTGGCGTAGGGAGAGATAAGGTGGATGGTGCTAACTGCGAACAAGATTACAAGTGGTATGTAAGTTAGCAATTCGATGTCACCATCATGATTGATAAAAATACGACTCAAGAGATCAAAATAATGCTTCTATTGGTGGGAGGTTGGGTAGCTCACCATTCTACCCGAAGTTTACGTACCGTGACACACACTCTAAAAGCACAAATTTAGACAGGTACAAAGAATTGAAGGTCGGTGCCTCACATGATGTAACATGGGTAGTCCCCACTATAGGGGACCATTACTCTAATACCGAATTCAGTCTGCACCTTATTTGCCACTGGCACGGTTAAATCCAACTTTAACTCTCATACAATTAAGAAACCCGATCATGTTCTCTGTCATCTCTAAGTTCAGTCACTCTTATGAGATTCTCGATGTAATCTTAGCGACATGTATACTATGTGACTCTAAACTAACTACAAGTTGGAGTTTATTTATTCACTATTTTACACAAAAGTTGAAAAATTTAAAAATTTACAACGCAAATGCTTAACCACTCCTCCACACTTAAACTTTACATTGTCCTCAATGTAAATTGAATCGTCCAAAGAAAGTCAAGGTGGGAAATCTTATAACAATATGCGACAAGAAAGCATAAAAAAATAAATACAAGACAAGAAAAAGATAGAAAACAAGACAAGAAATACTCATGCTACGGGTTGCCTCCCATGTAGCGCTTGGTTTAAAGTCGTCAGCCCGACTATATCCTTGCAAGATTCATTCCCCATATACCAACAATCTGAAAAGTTGGGGATCCTTCCATAGAACCTGTTTTGCAAACACTAGCTTCACACAAATATTAGTAATATAACACAGAAATGAAGCTATTAACCGATAAAAGTTTCCCCCACACTTATTCTTGTCCACACTTGGAAGTGTATAAAGAATATAGAAGTCGGTTACTTCCACGGTTTCTTGTTCCAAAACCTGCATAGTTTGAGAATCAAGTATCTCTAATGGAGGATATCGAGAAACAAAGTCATTCAACAATATTCTCGAAGCACATACATTCAAACCAATAAGAGGTAAAGGAGAAGAAACAATAGGCAACGGGTTAGACAAACCTTGCACAATCTCTTGTATCACGGAATCCTCTTCATCCTTGAAAAACACAAGTGAATTATTCACCTCTTTTATATCATGGTCCTCTATCAAACCTTGCAACCATTCTTCGTCCGTTTCTGCCTTAACCAAAGTCTCAACATAAACATCATCATTATAATCACTTGCAAGCTCAATTGGGTGTTCCATAATATTGGTCATACCGGTCTCATTCTCAACATACTCCTCTTTATTAGACTCAAACCTTGTTGAAAGGAAGTTTTGTAACACACTAGTTTCATCATACTCATGTACCTTTTGAATAGGTGGTTGATCATTATAAGGATCAAGAGTTGAGTCAACTACACTAATGTCATCAAATATTTCCAAAGGTTGGTCCTTTTCAACACAATCATCTTCGTCTTCATTTTCAGACTCACCATAATAAGAATCGTCGTCGGTTTCCCAACCCTTATCACGACGTCGTTTAAGTTCCGTATGAATGGTCCGACTAATTTCATCGACAAGCTCTTCCGAGGCTCCATCATCTTCCAACTTGTATAATTTATGCGCAAGTTTCTTGACGTTCACACGCTTACCACCATTGACTACAATATGTTCTCTTTCCCATGACTATTCCCTTTGAATGGGTGAATGATCATAACTACGATCTGGAGTCGGGTAAGAATAAATATTCCAAAAATTGGTTTGTGCGACGTTCTCTCTATCACGGTCAAGTTGGTCTAGACTTTGTTGCATGTCTTGTAATCCATTCAAAATCTGCATACAACTCGAATAAATCCAATTAGAAGTAGAATTATCCCACCTAGGTGCTTGACTTACATACCCACTACAAGGTTGTTGTTGGTATGTATTAAAATCACCATAAGGTTCTCTAGGATATGCATCATATCCAATAAATTGGTTTTAATTGTATCCCATATATGGTGGGTAATTGTCATAGTGTTGAGGTTGTTGGAAACCGTATCCATCGCTCCAATATGCTCCTTCCATAGAAATTGGTACCTGAAACAAGAGTTCTCAAAACAATGTCAAAACCAGAAAATAAGAAAAACTAAAAACAAAACTAAAAACAAAAATAAGAAACCAAAAACAAGTGACAACCGCTGCCTCCCCGGCAGCGGCGCCAAAATTTGGTCGGTTGTCAACCGACACAAAAATAATTTACACTTTCTTATTACTCAAAATATATAATGAAGCAAGGGCAAGAAAGGATCGTTCCCACAGAGAGGACTTGGGTTGTCAATATGTTTTGGTATCTTATAAGTAACACGGGGGTTTTATGATTTTTATATACTAAAATAAAATAAAAGCAAACAATAAAGGTAAACAAATCAAATCAAGGATGTGAAAGTATTGATCATGGATTTCGTCTTCAATCACAAACATGTTTTTTACACAATAATTAGAATTGATATTTTAATCTCAACTTTTATCAAAGGCCCTAGAATTCCTTGATCGCAAGAATATCCCGCTAATCTCCTCTTGTCATCAACAAGCACATTAAAAGATGCGAATATGAATTCTATCTAAAAGAACAACCTAACGTGTAAAAGCACTAATCAAGTTTAATTCCCTAGATGCATTAGGTTCTATGAAATCAGGCCAATCAAAGCAATCGAACGTGTAAAAGCACTAATCCGATTTAACAAAGGTTATGGTTCACATAAGATCATAAGAATATATCACTACAAACTATAATCATATTTATGCAACTTCAAATCAGGAATTATCACTTTTGCGTATAATAACCCTAATCTAGCAAAAGACATGCATGTGAGTTCTACCAATTTGCAACTTGACAAAACAAACATTCAATCATATGACAATATTAATGGTGAATCATAAACGATAATATGAGAGAAAACTAATTTATTGAACAAAAACTCATGTTTGGAAATCCAACTAATCCATAACCAAAAGAAAACTCTAACTCATATTCATGGAGTTCATAACAAGAAGAAAGAGAAAAGCATTCATGGTTCTAAACCCTAGAACAAAAGTAGAGGCCTCCCTAATGGAGATATTAGGTTTAGAGAAATAGTTTTCTATTTATATGCTTCTCCCATTCCCAAAAGGACACTCTTTCCAAAAGTAGGTCAAGTCTTCTCAAAACCCATCTCCAAGTGGTCCACCAAGCCCATGTGTGGAAAATACCCGTGTGAAAATCTCTGTCAAAAACGTTCGCCGGGATTGCTGACGTCATCGCCGGAATCCGGTCACCGTGAAACTATCTCCGACCACCTGAACCTATATCCGACTACCATAACTCCTAGCAACTCACTATCATTCTCTGCAGTTCATACACTCACAATTCAGAGCAATACATCACATATGAACCATCTAAACCAATTCTTGAGTTCTTGCGCCCAAAAGCGTGACTCGTAGCTCATATATGCCGCGGCCGAATCATGCATCCAACACGTACCCCCTGCGCGTTTCACTGAAATATTATGATTCATACTTTAACTTCCGAAATCCGACAACCGGAAGTAGCAAAGACGGCTGCTCGCCATTTCTCGCTCCGTTTTCGCATATTTTCTGCAGCTTCAAAATCCATTCCCTGCACAGTGCCATATCTGCCAACGCCTGATATCACCAGAACCCATTTCAGCTTCTGATTTCCAACTCTGCACCTTCCAATTCTAAGTCATGCCCTAAACTCCTCAACGCAACCAACTGCAGCTGCACCACATCTTAACTTGCAGTTCCAGTTCAACCCAGCATTAGCAGACGCAACCTCAATCCTGTCATCCATCTTCTCCATCTCTGCAACCCAACTCCAGCACACAGCTGCTTCTTGTGCACCAGCAGATCCATTCACTATCTCTTATTCACCTGCAATTTGAGTAGCAGCTCAGTTCCCTGCAGCTCCCATCTGTGCGTCTCAGAATCACATACACTACTCTTGCATCTAACTTGCCTTCAACATCCTCATTCCAACCCCTTTCTGATCATCTCGAGCACCATTGATTGCAGCTGCACATCTATCACCTGACACAACATTCTCTCATATCCCATGGCAACCATTCAAACATCTGCCGCTTCAGCTGCAATTCCATTGCTCTGCCATCTTGCTCCAACACCAACACAAGATCAAAGACATTCGAGTCCCTGCAATTGCCAGCAACCATCAACATAAATCTTCACCATTTCAATAGCAGCTTCAGATCATGTTCTTAACATCAAAACCTCTAATCGAAGCCACTGCCCTGCACCAGCTCAAACTCAGTTCATACACAATCAACAACATCTTTTTCTCTCTATTCGCGACTTGTGTTTCAAATGATATCCTCAAATTGCAACTAGCACACAATCTTAGCTCAACCATTTCCAACTCAGAATCCCATTGAACCAACACCTGAATTGCAGCTGCAATTGTAACTCCGTGTCGTGCTGCAATCTCGCACAGCCTCATTACCATTCTCAATCTCCTCCCAGTCAATTCATCCAACCAACGTCACTTGCACTTGCAGCTGCAACTAGGGGTGTTCATGGTCGGTTTTGGTTCGGTTTCAAGCCAAACCAAAACCGAAACCAATACTATCGGTTTCTAAAAATTAAAACCAAACCAATCCATTAACCATTGGTTAGGTTTCCAAATGGTTCCAACCGGTTTCGGTTTTTCCCAGTGGTTTTTGGTTAACCAATAATTATGTCAAACCAAAAAAAAATTACACTAATTTATAGAAAAAAATAGTATTGGTTTACAAAAATTTACAGACAAAAAATAAATAAAAAGAATATCAAGAGTAGTTAAAGCTTACTCTAAATCTAGAGATCAAAAGAAGATTTAACTAATGGCAGTGACATCTCTAACGAAAATTTAATCAATGATTTTTTTTTATCAATATTCGGTTAACCATTGGTTATTGGTTTGGTTTCTCTATCATACCAAAACCAAACCATTAATCTCGGTTTTCATCTTTTCTAAACCAAAACCAACCATTAGTTAATGGTTCGGTTCGGTTTCCCCCTAATCGGTTTGGTTTGGTTCGGTTTCTCGGTTAACCAGTAACCATGAACACCCCTAGCTGCAACTTTAATTCCATCTTGCCAGGACTGCTCCCATAAAACCACAGCTATCTCAGTTTCACTGCTGGATTTGAACAGTTCCTTCAACCCTTGATAAACAGCCTCAATGAACGGAAAACATCGGCAACCTTGACTCAATCGGCCCGATCTGACTCCATGGCTAGACAACATCAACACAATGGATAACAAAGAACACTTCACTTTGACTCAGCTTCATCTCAAAGTACCACCAGCATCAGTCCCCAAACTCACATTCTCTTCCTCTCCAGCTCAATCCAGGCTACATATTTCATGTTTAAAAACCCATTTGAGATCACTTACCTTGTTGTTCTTACTCGACATAACCCTGTCCATCTTCTTCATATACAATCCATATGGTCACCTCAACTCAATGGTGGGTAACACATCTCCATTCCACTGGAATTCAAGAAAGGAACTCAAACCAACAAACATCACATACCAGAGTAATTTTACATGTTCAAACTCTTGTGAATAACCATCGTTGTAGTTTGCTGGCACTGAACTTTGACAGAAAACTGGTCGTCAATCAAGCATTTTTACAAACACCATACGAGCAGAAATTGATGTTATCTTTGTGCACCAAGAAACCTCTTTCTCTAGTTCTCAAATTCCTGTAAATTCAAGTTCACTCAAACCCATAACTCCATTTCTTCCAGGACTTGTAAACTAGTCTCAATCATTAACATATACTCCAACACTCAGTCATCATCATCAATACACCATCTCCTAGATGTACGGACAGAGAAAAGAGAGGATGAAACGAAACCTTCTTTCATGCCTCTCTTGAGTTCAAATACAACCTGAACTTCTTCAATGGCACTGACCCATCTTCTTTATCCATCTCGAGCTCCTGATTTCTCAAATACAGCCATCAAAACCCATTTACTCCACAATCTCATATCTCTTTTTCTTCCTGATGATTTTGTCTCACATTTCACCCACAACCGATAACAGTAGGACCATCTTCTCGTTCTCATTCTCTGCTTCAGTTAGCAACAGACGCGATTTCATTTCTCTAATTTTCAGATGCAAATGATTAACTTCTCTCAATTTTGAGGTTTTGTGTAGGAATGAGACTGGCTATACCAACTCCAGTGAAGTAGATATGGGATACCCAGAATGACTCTGGGCACCCATAAATAGGATAAGTTCCAACCAAATGGCATCCCTTTTATTGACTTGGTTCGACTCCCATGTCACTCGCCTGCGAAATAGCGATTCCACTCTTTATGCTCAAAATGGATGATTTCTCATTCTTTTTTTCTTCGTGCGACTCCAGAGTACCTAATAACTCAAAAACACACGTAAAGTACATAATTCACACGAAAATTAGCAAAGAAATCATAAACAATATATATAAATCTTGGTGTTTTACAACACCTATCAGTACCACCCAGTGTTTTCACTTGGCACCATCATCTTCTCCGATGTCTCGGGAATTAAGGTGAATGCTTGTTATTTGCAATGATTGAAGTCTCTCAGTATCGATCCGAAAACAAACGAGGTACCTAGGTACTCGTGGGGCACCGCTCTCCTTTATAGTGTGATGCACAGTCTTAGCAAAGCTTCTAGGTGGAATGAAACACAAATTGTGGGGCGTGTTGCACTTATCCAGGTATCTTTTTGTTTCCATATACAAATATTTGTCTACTTTTCTATTGGTTTGTGTGTAATATATTATTTATATAAAAAAAATGTAGTCATGGGTTTATGACCATTTTAAATGCTTGAGGCCTTCTCGGATTAAGAAGTGACCTCTAGAGAAACCTATAAGAGGAAGATACCCATTTGGAGGTACCCAACATAAGGCTAAAGAGACGGAATGGTCGAAATGGGATGAATGTTGGATGCTTTGACAACCATTAATGTGGTTTATGATCCATATTTGAGAATTGATGAAGATGGAGAAGATGAAGTTGATGAGAAAGTATTTTCTGATGTGGAGACCTGCCTTGGACCTTTGTTTCTTCCAACCAGTTTTTTTCATTTTAGATCCTCGTAGAACGCTCCGTCAAATTGGTATTATTCAGAAAACAGTACCTGAAACCTGTTGTTTTAAATCGAGCGTACGCAACTCCCCTTTTACTGAGAAGGAAGTCAAATTTACCTATGAACCAACATTGTTGACTAATCATTAATATGCTCACCACGAAGAGTAAACCCGATGAGTAGAAGAGGTCTTGAAGCTTCTCATAGCACTTCCGATACAGATGCGAGTTACATGGAATGGTATCAAGAGTGGTCTCATCCTTATATGGAAAATTTGGATCTAGAAGCGAGGAAATACTTCAAGAAGGGAGAGAGTTCGACATTAAGGACATCAAGGAATGATGAAAGTGATTGGAAGGAGATGGTGGTACGTATACTACTAATCTTATATTTGTATATGTTTATTTTTTTAATTACCGACGAATAATCACAGTTCGTGTATTTGATATGAAAAAATATATTTAACGAGTTCATTGGGGGGTCGAGGACCTGACTCGTATCATTAAATCGATTTACAAGTTAAAGGTCTCTGAATAAATATTACTCCGGAATCGAGTTAAAGGTATAATAAACCTTGACAAATGAGGTCTACATGCTTATCAAGAGGACCGACCAAGGAGAAGTAAGAGGGCTAGGTCTCCTTATTCTAACGAGGACTCGGATACTTAATCAAAGCAAGAAAAAGGTGGTCGAGGTTGACGTGGTTGGGGTAAAAAAAATGTGCACGTTTCGAGGTACAAGTGATGAAAGTGGCAAAGGTCCAAGTGGTCGAGGTGGACGTGGTGAAGTTAAAAAAGCTCCCGTTGAAGGTGGTCGTGGTCGAGGTAAAAAAGCTAAAATTGTTGAAGAGGTTGTGGAAGAGGAGAAAGTGGACGAGGATTCGGATGACGCATCGCGACCGGGTTCAGAGTCTGGATTAGGCAACGAATCCACTGAATGACTAATGGAGACATAATGGATTTTTAGTATTTTGCTTCATGGATTTTTTTATCATCTAAGACTTTGTACATTTAGTCTTTTCGTTGTTTGGTAATGGATTTGGACGGATGAGTTTGTATAACTTTGAATGTTAGTCTTTTATTTTGTCTAAATCTAAGTACAATGATGAAAATTCAACATTATGGAAATTATTGAGAACTTATGGCTAAGTCGATGCTTCACAAAACCAAGTCGTAAAAGCCTATAATTGTTATATAAAAATAAATATAATCATATAGTCGGGGTTTCCTAACCGCAAGACATATTTTACACTTTGGAATCCTAATCATAATTTTCTCTGGTTTCACACACAAAAAAAAAAATCGCACTAAGTCTTGGTTAGAAACTCCTAGACGTAAGTACAATTGCGGTTAGGTAAACCAACCATCTTGGGTTTACGGTTAGGAAAAACTCAATCGTGACTTTCTTTGATAAACCAAAAAAATTGAATCCTGGTTATAGCTAGATATCCAGGCTGTATATCTGTGTCACGGTTAGGATTCCAAACCGTAAATCTGACATAAAGTAAAAAATCAGGTTTACGGCATGGATTCCTAGCCATAAATCTGACATATCCTAAAACCTATAGGTTTATAGATACTTACGGCTTGGTCGTCCTTTCGATTTTCTAGCCGTAAATACAAGAATTTCCTTTTGTCTCACATCTTATCTGCTAATTTTTGAATTTTGAAAAACAAATCCGTTAGAAGACTAGTTTATAGAAGGTTCTAGCCGTTCAACCACTTATTTTTGAAATAACCACATATTCCAAATCAAAATCACACATTCGACATCAATAATCTCCACCAAAACCCCTACAAACTTCATGCAATTTACTCAAAGGATATACCCAACTTTACTTTGGATGAAGACTTATCTATTTGCTGAAATTTTGTACTATGCTATCCAAAAAGGGGAGAAGAACGAAGGAAATGTGGTTTAGCCAGTCAATCGCATTAGAGTGAGATTTTTGATTTTTTTTTGTAGTGAAACGGGGAAACACTAATAATCGTGATGGAGTTGAATTATATCTTCGATTTTCAGACATAAGCAAAAAAATGGAAGAATATATGGCTTTACTTCGATTTGCCAACAACTTCAACTTAGAAATTGATGATGAAGTCGTAACTCAATCTAAGAAGGAATGGAGAATATGGAAAGGTTATCATTTCAACTACGAAGCTCAATTCTCCATCATCAAAGACTTCTTGATACATCGTAGGAGACGTTTTTAAAACCAACTTTGTAATGCGGATCTAGTAAGTATGTAATGGGTTTTAATGTGGTCTAATTAATGAAAGTATTACTACCTTTCAATCGTAGAATTATTCACGTCAAAACTCTAAATTTTTCAACTTACATATACCTAGTTACGGATGGGAAAGTTATCTTGTAAACCTCTTAACCAAGATGTAATAAAGACTCAAGTGATTTTGGACCAAATAACGTCCATGAGTTCTTCACTTCCCAACTTTTATACATACATACGGCTGGGAGTGCTTCTTCTCCCAGCCGTGTCCCTGTTTTTTACGGCGTGGAAATCCTCAGTTCCTAACCGTAATTACGTTTTACGGCTGGTTTGACACAATATCCTAGCCATAATTTAAAAAAAAAACTCATATTTCCCCCCATATTTTTTGAACCAATAAAATTGCTATTGGGAGTTGATTATAAGGTTTTCCTAAGTATTTTGACGAAGGGTTTCATTATTTTTCTTAGAAAATTTTCAAAAATATTTCACCAAAAACATACTTCACATTCTTCAAAATCTTGGAAAATCAAGTTTTGATTTTCAAAAAATTAATCATTTAATTAGTCTAATCCATTCACTAATACTAAATATTTAACTTAATCATTTTAATTAACACTAATCAAATTGAGGGTATATTAGGTATTACAAAAAATATCATGATAAGGGGTTCTATGAATTACTATTCATGACCGTATGCAGACCCAATAACATGATTCTTAATTAATAGAGTAATTGATATCTTTTATGGTGCTAGCATGAGTACTTTATTGTACAATGTATATGTTTTTAGTTTATATAGCATGTGCATTTTAATGTACACAGTTTACGTTTTTATATAATTTTTTGTAATATGCAGGGAATCAAACATGTTTGACCAGGTTATGTATGTGGTTTTATATTGCGACCATTCAATTTCTTTTCCTGCTACTTTGCAGAGCATTTTAGATGAGTTGAAGTGTTTTTCATGTAAGCAATGGAGGTCTTTGTCTCCGAAGGGTATAGTTTTGAATCATTCGGACAATGGTTACATAGTTCTATTATTGGTGATGTATCTCTTCAGGCTCTAGTGGTTCTTACGTGTGTGAATCACATAAGGATTTGTATTTCCATGTCGATATTCTGTTTTTGGTGATGTATCTCTTCAAGTTTAAGGTATCATGCTTGCTAAGGAAAATTGACATGCATTTTCCTGATGGGAAGTGAAGTTTTGGGTCCCGGTCACTAGCATCAGAATGACGCATTAGGGAGTTTCTCCCTACGCGAGTGGGCGCCGAAGGCGCAATCTTTCTGCCCATCACAGAAACGATATTTCAACTCCTCGTTGGAAACTTAAAGATCTTTGATCATGAATATCATACTAAGACCGAAAAAGCGTTGCCTTTAAAGTCACTAAAAACACTAGTAGTCCTGGAAAGGGTCAAAGCATTTGTGTATCAAAGAAATATCATTAAACTA
Source organism: Papaver armeniacum (assembly GCA_023531295.1). Lineage (NCBI taxonomy): Eukaryota > Viridiplantae > Streptophyta > Magnoliopsida > Ranunculales > Papaveraceae > Papaver > Papaver armeniacum. The sequence goes on from JAJJWW010012787.1 coordinate 79,848, forward strand.
ATAAAGAATATTCTAAGGAAGAAAAATAAACGATTCTCTAAAGATCCTCCATCTTCATTAAATCGTCCTCACAATTATGTCCCTCCAAGAAACGGGAACACCAATGATAGTCATGATGAATATATGCCTTAGGCTAATAATGTAGAGGTTTTGGTCACTTGGAAAATGAGTGTATTACTTACGAAATACAGTGGTACTTAGTGCTAATAATGTAGAGGTTTTGGTCACAAACAACTCCTCTTAGTGCTAGGCAAATGCACGTCCATTTTCCTTTCCAAGCATGCTTGATGAGTGCCAAATAGTGCATATTTATACACCTTTTTATTGGCATTTTACTCATCTTTTGCGCTTAGAAATCAGATATTATCCCATATTCTGTGTTTTCTTTGTTTTCAAGAATAAATATTTGTATTAATTAATTTTGTGTTTTTAGGTACTAAATAAAGTCCGGAGAAACTGAAGAGCCAAAGAGCAGAAGAATTGGAGTCGAGCATCTATGGAGCAGATAGCCAAAGCCCGCGCGCGAATCAGTTGCAACCCAACAAGGAAGACATGGGCTAGAGCTACCCACGACCCGGATCCGAACCCGCTCATTCCGAGCCGTTGAGATCTCACCCAAATGCATCACACGGTCGCTCCTTCACTCACATATATTTCGATGCTCCGCTCAACACCAGATCTCTCTCAGTTCTCCCTCGACCGTTCAGATCTCTCCCGCAAGATCCAACGCTCGCTAGGCCTGTCTCATCAAACATTGTTGTCCCTGCCTCACACCACAGCACCCTATACCTATACCCCCCATCGATGACCCATTCTTCTCTTCTTTCTCTTTCTTCTTCCTCTCTCCCGTCTCCCTCACCCGACAGAGCTCGTCCGCGCCTCCGCAACAACACCAACTCCTCCACCTTCTTCACCCGTACCACCACCAGAGTCCTTCCGCCATCACCCTATCTCATGTCACACCATCACCAGCCAACAACCCAGGACTAGATATCTCTTTTTAGTTTCTACCAACCCTAGAAACTAAATCGAGACATCTAGGGCTAGGGTTTCCACCCAATCAACCGCATGGAGTTCGAGCATGATGAGACAAGAGGGAAGGCGATTCAGTAGTATGGGTTCGATTCAGTTTTCATTTAATTTCTATTTTTAATTGAACTAGGGTTTGGGAATTTTGGGGCTGATGCATGTATAAATAGAACCGAATGGGGTTGATAGAAGACACGCCTGGATTAGCCAGAGCAGTCACTAGATTTAATTTTGTTCTTTGTTATGTTAATTTGATGTTTTAATTTAATTGTTAGGGTCTCCATGAAACCCTAATTTACAACTGTGTTCTTCATGATTCATGTATTGTCTTGAATGCTTCGGAATATTTTCTAGGATAGAATTAATCTTAGTACACAATACTTTGCTCTCACAAAGTGCATACCAACGCCATAGATGCACCGTAGTTTGATTCCCACTTGTATTCATTATGTCATGACTCATGCTTAGAAACCAATGTTTATCTATAGATTAATTGTACTTTAGCTAGACAGTTAATACTTAGGATGAATACCTTAGTTGTGATTGATTCTTCTATTGGTGAAACACCTTAGGTAAGAGGTAGAATTGACACTTCTCCCTTATTCGTTACAAGGGCAAGAATAATACAATGAGCTAAAGACACAGTGTAAATCAGTGGCAAATTGAAAGACCCTAATGCTCTTTAATCTATATCTTTTATCTTAGTTTAGTTCACCACACTACTACTCAGCCGTTTCGGCACAAACACTTTTGTTACCTTGTCACTACACCATATCAGTTGAAACTCAGTTTAGAAAGCCCTTAGATCACACATCAGAGCACCACAAGTCTCTGTGGTTCGACCCGCACTTGCTCAGTCCTACAACCAAGACACCGTGCACTTGCGGTATAACCCGTAGGCCGTAAAATATAACCATCTTCGAGGCCTACCAAGTTTTTGGCGCCGTTGCCGGGGACTTGGCGTGTGCTTTCTTAACTTCTTTTGGCTTGTTTAAACTGTCTTCCAATCCATCCCTGTACATATCTTGTGTAACTTAGTTTCCATTGTTATACTTCAGTTTTTGTAGCTTAGCTTCCCTGTAGTGTACTTAGTTTAATTTTCTTATAAACTGCATCTGTAACTTAGCATATCATTAGCCTCTCATTGCATATCTGGTGTAACCCTGCATATAGTTTGCTTTCCCTGTAATTTATAACTTGTTTTAACCTTTGCATCGTAGCTTCTCGTTGTAGTTTCATAGCTCTCTCGCATCATCCTCTCGCACATTGTTCCTTTTGTCGCATCTTACTTTTTGATCTCGAGCTCTAAGCATCTGTGGCTGCAGCTTAGTATCACTTGTCATTTTTGACCCCAGTCAGTCCCAAAGAACAAGATGACTAGCACTAGCACTTAATCGGCTTGAGCTGTCAACAACTGACTTCATTGTGACTTTCGAGTGATCATTGTTAAACCCTCATCTAGGTTATCGACTTTGTAATGATTCTGTTGAGCAAGTCTGGGTACTAAAATTTGCTTGTTGAGTTAGCAGGTGCAAGTGGTAAAGCTTAGCCAACCCAGGGAAAGACAAGAAGCAGCACCATATAGCCATTGCGGCTGAAGCAAGTACTTGTGGCACTACTGTGCAAACAAGGAGGGGAAGAAAAAGGCAAAGACTTCAGGTTGGTGCCCTGTGCTTTGTAGACCTTGAATCTGCCCCCGTAGTGTTAGGACCGTTGATTGTGAATCGCCCGTGCTTTGTAGACCTTGAATGCAAGCTTGAGCTCCCGGCTAGCCCTTGGTCTACCAATTGTATAACCCCGTGCATGCTCGATATTGTGCTTTGCACATTTGTTTGAAACTCCATTGAAAACCTAAAAATCACAAAGATTTGAGCTGAAATTGTTGAGGCTTTGAGTGAGATCAGTCCGAGTGGAGAGCCGAGTGAGTGAACTGCACTACATTCACCGAGTTGAACCGGCCGAGTTGAGTTGACTCCCTAAATCGCTGAGTCAATCCGACCTTAGCGATTCACCGAGTTGAATCGATTTTCATTTTTCATAATTTGGGTCTACACACAACCAAGCCCACTCTACACACCCTGGAGCTGGGCTTACACCAGCTGAGCCCAACTCAACCCAACCTGGGCTGCCAAGCCTTACTGTGCACCTGGGCTGCTAACTGAACCTGGGCTAACATAAGCCACACTGCTGGGCTTAAACCAAATCAAAGCCACATCATTGGCTGGAGCTGGGCTTACACCAAATCGAGCCCACAAGAACACAAGCACCGGGCTGAGCTTTCTCACTGGGCTGCTTAGGCTAAACCTATTAGCTGGGCTGTGCAGCCAATTGAGCCCACAAAACCTAGGCTTTGCACACAATTGCTGGGCTTCCTACAAAACCAAACAACAAGCCCACATAAACCAAATTTTTCCAACAAACCAAATGAAACCCAATGAACCAAACTTAGTCCACTTCACCTGGGCTTTGAGTTCAATTTGAGAGCTAGACCATGTCGGGATTTTGGTCCGCATCTCTGGGATTCAAACAAATCCTCAGAGAGAGCGTGCTTACGGGCACGCTTCACGGGTGATGAACCCTCCACATACCATAGTGATTTTAGGGAATTTTATGGGCCTTCTGGGGCCCCGATCTAACATACCCTAATCATTATGATCACATACATCATCCACCACAGGTTGAAAATGAACAATTTTCTCATACCCAGTCATCACTTTTAGATCAATTAGAGGCTCGACTATCTCGCTTTAGATAGGCAACTGGGCTTTAGAAAGGCAATGTCGAATCTAGTTTTTCTAGGCAATATGAAACGCATGCTTGCACCTTATGTGGTGGCTTAGACCACCCGCTGAATACTCGTTATATTTTGCATGCTTTTAGACAGTCTAGGGAAAACCATGATAATCCAATGAACGAAGTGTCTAGAAGTGACTATTGGGACCATAATCAACCTGCACACATGCATCATTCACCACAGTGGGGAGATGAACAATTTTATACTCCCCCCAACTCCTAGTTTGCAATCAATAATGGATACACTCATGGAGCAAAATGCTAGGCTTGAAATGAATGCAATGCATGACCATCCATATAGCAACATGTCCGAATTTTCCTTCTCTAGTGAACCTCATGCACAACCATACAATGAATATCCATATGAGGAATGCATACCCACTAGTGAAAACTCTCCTTTCATTGAACAACATAATGAACTTCTTGAATTTAGTCAAAACCTTGATCAAAACCTTGAGCAATATCAAAAGTCAATCGACAAAAGGTTTTACAGCTTAGAACTCAAATTGAGTCAAATCATGATGCACTAAATGAGGAAAGGGAGGAACTTGAGGAGATGAAATGAATGTTAGGGAAATGCATTTGTGCTATGATGATGATGATGATGAATATGAAGAGCATGTATATTTTGAAAATGTAGTAGAATCTTTAGGTTCGAGACATTAATTGTCTCTCTGGGTGAACCCTATGAATGATGCTTCTTCTGATATTCATGCATGTGATGTTGATATGGATCCTGTGGAATTGTCCTGTGAAAGTGAACATGATTTACCCTCTTTTGACTTTGGGAAAGTGTGTGATGGTACAAATGATTTTAAAAATGAAAACAACTTAGATGTACCTAACCTCTCTCCTAAGTCACAAATTGATACTCCTTCACCAAACCTAGGTGTAGTTTGTCACAAAATTGCAAAACCAACTTTTCTGAAAATGCCTAACTTAGGCCTAGAACTTTGTGCTTCCCAAGTCCTCTTGGACTATTTTGCATCAAAGTATAACACTCTTAAGGAGCCACAGTTGGAATATGTATGTCTCATTTCAGTAATTAGCAAAACTCATTTTGAGTTAGACCTTTTGCATGATGTACCTTTAAAATTGCAAGATTTTGTTCTCACAAACACACCCGTTCACAAATTTAGGTTTGGGAAACTCCTTCACATCTGCAGTCCTACTTGCACTCTCTTGTTATATCTGTGTAAGGTGTTGATGTTTGTATATATTTTCTATTGGGTTGATCCTCAACTCTTTAGATTGTTAGTTTATGGTGAATTTTTGTATATAATCCAAGAGGACTTGTTAAATTTTCTTTTCTTGATTCGGTTGAGTCTTCTTGCACATATATTATGCTAATCCGATATGATCTCCGTTGAGAATATTGGATTCTAGCCTTGACGAATGAAGCTCAAACCTTGCTCCCGCCGACATCCGGTAATCTCTTCCCTTTTATCTTATCAGCATAGTTCTCGTGGTACGTGACTGTTTAAATTTTTCCTATCTGTTGACACATTGAGGACAATGTTTGATTTAGGTTTGGGGGTATTTGATGAGTGCCAAATAGTGCATATTTTATACACCTTTTTATTGGCATTTTACTCATCTTTTGCGCTTATAAATCAGATATTATCCCATATTCTGTATTTTCCTTGTTTTCAAGAATAAATATTTGTATTAATTAATTTTGTGTTTTTAGGTAATAAATAAAGCTCGGAGAAACTAAGGGGCAAAAGAGCAGAAGAATTGGAGTCAAGCATCTATGGAGCAGATAGCCAAAGCCCGCACGCGAATCAGTTGCAACCCAAAGAAGGGAGACTTGGGCTAGAGCTACCCATGACCCGATCCGAGCCCGCTCACTCTCGAGCCATTGAGATCTCCCTCGCCCACATCCAACGGTCGCTCCATCACTATACATCATCTCTTGATGCTCCGTACAACACCAGATCGCTCCAAAACCGCTTACCATCCTCGACCGTTCAGATCTTCTCCAGCTAGATCCTACGCTCGCTAGGCCCTTCTCATCAAACCCCGCTGTGCCCGCTCAACAGCGAAATGACCCTACCCTATACCCCCCCATCGACCTAGCCATTTCACCCTTCCATCTTTCTCTTTCTTCTCTTCTCTCCCGTCTCCATCGAAAGAGCTCCGCTCCGCCACCTCCTTCTTCACCCATACCTCCACCAGAGACAACACCACCTCACCTCCCCTATCAAACACCATCATTCAACCACTCCATCATTACCGCCATCACTCTCTCTCTCGTTTATCTCTTTCACAGCTTCTTTACAAACCTAGAAGCTAGGTTAAAGATAAATAGAGTTTAGGGTTTTCACCAACTCCGTGGCATGTTCGATTCAGAGGTCAGAGAAGCATGAGTAGAGCCAACAACCGCGAATCAGAGTATGGGTTGAATTGTTTTTTCAATTAATTTCATTTTTATAATGAATTAGGTTTGGTTGATTTTGGATGTATAAATACAACCGAGGGGTTTGTGTAGAAACCACGCCCGGGCTAGCCTGCTTATCAGTAGGTTTAATTTGTAGTTTAACACCATTTTATCATGTTTTAATTTAGTTATTAGGGTTTCAAAGTGAAACCCTAATTCCATACTGTGTTTCAAGCTCGGTGATTTATCCTTGCATGCTTAATTTATAATTATGCTTTCAATTTTAGCACCCAATGCATTTCTTTCACAATGCATGCAGGTATGCATTGTAGTCGTGGTATAAATGTATTGTGTGTGCTGCAGCCTTAATCTTTAGACACAAAAACTAATTCTCTTGACTAATTGTGCTTCATTAGACAATTAGTACTCTAGGTTAGTATCCTCAATTGATAATTGAAGTGTTATAAGGTGAAACATCCTAGTTAAGTGGTGGAATTGACACCCTACCCTTAATCGCCATAGAACAAGGAGTTCAATTTAGTTGAGCACACGTGAGGAGTGAGTGGTGGAACCGAGACCTTAGCATCCCCTGTCACTTTATCATACCTTAGTTTAGGTTCACTTGAAACATTATCAGCCGTATCGGCACAACATCTGTTGTCACATTGTTACCTCACTTAGAATTCAGTTAAGCAGCCTTAGATCACTTAAGCACCCCTCGTCTCTGTGGATCGACTCGTATTTGCCCTGTGCTTCATAACAGACGCCGTGCACTTGCGGTATAACCCGTAGGCCATAAATTTACCCATCTTCAAGGCCTACCAATGCTCGACAAGCATGATGCAACTAGACTTAGCTTCCACAAAATTCCAACTTACCCTGCTTCCGTGTAGGGTATAAATCCTTAAGGGCTTTTATCTACGCATTTTTGCATGCATCACTGGCTTCCGAGTATTCTCTAGGCATAATACATTACTTTTGAAAAAGCGGGGGTCTAACAACCACACCCAATATTTCGTTCGGCAATATGAATAGACAAACTCCAATATACTTTCAAGAGAATCAACTAGACGGTCAGACTCAATCTAGAGAAAAGTATATCAAAGAGTTTATATCTCAATTTCTCAATTCAATCTGCAATTAACAAATAGGAATTTGCGAGCCTGATTGAATGAGAGAAATAACTTGAACAGTACCAAATACCAATGTTCAAGTGTCAATCAATTTATATCTGGATTATCTAATTGATTGATCTTAATGCACAACCTATGATATTTCTATTATATAACAAAAAATAATGCGGAAAAGAAATAACACAGACACCAGAATTTTGTTAACGAGAAAAACCGCAAATGCAGAAAAACCCCGGGACCTGGTCCAGCTTTGAACACCACGCTATATTAAGCCGCTACATACACTAGCCTACTACCAATGAACTTCAAACTGGAATGTAGTTGAGCCCTAATCAATCTCACACTGATCAAGGTACTGTTGCGCTCCTTTCGTCTCTGAACCCCAGCAGGATTCTACGCACTTGATTCCCTTAGATGATCTCACCCACAACCAAGAGTTACTACGACCCAAAGTCGAAGACTTGATAAACAAATCTGTCTCACACAGAAAAGTTTATTGGAATAGATAAATCTGTCTGCCACAAAAATACCTATGAGTTTTGTTCCGTTTTTTGATAAATTAAGGTGACATGAACCAATTGATAAACCGGACTTATATTCCCGAAGAAAAGCCTAGTATTATCAATCACCTCACAATAATCTTAATTGTATGGTAGCGAAATAAGATATTGTGGAATCACAAACGATGAGACGAAGATGTTTGTGACTACTTTTAATCTTACCTATCGGAGATAAATCTCAAGCAAATCTCAGAAAACATAATAATCAATCACGATAGTAGAAGTAAGATGAGAACATCCAACTACAGAGAAAATAGTTGGGTCTGGCTTCACAATCCCAATGAAGTTTTCGAGTCGTTAACCTACAGAGTTTCATGAAAAACCTAAGGTTAAAGGAGAATCAACTCTAGTCGCAACTAGTATCACACATGAAGTGTGGGGATTAGGTTTCCCAGTTGCTAGAGTTCTCCTTTATATAGTTTTCAAATCAGGGTTTGCAATCTAAGTTACCTTGGTAACAAAGTATTTAATATTCACTGTTAGATGAAAACCTGATTAGATTCAAGCTAATATCTTTCAACCTTTATATCGGAACTTAGCTTGTTATAGAAAAATGAAATGTACCTTCATTTAGGTTTAAGTAACCGTACCTAAACGTGTACACTATGTTGGCTCAACATTAGTTAATCGAGCTTAGCTATATGAACACTCTCATATCAACCTTATTCATCTTAACCACAACTAGTTCAAATGACTCAAATGAAACTAGTCATAGAGTTGTTCAATTGCTATATTCTCATAGAAGTATACAAGAACACAATTGAAGCAAAATCGGTTTGATACACTCGAATAAATTCATGAACATTATAGCCACGGTTTGCAAAGAATTCATTCCTTATTATATAAATGCATTAGTTCATGTCACAACTGATTTTAGAACTTTAACCACTCAAGTATGCAAACGTGTACGCATACTTAAGTAGCCGGACCAAGATTGGTTTTCGCCAGTATACGAACGTGTACGCATACCTTCAATCCCAGCAGAAAATCCCGGACATGAACCTTACGCTAGTACACGTACGGGTACGCATACGGGTATGCATACTATGGTTCCATGACATGGATTACATATATGCAAGAGTGCATAGCATGTTTTCTATCCAATGTTGGTTAAGTGTTCTAAACTCTATTTCAATCATTTAAACTTTCTTAGAGGATGACAATAGCCGTTTTCACACACTATTAGCATCAAAGCAATTTTTAAGTTATTGAAATAATCATAAAGAAACATTCCAAGTCTACACCAAATGATTATATCACACAAACCATGTAAGATGTTACTCGGCGATTTTCACATGATTATCTTTTGACTTTCGTCAAGAATATAAGATGAACTTGTTTGAAGCGAAAGCTTACCGACATATATTTGGAGAAATATGTAAGCGAGTTAAACTCAACTCGAAATATCAAATGTGCATAGTAGAAAACTATATAGCACTACGACTTATGTCTCAATATAGGAGATAGAGTACAAATAGACTTTCCAAGTGATAGATGAGTTTTAGTCTCCACATACCTTTTGTTGATGAAGTTCCACAAACTCTCCCTAGTAGTTCTTATTCTTCAATTGATGAACGCCGTGAAGTCTAATGCTCAACTACACAATCTATCCCAGTCTGATACATCTATAAGTAGACTAGAAATCAAGACTTGTAGTTTTGATCAATAACATTGAAAAACAAGCTTGAGATAGCAACGCTTGCGAGAATAGGCTATTGGAGGTCTAATATCATCTTCCATACTTAGCTTAGGCATAGGATAAGCAAGTACTGATCTTGCTCGTGCCAAGGGTACATCAATTAGGATTTTGTCGTACTTTTCTTAGGCCTATGCAAGCTTTGCTAACTCATATATACCTTTGGTACATGCCTACGTTGAGCGACTTAATAGGAAGAATGAGCATCAAAGTAATGGAATGTAACTTGCCTCATCAAGTATGGTAAAAATCATATCTTGTATCTCCTTTTCGATCCAGATGATATGAGTCACTATCGTGTCGCAAGAACCTTACAATTTGATGATATGAGTGACAACGTGCTGGACCGTCGATGCTGCAAATCATTGAAGGGATCAAGCACTGACCGTATATGAGCGACACATGGTGTACGATCCTTCGTACCTTGAAGGGATCAAGCAATGATCGTAGTTCATCCTCAAAGAGACAAGAAAATTAATCCAACTTGCATTGCAAGCAAGGCCATGGCCAAGGAATAGTGGCCTAGTCCGCATAGGCTAAAAGGGACCTTTGTAAATGATGCTTAAGAGTATGCATCAAAATTGACATATCCTTCGTGTTGCACCATAACGGCGCACTACTAGTTTGCAATGCCGTGACTTTGATGCTTAAGCATCATAAAGCTCTATTGACCACGCCACGCGCCAAAATGATGTTTCAACATCATATTGGCTAAGCTATGAAGCTTTAGGAACATCTTAGCTATATGCACGTTCAATCAACCTATTTATGTTGTTTGTATGATGTTCTACCTGCTTAAAACATAACACAACACAACATCAAACTAAAACATAAAATGACAGTGAATCAGTTCCTACACTTAATCAATCCACTCTACCAAAAAACACATAAGACGTTTCCAGAAGTGCTTTTCGCATTGTCTTATTTTGTAGAAGTGTAGAAATGCATACAAGTATCCAGACTTTGAGCATCCACTAAGTCTTTGTGGACAATGTTTGTTTTGGTGATATCCATTTGCACAGTAGTCATAATGCATCTTCTTCAATTTGATTTTAAGTTTCAAGTTCTTGCAAAGTGCTGCTACCTTTTCTTCACCTTATTTAGCCATCGTGACATCATCTAACATATGTGGTTCTTTTGGAAAGTTAGAATCTTGGCATTGTAAGTACCTTAGATTTTTCGGATGTAATTCAATGACCATTCTGATGCATGAACAACCTACTTGTTGACATTTATATAATACATCTAAGGGTATTGTAACAGAATGTGGTTATCCATGAAACATAATGGTCAAACCACTTTTACTTTCATATATAATATTTGTTTTCTTTTTCTTTTAGAATACATGATTTTGGTTAAGATTCTTAAGAATGCTTTCGGTAGATTGTGCTTAAAAGCTCACACGTATGTTTTTTTATAAGAAAAATATAGTCGTTGATAATATTAAAATATAGGCATTATAAAAATTGTCGCTATATAGACTCTCTATAAATATTCCATATTTTGTCGCTAATGTAGTTTAATATTACTTTTACGTTATTAAACCAAATTAATTAAAAATGCAATAAACACCAATTAATTAAAAATGGAATAACTCTTATGTAAAAGCGGGGGTCTAACAACCACACCCAATATTTCTTTCGGAAATCTGAATAGACAAACTCCAATATACTTTTAAGAGAATCAACTAGACAGTCAGACTCAATCTATAGAAAAGTATATTAAAGAGTTATATCTAAATTTCTCAATTCAATATGTAATAAACAAATAGGAATTTGCTAGCTCGATTGAATAAGAGAAATAACTTGAACGGTATCACAAACCAATATCCAAGTGTCAATCAATTCAATCAAAAACCCAAAGGTCAGATTCAAGAACTGATTGAACTTAACGCACAACCTGTGATATTTCAATTATATAACAAAATATAATGCAGAAAAGAAATAACATAGACACCAGAAATTTTTTTAACGAGGAAACCGCAAATGCAGAAAAACCCCGGGACCTAGTCCAGCTTTGAACACCACACTGTATTAAGCCGCTACAGACACTAGCCTACTACCAATGTGTTGTATCCCTACTGTAACGGGCTACTATGTGGTCTGCCCTTATCCTAATTAGCTGAGTGCCTCAGTAAGTTAGCTGGGTTAATAATTGGTCAACTGTTCGACCATTGATTAGTCACCACGTGTCAGTCACGGATTGAGTTAGATTAGGGGTTCAATTATTCATCATTTAAGTTGTAAGAAGAGTCTTCTCTTATCATTATCTGAAAATTATTGTTAATGAAACTCTTAACATGTACGCATACGTGTATGCATACTATAGTTCCGGAATATGTACTTAGGCTTACGCCAAAGACGCTGCACTTTCGTGTCAATGTGTACTTTAGGCTGAAACCCCGAGGAAAATTTTGTTGGTAGTTTTAATAAGTTTAATATCACAACTAATATTGAAGATCAACATGTACGCATACGGTATGCATACTATAGTTCCTGACATGGATCATATATATGCAAGAACACATACTATGTTCATAATCCAATAATGGTTAAGTGTGATCTATACTCTATTTCAATCATTGAAACATACTTAGAGAGGATGACAATAAATGCTTTCAAAGAGCCTACGAACTATTAGCATCAAAGCAATTTTCAAGTTATTGAAATAATCATTACTTAAACATTCCAAGTCTACGCCAAATGATTGTATCACACAAACCATGTAAGATGTTACTAATATGTACTTAGGTTTACGCCAAGCACTTGATTCCCTTGATTCTGTATGTATTAGAATAAATATCGTTTCCCCATAGGGCTCCCGAATATCACAACTAACATGTACGCATACGGGTATGCATACTATAGTTCCGGACATGGATCACATATATGCAAGAACACATACTATGTTCATAATCCAATAATGGTTAAGTGTGATCTATACTCTATTTCAATCATTGAAACATACTTAGAGGATGACAATAGCTGTTTTCACGAACTATTAGCATCAAAGCAATTTTCAAGTTATTGAAATAATCATTACGAAACATTCCAAGTCTACGCCAAATGATTGTATCACACAAACCATGTAAGATGTTACTCGGCGATTTTCACGTGATCATCTTTTGACTTTTGTCAAGAATATAAGATGAACTTGGTTGAAGAGAAAGCTTACCAATAAGCGAGTTAAACTCATCTCGAAATCTCAAATGTGCATAATCGAATACTATATAGCAATACGACTTTTGTATCAATATAGGAGATAGAGTAGAAATAGGTTTTCCAAGTGATAGATGAGTTTTTGTCTCCACATACCTTTTGTTGATGAAGTTCCACAAGCTCTCCTTAGTAGTTCTTCGTCTTCAAATGATGACCGCCGTGAAGTCTAATGCTCAACTACATAATCAATCCTAGTCCGAGACTTTGCTATAAGTAGACTAAAAATCAAGACTTATAGTTTTGATCACTAAAATTGACAAACAAGCTTGAGATAGCAACGCTTGCGAGTTTGACCGAGCAGTGCTCTAACATCTTAAACTATAAATATTTTTGGATTATTTAATATTACTACCTTATTTGCTACAAGATATAAACTTAGACAATAAAAACTTGAATACTTTAATAAAAATTCCGGACAATCTTTGGCCTCATGGTTATCATCATTTGATGTGATTTCCATTAAACGCTCCCTTGAACTTTTTTTCCTTGGTTTTTGTAACTTTGGTTATTAACTTTCAAACTTGAGTTCTTCTTACTTTTTAGCTGAACATTTTCCAGGATTAACTTCTAGTTGCACTACTCTTCCCTTTTTATTGTTTTCATTTTTTTCTTTTAAATTAGCACATATCTTATCAACAACATTTTCAAGTTTTGGCTTCACAGAATACGTGATAGCTCTTTGAAACATTTAAAATATAAAATAAAAAGCAGAAGAATTTCTTATGGAGAAAATTTAAATAAAAGAAAAAGTGAATTTTGGTGTGAGTTCGGTGTTTAGAAAGAAACGTGTTACTTATGGGGGTAAAATCCACCCGTTAGAGTGGAAGATTGAGACGGTCATCTCAACCGTAAACCATAACCCCATTGCCCAATTCTGGGTTTGCCCACCACATCGCATAGGCACATCCAAGATTTAAAAAATGGCACATTTTACTTTGACCTTTTGACCAACTTTGACTTCCGTTCAAGCTTTTCAAACAAAAAATCTCTGTCTACTCCAGAAACTTACCAGACTGGTATATTCTTCTTCTTATGTCTTCTCTTTTAGGGTTTTACTCTAGGGTTTATGATTTGCTGTTTACTGTATTTCTGATGTTATTTATCATCAACAGACTATTCTCCAAGTCTCACCATCTCTCAGTTATAAAATCATCAAAATTTCTCAGAAATTATTATTATTCTGGTTCAGCAGCAGCAATAACAACCACCACAACAACAACCCATTACCAGTCTATGGAGATTGAAAATCTTGATGATACAATAATATACTTCAACAAAATGATTTCGATGAACCCATTACCATCAACATATAGTTTTAATCATCTATTATTATCAAATTTAAACATTGGTTGTTATTCAGCTGTTATACTCGTATATAAAATGATGAATATAGTTGGCATAGAACCAAATATATATACATTCAACATTCTAATCAATTGTTGTTGTAAATTAAGTCAAGTTGATTATGGGTTTTGTTTGTTTGGTGAAATTATGAAAAGGGGGTATGAATCCAATGTGATTACTTATGCTACATTGATTAAAGGTTTATGTGAGCAAGGACTGATTGGTGATGCTTTTAAAGTGTTTGAGAAAATGGCTGATAAAGGGTTTCGCCCGAATGTTGTTGTATATAATACTCTTATATGTGGGCTTTGTAGGACTGGGGAAGTGGGGCGTGCTCTTGAGTTGCAGAGGAGTATGGTGTATTGGAATGTTAGTCCTAATCTGATTACTTATAATACTTTGATTCATGGGTTTCGTAATGATGGTAAATTAAAAGAAGTAATTGGGTTGTTGGATGAGATGTCTGGTCGAGGAATTGCAGCTAATGTTGTTACTTATAATGCTCTAATTCATGGGTTATGTCAGTGTGATCGAAGGATGGAAGCAATACAATACTTTGATCGATTGGTGGAACAAGGGATGTCACCCGACGTAGTAACATTCAATGTGTTGTTAGATTCTTTTTGTAAAGAAGGGAGAATGAGAGATGCATGTCGGGTCTTTCAATGTATGATTAAGTTAGGCAAGGAACCTAATGTAGTTACTTATACTTCGATGATTAATGGGTATTGCAAGAATTGCAAACTGGATGAAGCTATGCAACTCTTTTACACTATGCAACAAAAGGGTTTCGAACCCAACAAAGTTACATATGGTGCACTACTGGATGGGCTTTTCAAGAACCAACAAGTGGGCAAAGCAATTCAACTATTTCGTTCGCTGGAGGATAATGGCTTCGAAGCTGAAATTCTTATGTACAATATACTCATTGATGGGTTGTGCAAGGCTGGGAAACTGGTAAGCGCAAGGAAACTACTTAGCGAACTCCATAGTAAAAGATTAGTGCCGAACGTTAGAACATATAGCATAATGATCAATGGTCTATGCAGGAATGGTATGTCCTTTGAGGCTGAGAGAATTTTTGTCGAAATGGAAGAGAATGGCTGCTTACCTAATGCTATCACATATAACACCATAATTTTAGGATTTTTCCGCGAAAAAGAGGTCGATAAAGCAATGGAATTTTATCGTAAAATGCGTGAAAGAAAACTTGTTTCGAACAATCCTCTAGTTTTTGAGTTAACTTCTTTCGGTGGATCAGCTTGATAACAGTAGTTTATTCTCCCAAACAGTTAATGATTGAGGTAATGTGAACTGTCTAATAATCCTTGAATAATTTCATTTATTAATATACCCATGGGTAGTGATAGGTCTGGTTTACTTGTCTATAGGTTTTCTTGATAGGATAAGTCTTGCCTTTTGAAGGTCAACTCCTGGTAAACACAGTGCCTCAGATAGCTCGTTCATATCACAGATAATGGTCATTAAAGCTTTATGATTTCTTTGAATCCTGTTATTATGGTTGCGTTTTTTCACCATTTTCAGAATTAGGCATTTGACAGGTGTTATTACTAATATTATGAATTTGTTTTCCTTTTACCTTTTAATTTTCTGAAGACACAAAGCATAATGAACTCCATAAAGAGAGTTTCGAGGAATGGTCCACATAGGCAGAGAGCTTGAGAGTGTAATCAGGGCAATGGAGGTAAGAATAGTTCTTACTTCTCATATTAGTTATTGGATGCA
This sequence comes from Papaver armeniacum, assembly GCA_023531295.1. NCBI lineage: Eukaryota > Viridiplantae > Streptophyta > Magnoliopsida > Ranunculales > Papaveraceae > Papaver > Papaver armeniacum. The sequence goes on from JAJJWW010012787.1 coordinate 95,747, forward strand.
GTTTCAGCATTTAAATTCAGTTCCTCTTTCTGCTTAAAATTGGTCTACAGACACATCCAAGGTGAAGTCTAAAATGATGTTAAGTAGAAGCTTGGGAAGGAAGTAGCTGCAAGAAACGAGGTTGGGAAGGTACTAGTCTGTCTGGTTCAATTCAGCAGTTTTGGTAATGAAAGGTATACCTATTTTGTGATTTTGATATTTATACTACATGTTATTGATCGGGTATTATTAGGACTTCCCTGGTTCCGTTGTGCTGCAAGAAATTTACATTTGTCGACATGATATGGCCAATGGCCTGGTTGAGGTTTCTTTGTTATGTTCTGTAGGCATCCACTGTCAGAGGTTATATACTTATCGTGTTTAGAGACAGTTGATGGGCCTCTGATGTTCTCATCATTATTATATGAAAGTAATCCTGCTATCAAAGCCCATTAATGCTACATCATCTGATAGATCCTTATGTTTAAGTAAGAATTTAAAATGGCAGTTTAAATCTATGCTTCATTGTTTAGCAGCAAGATTCTGTAATCTATACTGCACTCTTAGTATATGGTAATAGTTGCTAGTGCGGGTTCTTACCTAGAAATTCGAATAAGAATTATTTGGCATATAATAATTTTATTGGTGTGCAGACTGTTGTGTGGGATTGAGGATGAGATAATCAGGGATAATAATAAATTGATCATTTCAAAAACCTAGCTGGTGTTTCAGGAAACACACTGGCAGCTTCAGTTTTGCCTACTGATGGAGTGAAAGGTATTGTCGATCCCCATGTATTTAGGGTTCTTATATGATTTTTTTATCTTTTTTTCTTTTGTTAAAATTATGTAATTGTTGCAGTGAGCTAAATTGCATGAGAAGTATCAAGAGGCTATCAATGCATTACGCCATTATGGCGACAGCAGTCAAAAGGTGTGTTGGGAAGGACACCGTTTGTGTACTACACTGACATCTGTTTTTCTCAAGCACTACAGTAGAAATAGCCATCTTTTAGTAGCAATGGCATATTTTTCGTTGTGGATGCTGAACTCCGTCACTGTGGAATGACACTCATTTTTGCTTAATTGTGTTGCAGCTTTGTAGGTGATTCGAAATTGAGGAGAAAGCTGAAGTCATGTTGGATGAACGAGGTCATATTTTCTTACAAATACCTCTTTTAAAGTTAACTGGGTTACTGGGCAATGGGTGCTATATGCTATGGTTGGTGCTACAAAGATGGGTATCTCAGAAAGACAAGTTGTCGGTTAATCAGCTTCTTTGGGAGTCAAAAGGCTTGATCTATTTTGCTAGAAGCCTAGAAATTATTGAAGTTGGGGAACTTGTCTTGGGGTGCTCTAGAAGGACAACTGCCAATTGTTGCACAAGGATCAATCTACAGAAACTGGAGCACAATTGGAATCTCGGACATTGACTGGAGCACTACAATAGATTCAGTTGGACATACCCAGGTCTTAGGTTTCAGTCCAATAAACCACAAGATTTGAGAGCTCTGCTACATTCTTGGCTGACACTGATAGCAGTGCCGGTGGCTGCTTTTCGTAGGCCGAACAATGCTTCCACCACCCTATCGTCAGACACCTGAACGAGGTAAATCTTGAAATCAAAGAAGAATAGTGTAAATATTTCAAGGTACACTGGAGAAACTCATTTTCCTCTTTGAAGTTTTCTTTTTTACTTTTTAATGGCCGTTTTAAGCCTACTAGTTTCACAATTAATTTGATTCTTGAGTGATAATCAATGATCAGTCTTTATCGTGCGAAAAGTGAATACGAACTAGAACAGTACTACACATTTAGGAACTGACAAACGAGAAACAAGTATATTTCCACTTAGTACGTGCACACTTTAAGCATAGCCTAATAGAGAAGCCAAACAAGAATACATATGCACTATTTAAGCATAGACATGAGTTTTTTTTACGAGGTAATCTTGCACTAATTTGTACAATCCTTGTGAACGTTCTCTTCTTACCTTGAGCTCGTCTTCCTTCAACACTGCACCAGCCTCAGGTGATAAGAGCTTTCCGATTTACATATGCAGACCTTGTCACCAAATGCCAGGAGCAATCTCAAACTTGCCCTCGTTACTGATATGATCAACCTTGTCACCAAATGCCTCACTGTGTAGTTACATTCGAAGTTGTCTTTGTCTTTGGAGTCTAGTCTGCTCTTCACATATTTCACAGGACCACCTGCATTTCAGTTAACAGAGTTCAGTTAAACCCAATCAGAAGACTAGTTCTTCACATAAAAAATTAGGATTCAGAATTCTTAGTAACTAAGATAGCAAATACTTCAGTAGTGTACAAAGTCTTCTACTAATGCCCGTTTGGGATTTCATAATCACTTAGGGGAGTCGGGGACTCGCATTTGTTTGGTTAGATGATTGGATCTGTATTTTTGTTACTAGAAATGGTAGTAATGTTCCTCATCATGGCAACTCAACTAGGTTCTGGCTGGACAAATGGAGAGTCAATACAACTCTGAAGCATGCATCTCCAAGTGCCTACGAAATTGCAGTGAGTAAAAATGTAAGGTGAAGGAAGTAATCCTAAATGGCAGATGGAACATATCATTTAGAAGCAACCCAGCAACTGCGGAGCTAGGGGAGTTAACTGAACTCCTACTATCAATAGGAGATCCACCAACTTCAACAGAAGGTCAGGACTCTCTTACCTGTAACTTTGGCCCATTATTCTCGACTAAAAGCTGTTACGACTTTGTTGATTAAGGAACAACTCCATGCAAACACAACAGTTCCCTTTCCTTACAAGCTGGTCTGGAGGAAGCATGTACTAATAAAGTGCAGTATTTCGTATGGCCAGCCATCCAAAACTCAATTCCAACTGTGGATAACTTAAACAGAAGGGGCCGTCAAATTCAGAATACTCAATGTTTCTTGTGTAATCGAACTGAGAAAGGGGTAGATCATATATTATTGCATTGCAGGTGTGCCACAGTTATTTATTTTTTTGAGTAATTATGAACTAAAGTGGGTCCAAAGACTGGTGCAGCAGCTTGGAGTGGTAAGAATGGTAAAGACAGGGTTCAAAAGATTTGGCCCTTAAACTTTTCGCCATCTGCTGGACATTCTGGGGTGAGAGAAATAGATGGGTAATGGCAGGTAAAAGCCCAAGAAAAAAGGATGACATTGTCATTGATATCAAAGTAAAAAAGCTTGATTTTTCTTTGGGGTTCTACGTTTAAAATGGTTCAGGTTAACCCTGTTTCGTGCGCTCATAACTCACTGGAAGACTGTACAATTGGGTGTAATTAGCATAAGGTTGCGTTGAATAGGTTTTGGTCTCTCGACTCTCTCCTATTAAAGGCCATTTTTCTTTGTGATACAGTAAATTTCAAACTTTTCAAGTCAACAAAAGTAAAGGAAATGTCATCATCTTAATCCCCTATAGTCACTGTCATTCGGAAATGCACTTTGAAAATTTGATGCTGTGGGTGGGTTTGATGGTGTGGTGTGGTGCACAGGAATTACTGTTGAGATGACTCTTTATTCGTCTTCTTTAACTACTATTATGCAACTTTTTAGATAAAGCGGAGGATTCGTTGACATGATTATTTTCACGTTATCTCACAATTTCGACACTAATTTTTCTATGAAACCCAGACTTATGGATTTGAAACTTTCAATTTAGTGAGAAGTTCCTTTTATAAATTTTTACATTTCCACCAAAAATTAATGCATTCCGACTAAGCCTCAATATTACCGATTTTGATCGATTTTGAAAGTGAAAATCGGATGTAGTGGGTTTGATGACCATGGAGTATTGAGTGTGCTGCACAGCATTTTTGTTGGTCTCTCCCAAAACTTTTGCGGTGGAGTCAAGGATAAAAATGAAATACATAAATCACCAAAATTTGATTGGTGTGGGTTTCAAAATGATGCTGCTAGATCAAAATCGTTTCCAATGCTCTCCAAAATTTGATGGTGTGGGTTTGATGGCTACTGTTGCACAGGATCTCTTTAACTGTTGAAATGACTCTTTATTCATCTTTCTTGAATTATTATTCTTACGAAACTTTTAGGTAAAGCGTGGGGATCCGTAGATATAGTTATTTTTACACTCTCCAGCAATTTCGACTTAACTTTTTTCTACACCAAAACGGCAAGACGTATGAATTTCAAAATAGTTTTTTAAGAATATGTTCTTTTTGCTAAATTATATCCCATCAGAAATTAGTGCATTCTAAAATGCCGAATTTCATCATCTTTTAATTTTCATTCTATTTATTGATTTTCGATGACTGATTTTTAAAGTGGCAGATGGTAAGGATCATGGGTCACTGCTTATTTGTAGAGGACCAGATAAGGGACATATGTCCGGAACATCATCTTCGAAATCATTATCCTTTTAGTTTTATAAAAAAAATTGGAAAACAAAATTGTAAAATAATATTAAAATATAATTATGTAACGGATCCTTTCCCTTGCTTAAATATTAGTACGTTAAATGTTACTTCAATGTTGTTTAGTGATTGCTCAGTCTTAAAAAAAAAAAAAAAAAAAAAAAAAAAAAATCTAATGTCATTATCTTATGTAAAATAGTTGTTCGAGATGGTGATGCCGTAGTTTAAGAATACTCGAGCACCACGAGATCAGTTTTTTATTCCCCTAATCTCATGTGAATGTGACATTATCAAAAACGCACTGTTTTCGGTAGACTTGAAAATCGAATAAAGAAATGCAACATTGACTAAACGTTAAGACTAAGTCTTATGGGGTGCTAGTCTAGCACCTAGATTAGCAGTCAGGACTACCTCCTAAGTCTTATGGGAGTGCTAATCTAGCAGCCTAGATTCTTGATCCACGTCCGCCTAGCGCCGAACCATTAGCGCCTGGTTTGAACCATCAAAGACCCAGCCGCTAAACCATTCGGCGCTTCAAATCTCAAATTGTCGGATCAAAAATAAACCCTGGCCGCCGAACCATTCCGCGAAAAGGTAGTTTTTCAAGCGCTACCAATCATTCAGCATAACTATCTAGCATGCTAGTTCACATGCTAGCAACTGGTAGGAGAGAGAACTAGTGTTAACTTTTTTGCTACGTTTTTTTTTTTGAATTGCAACACTTAAGTGCTAATCTAGCACCTCCAATCTAGCCCATAAGACTTAGTCTAAGTGCCTTTCCAAATTTGCAGAATTATCGATGGAATAAAATTTGATGTTCTTAGAATATGATAACTCTCGAGTGTTGTATGCGAGTATTGCACAAGATTTCTTTGATTTTTGAGATGACATCTTTATTGCGAAACTTTTAACTAAATATTACATGTCATTTCAAGTATGTTTATGTAATGTCAATGAAATTTTGCTTCCTTTCGATAACTTGCACTAAAGCCATGATAGTTTGGACACTATCATTTTCTTCACTCACCTAGATGAAAGGGATAAGGACGTCTGAAAAGAGCGAAAGTACTAAATTATACTCACTATTAAGACTTAAAAACTTCAATAAATCTATTAAATTCCACATGTTCAGGTACAATTTTTGTATCAACTATCTCTCGTAATTAGGATTCTCATTGATTCATGTATTCATAACTGAAAATTTTCACAGATTTTAGTTTCCTAGATTCATCCATAATCGGCCAACATGTATGTCCACATTAACCGATTCTGAACAATCGATTGACATACGCGTTGGACGATTATTCTTAATATTCTTCGTGGTTAGAGAACATCAACCCAGAATCGGCCAATGTGGGATATTCATATAGATCGATTCTGGTAAATACTCAATGTTGCTTATGTAATCAAGCTAAGAAAGGAGTAGATTATGTATTATTGCGTAGCTGGTATGCCAAAGTTGTATGCTCTTATTTTCCGAAGAGTTATAAACTAAAATGGGTTCAAAGCGAGACACTGGGGCAGCATCTTGGAGTGGTAAGAATGGTAAATACATGATATGGGACATATCTAGAGGCCTAGTATGCACGTCTTTTTTCTGTCTATATTCGTTTATTGAATCTCGTTAGTTAGGATTTACTTTCAAATTGGGTCAGTTTTCTGTAAATCTGTTAGTTAATTTTGCAGGTGTCAAATAAGATATGGAACTCCATATCTACATTTAGTATTGTTATTGGCAGGATACTAGGAGTTCAAGTAGTTAGGATAAACTACACTTTTTTTTTTGTAATTCATGTCAGTTTCATGGCTATAAATAGCCATTTGTTTTGTCATTGTTATCAGCTTGGATTATCTCAAATTCATGATTATTGATTACAGATAAGTAAGTCTTTTGATTATTAACCCTTATTCTTGTTTTTATATCTTGAATTATTGACAACTTCAACTTTTGGATTAAAGTTGTTCTTATTGTTTTGGAGCGGATTCTCCTAGTTTCTGTTACTTTGCTTTTTTGCTTCCGCGTGCCATATCAGGTGGATTGAGAGCCAAAATTCGATCTGGAAGTCATTGACAGAGATTACTCAATCAAGATGACTACCGATGGGAATAATAGTGAAAACGTTGGTGAGAAGAATGGCGTCAAAGACCCGATGTTGTTGATGATTGAAGCGCAAGACAACGTCATTGCTGGTATAGGGGAAACGGTGCTTTCTCACACAAAGGTTATGAAAGAGATACAAGATTCAATGAAGTATTTGGGGATGGTTAAGTCTGACCATGCTGAGAATAATCGTCAAGGAGATTGGCGACCTTATGGCCGTTTTCAGAATATGAACCAACAAAGATTCAACTCTAGAGGCTTTGATAGTTGTGATTGTTATGGAACCAGAAATCGTTGGACTTCAAGAGCAGGTCCAAGAATGCAAGCTAATATGTATGAAGCTATAGACGAACCAGGGTATCAAAGGGTGGTGTTGTTTCAAGAGTTCCTTGGAACGAACAAAATAATATTTGTTTGCGAAAAAAAAAATCTCGTGATTTTCATGGGTTTTCTGAATTTGATTTTGCTCCTGACAATTTCATGAATTTTGAAGATGGAGAAGATCCGATGCCGAAGAAGCCTACACATGAGCATATGATCGGAAGGAGAGACTTCCATAATACTACCCAAGACAATCCCAAAATGGTGCAACATCGTCTTAGGTTTGGACATGAATCAAAATTGCATGGACGAACGGTCCCATTTGAGATGGAAGATGAGGAGATGGGACTTGAATTCTTTTGCGATGAGGGTTCTCAACTCAATACAACTAATGACGAGGTACTAAGTCCTCATATAAGATGAAGTTAGAAATACCAACCTATGATGGGAAGATCGACATCAAAGGTTTTTTAGATTATGTTGTTGTTATTGAAGATTTCTTTGAGTGCATGAAGATTCCTGAGTATCAACAGGTAAAATTGGTGTCTTACAAGCTAAAGGGGGGAGCTGGATCTTAGTGGAGGCAAACTGTTCACAATAGGAGAATTCGTGGTGAATCGATGGTCAATTCTTGGGGTCGAATGCGACGTCTTATGAAAGCTCGGTTCCTCCCTGTTGACTATGCACAGAAACTCTTCCAAAGTTATCAACAATGCTCACAAAGAAGGAGACCAGTTGACAAGTATATGGAGGAGTTTTAAAAATTGGGTTCGAGATTTAATCTCCCGGAGACTGATACTCAGCAAGTTGGTCGTTATTTAGGAGGGTTGGATCCTGAAATCAATGAGGCGCTTTACCTCTATCATATTCATTCAATCACCAAAGATGTAACTCTTACTCAAATTAAAGGATTGAATTACAACCTAAGTTGGTAACAAAGGCTCCGGGAGAGGCGAAGGTAACTAAACCAACACTTGAAGCGACTCCAACTGAGTTATCGGTAACACCTCCTACCTATATGATGCGTGTCGTAGGTGCAATCAAATTAATATCTTGTTTCCACTCAATTAAAAATAATATAATGGAAGTCAAGTTCGTTCCCACGAGGAGCAAGAGATTCTAGTTGTAAAAATTGTCACAAAAAGGGGGGTGTAAAAAGCAAAAGAAAATAAACAAAGCAATTAAAAGATAAAGTTGAAATCAATAAGAGAGACAAGATCAAGGAATCATTCTTCGTTGCAAAACAATGAATCAAGTTATGTTCTTTTCTACTTGTTATTAGTCACAAATTATCACCAACCGTAGGTAAAGCAAACTAGATCGGTGCTAAACCCCTAAATCCTTGTATCACCGGATACGGAAGTTCTCGACTACCGGATTCTATTTACCAAACCACCTAGTAGTAGATCACTCTAGATGTAATTTAAATAAACGCATTAAGATTTATGAACTTATTAGGTCAATATTAGTAGTTGGACTCTTAGATCAAGGTCTACTTGCTAACGTTGTTTTCACACACAATTGCTCCACGGAATCCCTCCGCAAGGTCTCGTGTTTCCTACTTATGTAAAGAGTCAAGAAACGATTACTTATCCCCTAACTTTCACTAGCTTTAGATCAAATTAATAAATCAATTTAGTTGGCCACCCAAACAATCTATCAATCAATCATGAATGTCATTAAGATCATTCCTATTAGTAAAAACAAACGATAATTATGTGAAAAACTTCAAGATAGAATTGAAAACAAAAACTTAAATCATATTAAGAACTAGGAATTCATCCTCAATCAATAAGAAAATTAGCTACTCATATTTTTGAAATTCACACAAATAATAATAATTAAAAGGAGAATTTTCAAAAGTTCACACAAATAATTAAAAAGAAGAATTTTGAAAAGCAAACAAAAACACAAGTGTTGTGTGTGTGGAGATGTGTGTAAAAGATATAGAGAACTTCTCTATTTATAGGCTTCAATATTCTCCAAATCTTCCAAGGAATAGAATCCTTTTCCTTTAGCAATTTAACTTCCAAATTCAAGTCTTTCTCATCTTTCATCTTCTCTTTCCAAATTTGAGTCCAATTCTCCATCCAATTCCTAGTCCAAGTCTTCACACCCATGAGAGAAGTCCACAGAAAATTCTGGAATTTTTGGCTCGCCGGAAAACTGGTATTATGGCCGGAATTTGACCGGAATCCGTCACCGCCGGCCACTTGAAAATTTTACCGTCACTGGTATATTCGATGGAATATTCCGTCAGTCCACCGTTAGGACTAACGGTCAAAATGGTCAAACCGTCAGTCCGCGTTAGTCAATCGGGTCAAACCAGATGGTGAGTTAGCTTCTGAGTCAGTCTTGCTAGGTGGCTGACTTGTCTTACTCGGTTGAGCTGGATCGGCTGGGCCGTGTTGAGTCGTTTGGATCGTTATCGGACTCACTGAGTCGACTCGTCTGAGAGAAAAACCGGACAACATTCCGTTTGTTTATAGGACATTTCCCAGGCCGATTTCAGGCCGTTCTTTAGCTCCATCCCTGCACAAATTCACCCTAACATACATCTAGTTTAGCAGCTTCACTCATTCTACAAGATCAACTTCATACTGCATCATCAGCTCCTTATTTGTCACCATCAATCAATGGCAATAGACGCTAATGGAACCAAACCCACTCTCAATCTCTATCAATTCCTTCAATCCACCACCAGCAAACCCATCTCTGTTCTTCTCAAATTACAGCCAAAACACATTTCACCCATTTAAAACTTGGCTTCAACACCTACCATTCCAGTTCTTCAAACAACAGCTATCAACAGCACCAGAACCCATCTGTCCCTGTTCTCTTCAATTGACGGCAGAAGAGGACCAATACCCATCTTAGCAACATCAATCTCTCTTCAAACCCATCTGCTCTCAGTTCACTAAATCTTGACCGCAACATCTTTAGATCGAAACCCATTTTAATTTGACAACGGCTACATCTTCATCTTCTTTGATTCTGTTGCCTTGTCTGACCCATTCAATCTCGCTTTGTTGAACACCTTGATTTCATCTCAAAACCAGCAACAGATCGAACCCATTTTTTCCCTGCAATTTCTCCCTGAATCTTCATCTTCTTTGATTATGTTGCCTTGTCTGACCCATTTTTCTAAAACCTCCTTGGAACAACACCCATCAATCTATTTCAACAGCAGTGGCTTGAATTCTTCTCCTCCTTCTGAGTTTCTCGATTCATTGCAACATCAAACCCTAACATCACTTTCTCTTCCATATCCCAGCAAACCCATTTCTCCGAGCTTCATCAGCAACTCCTCTATCTCCTCTCTGTGTTCCTCGATTTCGTCTCAATTTCTTGAACAAATTAACAAAGCAGCCATGGTCGCTTTCTCTCGGCTTCAGTGAATGAATGAATGAGAGGCAGACTCCTCTCGATTTAGGGTTATGTAATAATAAAGCTGGGTCTGGATATTCAGCATCTGGTCATTTGATAAGGGATACCCAGTTGGCAATCCCATAAGTGAATAACAGGTAGATGCCCCTTAACCTCATTGGCCTGTCTTTAGTGCTCCTCCAAAAGAGAGTAGCCCTTAACCTTGGCTGGTCTCCAGATAGTGTTCGCCCATGAAATGACAATTTTGCCCTTTTTCTCAAATTGGGTGATTTCTTCTTCTTTTCCTCCGTGTGACTCCATAGTAGCTATAAAACTCAAAACAAGCGTAAAATACATAATTTACAAGAAAAATAGCAAAGAAAGCATAAACAATAGATAGTAAATAGGATGTATTCTACACCCTATCAAATTCCCCCACACTTAGACTTTGCTAGTCCTCGAGCAAATCAAACTAAAAACTCACAACTTCAAAGCGTTCAAGTGTCACAAGCATCCAAATAGTTATGAGGACATAGAGTTTCTGCATGCTAGTAATAAGAAGTTAGAAATACTAAAGAACATATTCTCGTTCTTAAATGTTGAGTGAGAAATAACCACACCATAATGAGAGAACGCGTGTTTGAGAAACGATCAATAAGCATTTCGCCTCGACTTCTGCCTCACCAAAAAGGATTTTATGATAATTGCACTAAAAAAGACGGCTTTTTATGGGTCTCACATGTGTGCAGGTAGGAATGAAGAGAGAATTCCTGCAACACGTTGAATGGTGGGAAGGACAACTTCCGAAATATTTTTAAAAACCCACATCTTTTAACATTTTGAAAAACCATTTTTCTGACGATCTCTACGAAAGGAAATCAACCATTATTATCGAGGATGAGATTACTTACTCACCTTCACATCCGATCGCCAATTATGATAACACCACTCTCACGGCATCCAATAGAAACGTCTTCCGCTCCTTGTCTTTATCTTCTTGATCTTCGGTTTCAACTATTGGTGATAAACTCTCGAATTTCATAAATCCTTAACAATTTGTAACTCTTTTACCTTAAATCCTTGTCGCTTGAAACTTCCTTATAAATTTTCCTTCCCCACGGCTTATTAACAAAACAAATATTTCTCTTGTTTTTTTTTTTTTTTTTTTTTTTTTTTTTTTTTTTTTTTTTTTTTTTTTTTGAAACAAGAGAAATAAAATACAAAACAAAAAAAATAAACCATGGCCGTGGGAGAAGTATTTTACCGCTTGATTCTTCACAACTTGTATCGTCTCGAAATCATAAACTTCAACAATTCTCACCTTTTTTTTTTCTTCGCTCTTATAAATAAGTCTTCATACTTGGATATAAAATTACCTCATTGTATTGTAAGTCCTCAACATATATGTAAAATCCGCTCTTTGTATGTTGCTTTACTTGTATTTGAAATTTGCTCTTTTTCTCGTTCCATTGCTTGTAAACCTTAAACTTTTCCAACTTTCCTTGTAGATTTTGATGTCGCTCCTTGTTGATGATGAAAGTGTTTCTATGGATCCGTTGTTGTCGAGAGAGAGAATGGTGCTAACTGCAAATCGAACTACAAGAAGGAGGCTTTCATCTATAGACGTCACCCTTATGATTGACAAAATTAGCACTCAAGAGATCAAAGAGTAGTGCTTCTATTGGTGGGAGGTTGGGTAGCTCACCATTCTACCCGGAATTAACGTACGGTGACACACACTCAAAAGAAGCTCTTTAGTAGATGGAACATTTCTGGTCGGTGCCTCACATGATATGAATACGGGTAGTCTCCACTAATGATTGATCAGCAACTCTAATAATGCATTTCTCCCTGCACCAAATTCGCATCACCGGCATGATTAAATCCATTATTTAACACTCTAACAAGTAAGAAATCCGAATGTAGTTCTCTAACATTTCCAAGTTCAATTATGTCGGTCAAAATCTCTATGTAAACATACCTAGAAGTATGCTAGTGACTCTAAAATCTCTAAAAGTTGAAGTTTTAGGTAAATTTTTTTTTTTTTTTTTTTTTTAAATTTTTTTTTGTAAATTTTTTTAAATACATTCTTAACCACTCCCCCACACTTAAACCTTACATTGTCCTCAATGTAATTGAATCCTCCTAGTAAAGTCAAGGTGGGAAATTTTAACATGATAAGAAACAAGAAAAAGAAATAACAAAAAGCAAAAATAAAAAGAAATACAAAACCTATGGGTTGCCTCCCATTAAGCGCTTGTTTTAAAGTCGACGGCCCGACTTAGCTCTTGCATGATTCATTCCCCATATACTAACAATCTGAAAATTTGAGGATCCACCCATAATACCTGTTTTGCAAACAATAACTCCATACAAATATTAGCACAAGAAAACAATAGTGAAATTATCGCTCGATAGAAATTTCCCCCACACTTATTCTCGTCCACACTCGGAAGTGTATAAAGAACATAGAATTTTGGAACTTCCATGTATTCCTCTTGGCAAACCTGCATAGTGTTAGCATCAAGTGTTTCCAATGGTGGATATCTAGAAACAAAATCATCCAAAAATACTTTCGAAGCACATACATTCAAACCAATAAGAGGTAAAGGAGAAGAATCAATATGCAAAGGGTTAGACAAACCTTGCACAATTTCTTGTATTATAGAATCCTCTTCATCCTTAAAAAATTCAAGTGAATTACTTACCTCTTGTATATCGTGGTCCTCTATTAAACCTTGCAACCATTCTTCGTCGTTTTCTACCTTAACCAAAGTTTTGGCATCATTAAAATCATTGGCAAGTTCAATTGGGTCTTCCACAAAATCAATAAATTTGGTTTCATCCTCTAGCATCATCTCTTCAACATTCTCATCATCGGAATCGGGCCATTCACTAAAATGATTCTCGTTGGTATAAATTGTAAGACCTTCTTGTGAGGGTGTTACACCATTTATAACAATAGGTAAGTCACACCCAATCTCCTCCTTTTGAATAGGTGAAGGATCGTTATTATGATCCGGAGTTGAAATAACTTCCTCATTGTTGCAACGCTCATACACTTCCGCAGACTCATATCTTTCCCTAAGGAATTTTTTCCAAGCACTAAATGCATCATCTTCAAGCTCTACCTTTTGAATAGGTGCTTGATCATTATTAAGATCAAGGATCGAGTAAGCTACACTAGCGTTTTCAAAAGTCTCCAAAGGTTGGTCCTTTTCAACACAATCATCTTCATTTTCAGACTCACTATAATAAGAATATTCATCGGTTTCATAACCTTTATCCCGACGTCGTTTAAGTTCCATATGAATAGTCCTACTAATTTCTGCGACAAGATCTTCCGAGTCTCCATCAACTTCCAATTTATATAATTTCTGTGCAAGTTTCCTGACGTTCACACGCTTACCACCGTTGATAGAGTTTCTAGACGGCATCTCCTCTTTTGGAAAAAGTGAAGGAAAAACACGATGAAGAGGAGTATATTCCAAATTCTCTGTCTGCACATTACTAGAAAACAAATTGTTAGATGCATAACTATCCTTCCATCCCTGTGATTGTCCACTTACATACCCGTCATAAGGTTGTTGATATGTATGAGAATATCCATAAGGTTCTATAGGAAATTGATCATAGCCAAAAGATTGGTTTTGATTGTATCCTAAGGATGGTTGGAAGTTGTCATAATGTTGAGGTTGAAAACCGTATTGATTGTTGTAATATGCTTGCTCTTGTCCACCATACATGGAAAACCGATATGCTCCCGGCGCGCCAAAATTTGATGCGTGTCGTAGGTGCAATCAAATTAATATCTTGTTTCCACTCAATTAAAAATAATATAATGGAAGTCAAGTTCGTTCCCACGAAGAGCAAGAGATTCTAGTTGTAAAAATTGTCACAAAAAGGGGGGTGTAAAAAGCAAAAGAAAATAAACAAAGCAATTAAAAGATAAAGTTGAAATCAATAAGAGAGACAAGATCAAGGAATCATTCTTCGTTGCAAAACAATGAATCAAGTTATGTTCTTTTCTACTTGTTATTAGTCACAAATTATCACCAACCGTAGGTAAAGCAGCTAGATCAGTGCTAAACCCCTAAATCCCATAAGTTATGGTTAAGTTCTCGACTACCGGATTCTATTTACCAAACCACCTAGTAGTAGATCACTCTAGATGTAATTTAAATAAACGCATTAAGATTTATGAACTTATTAGGTCAATATTAGTAGTTGGACTCTTAGATCAAGGTCTACTTGCTAACGTTGTTTTCACACACAATTGCTCCACGGAATCCCTCCGCAAGGTCTCGTGTTTGCTACTTATGTAAAGAGTCAAGAAACGATTACTTATCCCCTAACTTTCACTAGCTTTAGATCAAATTAATAAATCAATTTAGTTGGCCACCCAAACAATCTATCAATCAATCATGAATGTCATTAAGATCATTCCTATTAGTAAAAACAAACGATAATTATGTGAAAAACTTCAAGATAGAATTGAAAATAAAAACTTAAATCATATTAAGAACTAGGAATTCATCCTCAATCAATAAGAAAATTAGCTACTCATGTTTTTGAAATTCACACAAATAATAATAATTAAAAGGAGAATTTTCAAAAGTTCACACAAATAATTAAAAAGAAGAATTTTGAAAAGCAAACAAAAACACAAGTGTTGTGTGTGTGGAGATGTGTGTAAAAGATATAGAGAACTTCTCTATTTATAGGCTTCAATATTCTCCAAATCTTCCAAGGAATAGAATCCTTTTCCTTTAGCAATTCAACTTCCAAATTCAAGTCTTTCTCATCTTTCATCTTCTCTTTCCAAATTTGAGTCCAATTCTCCATCCAATTCCTAGTCCAAGTCTTCACACCCATGAGAGAAGTCCACGAAAATTCTCGGAATTTTTGGCTCGTGAAAATCGGTATTATGGCGAATTTGACCGGAATCCGTCACCGCCGGCCACCTGAAAATTTTACCGTCACTGGTATATTCGACGGAATATTCCGTCAGTCCACCGTTATGACTAACGGTCAAAATGGTCAAACCGTCAGTCCGCGTTAGTCAATCGGGTCAAACCAGATGGTGAGTTAGCTTCTGAGTCAGTCTTGCTAGGTGGCTGACTTGTCTTACTCGGTTGAGCTGGATCACTGGCCGTGTTGAGTCGTTTGAATCGTTATCGGACTCACCGAGTCGACTCGTCGAGAGAAAACCGGACAACATTCCGTTTGTTTATAGGACATTTCCCAGGCCGATTTCAGGCCGTTCTTTAGCTCCATCCCTGCACAAATTCACCCTAACATACATCTAGTTTAGCAGCTTCACTCATTCTACAAGATCAACTTCATACTGCATCATCGGCTCCTTATTTGTCACCATCAATCAATGGCAATAGACGCTAGCTGGAACCAAACCCACTCTCAATCTCTATCAATTCCTTCAATCCACCACCAAAGAAACCCATCTCTCGTTCTTCTCAAATTACTGACCAAAACACATTTCACCCATTTAAAACTTGGCTTCAACACCTACCATTCCAGTTCTTCAAACAATGACTATCAACAAACACCATAACCCATCTGTCCTCGTTCTCTTCAATTGACGGCGTAAGAGGACCAATACCCATCTTAGCAACATCAATCTCTCTTCAAACCCATCTCGCTCTCGGTTCACTAAATCTTGACCGCAACATCTTTAGATCGAAACCCATTTTAATTTGATAAATGGCTACATCTTCATCTTCTTTGATTCTGTTGCCTTGTCTGACCCATTCAATCTCGCTTTGTTGAACACCTTGATTTCATCTCAAAACCAGCAACAGATCGAACCCATTTTTTCCCTGCAATTTCTCCCTGAATCTTCATCTTCTTTGATTCTGTTGCCTTGTCTGACCCATTTTTCTAAAACCTCCTTGGAACAACACCCATCAATCTATTTCAACAGCAGTGGCTTGAATTCTTCTCCTCCTTCTGAGTTTCTCGATTCACTGCAACATCAAACCCTAACATCACTTTCTCTTCCATCTCCCAGCAAACCCATTTCTCCGAGCTTCATCAGCAACTCCTCTATCTCCTCTCCGTGTTCCTCGATTTCGTCTCAATTTCTTGAACAAATTAACAGCAGCCATGGCTGCTTCTCTCTCGGCTTCAGGTGAATGAATGAATGAGAGGCAGACTCCTCTCGATTTAGGGTTATGTAATAATAAAGTCTGGTCTGGATATTCAAAGATCCCGGTCATTTGATAAGGGATACCCAGTTGGCAATCCCATAAGTGAATAACAGGTAGATGCCCCTTAACCTCATTGGCCTGTCTTTAGTGCTCCTCCAAAAGAGAGTAGCCCTTAACCTTGGCTGGGCTCCAGATAGTGTTCGCCCATGAAATGACAATTTTGCCCTTTTTCTCAAATTGGGTGATTTCTTCTTCTTTTCCTCCGTGTGACTCCATAGTAGCTATAAAACTCAAAACAAGCGTAAAATACATAATTTACAAGAAAAATATCAAAGAAAGCATAAACAATAGATAGTAAATAGGATGTATTCTACACCCTATCACTATCCTCCACCACAAATATCGAAGGTACTTACAATCGGCGCTTATACGGCCAAGAAAGGTAATAATCCTTATGTAAAATCTCTAGGAGACAAATGTTATCATTGTGGGTTGGCAGGACATCATTCGAATGAATGTCCAAAATGACAACCAATTGGACTAGTCGAAGGAAAAGATGGTAAAGCTACAGACCTCGAACCATATGAAGAAGAAGAAGAAGAGGACGTTGTTGATTGTGTCTTTGCTGATGACTTCAAGGGGACTTGTATGGTGGTAAGAAAAGTAGTCCAATGTGAAAGAAGGAATTGGAAAATACTGCTTGTTCCAAAAGTAGATGAAGAATCTCAAAGGAAAAAAAATTTCAGGTTCAAGGGAATTATCCTAGAAAAGGTATGTGATTTTATTGTCGATGGTGGGAGTACCGAAAATCTTGTTTCATGGGGACTAGTTCGAGAACTTGGTTTCATGGATCAAAACTGGGCTAGAAACGAGAATTGAAAGGGTTTGCAAAATTCCAATGGCTTTTTGGAAGATTTTACCGCGACATTATTGTTTGCGAGGTAATAGATACAGATTCATGTCACGTCATTCTGGGACGTCCATGGTAGTTTGATGTGGATGCTCTTTTCCATGGCAAGGCTAATAGCTATGAGTTTTACTGGAGGGGACAAAGATATTACTATTACCAACCAAGAAACATCAAGTCAGGGAGGAGAAAGGTGTGTACCAAAAATGACTCTTATTGTTGTTGCTGCCAGCAAAGGTGCTAAGTTTAGGATTGCTGCTACTCAAGGTAAACTCGATGCGAGTTTAGTCACAGTGGGGGAGCCTGATATGGGACATATCTAAAGGCATAGTATGCGGGTCTTTTTCCAGTCTATATTCGTTTATTGAACCTCGTTAGTTAGGATTTACTTTCAAATTGGGTCAGTTTTCTTTAGGTCTGTTGGTTAGTTTTGCAGGTGTCAAATAAGATATGGAACTCCATATCTAGATAAGTGTTAGTATTGTTATTAGCATGATATCTAGGAGTTCAAGTAGCTAGGATAAACTACACGTTTTTGTAGTTCAGATCAGTTTCATGGCTATAAATTACCATTTGTTTTTGTCATTGTTATCAGCTTGGATTAGCTCATATTCATGATTATTGATTACAGACAAGTAATTCTTTTGATTATCAACCCTTATTCTTGTTTTTATATCTTGAATTACTGTTTATTATCATTGTTTAACTCTTGGATTAGAGTTGTTCTTATTGTTTTGGAGTGGATTCTCCTAGTTTCCGTTACTTTGCTATTTTTCTTTCGTGTTCCATATCAATACGGGTCAAAAGATTTGGCCCTTGATATTTTTTACAGTCCACTGGACTTTATGGTGAGAGAAATAGAAGGCTAATGGTAGGTAAAACCTAAGAAAATTAATGAAGTAAAAAATCTTGATTTTTCTCTGGGGTTCTACTTTTAAAACGGTTCAGTTCAACACTGTTTCGTGCGCTCATAACTCACTGGAAGATTGTAATTGTGTGTAATTAGTATAAGGCATGTGTTGGATAGGTGTTGTGTTGGTCTCTCCAATTTGAAGGCTTGTTCCTCTTTGTAATAAATTTCAACCTTTCCTCGTCGGATAAAGAAAAGGAAAATGTCCTCGTTTGATTCTGCTATAGTGGCTTTCATTTCGAAATGTACTTGAGAAACCTGATGTTGTAGGTTTGATGGCTACTCAGTATTGTGTTGTACAAGATTTGTTTAATTGTTGAGACGACACTTTATTCGTCTTTCTTTAATTATTACTATTAGGAAACTTTTACGTTAATCGGAGGATTTGTTAACATAGTTATTTTCATAGTTCTCACAGTTTTAGTATGAGCTTCTTTTTATGAAACGCAGACGTATGAAATTGAAATTAATTCTTTGGTGATATGTTTATTTTTCAAAGCTCCATTTTCCCGAGTCTACTTGGATTAGTTGTGCTTATATGTAGAGCACTATGTGAAGGACATATGACGAGAACATCAACTCTAAATTCATCATCCTTTCGGTTTTATCAAAACAAATTTTAAAATAATGTAGAAATAATCATGTCGAAAAATCATTTCCCTTAATGACATGTTACTACTTCCTCCGTACCACATATATAGGCGGAGGGACCAATTCTCTTAGATTAAGAAAATTACCTTGAATTTATCTTTTTTCTTATTTTACCCTTTGTCTTATTATTAACACAATTTTCTATATATAATAAATAAGGGTATTTGTGAGAAAATTTTATCTTGAAAATAAGACTTCGCCTATCTATTGGTACTAGAGTTGAATGACAACCAACAACTTGAAATTTACATTCAATAGAACCAAAGAAGCCTACACCTAAGAAATAAAAAACATATTTTACGTTTATTATATACATATTAACGAATAACAATTAGTAATTAAATCCTTTGTATTATTTTAGATCATCAATCCCTTCACATTCCATATCAATAAAATAGAGATATCAAATCCAAAATAAATTGATTCATTAGCACCAAAAAAATAAAATTATTTTTAAAGGGCTATCCTCATAGAAATCCATACATTTCAACTTTGACGGACAAACATACAAAGTTTAAGTTTTGGTAACTGGACGGACAAAATCGGCTGTCCTTCCATGTTTTATAAGTTCCGATTTTTTTATTCCAAGTTTACCCTTAACTATAGTTAATAGGGCCAACTATAGTTACTCTTTAAATCCGGTTTGTAATATGGGTCTCTCGTAGTTTTTATAACCCGAATCAAATACGGATACCGTACATGTAAGTTATGTTTTTTCACTCTAACCTTGTTATATTTTACGCTCCTTCTTCTTCTCTCTGTTTTTTTTTTCTTCGTCACTCACTCTATTACTCCCATTTCTGGTTCTTCTTCTTATTGTACTCTATCGTCTCGAGAATTTATTTAACTTCAAAACCAATCAAAAGCCAACACTTTGAAATAATGACTGATGAAAAACAGATGCATATGAAGTATTAGAAGTTGCTCTTTAAAGTTTTTTTTTTTATCATGGCAATATAAATTTCAAAGAGAAACAATAGGTTCCGATCTTGATCTATAAAATAAATTCGGTGAGAGCAAGTAGATGATCGTATAAAATAAGTTGGGTTTTCTTGTCCATGTGGCGTATAAATTAAAATGAGTAATTGGTCCCGGCGGTCGTATATAATAAAATGGGTACCTTGATTTCAATTACACACATCTGATATGTTCGGTAGCTACATATAAAAGTTACAAGAACCCAGGACATATTTATGTTCTTTGAATTTTATATTTCAAAGAGAGAAAAGAGACTTCACATACCTACATTATTAACAACCATTTATGCATGTAAACAGAAAGCATCATGACGTTTAGAATGAGACTCCAACTTATCATTAGCCGTAGCATCGGATAGGATCATTGCAACCTTTCTCAGTTGATTGCCTGAAACCAAAGCGACCACCCTTTACTAAAACCGCTAATGATACTCCTCTGCTATGTAAAACTTCTTTGCCGACAAACTCTCGTACGTCTTTTACCTATAATCTTTAGTGAATCCTCATTTCCTCATTTCTTTGCCTTCCAAACCCGAGGCCCTTGTACTTCTCACCATTGATTTCGCAAACCCGAGGCAGCGGTACTTCTCATCACCGAGTGCAATTTCTAAAAGCTCCATCCCGGTTACCTTGATTTGACGGTGCCCATTTTCAAAACTAGCTCGTTTTGATCTCTAAAGCCTGCGCAAGGATATGTAAAAGGCAGTACTTAGATAAACTTATTTCATATACTTGCTAATGTGTGTAAAATGAATTTTTTGACAAGTAATTTGCAGCATAAATGAGCAGTAGAGCAACATTGATCATTGTGCGATTGGCAGACTCAATAGGCGAGCTTCAATATGACTATAAATAGTAACGAAACAAACTGCATATGTTTTTAATTTCAAGATTAACCAAAATGTTACACTTTGTCTATTAATTAACTTATCTTTTTTAAAAATTTTACGAATACTCACCTCCTTACTAATTTCTCTCCACCATTTTGCTATGTGGTATCTAACAATCAAGCATGATTTTTGCATGAGAAAATATCTACTAAATATTTATCAGGATGAAGTTGTTCCTTAGCCTGTACTGCTTTAAAGATGTATGGACGTGATAAAAAAAATTAAAAAAATCAACATTGGATTAAGGCATTCATCTCCTACTTATCTTTTTAGATTGAGCCTTTTCACATATATAAGCTTTTGAATTTCTTAGCTCATTACGCTTGCTCAAAAGAAGTTTACCAACTACACAGGAAACTTAAAACCTATCCGCAAGATAAAGATTAAAGTTATTTCAAAGTCTTGAAATCTATAAATGCGGAGTATGTTAATATAGTAGATGGTGTATCCAGATCCAAGATTTGTGACTGCTGGACAAACTAGAAACTACGAACAAAGAGGGAAATATATATGGGATGGATGAAAGGTAGCTTCATAACATGTAGTAGAACTACAATGTTTTTGTAGGCTATACGACTAACTTTATAATAAGAACTCGTCCTTCACATTTTTATGGATACTATGTATTCCAATTAAAGTTCGAGCCTGTGAGGTAGTAGTGTAATGTATATATCATCCAATCATGAACTAAAATTAAAATGAGAAATCAATGTAAGTACATACCGCAAAGTCAACAATTTTCCATCGCCAGTAAATAAGCGATAACCACCTCCTCATTCAATCTAGTTTGCAGGCATTCCCTAAGCCATATTCTTGTTTGAGTTGGTATCATGGTGAAACCTAAAATATGTGCAGTAAATCAAAATCGGTCTTTTCTAATAAAATTCTTTCTCATTAACACCCATATCTGAAGGGTATTGAGATGGAGATGAAAAAGTTTATTACGCGAAGAAAACTATATTAATTATGATCTTTACACACGCCTAACAAGAACAAATTCACAAGGGACTCTAATTGTCTTCTGCAATACAAAAAACAAGTAAACAATGGATTTGTTCAAGCTCAATCTATAGCAAGGGCACATAGTGATTGTTGTGATATTTTTGTTTTTGCTTCTGTTCACCTTTCAAGCCCTATGTGTGACCCTCTTTTGAACAACCCAAGAACCCAATTAGATTCATGAAAATAAAGAACGAGCATTTTTGGTCAATCACCTGCAGGGGATCTCACTTCATTCACCTACATCTTAAATTAAAACATGAACTAGGGTTTAATAACAAATACATAGAAGTAACAACAGTAAAGTAAACAAACTTCACATAAGCATAATCATATCATAAAAAAGAACATTAATTATATTTAGCTCACCAATTCGGTTTCCCATCCATCGTAGAAGATAAAACCCAAACGAAGAAGAAAAAAATGTTAGCGAAGAAGAAAGGAATAAATTAAAGGGGAATTTGGTTCGGTTTACGGGTATGAATTATGAAGTTCTCACAGTGGGTTTGGTTAAGAAACTTAAGGGACTATAACGTAATTTCATACCGATTTTATGCCCACCAACTCAACTGATTTGATTCTGTCCGTATGTGTAGGAAAACTCAAACCTTGGCCTTCTGCCCATCAAACTAGAAACGCTTGGATTTCTTTGAGGATAGCCCATTTTTAAATAGAAATACTTGAATTTTGTGTGGCTTAATAAAACAAGCCAACCCGTGAACCCGCCAAGCCAACCCGTCTAGGGCTAGGGTTGAGATTTTGGGCTTGTAGATGAATAGTTTTAGGGTTAGGGTTGACCCTAGCTTGGCCCGCTGACAGCTCTAATTGGTACAAAGGAAAATCAAAATTCCGTCTATATAATAGGTACGGAAGGAGTATCTGTTTTCAAGGTTGTTTAGTGAGACCCCTCCTATTGGAATTTTGTAAAGTTGTTTGTCAAATGCAAAACTCGTATTCGGTAGCCTTGAAAGTCGAATAAAAAAATGCAAAATTGATTAAAGGTTACAGGAAAAGTTAAGCACCATAATAAACCCAGTTACATGGTTGAAATGACTAGACAAAAGTTGTGGTTGCCTTTTCAAATTTGCAGAATCTTTTTTAGGAGACCGGCGGGCATCCCAATAAGGTCCTACACCTACTTTTTCAATAATTTAATCCTCTTTCCGTCCCAAATTAGTTGAGCCAATTAATTTTAAATTTTGTCTCATAAATAGATGAGCTATTTCACTAATTAAGAGGATATTTCTAAGACTACCATTTTAATTGATTATTATTACGATAAGAAATATATATAATTTGATAGCCATGTTTATATTCGTTATGTAGGTATTTTAAAATGATTTTCAACGGTATAAAATTTACGAAAAAACGTGGTATAGTTTAAGAGATAAATTATTTATAAGTTTTACAAGTTATTATCCATAAGGGCATACTTATAAAAAATACTTAAATATACTTTCATTTTTCTTTGCCTTAATAATTGTGCAAACTACAAATGGCTCAACTAATTTGGGACGGAAGGAGTACTAAACAGTTTTCACCGATAGCTTCTCGTACTTCACCTCCGATCCATAGGGAGCCAGGACCAGAACAACCCAAACTCTAGTCTAGTGTGAGTAAATACAAAGCTAGATTTTTCTTTGGGGTTCAGTCCACCTCTCTTTCGTGAACATACGATACGACTCACTGGAAGACTGTAATTGCCGGTAATTAAGAAGTACTATACGGACGGCAATATTAAACCACGTAGAAACCACCGAGACACAAAATCTGTGGACCCCACCACCCCAAAAGCAAGCAGGGGTCTCATTATTGGTTTTGTGTGAGGGTGTGGTTTTCTTGTAGTTCAAAATCTCGTTTCAATTAGAATTTTTGGGTAATTAATGCTTGGCAGACCGAGATTTTGAACCACACCAAAACAACACCCTCACATACCAACCTTTTAGGTGGGTCCCATGGCATTCAGATGGGACCCACCACTCTCCTAAGGGTTCATCACAGCCCTTGATTGGGCATATAGTTTTGGTGTTGTCCAAAGTCTCGGTTCATAAAGAACCATTGTTCTTCTTTATAACAGATTTCAACCTTTTCCCACTAAAAAGAAAAAGGAAAAAAGTCCTCAATCTTAATCCACTTTAGTCACTGTCGTTCTGAGATGCACTTGAAAAGTGTTGTGTGCTGTGTGGAAAAAAAATAATCTTTAATCTTTGAGAGGGCTGTTATTCGTTATCAAGAGAATTTTGGGAAAAGGTTACATGTTGTTTCAACTTTGTTTAACCGTCTGTTGGTGATTGCTCACTCTTGGAAATTTGTACATGTAATTTTCCTCCAGAAACCATAACTTGCACCAAACTCTTACCCATTTGTAAAATGGTTGGTCAGGACGTTAGTTTAAAAAGTGTAAAATGCTTGGATCTAATTGTAATGGTGATAGATTAAAAATGCTTCAGTATGGCACGATTTTGTCCCCGTTTCTCGTATATACAGCATGAATAGAACGTATTGTATTCGTAGGCTTGACAAAAGAAGAAGAAGAAAAAAAAATACATAAGTGACTAAACTTTTGAAACCAAATTATAACGAGAAATAACTATAAACTACCGATTTTCCGGCCACTAAAGATCCATTGTTAAACCTCGCAGTTAACTCACCGATTTGAGTCTCATTTGGTAGTTGAGTAGAATCAAGAGAATCATCTCTAAAACCTTGAATCGTAACATGAGGGGATCGTTTCGTAAGGAACACGATATCAATCTTAAAATGGGTGAAAGTGTTGACATGGTTGAGACAATTGGGGTAAAAAGAGTATATTGCCTAATTGCTCAAAGTGTCAGTTGGCAATTAGATAAACAAACCTCCAAGAGTTGTTTCCATGTCAATAACTTCATCACCTGCTGCTGGTTGAGTACCCACCACTACATTTGGAGTAAAACCACGACTTCTTTGACTTCCTTCACATGGTCGTCTTAATGTTTTTGATTGCTTTATGCGAACTTAAAATATGGGGCTTTTTTATATGTTATTATTATGTCACACCTTGAGTTAGAGTTTTAGTTTACGAGGAAATAAATTCACATACCGAAAGCAATAACTTGCATTTGGCTAGGCGGCCAAAGGCCGGCCAATTTTATTATTTTTTTGATTACTATTTGGGTTCTAGATCTGTAATTTGGCCTAAAATTCCCAGAAACTAGTTATCATCAATTAAATTCAAAATATTAGTGACATTATAACTATTGTAAATAAATTAGTAGCCGGTTGTGACAATCACAATTTTATGTAACATTAATAATTGTGACTAAACGATGTAATAATAGTTATAATTGTAACACATTAACTACTATATGGGAGGGGAAAAAAAAATCTTGGGTCCCCAACAAATGGGGCCCTAGGAGGCCATCTATACCTCATATGCTATAAGACGACCCTGTTCTTTTGACTTCCACGACTTATTAAACTTTACTGACTTTCTCTAACAGGGCTTGAGGCAACACCACTAAGACTTGGACATGCATCATCATGACTTGAACCTACCCCATCATGATTTGTACCTACTTCACCATGACTGAAATATCTCCAAATAGAGATGTCAAAAATCATGTTATCTCTAAGTTTCTATATCTCATACAAGTGGAATCTCAGAAATCCCTTTAGTAGATGGTTATAGTTGTTTAACTCGCTCTAATACTACTCTAGCATGTACGTACCCCCAATATGGTAAGTCCACTCGAGACCTTATTAGTAATTGGAATAATAATAATACTCGACTATATGGAATAGTAATAATATCTCCTGCTGAAGACATACCCTTTACTTCCCAAAAAAATGGTGGCATACCTGGGGATGAATCCATTTAACTATTGGGATACGAAAATACGTCATCCGTTTGTGGTGGAGGTTGGGAAGGAAGATAACCATCACCAAGTAGAATTCTATCTAAAGTTGGGAAATCCAACCGACCCAAATTTTGCTTGAAGCAATACTTGGTTTGTAAATCATATTAAACCAAGTAAGGTAATCTGCTTCATCACGAGGTTCCTGGACCAAATCTTCAGCTTGTTCCCACTCTTGACCGATCCTTATCAAATATAACCAATCATCGTGACAAATCTCTCCACTTGGATAGGTGTTGATGACTTTTACCTTCATTACTTTCAATTGAAGAGTAAGTCTTTCGTCGTTATACCAAACACCCTTTCAAAAAATGAGATTGTATAACACCACCCGCATAAGGCTTAGCTGTAGCACATTTTGGGCTTCTACAGTTTCATACTCAGAGGTTGATAGATACAATGTGACAAAGATATCATTACTTGTTATACGAAGCTGTTGAATCCCATGAACCACGAACATATGTTCACCATCTTCAATCTGACCCGGAAACGAATTATTAGAATGGTACTTGTGTATGACTAGAAAAACATTGTTCATATTGCGAAGACAAAATTTACAAATACGGAAGTAAGTATATCACCAATACTGAAAATAATAACATTGTTGATTTAGTTCATTTGCTATTTCAATATTTGTAATGATAATAAATTAATGATAGGTATATATTGTGCTTCTTAGCTGTAACACTCCCCAAAAAGCATTTATGATTTCTTGGGAACACGAGCATTCACCGAGGATTATGTAAATTTCTGGTGAAATTGTAGACACCAAACATATGTTATGTTGGTGTTCGCTCTAAATCTTCTAACGATTTAAAAAAAAAAAAAACCCTAGTAATATCACCGAGCTAGCAGTTGGAAATAAACATTGTTCTATTATTCACAACACAACATATGTTCGAGCTCCTTATAATGTTCGGGAATCAAATAGGTTCCTTCCAATCCATGTTTTCTTTCATTTGTTTACATAACGATTTAAAAAACTTTTTGACCCAGATATTCTTAATCCACCAAATTTTGGTTTTATATAATCTGGATTTCCTTCTGCTTGATTTGAGTGTAATTGAAGTCGGTCTTTCCATTTTCCTTCCGACTCCCACTTTGATTTGTCAAATGCAAGTAAATGGCCCTTATATTTTGAAAATGAGAGGGTACCAAGAACACCACCAACTTTTTCGTTCGACAACCTGTATGGACAAAACCTAATACAATTTCAAGCAGACCAACTTAACGATCCTTGAAAATATGGAGTTTATATCTCATCTCTTCTCAATCAGTACATATAGACTAAGGAGTCTCTGAACCTGATTTTTAAGAAGAGTACTTTAACGATCCCAAAAATCAATATCCAAGATCCTTTTTTTTTTTTTTTAGATGATATCCAAGATCAATCTAGTGTTGTATTACTACAACAATCAAACACACAAATGGATAGGGTTTGGTGAAATCACCTCTTAAACCTAACGATTCAGTCCAAAATCTGTGCTATAACAACGTAGCCAAAGTGTTTATTTTATTTAATTTTTAGATATAAAAGAAGGCTTCTCTTACATTAAATACTGATTAACCCTAAATTTTACTCATAGGATGCTAGACGTGTGTACACAGATCAACGAACACTCAACATCCTAGATAACTGCCTAACAAAAATGATAAATCACTCAACTACTTGTACTACGATCAGTCAAAATGGTAGCCCCTAATAGAGAAGTTACGACATTTCCTCCCTTTGAAAATTATTTTTGTCCTCAAGGATAAATTTAGGATAGTGAGCTTTAATATTGGAAACGGCCCCCCAAGTTGCATTTTCTGGTGACAATTTATTCCATTGAATCAACACTTGCCTGACTAGCTTGTGTCCCACGAGTATAGTTCTTGTACGCAACATCTTTTCAGATGAAGCATTATTATTTCTCCTGTAGAATCAACAACTGGCAGGGTAGGAGAAGGAATGTGTACCTATTCTTTGGATGACTAAAAATAAGTCATAAAAGTTAGCTGGGAGCTTCATATTTCTTCTTATGGATACAGAAGACTGTCTATATTGAAAATGCGGGGGTCTAACAACCACACCCAACAATTCATTTGGCAATCTGAGAGGACTTACTCCAATACACTTTCTAGAGAATCAACTAGACAGCCAGACTTAATCTAGAGTAAAGTATATCAAAGAGTTTAATATCTCTGTTTCATAATGTAATCAACAAATCAAACAGATAGAAATCCGCGAGCCTGATTATTATGTGAAACAACTTGAACGGTACCAAAGACCAATGTTCAAGTATCAATCAATGTAAATCAACAACCAAAGGTTGGATATTCTAATTGATTGATCTTAACGCACAACCTATGATATTTCAATTATATAACAAAATATAATGCGGAAAATAAATAACACAGACACCAGAATTTTGTTAACGAGGAAAACCGCAAATGCAGAAAAACCTCGGGACCTAGTCCAGATTGAAAACCACACTGTATTAAGCCGCTACAGACTCTAGCCTACTACCAATTAACTTCGGACTGAACTGTAGTTGAACCCTAATCAATCTCGCACTGATTCAAGATACAGTTGCGTTCCTTACGTCTCTGATCCCAGCATGATACTACGCACTTGATTTCCTTAGTTGATCTCACCCAAGACCAAGAGTTGCTACGACCCAAAGTCGAAGACTTGATAAACAAATCTGTCTCACACAGAAAAGTCTATAGATTGAATAAATATGTCTCCCACAGAAATACCCAAGAGTTTTTGTTCGGTCTTTTGATAAATCAAGGTGAACAGGAACCAATTGATAATCCGGACTTATATTCCCGAAGAACAACTTAGTATTATCAATCACCTCACAATAATCTTAATCGACTAGCGAAACAAGATATTGTGGAATCAAAAACGATGAGACGGAGATGTTTGTGATTACTTTTATCTTGCCTATTGGAGAAACTAATCTCGAGTCAATTATTTCAATTGTACTCAATTCGATAGAATAGGGCAAGATCAGAACACGCAACTACAAAGAGAATAGTTGGGTCTGGCTTCACAATCCCAATGAAGTCTTTGAAGTCGTTAACCTATAGGGTCTCGAAGAAACCTAAGGTTAAAGGAGAATCGACTCTAGTTTATGCAACTAGTAACACACAGGAGGTGTGGGGATTAAGTTTCCCAGTTGCTAAAGTTCTACTATATATAGTTTTCAAATCAGGGTTTGCAATCCAAGTTACCTTGGTAACAAAGCATTCAATATTCACCGTTAGATGAAAAACCTGATTCAACCAAGCTAATATCTTTCAACCGTTAGATCGAACTTAGCTTGTTACACACAAATGAAATGTACCCTCATTTAGGTTTATGTAACTGTACCCAAACGTGTACACCATGTTGGCTCACAAATAGTTAACCGAGGTTAGCCATATGATTACTCTCATATCAACCTTACTCATCTTAACCATAACTAGTTCAACTGACTCAAATGAAACTAGTTAAGAACACAATTGAAGCAAAATCGATTTGATTCACTTGAATCAATCATGAACATTATAGCCACGGTTTGCAAAGATTGCATTCCTTATTATATAAATGTTTATGTTCATGTTCATTACCGATTTTAGAACTTTAACCTTCAAGTATGCAAACGTGTACGCATACTTGAAATACCTTGACCAATATTGGGTTATGCCAGTACGCAAACGGGTACGCGAACTTTCAATCACAGCAGAATGTCATATGCCTATTAGTGAGTCAGTCATATGACCTTTGGCTAACTTTGGAGTGAGCCTAATAGTCACTTCCCTAGTTAAATAGTTGGTCAAATTAGGAGTTTACGTGTCCTCTTTTCCATGGTTGTTTTATTTGTTTTTCTTAGCCACAAGATTAGTAGGTAGAGAGAGATCTAACGGCTACCGAATCAAGCTGAGAGTGTGAGGAATAATTGATGTATTTATTCCCAATGATTTGTTGAAACTGGTAAGAAGAAAGAGATTAATGAAATTTAGGCTCATTCCTTTGGAAAGAGTAGGTTACCGTGTGTGTGAATTCAACCCAACTTGTTGATTCATAATATTTGGTATCAGATTAGTTCGATCCTGTGTTTTGATTCATGGTAGGAGGTGAGAAAGCACCTATAATAAAGGACGTTGCTCATCAACAAAAGCTTGATGGAGAACGTTTATCAGCTTTAGAAAAAGATGTCACTGCCATCAAACTCAAGATGACTTCGATTGAAGAAACTTTGAGTTTTCAATTTGCTACCATCTGTAAACATCTCGGTGTTCCCATTCAGCCAGATCCAAATGGTGACACGAAAACATTCCTCGGTAGTGATTCTAGTCATTGCATTGGTTTACTTCTTACTTCAGGTAATTTCCATCGCCAACCTAAGATTGATTTTCCTCGTTTCGATGGATCTAATCCGAGATCTTGGATTCATAAATGCGAAAGATATTTCTATTTAAGTTTTATCGACAACTCTAAGAAGGTAGATATAGATTCTATTCACTTAGATGATAAGGCTGATGCTTGGTTTTTAGACTATCAAGAGGGTAAATATTTTATTGATTGATCTACTTTTGCTTATGATGTTTGTTGTCGATTCGAAGAATGTGGCATATGATAATTATGTTGGCAGTTTTAATAAGTTGTCTCAGATTACTACTGTGCAAAAGTACCATGAAAGATATGAATCCTTAAAAGCTATAATGAAGGCTAACAATCGAAATCTGTCTGATGATTATTTCAACATGAGTTTTATCAGTGGATTGAAAGAAGAAATCCGTAACCCTGTGCAAATGTTTAAACCCAATTCGGATTCTGAGGCTTTTTACTTAGCTAGATTACAACAAGCTTCAATTGATTCTCAATCCAAGCGTTACAAAACTTTTCCCAGACAATTTCATACATCTACTAGCTCTTTCTCTCCATCCTCAAGCTATAAACCTTCATTACCACCACTTAACAATATACCCAAGCCATCTTTCTCTTCTAATAAACCTATCATTACTCACCCTCTTACACCAACTAAGCCCGAGCCAAATTTGCCACCTATTAAACGACTCACTCCTGCTCAGATGCAAGCCAGAAGGGATAAGGGGTTGTGCTATAATTGTGATGTTTTCTACAAGCCAGGTCATCGCTGTAAAACGCAACAATTTTTAATATCAGTGGCTTCTGATGAAGACACTGCTTCTCCACCTATTAAGGACTCTGAAGAAGAGACAGCTTCCCCATCAACTTCGGAGATACCACCATGGAGATATCTCTTCATGCACTCGATGGTCTTGTTACCCAAAGCACAATTCGAGTACCAGGTAAACTTCTAAATCAAGATATATTTGTCTTGATTGACACTGGTAGTACTCATAGCTTTGTAGATTCTTTTTTGGCTGAGAAATTACATT
Source organism: Papaver armeniacum (assembly GCA_023531295.1). Lineage (NCBI taxonomy): Eukaryota > Viridiplantae > Streptophyta > Magnoliopsida > Ranunculales > Papaveraceae > Papaver > Papaver armeniacum. The sequence continues at coordinate 126,687 of JAJJWW010012787.1, forward strand.
TACACATAGCTCCTACTGGCTAAATGTTGGTTACTGTTGTAAATGGTGACACCACTGTCAGCCATGGTATCTGTCAAGATTTACAATGGTCTATGCAGGGCTACAAATTTGATAGTGATTTGAGAGTGCTTCGTTTAGGGGGATGTGACATGGTATTGGGTGTTGACTGGCTCAAGAGATTGGGTGATGTTGTTTTCAATTTACCTTAAAGTCTCATTTCAGCATCAAGGTGCACAGATTACTTTGCAAGAACACACTGATAAGCCTTCTTGCAACTTACTCAGTGGTGCCTCCTTTTTCAAATTTGTCAAAAACCACACCCCCACCATTATTGGCCAATTTTTCTCTATTTCAGCTGCACCCATTGCTCCTACACCTCCTGAGATTACATCTCTTTTACACAGCTATGATGATGTCTTTGACTCACCATACACACTCCCTCCTACCAGAGTTATTGACCATAAATTCCCTTAAAACCCAATTCAACACCTACCTCTCAAAGACCTTATAGATGCCCCTACACTCAGAAGGCAGTGGTAGAACAATTAGTTCAAGAGATGTTAGATGATGGCCTTATTCAAGATAGCAATAGTCCATTTGCTGCACCCATTTTATTGGTCAAGAAAAAGGATGACTCCTGGAGATTTTGTGTAGACTACAGAAAACTGAATGATATGACAGTTAAGGACAAGTTCCCCATTCCTCTCATTGAAGAACTCCTCGATGAATTGAATGGAGCTACCATCTTCACCAAATTGGATCTTAAAGCTGGCTATCATCAAATTAGATTGCACATTGAGGACATTTACAAAACTGCTTTTAGAACTCATCATGGACATTATGAGTTCAAGGTGATGCCATTTGGCCTTACCAATGCACCTGCTACATTTCAATCTCTCATGAATAAGGTTTTTCAACCATTCCTCAGAAAGTTTGTGTTAGTATTTTTTGATGACATTCTTATCTACAACAAATCCCTTGAAGAACACTTGTTACACCTCTCTCAAGTGTTGGACTTATTAAGACAACACAGTCTTTTTGCTAATTTCAAGAAATATTGTTTTGCTCAACCTCAGCTGAATTACTTGGGTCATATTATTTCTTCTAATGGAGTTGTTGCTGATCCTGAGAAGTTGGCAGCCATGCAAACTTGGCCTCAACCCAAAAATTATAGAAGGTTCATCCAAGGATATGGCAATATTAGCAAGCCACTTACTGACATGCTTAAGAAGAATTCTTTTTTTTGGTCTCCTTCTACACTACAAGCTTTCCAAGACCTCAAAAAGACCATGACAACTACTCTAGTCCTAGCTTTGCCTGATTTCTCTTCTCCATTTGTTTTGGAAACTGATGCATGCACTAGGGGGTTGGTGCTGTCTCGATGCAACATGGTAGACCCATTGCATTTTTCAGTAAGCCTCTTGGTCCCAAGTATTTAGCTTTATCTACTTATGAAAATGAGCTGCTAGCCATTGTTATGGCTGTGCAAAATGGAGACATTATCTCTCTCGGAATCGTTCATTATCAACACCGATCACCAGAGCTTAAAGTTCTTCATGGAGCAGAGAATGACATCTATTCTACAACAAAAATGGCTTATGAAGCTCTTGGGGTTAGATTATGTGATCCATTACAAAAAGGGTAAGGACAACACTGTTGCAGATGCATTATCAAGGCTTCCTCAATCTTCTGAATGCTCTGCCATCTCCTTGTCACAACCTCGGTGGTCTCAAGATATCCTCAATGACTACACGGATGACACAATTGGTCAGCAGTTGTTGACCCAACTACTCATCATCCTACACATCCATCCTTCTCCTTGCAAGGGGGCATTCTCGTGTACAAAAAGAGACTATATGTTGGTGCTGGTAATAACATGAGAGCCTCTATCATGCAGTCAGTACATACTCTGCTGTTGGTGGTCACTCAGGGATGCTAGGAACCTATAATAGGGCCAAATCATATTTGTTCAGTTCAAAGATGAAACAAGACATTCTCCAGTTTGTAGCCAATTGTGAGGTTTGCCAATGTAATAAGTCTGAACACTCTGCTCCAGCTGGCCTCCTCCAGCCATTGCCTATACCAGATACTGCTTGGCAACATATCTCTATGGATTTCATTGAAGGTTTGCCACTCTCAAATAGAAAGTTTGTTATACTGGTAGTTGTTGACAAAGCTAACAAGGTATAGCCACTTTATTGCTCTCAGACATCCATTCACAGCTGCTTCCGTATCTAAGAAATTTATGCACCATGTTTTTAAGCTAAATGGACTGCCATCTTCTATAGTGTCAGATAGGGACAAGATCTTCATTAGTCAATTCTGGCAGAAGCTGTTCAAATCCTTAGGCACCTCCTTACATCTCAATACTGACCTACCATCCTCGGTCCGATGGACAAACAGTAATGAACCAATACATGCCCTGAGCAAGACTTGAGGTGCATGACCGGTACTAACCCCAAACTTTGGGCCAATTGGTGTCTCTAGCCGAATGGTGGTTCAACACCAACTTTCACACCAGCCTTAAGATGACACCATTCCAAGCCTTGTATGGTTATCTCCCTCCATACGTACCGGAAACATACCTTCCGGTTTGTCCAATGAAAACCGAAACCTTCTAAAAAAATGAAAAATTACGTCATATACGATATTGTTCACATTTTTCTTGCTTCATTTTATTCGTGAATAATTATTTTGATATTCAAATAGGTTTTGGGAAACAAAATGGGTTACCTGATCTTTTTATTTTTTTTACTTAAGCATGTTATTCCAATTTATTATCTGGACGGAGTAATAATGTTGTGCCAACATGAAAATAAAATAAAAAATACAGTAAATAAAATTTTTCCCTATTTATTGTTCCATCATACCATAATTTCAAACTTCAAAAAGAATATTTCATCTCACAAAGACATATACCTAAACGCCAATCCAACTCCATGATGTTTATGAATACTTTTGTTCAAATTATTGATAACTAAGGCTCTAAGGAGTGAAGCAAAAACCCATAATATTTTCCCTACTATAGATAAACACTATTTATTTATTTTTTGCAAAATATGAGAGTTATAAAAATGAAGAACCCTTGGCTATTGGAAGGCTGAGATATACACATGTGAGTTGAAAAAATAAACTTATAATAGTAAATCAAAACATGTGTAAGATTCTTTCTCAATCATATTGATAACATAATATTGAAGAAATTCGTGGATAAAAGATTTCACACCAACTATGCTAAGTAGTGCATGAATGACGTTCTCACATCTAGTGTTACTCAAGTAATTTGGAGTTTTAAAGAGCATATTCATATTGATATTTGTATCTACATAAATTCAACTAACCTTCCAAGAAAAATTATTAGTTTCAAGGTAGAGCCGACACCTCGCCTTCAATGTATACAACACACATTGGGTTTAATCGGCCTTGAGATTAAACAAATACCCCAATATTAGTCAAATAATGTCTACAAATACGGATCGAAACAATGTGATAACGGAAAAATGAGAGACTAACATCAGTTCTACAAAGAAAATACCCTATATGTATCAAAGTTTGTTAACCAAACATGTATTCAAATTAAAAAGTCATCAACTTAACACAAAAATATAAAAGAACCCAAGTTAAATCAATACTTGCATAAACAAAACTTATAAGAGAATTTTATAATTATTAAATACCTTTAAAATCACTATTAGAGATTTAATTGCATGCCCCGCAACGGGTAGGAGGAAATCACCAGATTAATTTGTAGAAATTTCACTGGATATGTAGCAATTCAGAGAAGTTTACACTGGTGGTGACGCGTTCCATCTAAGTGTTGTTCGATTGATTATTTTTTTTAGAAGGTTTCGGTTTTCATTGGACAAACCGAGAGGGAGCGTTTCATTATATTCATTATCATTCAGAATTAGTGGACGTTTTAAAGGGCGCTGTTAATAAAGTGGACGAACCTTTACGGCACGAGATGTGTTGTGCTTTTCATTTTAAAATTAGTTGTTTTTTATACTTAGTCAATCATTTTATTTTTCTTGTGGTTTTTTTCAATTTTTTTTTAAGATATGTCTAATTTTAATTTAAGCCATGCCTAATTTTTAAGGAGAAAAGATACAAAATTTGGAGAATAATAAAAAAAAATTGAAAAACAAAAAATTGATATCATTGTTTGTGCTCATTGCGTAGCTAATTTAAAGGGCTTTCAAAATATATAAAATTTATAAAAATACGACTTGTAGTTTGAAATATACGAGGTTTTTAAATATATAAAAAATGCATTTACTATTGTGCCCTTTTTTTTGGTTTATTTACGAAAATGTCTAATACCTTATTCCCCTTCCTCTTTGGTTTATTTAAAAAAATATCGAAAGGAAAAAAGGTAAAATTTGATTTAGAGGGACATCTTAGTCTTTTCCAGGTGTCCGGACCAAAATTCAATCTTTTTGTGTAATTGGAAAAAATGTCACGCTTCACATTGACATAAAGTCACCATATATAGAGTCCTCCCTCGCTTCGCTCGGTCGGCCTAAATATGGTTAACTTTTCTGTTGGATCTGTGGAGATAAAAGAATGTAGTTCCTAAAAAAAATATCCATCTTACTCACCCTCAAAAATCCCCCACTGTATGAAGTATAAGCCACCTACGATTGAATCCACGTCCAATTGGTATTATGTTACCTTTGCAAACGTAACAGACTTGCACCATTTTAAGCTTTTCTATTCAAAATGTTTCAGGATCACTTACGTTTGTGTTGTTTGTAGTATGGGTTACCTGTAGTTTGGGGTGCATGTATTGAGTCCACTGAAGTTATTTAATAAAATGCAGTATGATACTTCTGCAAAATACGAATGCAGTGTGCTGTGTTAACTAATTAAGAATGCTTCCTATATTTTGTAGTTCAAGGGCTTATTTCAGCGCACTACTCAACATGGCATAAACAGTTCAGGCCTGCTCAAATTATTTGTTGCTCTGATATCCATGAAATCCGCTCTACCGTAGGGCTCCTTCCAATTAAACTGTCGGTCGCCGACAGGGTACATGTAGAAATGGATCAAAGAAAAATTCATGTACTGATAACAAATGTGTATTGCAGTTTCTCTGTACCATTATTTTCTGGTGCATCGAATTGCATCATAAATAAGTTCAGTGAAAATGGATGTACTACACTTTCGTTCAAGTCAATTTGTGTGTTAAACTGTGTGTTTTAATATCTTTACTTCAAGTAGGGGAGAAATTCAACATTTCCAAAATTTTTGTCCAACCCATGCAGGATATTTGGCATACAGGATAATTGTCATATGTGTTCAGAATACTTCCACTTAAAATGGAGATTTGCATAAAACCTTTTTTCTTTCAAAAAAATTACCCTTGGGCCCAAAATATGACCCGGTATTTCCCCACAGTGAAACCTCTGTATTGTTGGAACCAGTAACATGTTATTTTACTGGCCCTTTGCAAGTTCTGTTATAATGAGACAACACTTAGAAGAACACCTGTTCAGCGAGCTCTACATCCAAGTAAACTGGGAGTTCAAACAATTTTTGATGTTCCATAATACCTTAATTTACAAATGAAAGAGAAGAAAAGAAAGAATTATTAGAAAGTGAATGAGAGAAAGAATGGAATATTAGCATGAAGTATGTGCCCCTTATTAACTGTGAGAAGAGGTGTAACGAGCTAGAATGGAAATTGAAAAAATATGGCCAGTGTCCTTAATTAATACGAAAGGAATTTGGGAATAAAAAGTATGGCATGTGCACTTTTTTTAATATACTAATGATAACATGGTCGATGAGGGTCTTTTTAGGTGACAATATTGGCCATAGGTAGCTGTGAATAGGGGTGTAACAAAGAAATGTCCCGTGCCGTTACGGGATGGATATTAAATTCAAAATTTTTATTAATTATCGAGTTTACTTGTCATTACAAAAGTGAAGGGAAAATCAATATATATTTTTATTCTCCAGTTCACTAATCTTTTATCATGTATTCATATATGATTCATTTCTAGTATGTTTGATAGTTTGACATTCTCGCAAATAATGCCTCTTCCCGAGTTGTACCCTATCAGTATTATTTTTCACATACTCTTCCACAAAAAACCAATGATATTTGATATGTTTCATAGTTTGCAAAGACAAAAAAAATATTATCAATAATTTGAAACAGTATTGCCCTTCTGCATCTCCCTTATTTTAGTGACCGCGTCAAACCAAAACATCGAACTATGTAGGTAAAAATTTTACATCACTCGAACTCATTCGTCCCACAAATAATTGTGTACGTATTAACAATGTCAAGATCCTTCTTGATTTTGTCCCCTTTAAAAATGGTCCTAAAAGATTGAAACTCATAATGGAATCTACGGTACATATTACATCGTATGTTTTTACAATCCGAATAGCACAAATAAATACTAATTCATTTATCCAAGTCATTATATTATAAAACGTTGAGCCATTACAGATGGCAACCCATTCGACTCAGAAAAGATATATCTTCAATTCTTTAAAACCCTCAAACAATTTACGACATTGATCTTATAAATGTGAGGTTATTCGCTGCATAAAATATAGTTAGTAGTCAAATGGTTAACCACTTGACCTAATGATAATAGACTATGTTATCCATCCTTATTAAACAAAAATAACGTTCTGCCATGTAATAAGAAATACGTGAGACGATGCGAAATTACTCACTGGTGCAATTTGGTCACCAACACTTACGACTACAAAAACACCATCCACCATTTTTGTTGTTGCTGAAATAGCTTCCATCACCATTTCCAACCACACCACAATGTTTTTTCCTTTATCACGACCACCATTGTGATCCATTTAATAAATGTTGGACAATTTAGATATAAGTTAATCGAATTGTATTTAATATCATTGTTTAATAAAAATATTTGTTAATAGAATAATCTAATTATTATCATTTTTGATGCATACAAAAAAATGAATAAAAGGACGTGCAACGCTCTTCTATTATTATCATTGATCAGGTAATCCACTTTATTAGTCACAGATCTATGTTTGTAACACCTTTAGTGTTGACATCATCTTCTACGTCGTCGGTGGGGAAAGTAGTGTTATTTTCTGGGGTGATATTCTGAGAGGGATTTTTAGAATTTGCACCGTTGATATTGCTGGAATTGGGATCAAACCTTCCACTGGATCTAAGATCTACCATGTTTTCAAAAGGTTGAAAAAGTGATTTTCAACTGAATGAAGAATCTAATTTCGTGACTGAGAGGTTGATCTCCGTTTGTGGTCGCCAATTGTTAGTACCTAAAAATTACTTCCAGGAAAAATAAATGCATCGCTGTGGCACTTTCTTTTTAGGTTCGAAAATCAAATCGAACAATATAAGCCTAAACCACGATAGTAGCCTAAAAGTTTGAGAAATTTTAAGCCTAAACCATCGATGTGGTCTTGCTTCGGTCACGATGGAGAGGAAGATGGGTTGATCTTAGGGGAGATAAGCATAAAAGTTTGAGAAATTAACAATAATATTGAATTGTGTGTGTTGGATATTAAAAAATATGAAGAATAACAAAGCTTTTTGGGTATGAAATATTGTCCTGTCTTCTGAATAGGTTCTATTTATAGTAGTTAAAGATACACAATCCCAATCTCATAAGTAATGAAAGTCGTGAACTGTGGAGAGATGGAGATGATGGGTCAGTACAAAATAATTTAGGGAAGTTTCTGGAAATCCATTTATGTTGCGGCCGCTATCTCTCCATATAGTAGTTGAGCTTTAGACTTCACGGCGCTCATCGATGAAGACTTAAGATCTACTAAGGGGAGCTTGGAGGAACTTCATCAACAAAAGGTATGTGGAGACTTGAACTCATCTATCACTCAAGTCTATTCTATTTTATCTCCGTTGAGACTAAGTCGTATAGCTATGTAGACTTTATATGATACACATTTGATATTTCCATTGAGTTTAAGTCGCTTATATCTTTCTCAAATACGTGTTGGAAATATTTTGGATTTATCTACGTTCATCATCATTCTTGAAGAAAGTCAAAAGATGATCATGTGAAAATCACATGTTAACATCTTACATGATTTGTGTGAGACAATCATTTGATGTAGACTTGGAATGTTTCGTATTGATCATTCGATCACTTTAAAATTGCTTATAAGATAATAGTTTGTATGAGACAACTATTGTACTCTTCTAAGAATGTTTCAATGATTGAAATGGGAGTTGAAAAGACGAGAGTACCCAAATACGCGACGAGTCTTTTATTTAACCACCTATAAGTCCTCTACCGAAAGTGATTGTCTATGGACATAGTCGAGACAATACAACGAATCGGTTCATACTTCGTGTGACCGTCTATGGATACGAGATCGGGACAGTACGACATCAAGAAAACTTGTGTGATTGACTATGGATACAAGATCGAGACAATACAATAATGAAGTATGATACTTGATAATAGGTTCGGACTTAACCGATCACTATCAAGTATATTCGGAATTAACGTTTGTGTATTTTACTTCTAATTATAATAGCGGAAATAGAAAAGTAAAAGACACAACAAGATTTTGTTAACGAGGAAACCGCAAATGCAGTAAAACCCCGGGACCTAGTTTACAGCTGCATTTTTGGTCCATAAAGTTTCTTATCTTCTTCACTCATACGTATTCTATGCATTTTTAAAATAACAGCAAGATGGTTTGGATCGGTCTTGAAAACTTGATCACCAATCTTGAATGCTAACTTGTCCGGGTCAAAACTTCTTATGATGAACTCTAACTCCCTTGGAGCTTTGCTACACTCGACCTTGCCCACCTTTCCTTGTTTGATCGCCTCAATAATGTTCTAGAATTTAGTCTTCCTTAACACAACCTCTTGTCTTTCTGTAAATACTAGTGAACCCAGCAAATCAACTGTCAATTTCATGTTTGATCGGAACATTTTATTATCTTCCTTTTTCTCTGACTTGTCGTCATCCATTTTGGCATCCACATCATCCATATTCCTTGTGCTTGATTCACCACCCACGTTCACATCATGCTTATTCTTGGTTCTTCTTTCAACACCAGCTCTCTTCTTACTCTTCTTGCTACGCTTCCGCAACAATTTGGGTGAAAACCAAGTTAAATCATATTTTAAACTGATGAAACTTAATTACATCATATCTTTAAAGCTAGAAGAAAACCAGTTTCTGCAGGTATCACATGAAACCAAGTTACATCCATGAATATAACATAGAAACTATTATTTGGCTTGTAATCAGTAAGCTCATCCATGAATATAAAATAATAAATCAATTACATCCTATCAGATATAAAGAACTAACCAGAACAAAGAACTACACAGATTATATTGTGATTATTTCAGTTTCATCGTGTTTACCCAGTAACAAAGAACTACACAGATTCCATCGTGTTTACCCAGTTACATCCTAACTTAAACTGAGATGTTTAATTTAGTTTTTCCAAATTGAATCAACTCATATTGTCTACATCCTAACTATACAGATTTCATCCATCATCTGAAATTAGTTTACATCCTAAATACACCAACAATATGATGTTATTAGTCCTATAATCATTAAATTTAAGATCACCAACATATGCAAACTAGTTACATCCTAACTTAAAGTTAGATGAAAACTAGTTTCAAACACCCGCTAAGCATCACTTCGATTATGCTTATTTTGTAACCAAATGCAAGCCCAATTTCATGCAACCAATCCAAAACATAACCAGATGCAATCCATAACATACAATTTCATATAACAACCAAATTAAATCATGTTAAAATTACGACCAAAATCCAAAACATACAATACTATCATGCTATTAGTCTCATATCACTGCAGATGTATCTTTAAACCTGAACGAAACTGTTTTCATCCAGTTTTAATCTGCTGAAACAATATACACTGCACGGGATGGAATATTGCCAGATGTGAGTTACGGCACGAGATGTTTTGTCTCTAATACGATATTAGTTGACATCATCTTCTACGTCGTGAAAAGGAACCTTCTGTATTTTTCATGGAATATTCATCATCTTCTCTCCAAGTTCCAAAACCCACTTTAAAATGATTGAGTTACTAGCGCGACCACCCTACTTAGGGTTGGCGTTTGACGGCGCTGGGAGGTGAATGGGCAAAGTACGATTAGTTGGAACATTAGTGGCCCGCTGACGGCTAACATGATGGTTTCCCATTTCGCCCGGGGTTCGGCTAAGCTTGTTCATTTGTGCGGTCAAATTGTGTGGCCGTGATTATTTTTTTGAGACTGATGTGAACAGTCTGCATTTTCCTTAAGGAATTTAAACGCGATCGATCACGCTAACTTTTAATTAAAAGGTGTGCGAACGCGCTGATCTCTTTGTCAGAGGATGGTGTAGCCTATGTGAGTGTTTTTATGCAGGTCTCAATACTAAAACTTCGGGAGATTCATGCTACTCCATTGCGAGCGAACATTTAATCGTCATGTCATGCCAATATTGAGAGTTCACTGGGGAACATAGCATAAAAAAACACTAGGCAGGTCATGCATTAGTGAATAATGCTGATAGAACTGAGAATATTTGGGATTATTGTTGCACGCACCATTCTGAGTGAATTTCATGAATTATATTGAATTGTTTTAAATAAAGCGAAGAGGTTTTCTGCACTCGTCACTTCTTAAACGGCTCCTCCTTTTGCAGGGTAACATCGCATTAAATGCTGGTTTTACAATTTTAGCCCTGAACTAAAATCCACCATCAACATTAAGTCCCCTGCTTAGCACCTAATAGTTACACTATTGCGGGGTAAGCACTAGATGGTGACAAATAAAGATAAAACTTATGAGACAAAGTTAGATGTTACCAGGAGAGATAGGTCGGACTGTCTTTGGAACATGTCATGTTCAAGAGGTATCCAGTGAGCGTTCCCTAGCATGAAGTCGGTTGGCCCTGTGTAGATTAGGCCTACGGTTGGTTGGGATCTCAAACTATTCATGACGATGTCATAATCCCCGACTCGATGTGGACGAGCCCTATCATGAGGTATCCTTAAAAGGATGGTGAAGCAATTTCGAAAAAAGATGTTGAAGCAGCTCCCAAAGAGAACGTTGATACAGCCTTCCCGAGAAGGGCGTCGAAGTGTCTTCTGGAGAGGATGTTAAAGCAGCTCCTGGAGAGGGCTCTAGTGAAGGCACCATTGGCCCTGGTGTTGACGACACTTATTTATTGTTTAGTAGTCTTTGCTTTATGCGGCCGGAGCCGTGGCTTGATCGAATAACAATCCCTCATTCATGTTGTAACTTCCATTTGTTATATCACGCGTGTGTTGTGCTTCCGGAACAGGAGATCCAGAGTCGTATTTGTTAGGTGGAGAGGCTCTATCTCCAATTAATAGCGCGTGCGATGTGATTGGACACGTTCCGATGAAGTAATCGCAACTGGGAGTACCGCGTGCACTAGCTGTTCGCTTCACGATTCCGTGAAGGGATTTCCCAAAATATGAAAATTATAGATAGCGAAACTTCTTTCCGGGATCTAGGCACAATAAGATGGTGATTGAGAGGTTGTTTCGTCATTTATTTAAATGCACTTTAGGGTACAAATGATGCTTGCTCTAAGAAGCATGTATTGGCTGCTTGATGATTTCTTTCTATCATCTTGCTCTTTCGATTGCGATGATGATATGCTTATATGGGCACAATCCTCCGAGGAGTTAAGTGAAGTAGACAAGCCGAGAGACCTTCGTTGTAGACATGTCGCTATAAGTCTTCAAGGATTTCGTTTCAAGAAACATCCTTTGAATCGTCTTCTCGAATCTTAGATGGTTGTATGGAACGGGATGCGATGAGCATTTGATTACACTTCAAAATCGATGGTGTGGCTCGACACGTGAAAATATATCTGATTTGTACTTTGGAGTCTTTGATGCACATGTACGTCTTCATGTTGAGAATTCTCTGCGGCTCGTAAAGAATTATTAAATGGAAGTTCTTTTTCATACTTGTGGTCAGGGGACTGTCTCCCTCTTCTCCATTCCATGAGGAAACATCAAGGAAGCTATCGATTCCATCATCAGCTTCTCCCTCTAATAATGAGACGATCTCTACCACTTGAATCAATCATGAACATTATAGCCACGGTTTGCAAAGATTGCATTCCTTATTATATAAATGTTTATGTTCATGTTCATTACCGATTTTAGAACTTTAACCTTCAAGTATGCAAACGTGTACGCATACTTGAAATACCTTGACCAATATTGGGTTATGCCAGTACGCAAACGGGTACGCGAACTTTCAATCACAGCAGAATGTCATATGCCTATTAGTGAGTCAGTCATATGACCTTTGGCTAACTTTGGAGTGAGCCTAATAGTCACTTCCCTAGTTAAATAGTTGGTCAAATTAGGAGTTTACGTGTCCTCTTTTCCATGGTTGTTTTATTTGTTTTTCTTAGCCACAAGATTAGTAGGTAGAGAGAGATCTAACGGCTACCGAATCAAGCTGAGAGTGTGAGGAATAATTGATGTATTTATTCCCAATGATTTGTTGAAACTGTAAGAAGAAAGAGATTAATGAAATTTAGGCTCATTCCTTTGGAAAGAGTAGGTTACCGTGTGTGTGAATTCAACCCAACTTGTTGATTCATAATATTTGGTATCAGATTAGTTCGATCCTGTGTTTTGATTCATGGTAGGAGGTGAGAAAGCACCTATAATAAAGGACATTGCTCATCAACAAAAGCTTGATGGAGAACGTTTATCAGCTTTAGAAAAAGATGTCACTGCCATCAAACTCAAGATGACTTCGATTGAAGAAACTTTGAGTTTTCAATTTGCTACCATCTGTAAACATCTCGGTGTTCCCATTCAGCCAGATCCAAATGGTGACACTGAAAACATTCCTCAGGTAGTGATTCTAGTCATTGCACTGGTTTACTTCTTACTTCAGGTAATTTCCATCGCCAACCTAAGATTGATTTTCCTCGTTTCGATGGATCTAATCCGAGATCTTGGATTCATAAATGCGAAAGATATTTCTATTTAAGTTTTATCGACAACTCTAAGAAGGTAGATATAGATTCTATTCACTTAGATGATAAGGCTGATGCTTGGTTTTTAGACTATCAAGAGGGTAAATCTTTTATTGATTGATCTACTTTTGCTTATGATGTTTGTTGTCGATTCGAAGAATGTGGCATATGATAATTATGTTGGCAGTTTTAATAAGTTGTCTCAGATTACTACTGTGCAAAAGTACCATGAAAGATATGAATCCTTAAAAGCTATAATGAAGGCTAACAATCGAAATCTGTCTGATGATTATTTCAACATGAGTTTTATCAGTGGATTGAAAGAAGAAATCCGTAACCCTGTGCAAATGTTTAAACCCAATTCGGATTCTGAGGCTTTTTACTTAGCTAGATTACAGCAAGCTTCAATTGATTCTCAATCCAAGTGTTACAAAACTTTTCCCAGACAATTTCATCCATCTACTAGCTCTTTCTCTCCATCCTCAAGCTATAAACCTTCATTACCACCACTTAACAATATACCCAAGCCATCTTTCTCTTCTAATAAACCTATCATTACTCACCCTCTTACACCAACTAAGCCCGAGCCAAATTTGCCACCTATTAAACGACTCACTCCTGCTCAGATGCAAGCCAGAAGGGATAAGGGGTTGTGCTATAATTGTGATGTTTTCTACAAGCCAGGTCATCGCTGTAAAACGCAACAATTTTTCATGTCAGTGGCTTCTGATGAAGACACTGCTTCTCCACCTATTAAGGACTCTGAAGAAGAGACAGCTTCCCCATCAACTTCTGGAGATACCACCATGGAGATATCTCTTCATGCACTGACTGGTCTTGTTACCCAAAGCACAATTCGAGTACCAGGTAAACTTCTAAATCAAGATATATTTGTCTTGATTGACACTGGTAATACTCATAGATTTTTAGATTCTTCTTTGGCTTAGAAATTACATTTACACATAGCTCCCTTTTGGCTAAATGTTGGTTATCGTTGTAAATGGTGACACCACCATCGGCCATGGTATCCGTCAAGATTTACAATGGTCTATGCAGGGCTACAAATTTGATAGTGATTTGAGAGTGCTTCCTTTAGGGGGATGTGACATGGTATTGGGTGTTGACTGGCTCAAGAGATTGGGTGATGTTGTTTTCAATTTACCTTAAAGTCTCATTTCAGCATCAAGGTGCACAAATTACTTTGCAAGAACACACTGATAAGCCTTCTTGCAACTTACTCAGTGGTGCCTCCTTTTTCAAATTTGTCAAAACCACACCCCACCATTATTGGCCAATTTTTCTTCATTTCAGCTGCACCCATTGCTCCTACACCTCCTGAGATTACATCTCTTTTACACAGCTATGATGATGTCTTTGACTCACCATACACACTCCCTCCTACCAGAGTTATTGACCATAAATTCCCTTAAAACCCAATTCAACACCTACCTCTCAAAGACCTTATAGATGCCCCTACACTCGGAAGGCGGTGGTAGAACAATTAGTTCAAGAGATGTTAGATGATGGCCTTATTCAAGATAGCAATAGTCCATTTGCTGCACCCATTTTATTGGTCAAGAAAAAGGATGACTCTGGAGATTTTGTGTAGACTACGTAAAACCGAATGATATGACGATTAAGGACAAGTTCCCCATTCCTCTCATTGAAGAACTCCTCGATGAATTGAATGGAGCTACCATCTTCACCAAATTGGATCTTAAAGCTGGCTATCATCAAATTAGATTGCACATTGAGGACATTTACAAAACTGCTTTTAGAACTCATCATGGACATTATGAGTTCAAGGTGATGCCATTTGGCCTTACCAATGCACCTGCTACATTTCAATCTCTCATGAATAAGGTTTTTCAACCATTCCTCAGAAAGTTTGTGTTAGTATTTTTTGATGACATTCTTATCTACAGCAAATCCCTTGAAGAAAACTTGTTACACCTCTCTCAAGTGTTGGACTTATTAAGACAACACAGTCTTTTTGCTAATTTCAAGAAATATTGTTTTGCTCAACCTCAGCTGAATTACTTGGGTCATATTATTTCTTCTAATGGAGTTGTTGCTGATCCTGAGAAGTTGGCAGCCATGCAAACTTGGCCTCAACCCAAAAATTATAGAAGGTTCATCCAAGGATATGGCAATATTAGCAAGCCACTTACTGACATGCTTAAGAAGAATTCTTTTTTTTGGTCTCCTTCTACACTACAAGCTTTCCAAGACCTCAAAAAGACCATGACAACTACTCCAGTCCTAGCTTTGCCTGATTTCTCTTCTCCATTTGTTTTGGAAACTGATGCATGCACTAGGGGGTTGGTGCTGTCTCGATGCAACATGGTAGACCCATTGCATTTTTCAGTAAGCCTCTTGGTCCCAAGTCTTTAGCTTTATCTACTTATGAAAATGAGCTGCTAGCCATTGTTATGGCTGTGCAAAATGGAGACATTATCTCTCTCAGAATCAGTTCATTATCAACACTGATCACCAGAGCTTAAAGTTCTTCATGGAGCAGAGAATGACATCTATTCTACAACAAAAATGGCTTATGAAGCTCTTGGGGTTAGATTATGTGATCCATTACAAAAAGGGTAAGGACAACACTGTTGCAGATGCATTATCAAGGCTTCCTCAATCTTCTGAATGCTCTGCCATCTCCTTGTCACAACCTCAGTGGTCTCAAGATATCCTCAGCAGCTACACAGATGACACAATTGGTCAGCAGTTGTTGACCCAACTACTCATCAGTCCTACACATCCATCCTTCTCCTTGCAAGGGGGCATTCTCAGGTACAAAAAGAGACTATATGTTGGTGCTGGTAATAACATGAGAGCCTCTATCATGCAGTCAGTACATACTCTGCTGTTGGTGGTCACTCAGGGATGCTAGGAACCTATAATAGGGCCAAATCATATTTGTTCAGTTCAAAGATGAAACAAGACATTCTCCAGTTTGTAGCCAATTGTGAGGTTTGCCAATGTAATAAGTCTGAACACTCTGCTCCAGCTGGCCTCCTCCAGCCATTGCCTATACCAGATACTGCTTGGCAACATATCTCTATGGATTTCATTGAAGGTTTGCCACTCTCAAATAGAAAGTTTGTTATACTGGTAGTTGTTGACAGGCTAACAAGGTATAGCCACTTTATTGCTCTCAGACATCCATTCACAGCTGCTTCCGTATCTAAGAAATTTATGCACCATGTTTTTAAGCTAAATGGACTGCCATCTTCTATAGTGTCAGATAGGGACAAGATCTTCATTAGTCAATTCTGGCAGAAGCTGTTCAAATCCTTAGGCACCTCCTTACATCTCAATACAGCCTACCATCCTCAGTCAGATGGACAAACAGAAAGAACCAATACATGCCTGGAGCAGTACTTGAGGTGCATGACTGGTACTAACCCCAAACTTTGGGCCAATTGGCTGTCTCTAGCTGAATGGTGGTTCAACACCAACTTTCACACCAGCCTTAAGATGACACCATTCCAAGCCTTGTATGGTTATCTCCCTCCATATCTTGCTTTTCCTGTCCATGCTACTACAACAGTTACTTCAGTTCAACAGTACTTACAAGTGAGAGACCACATGTTACAACTACTCAAAGAAGACCTACTCAAGGCTCAAGACAGGATGAAGTTTTATGCTGATAACTCTAGATGTGACAGATCTTTTAATGTGGGTGATTGGGTGTTTCTGAGATTACACCATACGGGCAATCATCTGTAGCTCTGAGACAGAACCTTAAACTCTCAGCCAGATATTATGGCCCCTTTGAGGTCCTACAAAAGGTTGGTATTGTTGCTTACAAGTTAAAGCCACCCATTGGATCCAGAATACATCCGGTGTTTCATGTATCTCAACTAAAGAAGCATAGTGGTCAACACTTGACTCCTTCTACTTCTCTTCCTTTGGTGGATACTTCTGGAGCTTTCATTGTCTTGCCTGTTGCTGTTCTAGCCCATAGAGAAAGCTTAAGAGGGGGCATTGTAGTTCAACAAGTGTTTATCCAATGGTCAAATTCACAGCCTGAAGATGCAATATGGGAGGACATATCACACATCCATGCTCAATTTCCTGAGTTCATCCTTGAGGACAAGGATGTTTAGATGGGGAGGGTATTGTCATATGCCTATTAGTGAGTCAGTCATATGACCTTTAGCCAACTTTTAAGTGAGCAAAATAGTCACTTCCCTAGTTAACTGGTTGGTCAAATTAGGAGTTTACGTGTCCTCTTTTCCATGGTTGTTTTATTTATTTTTCTTAGCCACAGGATTAGTAGGTAGAGAGAGATCTAACGGCTACCGAATCAAGCTGAGAGTGTGAGGAATAATTGATGTATTTATTCCCAATGATTTGTTGAAACTGGTAAGAAGAAAGAGATTAATGAAATTTAGGCTCATTCCTTTGGAAAGAGTAGGTTACTGTGTGTGAATTCAACCCAACTTTTTGATTCATAACACGGAAATTCTCGGACATGAACCTGTACGCCAGTACGCAAACGGGTACGCATACTTGGGTTCCCGGAATTCTCAAACCAACAAGTACGCAAACGGGTGCGCATACTAAGGTTCCCGGACATGGATTACATATGTGAAACAACTTGAACGGTACCAAAGACCAATGTTCAAGTGTCAATCAATGTAAATCAACAACCAAAGGTTGGATATTCTAATTGATTGAACTTAACGCACAACCTGTGATATTTCAATTATATAACAAAATATAATACGGAATAGAAATAACACAGACACCAGAAGTTTTGTTAATGAGGAAACTGCAAATGCAGAAAAATCCCGGGACCTAGTCCAGATTGAACACACACTGTATTAAGCCGTTACAAACACTAGCCTACTACAAACTAAATTCGGTCTGGACTGTAGTTGAACCCCAATCAATCTCACACTGATCCAAGATACAGTTTCGCTCCTTACGTCTCTGATCCCAGCAGGATACTACGCCTTGATTCCCTTAGCTGATCTCACCCACAACTAAGATTTGCTACGAACCAAAGTCGAAGACTTTAATAAACAAATCTGTATCACACATAAAAGTCTACGGTAATAGATAAGTCTGTCTCCCACGGAAATACCTACTAGTTTTTGTTCCGACTTTTGATAAATCAAGGTGAACAGGAACCAATTCATAACCCGGACTTATATTCCCGAAGAACAACCTTGTATTATCAATCACCTCACAATAATCTTAATCGACGCGGCGAAAGAAGATATTGTAGAATCACAAACGATGAGACGAAGGTGTTTGTGATTACTTTTATATCTTGCCTACCGGAGATATCAATCTCAAGCCAATCGTTACGATTGTACTCAATACGATGGAAACAGCAAGATCAGATCACACAACTACAAGAAAGTAGTATCGGTCTGGCTTCACAATCCCAATGAAGTCTTCAAGTCGTTAACCTACGTGGCCTCTAAGTAGAAACCTAAGGTTAAAGGAGAATAGACTCTAGCTTATACAACTAGTATCACACAGGAGGTGTGGGTATTAGGTTTCCCAGTTGCTAGAGTTCTCCCTTATATAGTCTTTCAAATCAGGGTTTGCAATCACTGTTAGCTTAGTAACAAAGCATTCAATATTCACCGTTAGATGAAAACCTGATTAGATTCAAGCTAATATCTTTGAAATGCACGTTTTAGGTTTGTGTAACCGTACCCAAACATGTACATTTGTTGGTTCAACAATAGTTAACCAAATGGTTAGCCATATGAGCACTTTCATATTAACCATATTCTTCTTCACTATAACTAGTTCAAATGACTCAAATGAACTAGTTAGAGAGTTGTTCAATTGCTTAGATCTCATTGAAGTATACAAGACACAATCTAAGCAAAAACGATTTGATTCACTCGAATCGATTCATGAACTTTATATCCACGGTTTGCAAACTTGCCTTCCTTAGTTAATATAAGTATAAGTTCACGAATAATTATTTTTAGAAAATAACCAACCTAAGTACGCGGACTAGGTACGCGGACTTAAATTTTAATAAGTTTGTAACAAGTTTACAAACTCCAGCAGATTTTCTTGGGAAGAGAACCTCCGAAAGATGACGAGAGGACCTGGGTTCGCGGACTCTTGTTCCGGTTTCCTGAGCAGCAAAGTAAGCATACTTTGGTTCAAGGAATAAGGACTTATACATGTATGCATTTCCACACAATGCTTATATCCAACAATGGTTATATAATCTAAACTCTCATTTCAATCATTGAAACATTCTTAGAGGACGTTATATAGTTGTTATTCACAAACTATTTTTCGTCAAATCCATTTTCAAGTAATTGAAACATAACATGACTTTCGTCACTAGGTAAATATGAAATTGGTCAAAGCGAAAGCTTACCAATACATTTTTCGAGAAATAGATAAGCGAGATAAACTCGGCTCGAAATAGAAAATGTGTATAATCAAAGTCTATATAGCAAAACGATTTTTGTCTCAATAAAGGAGATAGAGTAGATAGAATTTTGAGTGATAGATAAGTTCAAGTCTCCATATACCTTTTAGTCGATGAAGTTCCACCAGTTCCTTGAGTAGTTCTTCGTCTTGTATGATGATCGCCATGGAGTTCTTGAGCTCAACTACACTTTCTATCCTAGTATGAGACTTAGCTATAATAGACTAAAAATCAAGATTTATAGTTTTTATCACTAACATTGACAAACATGCTTAAGATAGCAATGCATGCGAGTTCGACCGAGTAGTGCTCTAACAATCTCCCCATTTGTCAATTTTAGTGACAAAACTATCAATACACATGGAATACAAAAATAGATAAATAAACTTTTGTAGCTCTTACTCCACATGCCTAATCTTCAACATTACTCGAAATCTTCGTCACTTCCATGTACTCCAATGATTCCAAAGGTTGTAAGTTTAGCATCATCGTTGTTGAAAATCCGTAGCTATAACAATGAGAAAACAAGAATTATCAATTATTGTTATACAGTGTCATAATTTATTACACAACATCAAAGTTCAATTGTATCACAACTTCGACAACAATACTATGGTGATATGTATCACTCCCCCTTAGTTAATACTCCATCTCACATGGAAACCACTCCCCCTTACATAATGATCCGAAAACCATATGTATTCGTAGTGTGAACTACGCATTAATTCTCCCCCTTTTTGTCAATAAAATTGGCAAAGGTACGAAAACAGGATCCTAATGAAATTTCCAAAGAGACATTTCATGACCAAAAGTAAGCACATATCAACTTATTTAGATGCAATAATATAGCCGAAGCTAAATGCTTTCATCAAGGAGTTTATAAAGATACAAGATAACCCCTATAATATTCCACAGCCGCACTCCCCACAAAGATTTGGCAATTAAGCACAAGTTCAATTAAGAACTCCCCCCCTATAATATTTTATTCCTGAAAGAACAACAAGAGCGACCTTATTTTCACGAGAAAAGAATGATTTCTTTGGACATAACAAATCACATATGAATATGAATTTGAATCCAAAAATACTAAACTAAATTAACCACAGGAAAACCCATGATTAATCTAATTGGAAATGCTCAACATAAGAGAACTTACGGAGCCTCACAATATATACATAAAATATGGATCAGGGAAGATCAATACTGCGAAATAGACAAGGATTCTTTCTATTTTCCATCACTATTTGCACAATGACATACAATAGACAAAATCCTCGTAAACAAAAGTTTTATCCTTTCTTTTTATCAAAACATGACATAAAAGGCTTTAACTTTTGTGATGTCAAAAGTTCATTCATTCTTTTATCAATAGATACATATTGACATACGAAAGACTTAACTTTTGACAAGATATGGGACAATCATAGTTCACGGACGCAAATACAAATATCGCATAACATATTGCAATATATAAAACCATAAAGATTAATACTACAAAAATCATCTTCCAAACAATTTTTTAGAATTTAAACAAATAAACCTAAAAACATAAAGATGAAAACGTTGGACATAGCTATGTGAAATCACAATAATAGCTATTCCAAACTCTAGTTATTCTTCTAAACAAAACAAGAAAAGAAAATTCTTATCCGAAGATTTAGTAGGCAAATAAAGTCAACAAGCTAATAAACAAAAACATACTCTTAAGCCAAAACCGAACACGCACTGAAGTCAATTAGACGGTTTATTATCCTCATGAGTCTTGAGGTCTTTGAGGTTGTGATCGACAACATATACTGCATCTTTAGAAAAGATATCTTCATTGAGAAGGTCATTAACTTGTGCTTTTATGAGACCAAGGTCAGAAGTAACCTTCTCCAACTCAGTTCTTAACACATTAAGACTTTTCAAAGTATCAACAAGCTGCAGTTTTTCTTCCCTAAAGTATTTAAGAAAATCATGAACCACTTCAGCAGAGACCATATCCCCATTCTCAATATCCTCATGTGTGTAGGCATAGTAACATGAGGCATTGGGATGATCATCTTCAACTAAGGTTCTTTTCTTCCTTCCTTTGGACTCAAAACCAATACCTTTATCAAGAAAGCCTCTCGCAAAACCACCAGAACGTGAAGATGAAGAGGAAGACATTCTTGACAAACCACAAAATAACCTAGAGTATGCAAACGTGACTCATAGGTTTGATATTTAAAGGTTTCTTAGGGAAGGTAGTTTTTAGGGTTTTCAAACAGTTGACTCGTAATGGTACACGGGTACACGTACGAATACAACTTGACCCAAACAAGGTTTTATAACAAAACTCTGCTACATGAAATTTTTGTAAATGGCTCAATAAATTTCATAACTTCAGAGAAGCAATTTAGAGCACAAATGTAGCAGGCAACGTAGATGCAATAAGAATTGCATTAAAATAGAGAAACGATACTAGACACAATAAATACTATTTAGGCAATATTGTCTGCAGACACTAGTTTGGCTATAAACGATAAGAAGATACCCCAACTAAGCAGAACACAAAATTGCCACATTATACCTGATTTTACACCTCTTGCTCAACAGGATTTTTTATGAGCAAGCGCTTAACCCTTGTGATTAATTAACACAAGTATGAGCTCTCAGCTCATTAAGAGGATTGTGTTTATGACCAAATCTCTTTTTCCTTTCGAATCTAGAAAGGGATCCCTTTTGATGTGAGAAATTATCATAAAACTTACTGTCATCAAAATACGAGACATAGTTTGAGTTCTTACTAGAAGATTTTTGTCTTGAGAGGATAGACAACCTGTTAATAGTTTCTTTATAACCCTTAATCATCTCCTTCAGGTTATCATTAATCTCACCATTTTTGCTCCTTTTTCCTGGAATTTTGTTCTCACCTAAGGTAACGTTATCTTCTCTGTCAATAGAGGACAAGATTTGATCTTTCCTTAGACGATTTTTGTTAAGACGTCTGTTTTGCTTCTGAGTGTTCGAGGAACTCATTGAACTGACCTTCCTGGTAGCATACACAGGGTAAGTAAGAAAACCAATTGGTTTAGAAATACGAATGTCAGTTACACCTTTAAGAATTAAATCTAAGGTGTGTTGAAGTTGAACAAAGGAATGTTTATTCAACCTAGAGTTTTTCTTTTGTTTAACAGAACCTTTTTCCTCACAAAAGAAACATACTTTCTGATCACAAGGGTGATTAGATAGTACTGTCTTAACAGTCTCGTTAGGAGATTTCTTCCTTCCATGTGATGTGGAATATCCTTGATTAGAGGAGATGATTAACACATCTTTCCTGATAGGAATGGATTCTGATTTTACTTCTGAACAAGAAACTTCTCCAGTCGTAGCAGAAGTACTTGGTATATTAGACTGCTTAGAGTATCCTTGAATAGAGAGTTTACTCAAGCGATGTTCTATTTCCAAAGCATCCTTTTTGAGGTTTGCCTTGAGAACCATACGTGAAGAATGATCTTCAGTATTTTCTTTGAAATTATAGTCTCTTACTACACCAAGGAGAACATTGACATGATGTTTCAACCGATTAAATCTATCAGCTGGGATTCTAACAAGATTTAGAATCAATTCACTCTCTTCAGATATTTCCTGTTCATTAATAGAGATAGACTCTTTTGAAAGGTAACCGGAATAAAACATATCGGAGTCTGTCTGTCTTGTTTGAACACAAGGTTCGTCTATATTTGAGATTGAGGAATCTTTCTCTTTAAAAGAAATAGACGAGACAAAGCTTTTGTTTCTGGTGACGCGTTATCAGAGATAGTACTCTTGTCCATAGAGTCAGATCGCTACAAAAACCGACTTATAAGGTCTTTAAACGTGTTTGCCTTCTCTGATACCAATTGAAAAAGCAGGGGTATAACAACCATACCCAATATTTCGATTAGCAATTTGTATGGACTAACTCCAATATACTTTCAAGAGAATCAACTAGACTCAATCTTAACAAAGTATATCAAAGAGTTATATTATCTCGATCTCTCGATTTAATTCTTACTCAAGCAAATAGAAATCTGCGAGTCTAATTAAATACAAGAGAGATAACTTGGATGGTACCAAAGACCAATATCCAAGTGTCAATCAATGTAAATCAACAACTAAAGGTTGGATATTCTAATTGATTGAACTTAACGCACAACCTGTGATATTTCAATTATATAACAAAATATAATGCGGAATAGAAATAACACAGACACCAGAAGTTTTGTTAACGAGGAAACCGCAAATACAGAAAAACCCCGGGATCTAGTCCAGATTGAACACACACTGTATTAAGCCGCTACAGACACTAGCCTACTACAAACTAAATTCGGTATGGACTGTAGTTTAACCCCAATCAATCTCACACTGATCCAAGATACAGTTGCGCTCCTTACATCTCTGATCCCAGCAAGATACTATGCACTTGATTCCCTTAGCTGATCTCACCCACAACTAAGAGTTGCTACGAACCAAAGTCGAAGACTTTAATAAACAAATCTGTATCACACAGAAAAGTCTACGGTAATAGATAAATCTGTCTCCCACAGAAATACCTACTAGTTTTTGTTCCGACTTTTGATAAATCAAGGTGAACAGGAACCAATTGACAACCCGGACTTATAATCCCGAAGAACAGCCTAGTATTATCAATCACCTCACAATAATCTTAATCGACGCGGCGAAAGAAGATATCGTGGAATCACAAATGATGAGACGAAGGTGTTTGTGATTACTTTTATATCTTGCCTATCGAAGATATCAATCTCAAGCCAATCGTTACGATTGTACTCAATACGATGGAAACAACAAGATCAGATCACACAACTACAAGAAAGTAGTATCGGTCTGGCTTCACAATCCCAATGAAGTCTTCAAGTCGTTAACCTACATGGTCTCGGTAGCAACCTAAGGTTAAAGGAGAATAGACTCTAGCTTATACAACTAGTATCACACAGGAGGTGTGGGTATTAGGTTTCCCAGTTGCAAGAGTTCTCCCTTATATAGTCTTTCAAATCAGGGTTTGCAATCAATGTTTGCTTAGTAACAAAGCATTCAATATTCTTTGTTAGATGAAAACTCGATTAGATTCAAGCTAATATCTTTCAACCGTTAGATCGAAAACTTAGCTTGTTACACACAAATGAAATGCACGTTTTAGGTTTGTGTAACCGTACCCAAACATGTACATTTGTTGGTTCAACAATAGTTAACCAAATGGTTAGCCATATGAGCACTTTCATATTAACCATATTCTTCTTCACCATAACTAGTTCAAATAACTCAAATGAACTAGTTAGAGAGTTGTTCAATTGCTTAGATCTCATAAAAGTATACAAGAAACAATCGAAGCAAAAACGATTTGATTCACTCGAATCGATTCTTGAACTTTATAGCCACGGTTTGCAAACTTGCATTCCTTAGTAAATATAAGTATAAGTTCACGAATAATCATTTTTACAAATAACCAACCTAAGTACGCGGATTAGGTACGCAGACTTAAGTACCGGAATAAGTTTGTAAAAAGTTTACAAACTCCAAAGAGATTTTCTCAGTAAGAGAACCTCGACAAGACGCTGGATCGGGTTCGCGGACTCTTGTTCCGGTTTCTGAGACAAGCAAAGTAAGCATACTTTGGTTCAAGGAATAAGGACTTATACATGTATGCGTTTCCACACAATGCTTATATCCAACAATGGTTAGATAATCTAAACTCTCATTTCAATCATTGAAACATTCTTAGAGGACGTTATATAGTTGTTATTCACAAACTATTTTTCGTCAAAGCTATTTTAAAGTAATTGAAACATAACATGACTTTCGTCACTAGGTAAAGATGAACTTGGTCAAAGCAAAAGCTTACCAACACATATTTCGAGAAATAGATAAGCGAGATAAACTCGGCTCGAAATAACAAATGTGTATAATCAAAGTCTATATAGCAAAACGACTTTTGTCTCAAGATAGGAGATAGAGTAGATAGACTTTTGAGTGATAGATAAGTTCAAGTCTCCACATACCTTTTAGTCGATGAAGTTCCACCAGTTCCTTGAGTAGTTCTTCATCTTGTATGATGATCGCCATGGAGTTCTTGAGCTCAACTACACTTTCTATCCTAGTCCGATACTTAGCTATAGTAGACTAGAAATCAAGACTTATAGTTTTGATCACTAACATTGACAAACATGCTTGACATAGCAACGCATGTGAGTTCGACCGAGCAGTGCTCTAACAAGAAGGAATTCCATGAAGTTTGAATACATGATTGAGGAAAGCTTGTGCCACAGATGCAGCTATATATGGATGGTGTAGGGAAATGAAGTGAGCATACTTTTTCAGCCTATCCACAATGACCAGAACAACACTCTTTTTGTTGCTGAGAGGTAAGCCATCAATGAAGTCTATAGTAATGTGTTTCTAAGCATGATAATGGATAAGTAGAGGTTGTAGCAGACCAGCAGCATTAGTGGTATGACTCTTGTTTCTCTGACAAATGTCACATTGATAAGCACGTAAATGTTATATTTTCTACCCATTTTTATATTAGTTAGGACTCGATATTTTAGCTAATAATACTATTTTAGTGCTTTTGTATAAAGTACAAGTGAATTCGATCTCCCGGAAGAATAAACAGCTAAATAAGAAGCAAAGTGGTGTTTTCGACGAAAGTGATCAATATCACTCGTGGCACCAGAAGAGACAGGCCCTTTAACTATTCATTTGTAATACCACCAAAGGCACGTCACGTCAGCAGATCATATGGTAGAAAAATTTGTCTTTGCCCAAGACCACTAGTGGGTAACCAAGAAGTGCATGGCTGAAGTAAATGAGGCAGTGATGGGTAACCATGAAGTGCATGGCTGAAGTAAATGAGGCAGTAATGGTTTTATATTCTCATGTTGTTGTTGATGTCTTCGACTGACGGTAACTAGAATACAAGATGGAGATGGTTATTGAAACCAGTGGTGTACCGGAGATGGAAAGCTGGCAATCGATGTGGTGATGTGCCTAGTTGAAGAGAGTTTGAGAAGAAGTTAGATGATGTTGTTGGTTTGTTTTGAACTGCTTCTAACTAAATTCTGACGTGTGTCATGTCGTTGCCGAAAGTGGATGGAGATAGATTGGAAATAGGAAAAGGTGGACTCAAGTTGTGCTTCCAGTCGAGACGAATTTGCAGCCGATAATTTCACTTGGCAGCGACGAGAATGGATGGTTCGTACTGCGAATGGAAAAGAGAGTGAAGTTGTGCAGTCAATGGAGAGAATTGGTGCCATGGTTGTTGTTGGCTTTTATGGAAGAGTTTGGCAGTTGAGTCGTGAACTGCTGAGAATGAAGACGAAAGATGTTAGCTGGATTATGGTCTTGAGCAGCAATGGGGTAGCTCGTGTTGGTTTGCATCGATGGTTGAGAAGCTGCCAATGGTGATGGATTCGAGTTGGTAGTTATGGGTTTTACCCAGTTTCGGTTAGTCAACAACGAAATGGATTTCTGGGGTTTGTTTTGAACTCTTGATTTGATGGCAATGATGGATGGTTTGTTCTTAGAACTCTTGGTCTCGATTGAAGTAATCTGGCAGCATCAAAGCATGGTTCTGAGATGTTAGACCAGTCGAGTAAGAGCAACGATGGTTGTTTAATGGCGAACTGAATTGAGACTTAGCCGAACAGAATGGAGAGGCTGAACTTGTTCGAAATGGATCGAATGTTATGTATAGGGAAGATTGGTATTGATTTCTGGTGCTTTATGCAGGCGAAAATGGTGTTTGTGGTTGCCGTGTATACATGGAGGAAGCATGGAACTTTAGTTGCAAACTGGTCTGGGTATGGAAGGTCCGTTGCATGCATCATTTTCGTATAGGGAAGAACTAATGGTCTGCAGATGCGATGGAGAATGGCCTGCATGTTGTCAAGCGGAGTTTGGAGATAGAGATTACTCATGGAAGACACAGGCGAAGTAGATGGATAAAAGAAAGGGTATTTGTACTTTGATCCGGGGGTCTGATCCATACGGGTATTTTCCTAAGCCTGTACAACCATTGAGACGAGACTCAGTTGGTCCGAGAATGGAATTGTTGCTGGTCGGATTTTGAAAGAGCTTGGATTTGGGAATGAGGTCTTGGACCGGGCCTTGGAAACTCGCTAGCTCAGGTCTTAAAGAGGCTCCTTCGCAACACCTACTTATGGACCTATCGAGAGACGGAAAAGAGGGGGCCGACGGCCAGAGATTTGGAGGAAAAAAAACTTGAGAAGGTTGGCGGCCGCGGAGGTGATTTTGGAGCAGAGAACAATTGAAGACGAAGAAGAACCGTCTATATTTCGGTTTAATCTTCTCATTCTCGTGTTGTTCAATATTTTTATAGATTTTTAAGAAATCTATGGCTATGTCTTGCTAGACTTTTCGTAACTAGGGTTCATGGAGAAAACTACTTTTGAGCATAGACCATTATGAAATAAATTCGAATTAATTTGGTATTTGGCTATGTGAATTGAATTACGAAATCCAATAATTGGTTTATTGATTTTATAGAGAACATGTGTTGTTGTCTCACCGGCTTTGTACGATACAAAAGCCTAAATGCATAAATGTGATAGTTTGGCAATTCAATTTGTTATAGTATTTGATAATCCATGCTTAGGTTAAATCATTTGATGGGTTATGCTTAGACGAAGTAAATAACAATTGTGAACCTACTAATTATCTTTTCAATAATTTTCTTGTCATCATAATTTGATAGCCCATGCTTGGAATACTTTGATGGGTTATACTTAGGAGATGCAAGTCATATTAGAGAAAGTTATACCAATAATAGGCGTTGCAATTGAACAAAGATATAGACTCATATGGAATTCGAATTCTTTTCGATACTCAATTAGAAATAGTAGTGGAATCCATTGACCTTGGTTACCGGCGCTCTCTCTTATCGTATTTATTTTAGTTTAGTTGAGTTTGTGTTTTCATTATTTTAATTCCTTAATTCTTTAGTCGATCAGAATTATTGATTACAATATTTCCACCGCTCCCTGTGGGAACGACCCGTACTTGCCTCTGTCTACTAGTTAGACACCGTGCGATTTCGGTTATTATAAATAGGCATCTCCGGATCCTATCACACACTAAAGGACAAAAAATAAGATGTCATTCATCATCCCTTGCCAATAAAAGTGACACTTAGCTCTTAAATAAGTTACTTGAATGCCTGAATAGCCACCAACAGCTGAAGCATGCAAGGATTTCAAGAGATTGTGTCTGGCATTTCCCTCAGTACCTATATAAAGTGTGTTTTTGTATCTTAATATACCCTCCTTGTAAGTGAAATGAGCTACAGAGCCATCATTAACAAGTAATTGGGAAATAAGTTGTTCCGCCTTTGTATCTTGGACATAGCTGCTCAAAACATCCTGCACACATGTTGGAGTAGAAAGTGACAGAGAGTGGCAATGAGCTGAATCAACTGGTCTTATGGAGAGAGCATCAACTGTAGGATCAGAATATCGCAATACCAACGCCCTTGCGAAATCCATAAACGACACATTACGAAGACATCGCAGACGAGTAATATAAATGACGCAACGGATGACGACAGCCAGAACACGAGAAAGACGTGAAGACCTAACGAGATTTAGGAGTGTTGCGAGGTTTTACATTTGTACACTTGCGAGAATGTCGCAAGTCAGATCCGAAAATAAGGGATAACTTAGCTGTCATCCATTATGTAATGTCCTATATAAAGAGACGAATAGGCTTATGAAAGGGGGAATCTTTTTAGAGAGTGGAGAGAAATTTTAGAGGAGAGAGAAAGTCGAGAGTAGCAATAACATTCTTGATTTCACTTCCTTCTTGTAAAATTTCTAACTCAATTAATAAAGAGATTGGTTATTGATCTTAAATATGTGTTAGATATTATGAATTCTTGTGAGGTGTGTATTGCAGGATTTCCTGCAATTACATATGGCGCTAGAAACAGGGACTGATTGAAGATTGATATTGTGATTTGAAATAATTTGGAGTAATAGGGAAGGAATTTCATATAATTTTCAACAATTCATTAAGATTGAAAAATGGCTAGAAGAAGACATGCATCAAAACAACCAACAACTGTTAGAAGGAGTAGGAGACTTGCTGGAGAAAGGAGAGACGAGATGGGAGAATCTTCAAGAATGAATACAAGGAACAACAGAGAAAATCAAGTTCAACCGCCAATTCAACGTACACCACCAATACAAAATAGAACTGTGGATTATGACAGAGTGGGTGTACATACTTGGCGATCAGATTCCGTAGATGAAATGGGAGAAGACAAGCAATTAGGAGACAATGGGCAAGAGGAGAGAGATCAAGAAATAATTGGAGGAATAATTCATGGAAATGAAGAGATTGCAGCATTAGAGACATTGAGGCAAACAATACATGAAGAAAAGCGGTTAGAAGCAGAAGAACGTGCGAATTTGACAAGGAAAAATCATGAATTGAGGTTGGAAAACATAAGATTACAAAATAGGAGGTCAAGAAGCACTACAAGATCACGTTCAAGATCAGTTAGAGAAG
Source organism: Papaver armeniacum (assembly GCA_023531295.1). Taxonomy (NCBI): domain Eukaryota; kingdom Viridiplantae; phylum Streptophyta; class Magnoliopsida; order Ranunculales; family Papaveraceae; genus Papaver; species Papaver armeniacum. Next base: position 156,674 of record JAJJWW010012787.1, read on the forward strand.
AAATAAGACAAAATTTGCCTATAGAAAATGCTAATGAAGAAACTCGAGAGGGAATACAAAATCCAGGCGAAGAACGTCGCGAATGAAGAGAAGTATTGGAAGATCGTTATATTCAACGTGCTGAAATTCTTCAAAACGAACAGAATGATGGAATTCAAGGAAATAAACACCGCCAGGGGCGAAATAATCAAGATGGCGAAGAAAATCAGGAAGAAGGAAGGAGAATTTTACATGAGAGAGAAATACAAAGAAATGAACGAGCAATTGAGGATGAAATTGAAAGACACTATGCTGAACAAACACATTTAGCTCGCGAGAGAGAAAGACTAAGAGCAGAAATGGAAGAACAAGAACTACAAGAGGAAATTCGACAGAATAACCATGATAATCGAGAAAGGAGGCGTGAGCGAAACCGTAATAATGCTAATATCAATGAAGAATATGATAGAATACAAAGGAGAACTGAAAGGCGGCGAAGAGGAGAAAATGAAAGGCGTGACGATGTGCGAATTAATGAAAGAATTGAAAGAGAAGATCGCAGAGAAAGACGAGAGGAAAGTGATGAACAAGAAAGTCAAAGCAGAGATGAACGCAGGAGAAGATAGGCGGAGTTGAAAATACCAATGGATCCAAATTCTGGTATAAATGAACAAATTTTGAGAGAGTTAGCGGAAATGAGAGGAATGATAAATAATAACAAAGGAGGAGGTAAGAGACAATTGGATGAATCCATAGATGAAGCTGCGAAAACTCCATTCACACAAGAAGTACAATTAGGAGGAATACCCCAAAAATGCAATTTACCTGCGTTAACCAGCATTTTTGATGGAACAACTTGTGCAGTTCAACACATCAAAGCTTATGTGAGATGTATGTTACAATGGGAGAATCATGATGCAATATTATGCAAATATTTCGCATCAAGTTTAACAGGAGAGGCGTTAAAATGGTTTGAAGGTTTGCCAAAGAATACTATAACATCTTTCAACCACTTGCAAGCTATATTTTTAGGAGCATATATAAGTAATAATTCCTCGCGACCTGGCATTGAAGATGTATTTGGGCTGAAGCAAAGGGTTGGCGAAAGTTTGAAGCACCTAACTGTGAGATGGAAGATAATGTGTAGTGATATGGCTGGTCGTGTGGATGAAAGATATCTCATTATATCATTCATCAATGCTATGTTTGCAACCAATCTGTTATACATTCAGATTTTCAGAATCAAAAATACAATAACAATGACTGAATTGCGAGAACTACAGGAGGAGTATATTGCTCTTGAGGAAAAGCAAAATGAGATGAAATCATACCCCATTGCGAACACAAGTTCAAGAGCAGCGAATGCAAGATTATTACCCAAGTTAATAAATACAGTGGCGAGCACCTCGCAAGGGCAACAAGAGAAGGTAATGGGAGATGGACAACAAAAGCTAGTAGCTATGGGGAGCCGTGATCAAGAAGAATTTGAGAGAGAGAGAAACTTCTATAGCCGTGGTGGAAATAACAAAATCCAAAGACTTGATCAGCCACAAGAAACGTATGGAGGTCATCAGCCGCAAGGAATTTATGGAGGTCAGAGGCAAAATTTTCATAGAGGATAGCGAAATCCAAAGATAATATGAGAAGAAATCAAAATGCCACCTTTGAATGCTAGTGTGGAGAAGATATGGGAAGCTATAATCCTAATGGAAAACATACCTGCACCATGGAACATGGGGAGTGAACCACATCCAAGCTACAGAAGTAATGAATTTTTCTCTTATCATCATTTCCATGGACATACAACAAATGAATGCAGAAATATAAAGAGAATCATTCTCAGAATGATAGACCAGGGAAAATTAAATCACTTTCTGGTAGGACAAACGCAAACTCAAGCATTACCATCTCCTCCAGATATTCACAAGCCAAATACGGCAAAAGAAAGAGAAACATTTGTGATTGAAGTTGGCGCAAAGGCAAAGAATCTATTTTGTAACTCCATCGTACACTCGTACAAGACGATTGAAGATTTTCACGATAACACTCTCAGTAGGGTTTTCGCAAGAGATGTCGATGATAGAGAAACAATAAACATTGCGAAGACATCGCCACTGGAAGAATTGAAAAAGCAGACTATCTCTTTTACCGCAGAAGAAGTACCTGAGGGTGGAGAAATGCATGACAACCCATTGGTGGTAAGATTGGAGATCAACCCAAAACCTAGCGAGGATGAAGATGATGAAGCTGAGAATTCTTGGGCAATCAACAGAATTTTGATTGATACGGGGAGTTCCGTGAACATTCTTTTTTATCATACTTATAAAACTATGGGAGGGAAAGATGAAGATCTAATACCTTCAACGTACAAAATCTATGGTTTTAATGGCACTGCAAATAAGCCAAAAGGAGAAGTTCATATGCGAATTCCACTGAAAGGATTATTTTTTGAAATTTTATTCTGTGTAGTTGATGTGGAATCACCATACAACGCGCTGATCGGACGGCCATGGTTACATGAGATCTTAGGTGTGGCATCGACTTTCCATCAATGTATCAAATTCCCTCATCCCACTGGTGTTGGCATCATAAAGGGAAATTGGGTTGAAGGAAAGAAGTGTTATGAAGTTGATATAGAATCCTGTGAAGAAAGGGCTGCGAAGAAGAAGAATTGGAAACACAACATCAAAGAAAAACAAAGATGTGAAAGATTAATGGTAGATGTAATAGAGCAAAGAGAGGAAGAAATGTTGCGAAACCAAAAAATAATGAAGATAGGAAGTGGCGAAGGTTTCGCAATGAGACAAGAAAATGATAGGAAAATTCAAAAATGCAGAGAGGCAGAAAGTAGTAAGTAAGAGACTTAAATAATAAATGTAGTTGTTGATTGTCATAGAAAAAATGGGGAGGAAGACGAGAAATGTAAGTTGTTTTTTTTAAAAAAAAAAAAAATTCTTTCTTATGAATAGCAGAGATGAGGTTGCGAAAGGAAGTTGATATGCAGAAGAAGAGAATATATTATGAAATATAAAGATATGATTGCAAAATTATAAAAGAATTTACATGCAAAAGAATCAACAAATTAATCAGACAGAGGCAAACCAACTATGGCGTACACCCTAGTTCGTGAAATCAAAATTTCGTAAGAGGCAAATGTAAGACCTAAAGTGCGTCATAGAAGGGGGTACCTATTGCATGGCTCAGGGAAAAGGTTACACCGCCCTTGGAACCTGAGTCATGGAGAATTGGGGTCAATAAATCCCATCCAGGGGAGATACTTTGGATTTTCAATCTAAGCTTAAGACTTAGATTGGACGACCGAGGGTCTCTTCTAAGGAGTCAACATTTTACCAAGGCGCCGAGGTACACGGTTGAGCCAAGAGTGCCTAGGGCATTTGACGTGTCTCGACCATTCTTGGCAAGTCTCGGCATATGCTGCACTCGGCCCGAAGAAAACTCCACTTAGGGTGCAGTCTCGTAACCATAAGCCCTATAGGCAAAAGGGATAAGAGGCTGCGAAAATAACTGGTTGTTGTTAAGACCGGATGGGGGAGCTAGCCTTGTATGGCAGAAGTACGCCTCCTTGAAGGGGCAACCAGGGAGATGATAAGGGCGGCACCCTCCATTAGGGAGCTGATAAGTGTCTTAAGACGCAAATGTCATGGGGCTTTATTTTTGCAAGAAAATTTAGGCTTGTCATATTTGTGCGACAATCTTGAAGAGTCAATAATACAAAAAATAAAGATAAGATGAGATCAATGGGTCAGTACATGAAAATGTAAGGACGTCCTGCGATTTCGTCGCAAGACGACAATGTCATGGGGCTTTATTTTCGCAAGGATTTTTAGGCATATCAGATTGTCGCAACAAAACTATCCTGCAGAGGCAACAATACTAAAGAAATGATAAGGCAAGATCAAGGGGTCATTACATGAAAGTGTAAAGACGTCCTGCGATTTTGTCGCAATGACAAGAGGTGGCAAAGTAAGACCTTTAACTAGGAAGGCAAAATAAGACCACATAAGAGAAAAAGAAAAAAGGAAATCTTGGAAGAAACCAAAATTTCCTTACTTGCGAAAATTTAACAAAGAATGATTGCGAGATTGAGGCATGAACATAACTTGCTTAATCTCTCATTTGAACGCAAATAACAGAGGCAAGTATGGGAATGTATAGAATAAAAACATGTTATTTGTCTTCATATGATAGATTTACGCGCTCATAAAATGAAAGGTTGATAATATATTGACTAACTGTATTGCAAAAAAGAATTGTTCTTTTAACATGTGCAGAAAGGAATAACAAAGGTAGAGCTAATATTTGAAGATCCAAGAATTTTGCAGCAAAAGATTACAAAAATAGAAGATTAAAAGAAGGAATGTACAGATATTACAAAAAGAGAAAGAAGAAAAAAAATTATTTCTTGTTCGATTCTTCCTCTTCATTTTCTTCGTCTTCATCAGATTCTTCTATCTCTTCATCTTCATCTGCTTCCTCTTCTTCGCTAGCATCACTGTCAGAGATATCCAAAGAAGGCACATTCTCAGGGATTTCGTCCAGGAGACAAGGGTATGAAGAATGAGGAATGCTGTTGTCATCACAAACTGTCTTAATAGTCTGATTGCGGAAGAGAACAACATCATTTTTGAAATTCGCCACAGTAATTTGTAGTTGCTTCTTCAATTTGGAATATTTGTCATTTCGAAGAGAGAAATCCTTTGTGAGCTATTCTTTCTCAGATTCAAGTTCTTCAATTATTTTGCGAAATCTCTGCTCAGCCTCTGCGAACAGATGGCAATGAATTGGTAACTTAATGGCAGTTTCATAAAAAATAAACAGTAAAATAAAGAAGAATAATTAACAACCTTCTTTATCAGAAATCATATCCCTAATCAAGGCCGTATGCTCAGCTTGAAGGCTAACGTTAACACCTAAATTATTTCTGGCGTCATCTAGAACCTTCACAGCCCAAGCGAATTCATCGTCATTGTTTATGAGAAGAAGGGAGAGAATTTGATTCTCTCTTTCGCTAAGTATAGCATTTTGGCGGATGGATTCATCCCGTTCAACTTGAACTTCAAGAATAGTTTTTTGGATTTCGCTAATGCTTGGGCACCTTGACTAGCGATGCGATATTTGTCATCTATAAGATCACTAATCTTCTTCCTTAAATTATTAATTTTCTCTTTGGAACTAAGATACAGACGTTTAAGTTGGTTGGCTAAACCTAAACTAGATCTATGATCAATTTCTAATAGGCGAAATATGGATTGAAGTTCATTTAGAGGAAAAGATTTAATCTTGTTATTTGAAAAACTATCTAAAGAATCGTTGAGGTGAGCAAGAAGAGCATCATTATCCATAGGTTCAGGAAATGAGTGAAGAAGAATGGCTTCATCAGAAAGGTTATAAACGTCTGCGAAAATGATAAGTCAGATAAGGAAAGATAATGAGAGAACAAAACAAAGGAAAAGGGAAGAGTCTCATACCATAAAGTTGTTGATTGGCGCTTTGAAGACTAGATATCTTATTCTTCTGAGTGGAAGAATCAACTTCCAGTTGTTTGGTCTTCTCGCGAAGAATAGCAGTTTCACTTTCAAATTCTTCATTTCTCTAGCGAAGAGCAACAGCTTCAGTTTCCAATTCTTCATTCTTCTTGCGAAGTTGAAGATTCTTCTTTTCAAGAATGATGCGCCTTTTCTCAAGATCTGAGGCAACAACAAAGGAAGCTCTCCCAGACTATAAAGGAAAGTAAAGAAATTATCAAGATATGATTTAAAATCGAAATTATGAAGAAATAAGGGAATAAAGACGTACCAAGACACCAAGTGCATTTAGGAAGCTGGGAGTCACTGATCTGGAAACCCCATGAAGAGAATCATCACCCTCTAGTAAAGGAGCATCACAGATACTTGCGAGAGCTTCGCACGTACTAGAAAGACGATCATCTCCAATTCCTTGCATGGAGTCAGAGAAGATGCTAGACAGTTGCGCCATAGAAGATTCAGTTGGAGGATTCTCCTTTGCGAGAGAGATATCAACATCATCATTATCTTCATCAGAGCTTTCGCTGGATTGAGGACTTGAAGGAGAAGAGGAATGGATCTTTCGTTTCTTAGAAGGTGGGAAAGTAGATTTCTCCTTGCGAAGAGAACCTTTACCTTTACCTTTGGTCTTCTTAGGATTTTCTTCTTCTCCAGCGATCTCAGCACCAACCTTCGCACACGAATGAAGATAAGAAACAGAGGCAACAATATTGTTAAAAATAATAAAGAAAAGTATTTCTTACTTCATCCGTGATCGAACCAGAGTCTTTGCTACTGGGTACTCTCCTTAGCATTTCTTTTATAACTCCTCCTCAACTTGATAATCTAAAAATTTCGCAAGGTTAGTAGGTATAAAAAGGAGAGAAGATTTCAAATTGAGCGAAATTTAGGAAGCATACCTCTTTTGCTTTCTCAGGCCAATTAAATACCCAAGGCTGATAATTGGCGAGATTCGCAGGGAGCACATTTGAACCTGAAATATAAGGTCCATTCAAAAGTAGTGGAAAGATGCATCATTTGTCGTCTTTGGAATGGCGAGGAACATTGTTCTTGCCAGAATGCCTATCGATATCCTGCATAAGTATTTTGTCGCTGGGAATATTTTCTCTTCTCTTCAAACGTGCACCCAATGAGTTCTATCGTTCTTCATATTTATTATTTCATGGTTTTCAAAGAAACTCTCTCTTGAATACTTTTCGCGAATATCTCTAAGTCCGCAATCAAATTTAGGATCTCGACTTCATTGGGGTAAAGAGATCCCTTACCAAAGACCACGGTTGGCGAACTCAAGCATTAAGCGGATACAATCTCCGCAAATTGATAGATGGCTCATGAGAATTTCGCATGAGCAAGAATTTCATAAAATAAGGGAAGATCGGGGTTGTAGAGAGGAATGGGAAGACCGAGAATCGACCTAGCGAAATTATGATTTTTGATCATCACAATGATGATGATCAGAGAGAATGGATTTAGATTCTTGATTCCAGAGACCATCTGACCGTTTATCAAAACACTGTGAAATTTTGACACTATAAAACACGTAGGTGAACAACTTTTTATGAAAGAGTTTTTCCAAATTCTTACCAATTTGCACAGTTTTTGTGTTTTATCTGTTACACAGAATTCAGAACTTTCGGTTTTACATTGAGGACAATGTGAAGTTTAAGTGTGGGGGAGCATTTATATGTTTGTATAGTTTGTTTTTGACACCATTAGTGGATGGAACCATTTTGAATGCGGGGAGTTGGAGAACCATAACTAAAAGGAAGAATATAGCTCAGAAATCTAATATCACCATTGATTCTATTTTATTTTTTCATATTTATCTATAGTGCTTTTGGTGGGATGTGTTATTGCTAGGATGAAATAGAGTGGTTGAGTTACATGAGAAATTTGAAAAAGAAAAGAAAAAAGGACCGATCAATTAGGCCAAAGCCAATAAAAAGACACTTGGAGCGAAACGTAGTCCCCGTCTCGTCGCTAAACAAGCGGAATCGAAGGATCAACTATCATGTAACAGCATGCGTTGGATCCAAAAGATCTAATCATGCCGTCTAAAAAAAAAAAAAAAAAAGAGAAATTGGATTTGATCCAATTATATAAAAAAAATTATTATATTTGAATAAAGTCACTCTTGGTTCCCTTGTATATGCCAATTGATTTGATGTAGCATTCAACTAAGTAGCAATAGGATTAGAACATTGTGAAACATCGAACACTTGTGAATATTCACAACATTTACATCTATATCCATCTTCTTAATCTTTTCATTGTGATTGTGGTTGTTAGTAATGCAGAGTTTATTTACTAATAATTGAATTGAATTTGCGATATCCTTGTTCATTGATTTATCACGAATAGACGGGAGTTTGGAATAGTCACTAGGGACACCTAGGGTTTAAGGCTTATTATTTATGCTAAAATTCTAGCCTCGTGACACGGAGTTGTATGTACTTTTTGAATTTATTTTGTTTGATTTGCTCGAGGACCAAGAAAGTCTAAAGTGTGGGGGAATTTGAAGTAGAATACACCGTATTTAATATCTAGTATTTATGCTTTCTTTGCGAAGTTTTCTTCTTGTAAATTATGTATCTTATGTGTTACACATAAACACCGATTCAGTTATTTTCTCAATCACATCATCACCTGAATTGAAATTCGGAGAAAGGGGCTGCTGTGTAGCCATGGGAATCGGTCTCTGCTGGTGAGGATTCGGTAACCCAAAATTTTAGGGTTACCTTTAGCAGGGCCCCGAGAGAAGAAAGATGGGTTTTGATCGGAGTGCTTAGGTCGAATCCAGATGAGGAATTGGAGTTAGATGGTTGCAATTGAACCACGGAAATCGTTTGCATCTGTCGATGTGGTTGTTTACAGGGTTGGAGGAATGCTACCTGGTGGATTTGAAGAGCTGCAGTGAGTGGTGAAATGAGTGTTATTTGTGATGCGATACGGAAATAAGAGTGAGCGGTGGTGAGATGCTGGTATCCGCTTGAAATTGATGGAGTTGATGCAATAGAACTGGTGATTGTGGAATGATAGCAGAGTTAAGAGATTTCAAGATGGAAGGAGGTGATTGAGGTTGAATTGAAGATAGTAAATAGAACATAGTGATGAGGAATTGTTGTCTATGGACTTGTATGGTAAAAAAGACTTATTAGTTTCTGATGCATCATTTGTCGACTTCTTTGGAATGGCGAGAACATTGTTCTTGCAGGGAAAATAGTATGTATGGAAGTTATCAATGCCTATCGATATCTGCATAAGTATTTTGTCTTGGAGATTTGGGAATATTTTCTCTTCTCTTCAAACGTGCACCAAGAGAAGAGAGACAAAAAGTTCTATCGTTCTTCATATTTATTATTTCATGGTTTTCAAATAGGAATGAGCAAGAATTTCATAAAATAAGGGAAGATCGGGGTTGTAGAGAGGAATGGGAAGACCAAGGGAACCGTAACAATTTGAGAATCGACCTATATTTTATATTTTGAGTAAGAAAGTGTAATTATATTTGTGTCGCTTCACGACAAAATGGGGTCCAAAATTATGATTTTTTGTAAGGGAAGATCGTTGTAGAGAGGAATGGGAAGAGAGAATGGATTTAGATTCTTGATTGGGAATAGTGGATAATGTGAAGCCTCTCTCTAGAAAATCTTTTTGAACTTCTTCCAAAAGATGTTCATATCTATGACCAACTGGAGGCATCTTTCAGAGTATGGGAATGAAGAGAAGATGAAAGATCAAAAGAAGTAAAAAGAAGAAGATTTACAGTAGCAGGAGCGGAAATTACGGAGAGATGAAGAAGAGAAATTGCAGAGAAAACAAGAAAGAGAGTAAAAAAGAAGAAGAGAGGAGTAAGAAAAATATATATAGAGAGAAGGATTCTCGAAAAGGCAAACACATTTAATGCGAAGAGTAGACATGAACGGTTGAGAAAGGACGGTTGAGAAAGACGTGTCAAGAAATGAATGGAAGAAGGGATATGTGTAATAAATTTTGTGTAAAAGTACGGAGTCATGTCAAAACAGATAAGAATGAAAGAATGAACAGTTGCGGCATTTTGAATAGATTAGTTCTCATGACATTCTCTCCTTCGCAGAGAAGACATGAGAAGAGGCAAGATGTAGGATCAGAATATCGCAACACCAACGCCCTTGCGAAATCCATAAACGACACATTGCGAAGACATCGCAGACGAGTAATATAAATGACGCAACGGATGACGACAGCCTGAACACGAGAAAGACGTGAAGACCTAGCGAGATTTAGGAGTGTTGCGAGGTTTTACATTTGTACACTTGCGAGAATGTCGCAAGTCAGATCCGAAAATAAGGGATAACTTAGCTGTCATCCATTATGTAATGTCCTATATAAAGAGCCGAATAGGCTTATGAAAGGGGGAATCTTTTTAGAGAGTGGAGAGAAATTTTAGAGGAGAGAGAAAGTCTAGAGTAGCAATAACATTCTTGATGTCACTTCCTTCTTGTAAAATTTCTAACTCAATTAATAAAGAGATTGGTTATTGATCTTAAATATGTGTTAGATATTATGAATTCTTGTGAGGTGTGTATTGTAAGATTTCCTGCAATTACATCAACAACCACATTCTCAATACCCTTTTTGTACTGTATCTCACAATCGAATCATAAGAGTTTCATAAGCCATTTTTGTTGCAAGGCAGTAGTGATTTTTTGTTCAAGGAAATATTGAATACCTTGATGATCCGTTTTAATGATAAACTTGTTGCTCTGTAAATAATGTTTCCATCTTTGAATATCCAATACAATGGCTAAGAATTCTTTTTTATAAGTAGACAATTTTCTGGCTCTTAGACCTAGCTAGTGGTTTGCTGAAGTAAGCAATTGGCTTGTTTTCTTGAGTGAGAATAGCTCACATGCACTCATCACTAGCATCACTTTCAACTAAAAATGGCTTGGTGAAGTCTGGTAGAGCTAATATTGGAGTGGTAAGCATTGCCTGCTTAAGTTTTTTAAATGCAGTTATTGCAGCTGGAATCCATGTGAAGGAATTTTTTTTGAGCAATTCAGTTAAAGGCTTACTAATTGCTCCATAGCCTTGAAAAAATTTCCTATAATATCGAGTACGACAAAGAAATCCTCTAAGCTTTTTAATAGTTGTTGGAATTGTCCATTGTTGCATTAAAGAAATCTTGTTAGGGTCAGCAGACACTCCTTCAACTGTGATAATATGGCCCAAGTATTCCAGAGAATATTGCCCAATACAACATTTAGACAGTTTAGCAAAAAGCTGGTGGTGTCTTAATAAAGAGAATGTTTATCTTAAATGCTCTAAATGCTCAGTCAGATTAAAACTATAAACCAGAATATCATCAAAGAAGACCCCAAAAAATTTCCTCAAAACTGGTTGAAAAACTTCATTCATTAATGCCTGAAAGGTAGCTGGAGCATTTGAAAGTACAAATGGCATTACCTTGAATTCATAATATCCCTGGTGAGTTCTAAAGGCTGTCTTGTGAGTGTCTAAGTCCAATACCCTGATTTGATGATAACTATTTCTCAAGTTAATCCTAGAGAAAACAAATTTACATTTGAGTTCCATCCAATAACTCTTCAAAAATTGGAATAGTAAATTTATCTTTAATAATAATAATATTATTCAGCTTTCTATAATCAACACAAAATCTCCAAGAGTCATCCTTCTTCTTGACTAAGAGAATAGGAGAAGCAAAAGGGATGTGACTTGGTGTAATAACCCCATATTGAAGCATGTCCTGAATAATTTTTCCTACTACTCCTTTTTGAATGTAAGGACATCTGTAAGCTCTTTAGTTAACATGTAGAGAGTTAGTTTGTGAAGGAATAACATGGTCTAAACTCCTATTTGGTGGTACATGAGTAGGTTCTTGGAAAATATCTTGAAATTCTGTAGTAAAGGAAGAAGTTTTGCAAGGGTGGTGGGTTGGAAGACTGGTGAAGAGATAGAGAACAAGTGGCCCACAACACCATAAGAAGTTTTAGAAAAAAAAATTCTTACTGCTGAACTGCTCATCATTAACAGGGAAGGTCTTGCTGTTGTGCCCTGAAGTGTAATCTTCTTATTTTTGTACTTAAAAGAAATACTCAATTTAGAAAAAATGAAAAGGACATCACCTAATGTCCTGAGCCAATCAGCACCCAAAACTATATAACAACCACCCAATGGAAAAATTATTAAATTTTCTACAAATTTATGTCATTGTATGCTCCATTGAAGTTGTGTACAAATACCAGTAATAACTATTCTTTCCCCATTAGAAATTGTGACCATCATAGGAGCAGTTGGTGCAATGTAATACTGAAGTGAATTATCCAATGCATTGTCAATGAAAATGGTAGTGCTTCCTGTATCAATAAGAATGGAAACCTGATGCTCATGAAGAATACCAGGATTTCTAATTTTATCTCCAGTGGCATTTCCTGTGAGAGCATGTAGAGATATTTCAATATCAGACTGCACTGGGGATTCAAGAACTTCTTCAAAAACTTCCTCCTCTTTTTCAGTGTCTTGGCTCTCCGCTTGATCAACTTGTGAATAAAAATATTTTGTTTACCTTTGCGAAAATGCCCTGGTCTGTATACATCATCACAGTTATAAAAGAGCTTGAGCTATTCTCTTATTCATATCCTCTTGGGTGAGTCTCTTAATTATAGGAGTAATATGAGTAGACTTTGATGTAGGGGTGAAAAAAGGCTTGGGGGTGAGAGGTGCAGATTTGGGTGATGTAGTAATGGGTTTGGGTGGAAAATTTGCAGAGGGGTATTATTGTCTATTTGAATTAAATGATGTATTGAAGGATTTGGTAAATGGTTTAGTGGTTGCAACTGCTAGATTAATTTTATGTTCTTGTAATCTAGCAAGGGATAGAGTATCTAAGAGAGTTGTAGGGTGAAACATAGAGATAAAGTTACCTTTCTCATCCTTCAAACCACCGAGAAAGCTCATAACAAAGTATGCTTCACTAAGGGATGGGTTCATATGTAACATAAGTGCTTCTAAGGACTCAAAATCTTCATAATAGTCATCCACAGTTGAACTTTGCACTAATTTATTAAAACTGCCAGCAAAATTTTCTTCAACAAGATTTTCAAGTCTAGCATATAGATATTGAGATAAATCATGCCATGTAATTCTATGTCTATTAACTTGAAAAATTTTAAAACCATTTTTCCTAGGATTAGACCTGGCAATTTACCTCAAGATAAATTGTTGATATGTCCACCGCGTGGTTAACCCGTTTTATGTTCTTCATTGAATTTGGAACCGATTTTGTCACAAAAATTATGATTTTATATTCAATAATATCCAAGAACAACTTGAAAGTATCTTTCACTAACTAATCCTCCCTAAATCAGGATCCATCTAACCCTAAGGATTATCACCATCAAACCTTGGAAAGTTGAGTTTGGGTATGCGATGTTATTGATAATGGAAACCAGGTGGTGGGTTAAGAACAAAACTTGTATTTCCCTCCCGCTTAGTATGAGAACCACTTGTTTGGTAATTTGGGTGTGGAATATGCTGAGATTGATCCGTTTTCTTCATGAGTAAATCAAACTTAATAGTCATGGAACAATCCGGGTTAGGGTTGATATTGTAAGAAACTTAACCCGGCCCGTTGCCACCTCTTAGGATTATCACCATCAAACCTTAGTGATTGGTATGCGATGTTATTGATATCAACCTTATCCGCTTAGTATGAGAACCACTTGTTTGGTAATTTGGGTGTGGAAACATCTTTTAGGGTCATGGCGGATTATTTTTTTTATGGATTTTGAGGGAATATGAACGACTCTGATGCCAATTGTTTTATTACTACAACAATCAAACACACATATGAATAGGGTTTGGTGAAATCACCTCCTAAACCTAACGATTAAGGCCAAAATCTGTGCTATAACAACGCATCCAAAGTGTTTATTTCATTTAATTTTCAAATATGAGAAGAAGAAGGCTTCTCTTTCATTAAATACCAAATGATTAACTCTAAGTTCTACTCATAGGATGCTAGATGCGTGTCCACAGATTAACGGACACTCAACTTCCTAGATAAATGCCTAACAGAAATGATAAAGCACTCAACTACTTATACCACTGGAATCCAAAATGGTAGCCCCTAATAGAGAAGTTACGACATCTAGTCGTATCCAAATAATCCAATCGTAATTCTGCCAAGTATGAAACTTTTTATCTATCTTTCAACATACGAATTCTACAAGAACGAGTCTCGTAATCGATCACAATTAATATGGACGCATCAACTAAGATTGAATACGTACTACTTGTATAAATCCTATTATAAAGATAAACAATATAATGTGAAAAGGAAAAACACAGGACACCAAAAGTTTTGTTAACAACGAAACTGCAATAGCAGAAAAACCCCGGGACCTCGTCCAGATTTGAACACCAATTTGTATTAAGCTGCTCCATACACTAGCCTACTATCAGACTTTGGACTGAATGTAGTTGAGACTGAACCACCCTCCAAGCGATTTAGTTACAGTCGCACTTTTTACGTCTCTTAAACCTCACAAGGCTCTACGCAATTGATTCCCTTAGCTGACATCCTTTACAACCTAAGAGTTATTTTAATCTAAGTGAAGGCTTTTGATACCAATCTTCCTCTAAAATAAAAACCTATTTGATTTCCATTTAGATCATAGGTCAATGCTTGGAAATCTCTTTCCAATAGACAAATATAGCAAACCTCACAAATCTGAAACAATTACATTTAGTTAGTTGACAAGCCTGGATTCTTTACCACCTCTCAAGAACAATCTTGAACTAATAAATTAAGAGAAGTTTTTAGATATCAATCTTTAGGAATCACAAAGTCTGAGACGAAGAGAACATTGCGATTATTATTTATCTTGACTGAAAGAGATTACAAAAACCTCGATAACATAACAACAAAATCAGTATACACGAACTATCAAGGTAAAAGATACTCGGACCTAGCTTCACAAATCCCCAAGCGAAGTCTTTTAGTCGTATACCTATTTATGTTTCTCAGAGGAAACCTAATTCAATAGAGGACGACTCTAGCTATTAACTAGGAGATGTTCAAAACCGAGGGTTGCTTATAGTTTAAGCTAAGATAACTCGAGATTCAAGCAAACACTTTATCTGTTTCGATGAAACTCTAATTAGGGTTTCAAGTAAGCATGTGAAAATTAATATTGAAATCACAAAGAAGAATATACACAATAATCTGGGTACGTGAACCGTGTATAATGATAGTTCTTGGCAAATATGCCTTACGAACTAGTAAGCAATTTGATGTTCATTTAAACACTTCAGAATTTAATCATGATGCACATACACAAGCGTTTTATCAATGATATCTTAGAGGTGTTTATGAGAGTCATAACAATGATAAACATATTTAACAAATAAGTCTTTAAGCATATGATAAAGTTTTACTAGGACCCTTGGTGAAACGATGTGTTAAGCGTAGGTCATAGTTCACGAGTTAGGGTGCTCGTCTCGAGAACTCAGATGACAACGGTTCGTGAAATGGGTTCTCCAATTGTTACCTTTTTCACAAATATTAAAAACTCAGATCACCACGGTTCGTTGGTTCGCCAGCCTTCTTGTATTCCATAAAGTAAGATATCCATGGTTTGCAAACTGGTTCACCAACCTACCCCGAGTCAAAATTATAGAAGTTCTGGATTTCCCTCTTTTAATTTAGGTATATGTGAAATTATCAACATACACAAACTTTAATTATGAATATGTTGTTTATACGAATTACACCGGTAGATTTGTACATGTGAAGGAAATTAAATGTGTTAGAGCACTGCTTGGTTGAACCTACAAGTTTTTTTGTCTCAAGCTTATTGTCAATGTTAGATGAACAAAACTATATCTTGATTTCTAGTCTACTAAGTCAACTCTCGGACTAGGTACGAAATTTGGTAGTTGAGCATAAGACATCACCTCGAAGACTGAAGGCCGACGAAGACATTTAGAGAACTTCATCAACAAGGTATGTGAAGACTGGACCATTATATTTTACTTACTATCTTACTATTCTATCTTTATGAGACTATGTCGTATGACTTCTAGTAGATTTATTGCAAAGAAGAAATTTCGAGTCAAGCTTGTCTTGTTAAACATCTCGAAATTGGATGTTCAAAGATCCTTAACAATATTAGTTCGAAACAATTTGTTGTTCAATAATTAATTTGTTGATCATTTGAAAATTGCCCAATCAATGATTTTATAAATTGAATGTAAAGTAAAACTAAAAACTAAATCTAAAAATTGAATTACACGAAGAACATAGTTGTAGCCTTCTACCGTATAACTTGAATAATTTGAGTCCTACGGTTTTTAGGTTTGGTAAAATATAAACGCCATCAATGATATTTTCCGAATCTATCTCTAACAACACGGGGAAGGTACTCGAACACCATTTTCAACTCAGAACACTCACCTCTTAGCACTACTGTATTAACTCGCTCTAGATGGATGGATATATTCACATGGAGTACATCAAGACCAGCTTGTTGTCTAAGAGCAGTTCCTATGGACTCAACAAAACAAAGATTTGTTCATTTGATCCCACTATGGACTCAACAAATATGAAAAACGGATGAACAAACCAATAAATTTGTTGGTTTGTTGAGTGAGATGGAAGAACATGCACATGCTTGAAGTAAGGCCGGGCGATCATGGCACAATCACTGGCGTTTTAGCAAGAAGCATTGGCGTTTTAGCCAAATCCGCACGTATTTACTTCACACTCCAGCATATCTGGGAAACCCTCCCGCGTTTTTCCCAAAATCTCCAACGGCTAAATCTGGAGGGCTGAAAACTCTTGTGATCCAACGGCTATAATTTTGAGTTCTATAAATACTCATCATTTCAACTCCAAATTCACACACTATACACATTCTTCACTCTCAAAGTATCTACAAAAATGCCTCCCATAGTTCGTGGTGTTAGATTCACTCAATAAGAGGATTTAGCTATTTGTAGAGCCTTTGTTTTTCAAGCACAAGATGTTGTCGGTAGGAATGTATTTTGAATCGACGTTGTGTTTCTGGGAGAAAGTTTATAGAATATTTGCCGCTGAAATGGGGAACATTAATGGGCGTGAGTCTCACGTATTGTCGCATCGTTTTAGTTTAATTAGTCGTCATGTATCGGAATTCTCCACTCTACTAGTGGAGAATCATAAAAATAAACTCAACGGTGAAGCTATACATGAAGTGGAATCCAGAACACTAGCGATGGGGGCAGTCACGACGGATGTCCTTTCGACTTCCAAGCTTGTTTCAACATTCTTAGGGTGCTCAACCAGATACGATCCCTACATCGCCCTAGGAATTCCACCACCAGACGAGAATTGACACCTATGTAGTAGTTGTTTTAATCTAATGTATTTCTTTTATTCTCATGTATGATGTGGTTGTTTAATCCAATGTAGTATGTTTTTATTTATGATATTGATGGTGCAATGTTTAATCCAAGAAAAATTTAAATTAGTTATGATATTGATGGTGCAATTGTGAAGACATCCACATGTTTGGTTTAGATAATCGTAATAACACAAAATAAACAACAAACTAAATAACATAATACCATAGTGAATCGATTTGTCCTTTAACTTCAATCAGCCCACTCCACCAAAAAATACCTAGGACATTTCCAGAAATGCCTTCCATATGTGTCTTCTTGCACAAATGCATAAAAGTCTTGCAATCGGGCTTTGAGCATCCACTGATTCTCTGTGGACAATGTTTGTATTCGTGATCTCCATATCCACAATGCTTGCAGTGTAATAAATTCTTCTTCAATTTGGCTTTAAGTTTGAAGTTTTTGTAGAGTGTTACAATCTTTTCTTCTTCTTTTTTAATCTTCATAACACTATCTAGCATATGTGGTTTCTTTGGACAGTTGGGATCTTGACATTGCAAATACCTGATCTTTTTGGGTTGTGATTCAATCATCATTCTGATGCGTGAACAACCTTTCCGCGGACACTTTGAATATATCCAAGGGCATTGCATAAGACTGTGGTTATCCATGAAACATAATGGACAAACCTCTTTTGCTTCGAGACATAATATTTGCTTCGCTTTGCCTTTAGAAAACATGGTGGATGTTGTTGGCTTAAGAAAGAAATCTGTTGGTTTGGTTGAGAATAAAACCTAGTGCTGTATTTATAACAAAAAAATAGGCGTTAGTAATTCAAACGGGCGGTTGTAGTAAAGCCGCGCGGTTTTACTACAAATGCCAACTCCTATGGTAATTCAAATGGGCAGTTGAAGTAAAGTCGCGTAGTTTTATTACAAACGCCAACGACTAAATTTCCAACGGCTCGATTTTCTTTCTCTCCCTATAAATTTCATTTTTCATATCTTAATTCCTATCTTCTTCTTCTTCTTCTTTCTTTCTAAAACTCTTAATCTCTCTCACTCTGCAGGAATGTCTGTTAGAAATCGTGGTCCCAAGTTTACTGAAGAAGAGGATATAACTATATGCAAAGCATATTTTTTTCATAGGGTAATCGTTGGTATGGGCTTTCAAGAAGATTCTTTTTGGGAGAACGTTTTTACAATGTTCGTCTCACTGACGGGGAACCTGGGAAACCGAGATTCTCGTCGATTGTATGCTCATTTTCAATCTATTAGGATTGCAGTCCATCTATTTCTTGCTCTGGTAAGGGAAATTGATCGAGAAAAGTTCATCAGTGTAACTGAAGATGAAGTGATCCAAACAACTCTTGATAATTGGGATGAAGCTCACCGTAAACCTTTTCGTTATGAAGCGTGTTTCAGAATTCTAAAAGATGGTCCATCTCAAGCACATCATTACTGCACTCGAATGCCTCTCCCGGTCTTTACAATGGAAGAAGATGTTACTCTTGTTCGATGTTGGTTACATCGTATGATAAGACCAATGAAAAGTGACTGTTTATGGGAAAGAGTATTGGGAAATTTTGTAGCATCGCGGATCAAAACCATAAGAAACAGTAATAGCCTAGAACTAAGAATTGCAATCATCACTAAGGAAGTCAAACATTATACAAAAGTTTTGTGGATGGTTCACCGAAGCAATTCTGGATTATCCAACGAAGAACTTGTGAGTATCTTACCTTTGTCCTCATTGATCAACTGCATCATAAATATATGAACTTGTTGTTTATCTGTTTTACAGAAAACCATCGCTCAGACCAAGTTTACCCAAGAAATCGGAAGAGAGTTTAAGCATTTTGAATGCTATGAACTCTACAAAGATAATGTCGCTGGCTTTGATGTAGTTTGATGTTATTTTTGTGGTTTATTAAAATGTAGTTTGATGTTATTGTTGTGGTTTATTAAAATGTAGTTTGATGTTACATGCAAGTTTAAATTGTAATAAATATCGCTTAATCTGAAGTGGAAATATATTTTAAAATCTAAATATTTTCATTCATTGATATTACTGCCAATTCTTTTACAAGATATAAACTTAGACAATAATAAAAAGTACTAAACAACTTCAATAAAAATCAAGTACAAGCTTTGGCCTCATGTTTATCTTTATTTGATGCATCTTCCATTCAACGCGCTCTTTGACAGTTTCGCCTTTGTTTTTGAATTTTTAGTTGTTAACTTTCAAAACTGGAGCTCTTCTTTGCCGTTTAGCGGAACATTTTCTTGGAGCAACTTCAAAAACTTGCACTTCCCTCTTACAATTTTCAATCTTTTTAAAACTCCCACATATCTTAGAAACATCAGCTTCAAGTTTTGTATCGCAAAAAAGTGTGATCGCCTTTTCAGCCATTTCACCAACAATAAACTAAAAAATTGAAATAGATTTAGAAGAGAAAATTCAAGAGAAGTGAATTTTGGCGTGAGTGAATTGTTTGAAGATGATGGTAATTTATAGAGGTAAAAAAGTGAATTTTGAATTTTCAAAAAACTCTTCGTTGGCGTTTTTGCTTCAAACGCCAGCGTGCGTAGAGAGCACGCCGCATTTGAGCTTCAAACGCCCGCGGTTGTGGTTTCAACGCCGAGTTTGAGCTACACGCGCTGGCGATTGTTATTTAACCTGGCGCTTGATGATCAACCGCCACTTCTTTTCCCATAGTGGAGAACGTGTTTGGCCATCCACTTGGCTCAACAAAATTTTCAATTTGGCCATTGCCATAGAAATTTCCCTAACATTTTGAAACTCATTTTCTTTATTTTGCTTATAGTTTTCTTGATCCTTTTAACATTTTTATTTCTTTTTGTTCTTCGTTTCTCCGTTTTGATTTTTTTTATTGTAGAGAAGTAAGAATAATGGATCAGCAAGATTTCTTGATTTCTTGATAAACAAACGTAAGAAAGATAAAGAAGAGAAGGCGGGAAGAGAAATTGAGTGAGGTATGCTTATTTATAGGTGGGAGAGAGTAGACCTTAGAGCATCCGTAGTGGGCGACTAAAACCCATACTAAAGATCAAATAGCAGATGCAGTGGGGAAGGAGTATAGACCAAAGACCAGACTATAACCAAAACCCAGACCATATTTAGTCTTTAGTCGGGCGCAATTGGTGCGTTACGCCCGAACAGGCGTAACAGAAAACTCCGCCTCACACTAAAAAACAAAACAAAAAAAAATGGGGCGCAACTTAAAGTTGCGCCTGAATGGGGCGTAGCTCAAACTTACGCCCCATTAAAAAAAAAAAAAAAAAATTTAAGGCGTAACCTCAAAGTTACGCCTGATGACAATGGGGCGGAACCTCCTCTTACGCTTGATTCAGGCGTAACTTCCTCTTACGCCTGACCAAATTTTAGTCTCCCCCACTGCGTTGCAACACGGACTAAACCTAAATTTTCAAATTTTTTTGCTCTTTGATCTTTGGTATATGATCGCACCACTGCAGTTGCTCTTAGGGTACCGGATTAAGTGGGGGTGTATCAAAATCAAAATAAAACAAAACAGGTTTTCATATATGACAAAACAAATTTCGCCTTGGCTTGGTACACCCCGACTTAACCTCCTATCCCCGGAATATCGATGCCGTAGTCTAACAATACTCGTGCAGCACGAGAGCAATATTTTAATACCTTATAAACTCAATACGACCAAAACGCACTGTATTCAATATAGACTTGACAAATGAATTAAAGCAAAATTGACTAAACGTTAAAACGGAAACGTTAAGCACCAGAGAAAGACCCAGAAGAAACATGGTTGAAAATAACTCGACAAAAGCTGTTTTGCCTTTGCAGAGATTTTTTTTTCTTCTGAGAGACTGGCAGGCATAGTAGTCTCTTTCCTCTTTTTTGCTATTAGGAGGTATCAATTTGATTGGGGGTGTACCATTTCAAAGGTAAAATGTGCTTTGTCTAGTATGAAATTTGGAATACATCCAAGTAAATTGATACACCCTATTAATAATCTTGCGACCAAGGTCCTACGCTATACCTACTTCATCATCATAATTTAATACTACTAACATTTTGTCATCAAGGTTCAGTCTTCTCCTCTTAGCTTCTTTTACTTCTCCTTCTCCAGAACCCCAAACTCTAGGGTGAGAAATTAGAGAAGAAAGATGCAGAGTACAGACAAGGAGAAACCCAAACCCATTGCAGAACAAGTAGTTCTGCAGATGGAAGAACAACAACCAGAAACACCAAAAAAATCTACACATGAAAATGAATCAACCTCTCCTCGTCTTCCACCTAGAGCACCAACTCCTACAACTGTTAGAAAAGCCACTTTTGCAAAAACCAAGTCAAGGTTTGATGAAAGAAGCTATCCTAATCAATCACCAAGGTCACCCATTTATGAACCAGTAGCAGAAGAAATAGAAAACACCCACAGTTCAACATCAACAGATGATGAAGAAGAAGATGAAATCTGGAACAAAGAACATGAAGAAGAGAGTGAAAAGTACAAAAAGAAGAAGAAAATTAAAGGGAGGACTATATTTGAGTGGGTTGCTTTCTTTGTCATCACAGCTGCTCTGGTATGTAGTCTTACAGTTGAGTCAATCAAGAAACAGACTAAATGGAGTTTGGAGGTCTGGAAATGGGTTTTAATGGTGATGGTTCTGTTTTGTGGTAGATTAGTGTCCAGTTGGGTTATTAAGATTATAGTGTTTTTCATTGAAAGGAATTTCATGTTAAGAGAGAAAGTACTTTACTTTGTGTTTGGTCTTAGGAAGAGTTTTCAGAATGTTATCTGGTTAGGATTAGTCCTGTTGTCATGGTCATTGATGTTTAGTCCTGATGTTCAGAAACATAATCCAATCTTTAAGAAGGTTTTCAGAGCTTTGATTGGGGTTCTTGTTGGTGCTATAATTTGGTTGATTAAGATTGTTCTGGTGAAAATGTTAGCTTCATCGTTTCATGTGGCGACTTTCTTTGATAGGATGAAAGAAAGTGTTTTTCACCATTACATTTTGGATTCTTTGTCTGGTCCCCCGCTTGATGAAATCGACTTGACCGTGCCGCAGAAGCGAAAGACATTTATGGCTTCCAGGTACTACTTGTTTTTATTGTCCATTTTTTGTTGTTATATTTAGTTATTTACCATTTAGAGTAATTTTAAGATGGATGGAGATAATTCAATCTCTGCACATGTGATTGTTGTCGCATAAGTTAGCCGAATCATTTCGGTGCGGGGCCTTAGCCATGTAAAAATAGGAATTAAGAACATTAGAAAACATGGGTTGCCTATTGCTGACAAGTTTTGGCTTTTCATGACAACTCAAAATGGTAAATGAGAATATATTTGTGCACATGTAATTAGGTCGTTGCCTGCGAGATTGAAAGATAGCAAGAGGATTTCCAGAAGGATGGGTGGCTCAAGGAAGATAGACATTGAGAAGCTAAGGAAACTAAGTATGGAAAGTACAGCTTCAGCTTGGAGTGTCAGGAGACTGATGAACTATGTGACGAGTTCTGGTCTGTCCACAATCTCGAGAACAATTGATGATTTTGCGATATCAGAATCAGAAATTACGAGCGAGTGGGAAGCAAGAATGACTGCCCAGAGGGTTTTCAAGAACGTTGCTAAGCCCGGTGCCAAGTAAGTGTTTACTAATTTCTACATGAAATTCCATTAAATTTATGCATCGCTTTATGGTTTTCTCTTGATTAGAAAGTAGTAATAAACACATTGGTTGAGCGAATACATTAAATTATGAAAATAAGGATGTATTGCACCGGTATACTCGGGCTTTTTAAGATTAAACGCACACCTAGGCAAGAAGGTGGTCATTGGCTCAAAATAGTTAGTTTATGTTGGTCTATACAGGCCGGCATATCCTAGTCTTTTTTTTACTGTCTTCAACTTTTCTGTCGTGTTTCAGGTACATTCTAGAGGAGGATCTGCTTAGGTTCTTAAGAAGAGAAGATATGCAGACAATATTTCCTTTCTTTGAGGGGGCTGTTGAAACTGGACAAGTCAAAAAATCTGCTTTCAGGAACTGGGTGGTAAGATTAATTTCTCCATATTCTATCCCTTTTGTGTAACTTTAGTTTAGCGTCTGCAGCATGGCATTTTGTAGTATGGATTTCTATAATTAGGGATTCAGTATCAAAGTGCTGGAAAGCTAAAGATGTAGAGAAGTGCAAGAGTTCCATCTCTTAGCACAGTCGTAGTACAGATAAAATAGTTAGTGTTTCATTTTAAAGAGTTAATAAAGCTGAAATGGGCTATTTTTGGCATCGCAGAAGCATTCTGCTGTATTCTGTGAAAACCAAACACCGCCTTCAGAGTGATGAAATTACCAAATAATCTGATTCAGCACTGTGTTTTTTCTTGTCAAAACTGTCGCCATGGGATATTGGTTGGTCCGTTAACCATTTTCAAGCCTGAAAATGTTCAGGAATCAGTATCGACTCTGGTTTCTGACGTGGTAGGTTTATTTCTTCAGGTGCATGCTTATATTGAGCGAAGGTCTCTTGCTCATTCTCTCAATGACACTAAAACAGCGGTGCAGCAGCTTCACAAGTTAGCTAGTGCAATTGTATCCGTGGTTATACTCGTGGTATTCGTTCTGGTGATGGGGCTGGCGACATCGAAAGTTATCCTGTTGATCACATCCCAGCTACTACTCGTGGGTTTCATGTTCCAGAACACGTGCAAGACCATCTTTGAAGCTATCATCTTTGTCTTTGTAATGCATCCATTTGATGTAGGTGACCGCTGTAAAATTGATGGTGTTCAGGTAAACACGACGCATATGCAAAAGAAAATTTTGTTTGATGTTTATGAACCTTGAGTTGAACTTAGAACACTAAAAGATTCAGCAGAACTCAGATGGACTTTCAGCTCTATTGGCTCTGATTTGTGTTGCATATGTACTGTTTTTACAATAAATTGTAATATTTGTATCTTTTTGATTGCAGATGATAGTGGAAGAGATGAATATCTTGACGACGGTTTTCCTTCGATTTGACAAGGAGAAGATTTACTATCCAAACTCGGTTTTGAGCACAAAACCCATCAGCAACTTTTATAGAAGTCCAGATATGCTTGACGCAGTTGATTTTACCATCGACTCCTCCACCTCTATGGACAATATCAATCTTTTGAAGAAGGCCATTCAAGCGTAAGAGCACAAAATCGCACCTCTCATTTACCATTTATGTCCTAGATTTTAAGATATCTTCTTGTGTTAAGTCACTGAGTATGATTTTTGATTGCAGATATATTGAGGGCAGGCCGAAGTATTGGACTCCTAACCACTCTGTCATAGTGAAAGAGATTTTGACTTTAGACAAGTTGAATATGTCTCTGAATGTGACACACACAATGAACCATCAAAATTTCGGGGAGAGAAACTTACGTCGAACTGAACTCATTTTTGAGCTGAAGAGAATCTTTGAAACCCTCGGAATCAAGTACCAGCTTCTTCCACAGCAAATTCATGTCACCCAATATACCACAGCCAGTGGAGGTCCTACAGCGCAATTCCAGTGAGCTACCATGCAAAGATGTAATTCCAAGTTATCATATATCTAGGTAACCATTCTTCTATTGTAATACCAGGTCGAAGATTAAAACTAGAAATGAATCCCAATAACATTGTCAGAAGTAGGAAATGTGGGTTATAAATCATTTCTCTCTACTTGGAAATTTCAATTTATTATTATTGTTGCAAGTACATTAGTCCTTATTGTGCAAGAAATGATACACAAACCAGAACACTACACATTTAGGAACAGATGACGAAAAACAAGTATATTGCCACTTAGTACACACACTTTAAGCATAGCTTTAGAAAAGAAGCTGAACAAGAATGCATATGCACTATTTAGGCATAGACATCGGGGTTTTCGACGAGGTAATCTTGCACTATTTTATACAATCCTTTTGAACGTTGTCTTCTTACCTTGAGCTCGTCTTCATTTAACACTGCACCAGCCTTAGGGTAATAAGAGCTTTTCGATTTACATATACAACCACCACCAGGAGCAACCTCAAACTTGATCTCGTTACTGATATGATCAACCGTGTCACCGAATGCGTCAGATTCAATCACTGTATAGTTGCACTCGAAGCTGTCTTTGTCTTTGGAGTCTAGTCTGTTCTTCACATATTTCACAGGACCTCCTGCATTCCAGTTAATAGAGTTTACTTAGACCCATAGTAACAATTTAACTAGTTCTTCACAAATGACATCAAGATTCAGACATTGTTACCTTCGCAGAAGTTAACTTGTTGAATGCTTCCAGAGTCTCCATCACCAGAGACAAAGTCGACATTCTTGACAGCATGAGGCATGATCTTTGGCATCAAGTTATGAGCATCTAGAAACATTGCGTGGAACATTCTTTGTGCATCGACAGGGCAATGCAGCGTCTCTTCGAATGTAATGCAAGCCATTATGTTTATTAAGGTGGATAAAGAAGATATTGAATCAAAACTTAGAAGAAAAATAAAATGAAAATAGATATGAAACTGGGAATTCTGGAAATTGTAGGGAGTTTATTTATAGGTTCAGGTTGAAACTTTGATGTGGTTTTGGGCAAGAGAGTTTAATATTGAGGGTGTGCTTAGATTAGACTGTAATAACTTGACTTTTCAAATTTACATGGAATTCAATTTTGTAGTGCTGTGTATGTGAATGCTCCTGCTATGTTTGAATTCTGGATGTGAGACTCCAGAACTTGGACCTGTTCTGCTGGGGTGTGCTATCACAAAGTTTTGGTGCTGGATTTGCGCTGTTTCTTTACTTTTTGATACTAGCCATGGATTTGCCATGAATTTTCCACTGACCCTCAGTCATAAAAGTCAAATATTCCCTCCCTTTCTAAAAAATAGGCTCGTTCGCTTTTCACAAAAATTAAGAAAAGTAACCATTGTAGCCAATTTTTCATGTTTTTTCCTAGAGTGCATCTGCACAGGCCGCCACCCGCAAACCACACCAAAGTCGAATTGCCTTTTCTCTCACAGTTTAGTATGGTGGGTCCCGGTGGGCCCGGCTCATTTGATATTAGAGAAAATATGGTGAGATAAGTGGTCCCCTTTTCATTTTAAGAGAGAGGGGGCCACTTATAGTGGGGCCATTGGAAATTATGTTACGCTAATAAAATATTTTTTCATACCCGTTAAGAAACAAACTTGTACTATAGAGAAAGAGAAGAAGACACAAAGTAAAGGGAGAAAGAAGAAGAGTTCTCATTAGATGTGTATAATAGTATACCTCTATTTATTTAGACACAAGGATAAACTTTTTGTGGGTTTTACACGGGACAGGTCTAAGCTAATTACAAACGGTTAGAAAACTCAAAAGAGAAAAACCCGAAATTGCCCATTAAAATAATCTTAATTACACATAAATGTTGTTTTTATTCTCTTCATTTCATCTTCTTGATGATGGCTCCCCGATGAGTACTTCTTATATTGGCTTCTTCTTCATTTCTTCTTCTTCTTCTTCATCTTCATCTTCCATCAATGTCAAAGCCATATAAAAATCTTCAACTTTGATTTTCAAAAAAATTGTTTTGACTCAAAATGATCTAGTTAATGGTGGGAATCCACCAAAAAGATACAACTCCCCCTTGGATGACCACTATAATGATGTTTACAAAACTCAAACCCATCATGAAGATTGTGTTGTGTGAAAATTTGATTGTTATATTAGGTTAGAAATCGAAAATTATGATTTACGTGATTGTGGTCAAGGACTCCTCAAGATAACCTATAAGGTGAAAGTGAAATGAATATCTTGTCGACTTTTCATACAAATATCCATGAAATAATTTGAATCCTCTAAGGATCTCAAAT
The DNA here is from genome assembly GCA_023531295.1 of Papaver armeniacum. Taxonomy (NCBI): domain Eukaryota; kingdom Viridiplantae; phylum Streptophyta; class Magnoliopsida; order Ranunculales; family Papaveraceae; genus Papaver; species Papaver armeniacum. The sequence goes on from JAJJWW010012787.1 coordinate 183,443, forward strand.
TCGAATATGTTCTAAAACTTTCAGAAAAATGTAGTCATAGAAGGAGAACAATTATTGAATCAACTTTTTTGAAAATGAGACAAAATTTTTACAACGAACAAATTTTCGTATAAAGACAATGACTAAACCAACCTAAGAAAGGAAGGGTATTTAAGGTGTAAATACCTGAAATAATCAAGTTAATTTGGATTGTGTGCCAACCAAAAACAGAGGGAAATAGGAAGGGTAATTTTGAATACCTTTTTCTTTACCACGATCCCAAACAATAAATGTATTTTATGTCATCTCCCATGAGAAAAAATGATAACCTCAAAAAACAAAAGAGATATAAAGATTTCTACGATGAAGATCATGATAGACTCTATTGAGCCATTTGTTCTGGATATAAAATGCGAGTTGCTAGATGTGATTGAGTTTCCTTTTCAAACGGAGGAGCTTATATAAAAGCTAGATGAGATATTTAAACGAATAGTAGACATTTTTCGATTTGATCTTCATTACGTATGTTAATGTAAAATTCCCCCGATTATGGCGGAAATTTCATACTATTCGAAATAAGTGAAAAGTGTTGATTTATTCGTTGATTTTGAGTATGATTTCATACTCATAATTCGCAATCCCTTTTTAGAAGTATTTCGGTTGTGTGCTTCATTTTTATTTGATGAAATTTACGCCTAGTAGACAAACGATTTGATCAAAATGGGAGAGAAACGTATGTTAAAACATATGCTTTAAATATAATTCTCATATGCGTGTAAAATAAAAGCATTATCCATTAAATCGAGGACATATAATAATAAATTTTTTTGGGTTTTAACAACACCTTGGGATTATAGATAATGACTTCAAAAGTCATAAAAAAAAATTATTCTAATATATATATATATACTTGAAAAAAAAAAAAAATTATCAAAAAAATCGAGATAATTATTCCTTTAATTTTGGACAAATGTTCAATCAAAAACAAAATTTTATAAGATTTCATAAGTTTTAATCTATTGCAATTGAAAATCAATTTAATCCCTTTAGGATCGATTGGGGAGAAACCAAATTAATTAATCTAATCAAAATTTTAGTGTTAATTATATTGGCATCTCGAGGAAAACAATTTTGCCATTTTCGACAAAGAAAGAGAAGAAGACAAAAAAAAATACAAGGAAAATCCATTTTATATTGAGGATCGCTTTCTTATAGATATATAGAAACCATATAAATGGATCCTTTTTACCAAATTTAAAAATGAGGTTTTTCAACCATGCATGTGATTTTTTAAACGTCTTATAACACTAATTTTGGTTATTATACCCCGTAAACCATCATTTGAATTTGTTTTTTTCTTTCTCTATGTGAAAAGATTAGAGAAGAAAGGAAATCAACTTTTTTGGCAAAATTGATCGCCCCATAAATATAGATTATGTCTTTTAAGACTAATCAATGGATTTTAATTACACCCATAAGAAAAAAAAAAAAATTGAGAATTTAATTCTCATAGTCAGGGTTAGATATATCAGATAAATAATTTTGTTTTAGCAAAAAAAGAAAAAGAAAGAAACAACCGTTAGTACCGACATCTGTATACGGGTGCTGTCATCATCCGTCATTTGATATTAACCAAAGATGATCAAAGATGATAAGAAACAAAACGATAAAAAATAAGTGGTCCCCTTTTCCAAAACAAAAATATTAAAACCAATCAATAGAAAAACAAGAGTAAGATATGGCTTATATATGATGGTCGACTTTTCAACCGGAGCTATTGCCGGATGATCGCTTGATCATATAAAATCGGTAGAGTTATTTGTCTTTAATATAGAGAAAGGGGGAGAAGAAGACACAAAGTAAAGGGAGAAAGAAGAAGAGTTCTCATTATGTATAAAACAAGCCTCTATTTTTAGACACAAGGGCACGTAAATAAACTCGATATTCTTAACTTAATTACACGTTTATAACACAAACCTATATTTTAGAAACAGAGGGAGAAGTGGAGAACAAGAACTGAATGGACCAACCAAAAATGAAGCACTGCCCAACCGTCACATTTGATATCTTTTTCATCGAAGCTTAACTAACAAAGTCCACCAAAATCACCATATGAGCCTCACATGACAGCAAAAATCTCTCCATTATATTCCATACGAGTTACAAAGAATTGAACACTCAAGAAGTATCCTTCTAGCAATATAATCTCCAAACATTCCTAATGGATATACAGACTATAAGTAACAAAAGCTTGATTCACCGAATCAAAATCGTTGGTACAAAAAGTACAATAAGTCCATTCTATGTCCCAATACTGAAACTTTCTCCAGGCGCACCAATTTCCTGAACTTTTTGAACTAATTTACTCTAATGTTCTAGTTAGTTGACAACTCTAATTTTTTAACTTGGAATTTGTCAAGTTACAAGCTTCGGATAGAGACACAAATCAGACATTGCAAAAGCATAGGACAAAAGGACTGAAATTTGATTATTCAGGCACTAAGTCGACAAGATTGCTCTATAGTACAATTTCAAGTCGGTTTCATGGAATAAAAATCAAAACAGAAAATTAGAGCAACCATGGAACACACCAAAGTAAGGAAACCCATTTCTTCTTTCTATAGACCAAAACATACAAGTGTTGGGATTTTCAACGACATTAACTTTGTATCCTGCCTAGAGCATGTTAGAATAGAAAAAGAACACTCGAATACAGAACAGAACAATGTTGGCGTTCTTATGTTTTTACACTAAAGGTGACCATTTCACAAGAGAATGAGAAGCACAAGAACAACTTCCACAAGCAGATTGAACCATTACATCTTTTTCCTTTTAAAACCAGGAAAAAGGTTAGCATCATACGTACCAAGATTGTCTATCTTCGAAATACAGTCATTCACTCTCTTTAAAAGGATGGGCAGAGCAGCAACATTGCAAGAAACCTTGGCTTTAAGCTGCAATATCTTCCTTGCAGTTTCGGGATCGTCTTCTGCTAGTAATGCTACTTTACTAGACTCCAAACTCTCTGCATCATCTGCAAAAATTTCAGTGCAATCAAGGTGCAATGAGAATTGGAGTAATTTGAGTGGACACAATATAAAGCACGTTTCTTAGAACACCTGGAATGGATCAAAAGAAGGCAGAACGCATAATAGCCTTGCTCATGTCACATTGTTCAGTGCTTTAAACTGAAGAAAAATCACAAATAAACAACAAGCAACAAAATTGGCAGTAGAGATCGAAGAATTTTAACCTTGGTTTGCAGAGCCAGCTGGATCTAATATCCCAGGCACGAGCGTCTGAGATGTGAGCGACGAAAGAAAATCCTCTTCTACAGGTTCTACCAACGATGGTCTCTGCGCAACAAGGAGAGTGGCAAGTGATTTCTTCAACTGATTTGGGAGGGTTTGACGGTAATCGAGTATTGATTTAGCCATTTGCTTTACTTCCACCTCCAAAGCTTTTACAACCTCCTCCTCCTCCTCATAATCAATCTCACGGACAGGAGAATCTTCTACCATTTTCGAGTATTTTTCCAATTAGTATATCAGATCTAACTTTCGTTTGGATTGCTGAGATAATGTGTCGAAATTAGCTGTGACTGATACAAATGAAACCAAATTTCAGTACTAAATTAATCACATCTACAAACCCCTAATTTCAGAGAACTGAAACCCTAAAACATATACGTATACATATGCGAGTTTTTGGCCCTTTATAAAGTGAAAAGTATATGTAATAATACCTGTGAAATCACAAGTAGACCCTGGTTGAACAATACCAATGTTTGGCTGCACACAGTATCTCTTCGGAGACGTGGTATTAACCTGAACCAAAAAAAAAGAAAATAAAGTATTTACATTAAATGCTACTCGCAATCACATAATGTTGGCCTAAGCAGCTAACCACACATAAATAGTTTAGTATATTTCTGGGACAACATGGTGATGGTGTACGGATCATAAGGGAGATAATATATTACCTTTTTCTTCTAACTCAAGGTTTTTGTAATTTAAGAATAAACACTATTATTATGCTAGGGGGTGTCATGGAGCTGGATAAAGAAGTAGCAAGGGGGTCTAACGAAACCGTGTTCATAGGTCAGATTCGAAATAACTTGTAAGTATACGGGACAACATTTTATACAATCTGAAATGAACTTAGATAAAACGTGTGATTTTGGTGTCGTCCTTTTTGCCGACTCCAAATACTTGGGACTTGGGATGACATATTAACAAAGTAAGCAAGTACTTGCTCCCAGGTCACTCATATAGGGTTATTTAGGATAGAAGAAGTTCATTTTCAGAGAAGAAACCAAAAAATCCCAAAGTAAAAAATCAAAATAAACACAGTTTGCACCTTGAAGGCCACATATTGATCCAAGTTGTTGACAAGATGAACTGAGCACGTGCTTTGCTGAATTAACAACTATCAAGACAGAGCATACACATCCTGCGATGAAGTAATTAAGACAGTGCAGCCAACAAGAACACTAAGAACTACCAGTAGGAGGATAAAAACAAACCTTCCAAGATGCAGACTAACATACTTGGAGAATATGTCATATTGAATAGAGAAGCAACATACAATCTAGTTACTTGATTTTTACTAAATAGCTCCACAAAGTTCAGTGTTCTTTACGATTTTCACAAAGTTAACAAAGTTTATACCATACTTTTAGGCGCTTTATATAACTGGAAGCCAAGACCACTAAGTGCATTTTCCTACACCCACACTCTCACCCAGACTATAGCATCAGATTCACTAGCCATTTATTATTCTACTCCAAAAAAAATCTCTAACTTTTTAGACTGGATTTTCTATTATCAACCGAGGAAGAAAGTTTAGCAACAGGTAGGCACTGCTAACAGAATTTCTAGCATGTTGGTCATACGGATACTGATTAAACCAAAGTAACACCTCAACCCAAATTAAAAATGAAATAAAGTAAAAAAAGTATAGACCATCAGTTTTACAGGTTTGTCAAAGGCGCAACTAAGCATGAATTTAAAACATGTGGGAACTATAACAAAGTAGAAGTGCAAACAACCAAAACTACAGATGATAATCCTTTTTATCAGTAATTTCACTGCAATATAAAACCCTAAACTTGGTTCCCAAAGACTTTAGCCTTCCTTCTGTAAATCTTTGCTCTCAAGTCTCAAAAGATAACATATAGTAAATGCAGTAAATAAACCTTTCCTAGATTTTTAGCATACCACTTTCCACACATCAACAAGTTAAATTGTCAAATGTATGAAACAAAACTAGCAAATTCACCAACACAATGAAACTTTCGATCAGAAAACTAGTAAGCAAATAGTCTACTTAGAAAAACCTAGTCTGAACAAACACACTTACAAGTAAACTTGAGTTCTTGAGGCTGAATCTCCAATAGCTGTGGTCCCATTTCTCTAAAAAAATCACAAAGCCTTTAAAAAACAGCAGGATCTTCTTCCCTACAAATCATATAAACCAAATCAGTACAGAATGAGATCTAAATCATAAACTACCTATTGTCACATCAAAAACTCAGAAATTACTACTAGAATTACTTCAACGATCCAAAACCCTGGTTAACCAACTCAAAAACTCTATTAAAACTTGATCAAAATCGGTCAAAATTCAAAAATCAGATCCTTCTGGATTTAACCGAAACCGATCAATGTACTTACATTCAACACAGATCAAGATCGTAAAACCTAAAAAAGATCACAAAATTTTAAAAAAAAAAAAAATCGAAAAAAAAATCAGAAAAAGACGTGAAAGTAGAGATTGAGAGACTTACAGTTGACGAAGAAAGAGAAAAAAATGATGACAAGAAGAAGACTGAAACTAAAATTGAAGAGTGAATGGAAAAAATGAAATTTTACGGAAAGTCCTTCAAACTAGAGATGGAAAGATAAAGAGATGGAATGAAATCAGTCCTTCACTGAAGAAGAGTAGGATTTAGTAACTGGTTCTAGAGAATTTTCAAAAAGAAAAAAAAGAGGGCTGCCTAGTGCCTACTATTGTTCTTCACCGAGGTTCGTGTTTTCTGAATCTAAATTCTACATGACTCGCTCAATGTCTGGTCTGTTCTACTCATTAAAAAATGATTCTTGTGCGGTTCGATTTTGCTTGACTTTGACATTAAATAAGTCAAAAGTCATTGACTTTGAGTTTTTTTTTTTAAATAGGAAAGAAAATACATTATCAATTACGCAGTTAAACTAGATTTTTAAACTACAGTCTAGATATAAGGAGTATTTCATTAGATCTCCAAACTCGTAAGTGGAGACTCGATCCGTTGGCCTCCTATTTGAGAATCCGGTGGGATAAAAACCTCGCCTACAACATGGGACTAACCCATGATGGTTAATTGACGATGGTTTGGAACCACATATATAAGGGCAATTTATATGGAAATTTGACAACTAACAAGCCATGCGGATGGGAAAACACGTATGGCACTTTGGTAAAACGTGAAAAGGGATTGAACATCTGCCAAACAGCTTGTGTATTGTCGATTGTAATTTTTATGTCCCCAACGGTTCTGTTTGTTCAACACAATAAATTATCCGTCATTCTCTACTGTTTCATTCCATAAGTGCAGACATTGGATTTTGTTCAACCTAATAAGATAGTCAATTGGTCAGGCAAAATTCTTGTTGCCATTAAAGTTGATGTGTAAATTGGTTGCTACTATGATACACACATTACATTGTATATATCAACACCTATGACCAGGTGCATTTCCAACTCTTTTGTTTATGATGGGAGCTAGAATTACGTTTTAGCTGATTCCATCTTTGTCTCATGATATATATTTCCCCTTTCACATGCTTTATAGAGTCGATACGTCTAACCTCATTACTTCGGGTTCTTCTATTTTCAAATTTTGCCACATTTAAGCGTAATTTGAGAAATTTCTTTATCTCAATGGGGGCAAGAGAATCTCACTATACATGTCAACCACTTACTTTAGGTTGAATATATTACTAAAGATAGTTCTCTTGTTGTCATACTTCAACATATACTGGTTCATTAGTATCATGGATGAAGTAGAGAAATGGAAATTTTCTGACTCATATCATCTTTTGTGAGTTTTTCCACAAAAATTGGAATACATGTGATTTTATTTGAATGTATCTTTTGAAACTACTAACAAATTAATAGTCGAGCAAGTGGATTACATTCCACGGAACATTCCAAAATTTGGGAAGAAAATATACGCAATAATAATGTTCAAATACTTCTAAACCCCAAATAAATATATTTGAATCGAGTTGGTTTGATATCATATTCAATAAAACAAATTAACATTAAGACCAAAATTCTTAATGACTAAACTCACATTTCTGTGTGCAACCCAGATTGAACATCTGCCAAACAACTTATGTATTGTCGATAATGTTTATGTCCCCAACGGTTCTGTTTGTTCAACACAATAAATTATTCGTCATTCTCTACTGTAAACTCACATTTCTGAACCTTCCACATGTATTACTAAGAATTTTTATTTTTTTAATTTTGAGTTTTGTTAGACTTTTTTGTGTTTTGTGCAAACTGTTTAACAACCGATTAGTTTTCTAACATGTTTATGGTATTAATCATGAAATAGGTTTTTTTTTTTTGTTTTTGTAAATAAGATATTGCATTTAAGTTCTGTTAGACTTTTTTGTGTTTTTTTTGCAAAATCTCGCAACAAATCTCCATTTGGTTAAATTAATCTTGTTTATACTATGTTAAGCCAGATTAGTTTTAATCCGCATTAAGACATGTTTATGGTATTAATCATGTATTAAAGACTAGATAACTCTTCATTTTTTTACGATTATAGGCTCAACCAAAATTCCAAAAAAAGAATTTTTTCGATTTTTTTTTTTTTTTATCTTTTTTGGTAGGATAATAAGATATTGCATTGAAAAACTAAGACTCGGAGAGAGCCAAGGTTACAAAAGAAGTAGAACCATCTAATATGGGATTTGAGATATTCCCAATATTAGATTTATCTACTAAGAGTTGTTTTCTACTACAAGTCGGAGGATCATTCCCCATTCAATAGAAGAGTTCTCATTTTTAATAAATTTGGCTAAGTTGTCTAATATGGGATTTGAGCCACTTGATTTCCTAGTTGTCTAGGAACAAAGACAAAACCCAAAAAGTTAGGAACAAAGACAAAACCAAAAAAGTTGTTGCAAAGTTGTGCCAATCTGTGTGCTTCCTTCATGTATGCTTTAACTCTCTAATAAACGTCTGCATTTTGACCATTGATATAATTAAAAAGGCTTTCGCAATCTCCCTCAATACTGAAGTTTTTAATCTATTTCTCCTGAGCCCAAACAGTTGTTTGCCAAACTCCTGAAGCTTAAGGTTAATGCTAGATAAGGTTGAGGCTAAACATGACATGTCCTTTAGCTTGACATGTCATATGGCTGTTCAATGTAGCCATGTGGTGTCCTCCAACTCATGATGGAAAGGTTGGAGTGACATGTGGCAAGCATGACTAGGGACTCTCTTCAAGCCTCACAAGTTTTCTTTAAAAGCAAATATGTTTTCATCCATCATAAAGTAATGTGAGGAAATAGAAGTTGATAATAAGTCATGAAAGTTTAAGTGTCTTGTGTGTGTTTCTATTTCCGTGTTCTCAACCTGATTATGTATGAACTATATGTAGTGTTCTTGTTGCATATGGTGTTTTTTTGTGTGTTGTTGAGTATGCTAATACTAGGTTCAAGGTCTGATTTTGGCATAAGGTTGTTTTCCACAATGTCTAGGTCTTAATTGTAGTGTTAATGGAGCTGAAATTCCAACATTCAACTTCTATTTCACCTAGTTATTACATATTCAACAGCCATGGTGATTATATGGTTGAGATTTTGGATTGTTTTCCATCTAAAGTTACGGTTCTCCTTATATGCGGTGGTTTTGGTACTTCATGCTTGATGGTGTGGGACTGAAAATTCAGGAGAACAAGTATTGGAGTAGTTGTAGAAGGCTTGTGCATCACAATAAATGTATTGTTCATATCTGTAATGGATTTGGACTTCTCAAGATGGCGGTTTTACTGTAAGTATTGAGTCTGAATTTTCCAGTTTTAGAAAATTGTAACTTGTCAAAATTTGTAGCTTCCATTACTCGATTAAGTGTTGCCAAAGCGATGCTTTGAGAATATGTGGAAGTGTTTCGGGATTTGCTGCAGGATTGAAGATAAAAACCTCAATTGAGGCAGAAGAACAACACAAACAATTCTATTTTCGATAATTCAAAGAAGGAATACAGACTCCATACTTATTAAGGCATCAAAATAGCACATGCTCCAGACACATACTAACAATACTAACTACACCAGTGACCCAGGGTGCCCTTATACACTGGTGCCTATAAGACATGGGACATGACAATCCCACCCCTTCAAATCATCCTTGTCCTCAAGGATGACAGATATGAACGGGAATGAGCGGGTTGCAGCTTGTTCGCGACTACTGCAAGAGGCGTGACTCATATAATCTTCAAAGCAAAGCCTGCAGCACCTGACCCCTCCTTGTGAACTATAGGGATCATACCTGGTAGTGGTTGCTCCTTTAAAATAATCAGTAAACGTAAGTCACTCGTGCTTACCATCTCAAGGTTAATAAACCCAACATCTTCACAATTCACTGTCCTGTAGATCCTAGTAGAACACATCTCAACTCTCTCTGTTTTCTTTCTTACAAGCATCATCAGAAACAAAACTAGTGTGTTCTTGGTTGGATCAAGGTCGTACAAGCTTTGAATCCAACACTGTTGTGGGGCTTCAAGTATCCTGACAGCGATATTCATTGACCTGTTTGTACTCGCCAATTCAATTGGGAAAGGGTCGAATAATTGTCGAAAAGAATCTTTCATAAGAGACTTGAACCCTAATACAACATTCTTTTCTTCACCTTTGTTTTAGTGTCAAATATCCAACAAAAAGCACAAATAAAAGTAATTACTAATTAGAGTTAAGTGTGTGAAGTAATATACCATGATAAACTTGATTGAGTAGATTATTTGATGTAAGTCATTATGCGTAATGAACTTCCACCCTTCAAACTGTCCAAGTACATCATCAGAATTATGATTCAGTATGTTGAAGTTCTGTACCTCGGCGTCCGCCACTCCTTTAATTTGAGAATCGCCAAAAATAAGCTCCAGCAGTGAAGGGTTTACCATCTTGGTAATCCAGAAACATCAATTTTTCCTTACCCCCATCCGAGAAACAAGAAACATTAGAGAACTGTAAGGCGATTTCAGAATTAGCTTTACAATTACCACCCTCAAACGAACTAGAACAATCATCACCCATTTCTCCAACTGAACTAGAATCATCTGAAGTTGCTTCCAAATTATCATCAATTTATTCCTCAAATAAGAACGGCGGAATAATCAACTCGAAATCGAGAGATTCCTCTTCAATACCCATGGAAACTGATTTGATCCCTTGAGATTCAACATCACAGAGAACCAGATTAGTGGAAGATTGATAATCAGATCTACAATTTGGGTCGCTGACTTGATTTGAATTTGTAGAATCTTCTTCCTTACTCTTGATTGTTTCCATAACCCCAACTTCTGTGTCTAACTGTAATTTAGATGGTGGTTGTAATGAAATGAGTTTCCTAATTGATTCTTGCTTCATCTCTTTGATTGAAATTGTTTAATGAGAATTATGTGATTGTGGTGGTTTGTTTGATTCATTCAGAAATTATAAACATGAATCTTGCCCAAAGGTGTTTTGTGTTTATGAAATCTGATGTGAATCAAGTCTCATATGAGTGAAAGCTTTTCCATATGAGAATTTTGTCTTAAACTTATTAGGACTCATTGTATGTCGTATTTTCTACCCAAAGGTGATTTACGATGTTACCGAGTCTTGTTTTTGAGTTTAGGATGTTATTGTTTTGCTTATTGATGTGTTATCTATATGGTTTGTTTGTATATCAATATAGAGTGATAATAAGCATGTGTTATGGTTGAATCTGAAATTTAGTGGGAATGATGGTTATGGTTTTCTCATCATGTTTGTTTCCATATGTAAATCTGAATTTTCAGCGTAAGTGTGATGTTTATGGATTTATCATCATGTTTTGCTTACTGACATGCTATTTACTTCATTTGTGTTATTAATAGCTGTATTAAGTGGTGATAAGCGTGTTTTATTGTGTATGTTGCGGTGACATCTGAATTTTAGTAAAAATGATATTTGTAGCTTGTTTGTAGCTTCTCTATTGTCATTAACTGATTCATGTAAGGTTTATATGCTCTTAAAGTAGTCTCTGGTATGAGACACAAGGATCTCAGTTCGATATCGTTAATGTCCTAAAGTTCTTGGTCTCATTAGAATACGAGCATAGTGCTTAATTCGAGCAAGACAATGGGGATATCATTAGGGAGAAAAAGTGGGTGGCATAAGATCATATGTGTGATGCTTGTATGGTTTTAAGCCAAGTCAATAAAGTTACAAGTGCAATTCGGTTTTGGCATAAGGTTAAGCCAAATAAAGTATTTAAAGTTCAGTTTGGTTTTGGCGTAAAGCTAAGCCAATTAAATGTTTTCTGTTTTGAAAAATAAAATGTTTTACTTGAGAATAGTAGTCCGTCTAGTTTTCTGATTGTAGAAATGGCTTACGTTTCTTAAACATGACGTGTTGGTCTCTATAGTCGAAGGCTAGCGTACTATTTGTCTCGAGTGTGAGGCTACCATAAAAAGTTTTTGATAAAGTTTTGTTGCTTAAACAAGTGGGAGATGTTAGACTTTTTTGTGTTTTGCGCAACAAATCTCCATTTGGTTAAATTAATCTTGGTTATACTATGTTAAGCCGGATTAGTCTTAATCCGTATTAAGGCATGTTTATGGTATTAATCATGCATTAAAGACTAGCTTAAGGTTAATGCTAGATAAGGTTAAGTCTAAACATGACATGTCCTTTAGCTTGACATGTCATATGAGATGTCCAATGTAGCCATGTGGTGTCCTCCAACTCATGATGGAAAGGTTGGAGTGACATGTGGCAAGCATGACTAGGACTCTCTTCTAGCCTCACAAGTTTTATTTAAAACCAGATCCGTTTTCATCCATCATAAAGTAATGTGAGGAAATAGAAGTTGATAATAAGTCATGAAAGTTTAAGTGTCTTGTGTATGTTTCTATTTCCTTGTTCTCAACCTGATTATGTATGAACTATATGTAGTGTTCTTGCTGCATATGGTGATGTTTTGTGTGTTGTTGAGTATGCTAATACTAGGTTTAAGGTCTGATTTCGGCATAAGGTTGTTTTCCACAATGTTTAGGTCTTAATTGTAGTGTTAATAAAGCTGAAATTCCAACAAGTTCAACTCCTGGCCAACTGGGCTATTATTCCCTATTGTATTGGTTAGTAATACATTACTTACTCGTCCAACAATATTTTTAAAACTTAAGGCCAACAAAACACGGAAAAACACAACAGTACATAAGCATAATGCAGCATTCGGTTCAGATCGTAGTCTTTTTTTTTCTTTTTTTGCTAAGAATATTCAGACCCTAGTCTACTACTACTAATATGGTGAGACAGTTGTGCGACCTAGATACATCCTTGACGTTACGTGACATAGATATCACTCGACGATAAACCCATACAAACCGCCAACATGATACATCCTTGACGTTACGTGACATAGATATCGGCGATAAGCCCATGCAACCCGCCAACATGTCCTTTCTGGAAACCTTCACCGGCATCCTAAAAGAAAAGCGGAATGTCAAGATGTGAAAAGTGGTAAAAGAGTTACTTATTTCTGATCAACATGCAAATATTCAGATTATGTCTAAAAGGAGACTCACTTTGCTGTGCAGTTTCAATACTGCAGCATTAAGTCCAAACCTAGACTACTACTACTAATATGGTGAGACGGTTGTGTGACACATGTACCACCCCAGATGTTATATGACATATATACCACCCTTGACGTTACATAATAATATACATATCTCTCGGAAACCCGCCAACATGTCCTTCCTGGTAACTTTCATTGACATCCTAAAAGAAAAATAAAAGCCTCAACAATGTCAAGTTGTGAAAACTGGTAAAAGAACTAATTATTGCGCCAATCAACATGCAAATGTTCATATTCTGTGTAAAAGAGACTCACTTTCTCATACTATTGACCAATTCATGCGCAAGAACTATATTATCAGTAATCTGTCTAGAAGATAAAAATGCAGCCTGATATGGGCTTATGAATTTTTCCATAACTTTCTTAAGCCTAGAAGCTAAAAGCTTAGAGATAATCTTATAAGACACATTACTTAAACTAATTGGCCTAAAATCAGAAGCAAGTTTTGGGTAATTAGTTTTAAGTATTAAGGATATAAAACTATGATTCATCTGCTTCAACAAATGTTTGGAATGGAAAAAAGCCTGCACCATTTTAATAGTATCTTCACCAACAACATCCCACATTTGTTGGTAAAAACTTAGAGGGTACCCATATGGACCTGGTGAAGTCCAAGGATGCATCTGAAAAACAATCTCCTTAATTTCCTCATGAGAGGGACATTTAATTAGAGCCTCATTTATCCTCCTCTGAAATGCAAGGATTAATTCTATGAAGAAGGCAGTCAGGACTAGGAGGATTAGAAGTACTACTAATATGAGAGAAATGACTTCTCATTCATCACCTATACAGTTCCTATCAGTCAACCAAATTCCCATTTTATTTTGTAATGTATCAATTTGAGTCCTCTTCTTTCTAAAATTAACCTTATCATGGAAATATCTGGTGTTTCTATCATCAAATTTTAGTATTGCAATTACAAACCAAGATCATATCAAAGCCTTTAGAGCCATATGAAGTAATGACTAGAAGATGGACGTGGCGAGATCAACATTTTTACCACGACAAGATGATGCATGATTATTTTAATCATGATATTGTGTATATTCCAATGAGGATTTTCAACGACGATTCCGCATGGGCCGCAACTTGACGCAAAGGATTATTACCGAGCTTTGTCAGGTACAATCTTTATTTAATTATCAACATGATGCACGATATGTACGAGGCTTTAGTCCCAAACAAAAGGTCATTGCGGCCCTATGTATACTATGTTACGGGGTACCAGCGGATTCCATGGATGATTACATCCGTATTGGGAAAACAACCGCCTTTAGGTATCTCAAATTGTTTTGCGAAACAATAGTCGAGCATTTTGGTCCAACATTTTTAAGAAAGCCTACCCAAGAAGATGTTCAAAGAATAACTGCAGAAAACACCGCGAGGGGTTTTCCAGGAATGCTAGGTAGCCTTGACTGCATGCACTGGACGTGGCATGCGTGTTCGGTTGAATGGGAAAGCCAATATAAGGGTCATTATCCAAAACCAACTATAATTTTGGAAGCTTCAACTAATTTGATTGTTGGTTTTGGCATGATTTTTTTGGACTCCCAGGTTCAAATAACGATCTCAACGTTTTGTATAAGTCACCATTGTTTGAAGATCTTAAGCATGGGATCGCGTCGTACTGTAATTTCACCATCAACGATCATCACTACACTCAGGGTTATTATCTAGGAGGCAAAATCTATCCAGAATGGTCAACTACGATTCAAGCTTATTGTCAGATAGGTTTTGGACCGACGATTTCGAAGGATATGAAGTACTTTAACACCCAACAAATGAAATGCAGAAAGGATGTTGAACGCGCTTTTGGCATACTGAAAAGGAAGTTCGCCATCATAGTTGGGCCGACACGCTTTTTTGATCTTCAATAAATTGAAAAAATTATGCTGACTTGTATCATTCCGCATAACATTTATGCATGGTCATTGAAGAAACCAAACATGACCCAACCTGGACTAGTTTTCCAGATGAAGATTTGAGGTCGAATCTTGTGGTGCAGCATAGGTGTCCGGCAAGAGAATATAGACTTGCTACTGACAGAATCCAAACCGGGGAACCTATGGAAAACTAAGAGAAGATCTAACTAAGCACCTTTGGGCATTAAAAGGAGCAACATACGATGCGCGGGGGCGAGGTAGAGGCAGATAGATGTTATTTTTCAATTTGGTATTGTTTATTTTAATTAATGTGTTATTTAATTTAAACTACTACTACACTTAAAATTAAAATTAAGGCAATTATATTAAAAGTAATTTTAACTAAACGATTACATTTAAATTAAACTTAATTACTCAAAAGAATTAAAATCAGTTATCAAGATTGTATTCATCTTCGTTTTCTTCTGAGGCATCATCTTCGTCTTCTTCCACATTCTCATAATGGCCAGTTTGTTGAGGGACTTGTTGTTCTGCTATATCCATTTGCTTAGTCCATACAACAAGTTGAAGTGCATTCATTGTTGAAGTGTTCAAGGAGAGTAGCTTGTTTAGCTTACAATCCCTGTAGTATTGTTCTCGTGAAAGACGACTTTTCCGTTGTTGCTTTATAGCAATATCACGGTCCCTGGCTCTATATTCTTTTATCTTCAACTTGAATTCCTTGTGCTCATCATAGTTGAACTCATTTGAACCTCCTTCTAATAATGCTCGTTGGGTTGTGTCTCTCGTTATTTTTCCATCTTTCTGACCCCCTCCTCTTCTTCTCTTGACGTTGGTGTTAACGTCTAGATTAGATTTGTGTTGTTCCTGACTACTTGGAGACCCGGTATATGGAGATCCAGTTCCTTCAGGTGAGGAAGCAGGCCCACCATTCTGAAAATCCTGCGAGATTGGACCATGTGGTGATCTTGCAGGCACTTGATTACCTTCCATCAAGTATGGATTAAACTTGTTAAGCACCCTCAAAATGGTGAAACAAGTTTCATGTTGGAAACTCATTTTGTGGGATCTTTGACATTCTTCCCGACATCTTCATTCCACTTCCGGTTCACCTTCACCACTTTTTTTGTTGCGCCACATTTGAATGATCAAAGCTACATATTCATTAACGGATGCTGAAATTGTGTGAAAACGATGAGATAACCCTTCGGCATCACGTCTATTGATGTAACCGGTTTCTTCACAAAAATTTTGTAAATTTTTTTTTTAATTTTTTTTTTCTTGATAAATACCATTGATTTGATCTAATGTATATAATACATAATTCCTACAAATTGACTCGTCTTCATCCATCGTATACTTGACACCACGAATTCTTGTGTTTCTTGGTTGTGATTGTTGTATATCTTTTTGTGTATTGTTGTGTTTCTTGTTGTGATTGTTGTTGTGTTTGTTGTTGTGATCGGTGCGATGAGGATGCCATATTTGTTAGAAATGAAATTTATAGGGATTTGTTCTGGTAGATTGAGTTGATATGAATAGTTGTGTTTGAAATAAAGGAAAAGTGAGTATTGTTATGGTATGAAATTGTGAAATTTTGAGGTAGATATGAAGAAGGTGTGAGTTTTAAGTTTGGAGATGAGGTGAATTTATAGGGTAACAAAAGGAATAGCAGCCGTTAGATGACGAGATTGGAAAGTAACCCTTGGCGGTTTTGGTCCACGCGCTGGAGGATTCACCACAGACGTTGGCGTGTGAAGTAAAAACGGGCGGTTTTGGATCACACGCCAGCGTTTGTGGTTCACACGCCAACGTGTTTGGTTCAACCGCTTGGTTGACCATCAAGAGCGCGTCTGTTCTACCGCCTCACTCAACAAACCAACAATTTTGTTGGTTTGCCCATCCGTTCTTCATGTTTGTTGAGTCCATGGTGGGAGCAAAATGAGCAAACTTCATGTTTGTTGATTCCATAGGAACTACTCTGACATGTAAGATTGGGAGAAGTGATGTAGTCAGAATATTTGATTAGGTGAGGAATTTTTCTTCATCCAAGTTTTTTCTTTTTGTTTATAAGCAAAGGCCTTCAAAAAGGTTAACAGTCTGTCTCAACTTCTGGGGATAGCCAAGTAGGAGAACAAAACCGGTACAAACCAGGCATGCCAAAAAGGAAAAAAGGCAAAAAAAAGGCAAAAAAAAAAAACAGTTGAAAGTAAAAGATAAAAATAAGAAACAATATAGGGAAATAACTAGATAGATGTTGATGCTCCAGATTGCAACTTAACAAGAGTAAAGATCATCAAGGACTATGGAGGCTTCATCCACAACTGAGATGGTTGCCAACACTACAAACAATCTAGGATACAAACCATCACCACACGATAAATCTATCAAGATAGGAAAATGCCCGGCCGACTTGAGGCACATCACAAAGGAAACGATGCACAACACATTGGTCCCAAGACCTCTGAAGAATAAACTGGTTTAAAGGAATAAAGTCATGCTTCTCAGCAGAAGAATGACAATAATAATACATGTAATAATAATATTGACTAAATTTTGTAAATATATCGAGAAAGAATTCTAAATGTTTAAAGTAATAGACCGATTGAGGAAAAAAGAAAACAATAACCAACAACGTGAGTGTTAATCCTCCAGAGAATATTTACATGAAATTTATCCAGACTGGCGCATGTAGCAACCATCCCAGATGTTCTGTCAATTTCGGCGCCTTGCCTATATTCACTTAATATAAAGTTCTTTGAATGCTTTTTCGTGCTATGTTCCCCGGTGAACCCTTAATGTTGATATGGCATACCACAAAGTTGCAATTAGCAAAGAGCTGAATTTGAGAAACACAACAAAGGAGGCGTGGCCATTCCTTAGCCCAGTAGCACTAGTGGCAAAACACCCGCCTTAAAAACCGTCACGCTCACACCGGTCGTGGTTGGGCCCATACTGTCGGCCCTAGTTTCCATCGACCAATCAGTCGCTCTAAGATATTCAAACACACATTCTTTCCACATCCAAGCAATCCCTTTGAGACCATCAACAGACTACATCTTACACCTACCCCAGATACACCAAAACGCCATGCGCCATTATCAGCGCCAACACATGTAGCCATAATTACCGCCTCAAGCCTTCGCGGACTTGTGGAATGACTAATCACATGTTATTTTTTGCCTCTTGATTTTAAATTTTAAAGGTCTTATGTCGAGGTATATAGGACGAGGCAAGAAATGTAAATCCACTTCCTTCATCATGGAAGCATGGGTTTAGCGAAATCCACTTCCTACGAGACCGGCAAGTCATCCTATTTTTAAATGTTTAAAGCTTTTCAACAGTTCCACTTTGATTGAGAGCCACAAAAAATACGGTTCAACATAAGATCCTCACGGGAAAAGGTCATTTCAGATTTCACTCGATAATTAAGAGAGAGAAAATCCACTCATACATGATTACTAAGAAAATGCTTAAAGTAACACTCCATACATGGTTCCTAAGGCCAAGCACTATGGTGAGGGATTTCGCTACACTATCCCCTAACTGTAGCGAAATCCAAGTGCTATGGTTTCCTCTCTTTAGAGAAGGGATATCCCCTAGCTACTCTACAAAGTTGATCAGATCCGATAAACTTTGTAGCGTAAAGAAATCGTTTGCTTTTTCTTTTAACTCATTCTTGTAATAAATAATTATGTTTTCATTTCTATTTTTCACTCTTTTTATTTACTTCTACTCTTTTTTTACTACATGGATACTCAGTATCCGTTTAACACTATTTTACGCGGAAACTAAGTTTCCGTGTAGTATAGCTAAGGGACGCAAAACCACCATAGTGAGGTTGGCTTCAAACCTATTTTCCTTAGCTTTAAATAAGCTATAACTAAGGAAAAAGGTCAAAAAATAAGAAAATATCTCAAAAATTTATAGATAATAAAAATTTTGGTAAAACAAGTTCAATAATTTTATTCGAAAATATCAATAAGACCCATTTACATCAAAATGTACTAGTATTTTATTTTATTTTATTTTATTTTTTGCAACAGTGTACCCTCAGGAATCAAAACAAATTTGTGATATAAAAGTACTGATATAAGTAGTATTAACATTTCGCCCATTTTATTTCATTAGTAAAGGTATTGTACTACTGATATATAAGTGATATAAATCACCCTTAAACACACACCAGATTAGCTGGCTGGGCACATAAGTTTATCGTAGCTTCTTTAAGTATGTAAACGCGTTCATTAAGCGTAAACATGAGGGTTCTCAACCAGGTAATTCTCAACAAACTTGTATACGCCCTGCGATTTTTCCTTTCCCGCTTTGATCTCTTCTTCGTTCAACACAACACCGGCTTTCGGGTGGTAAGTGCTTTTTGTCTTACAGATTGATCCTCCACCAGGAGCAGCTTCAAACTTGACTTCATTAACAATATAGTCGACCTTGTCACCAAACGCGTCGCATGCTATTACGGTGTACTTGCATTCGAAATTGTCACTGTCTTTCGAATCTAGTCTGTTCTTAACGTACTTCACTGGACCTCCTGGATTTTACCAATGAAACACAAATCACATTAAACTAACTACATATGATAATTAAAAGAGCATCGATCTAATGCGGATACGTAAACTGTATTTAATACTCCTTCCGTTCTTAAATAATAGGCTGGTTTCATGTGCAATTATTTAAGAACGGAGGGAGTATCACTTACCATCGGCGAAGTTAACTTGTTGAACACTTCCTGGTCCTCCATCACCGGAGATGAATTCAACATTTTTGATGGCCTGAGGCATGATCTTAGGCATCAAATTGTGGGCATCGAGAAACAATGCATGGAACATCCTGTGTGGGGACACAGGGCAAGCCAAAGTCTCGTCAAAGGTGATACAAGCCATTGTATATGTTGGTTTTCTGAACAAAAGCTTGAGAGAATGAACTTATTGAGATGTTATTGAATTCAGATGTGATGAGTTTGTGAAGATTATGAGTATTGTAGGCGGCCATTTATAGGTCAAGATGGTGGCTTTGAGTTAACAAAATTTCAAAGATTTTGACACTAAATTCAAATTGTGGCTACTAAATATTTCAAGCATTATTTTTTAGTTTTTTGACTTTGAAATTACTACTACCAAGTAATTATTTATTGGCCAGTTTCTAGAAGAAGAACCATTTTTTTTTTGGGGACTACTCAAAAATGGTGGGGACTATTATGTGATAAGAATATCTACCCTATAGTTATAAGGGGTGTCCTAAGGTATGGAAATGACTAACCTAACCTACCCTTCACTTATATATATATATATATATAACCACCTCCTCACATCACCACCACCTATATATATATATATATAACCACCTCCTCCCATCACCACCGCCGCTCACCACCACCAACCACACCACCACCACCACCACCGACCACCTCAAATTACCACCACCTCTATATATAGCTTAATTTAAATTATTAACAAAACAAAATCAAAATCAAAATTATAACAAACCCATTACTTTTCATTCGTTTTCCGTTGAAAAAATGAGAAGTAATCATCAAAATGAGTTGAAAATGGTTGCAGAGAGAAGTTCGGCTAGGAATTATGTGAAACAGTTTGTCGAACTTGCCAAACTCAGATTTAATGGAGTTTTTTCTTTCAGAGAAAAGTTCGGTTACCTCGCAAAAAAAAATTCGCAGCCGAACTTTTAGTTCGGTTAGGTCGCAACTTTTTTTTTTCCTTTTTCTACTGGCCGAACTTTTAGTTCGGTTACGTCGCAATTTTGTTCTCCTAACCGAACTTTTATCTGAAAACCTATATATTGAGTTCGGTAACGTCAAATTTTTTTTCCCAGACGAACATTTGGTTCGGTTACGTCGCAATTTTTTTTTCCTAGCCGAACTTTTATCTGAAAGCAAAAACTCCATTAAAGCTGAGTTGGGCTACCTGTGTTTTCAAAACCATTAGCCGAAATACACTTGCAGATGAGTTCGGCTACCTGTTCTTCAGATGTCCTAGCCGAACTCTATTTCCATGGTCGAAATCAGTTTATAAATTTTTCATTTTTTCGAAATATTTTGCCAATTCGAGCAACATTAACTAAATTTGAAGTATACCCAAGTACCCAAAACCCTCATTTCAAAATCAACCATCTTATTAAAAAATAAAAAAAATAAAAAAACAAAAACCCGTTCTTCTCAAAAATTATTCTTTAAAAACACCCAAGTAATTAATCATTATACTAATACTAATTAATCATTACACTAACTAATTTAATTACCAAGGGCAAATTTGGTATTAAAAAAACTTAGATAAGGGGTGACTCATCATTACTTCTAATATCCACCACAAAAAATGGAAAGTAGTCCCCCACCATTTTTGAGTAGTCCCCGAAAAACGGTTCTAGAAGAAATGGTACTAACAAACTAAGCCCAAACTCGGCTGAGTTTTTGATACCTAGGCCTCGGAGCCATTTAATACTAGAAACTAGAGTAGAAACTAACTGTTACAAGAAACTGGAACCATTTTTTTCCTGGCGAGATTGGGGTATACCCAAACTAAGTATAAATGAGGGGGACATGGTGTGTCATTATTAAAAAGTGTGATTTTACTTTAATACCCTTGAAATAATTAAATCTTAAAAATAAATTCATTTCTTAATTTCATTAACCATAAAATTAAAAAATAACCAACTCTTAATCTTCTCGAATTCTTCATCTTCATCTTCCATCAACCAAACCCATATAAAAATCTCAACTTTGATTTTCCAAAAAAATGTTGACTCTACCAATGAAAAGAAGACTATAAATGATGTTTAAACTTAAACCCATCATTGCAATGTGATTTGATTGTTATATCGGAGTCTAGAAATCGAAATTTATGATAAAGTCTTCAAGAAGTCGTGACATGCATATCTTGCCGACTTTTCATAACAACCACCTTAAAAATTTTATGTAGGTATATAAACTATATAAGGGTATTTTTTCTATACCATATGGATACCCAAGTATTTCTTGAAACCTTGCATCCACCAATAAATTTTTTTATGTCATCTTGTATGTCAAAAAACAAAAGTATCCATGAAGATATTTTCAGCCAAACTATATGAAATGCGACTTTTCAACTTTCAGAACTAAAAGTGTTGATTTATTCTTTGATTTTGAGTATGATTTCATATAATGATTTGCAAATCATCAAAAATCATCCCACAAAAAGTCAATCAAAAACAAAATTTCATAACTTAAAATTCATAAGTTTAAACTATTCAATCAATTTAAACTTAATTAATTAATCTAATCAAACTTTTAGTGTTAATTTTTTGCCATTTTGAAAAACTCACCCTTTTACTTCAAAAACCCTATTTTGTCTCATTGGGTTAAAAGTTTGAGAACCATCTCGCGGGATTTTTGGGAACCACCCCATTTTGGAGTGGGGTGATGATTTTTTTTCCAGTAGGTCATGTGGAAGTAAAGTAAAACACCTCTTATCCAATTATTTACTTTAATACCAAAATCACTCCTTCTAATTAAATTAGTGTAATGATTAGTGAGTTAAGTTAAGCTAATTAATGATTAATAAGATTAAATTAATAAGTTGATTTTGTTTGAAAGAAGGATTATTGTGAGGGAGAAGAAGAGGGTTTTGGAAGAAAAAAATGTACATCTTTCTGTTTTACGAGCCACAACCAGAGTACGATGTATTGGGTACACAGGGATACTTCAAATTTAGTTAATGATGCTTGAATTAGCCAAAATATTCCTAAAAATGAAAAAAATTACAAATTGATTTCGGGGTAAAAAAAGTTCGGCTACTCTGAAGAACATGTAGTCGAACTTATTTGTAAATATAGTTCGACTAATTTTTAATTTAACGCAGGTAGCCGAACTTAGCTTTAATGGAGTTTTCGCCACCAGAGTATTAACTTCCGCTACCTTTTCTTCTCCGAACTCTGGAAGATATTTGTTCGGCATGTTCGCAAAGTTGCCTATAAAGCCAAACTCTTTGTTCGGTTTAGTAGACAAAATATCGACTTAACCGAACTCAATATTTGCTTATACAAAGAAGAGTACGGTAAAGAAAAAAAAATACGACTTAAGCGGACCTAACTATCGCTATACAAAGAAGAGTTCGGTTAAGAAAAAAAAATTGCGAGTCAACCGAAGTGTCTCCATTTTTATTCCTAGGAACTTTTTTTTTCTTAACCGAAGTGTTCTTCGTGTTCTTCATCTACAAAAGTTCGGTTAGAAAAACTAGGGTTTTCTAAAAAGTCTCTTAACCGAACTAATATATGTATCTTCCATCTTTATCGTATTTTGTTGATTACTACTCAAATTTTACAATAAAAAACGAATTAGTAGGAAATACCAATAGGTCCTAGGAATAATATATTAGGATGAGTTTGGTCCAGTTGACTCAGTCAACTATCTGTTTGGTCCTTTTTGAAAATATAAATTATAGTTTGGTCCTAGGGTGACGTCATGGATGATGTAATTGTCATCATGTAATGGCAGAAATATCCTTTTGGGACCACATATATACAAAAAATCAATAGAAAATATCTCATTCTAAGATTTACTTTCTATCTCCTCTCTATTTTTAGATCTAGTTTCTTTCCTCTCCATTTTTTTTCTTTTTCTGCAGCTGCAAGAAACGAAGAAGATTTGGGTTTTTTCTAGGGTTTTTGATTTGCAGAGATGATGAAGACGATTTGCAGACATGATAGAGACGATGAATCATATAAAGATTATGAAAACGACGACGATGAAGATGCTTCTTTTGATTATTTTTTTGCTACTGTTTTGATGTTTTCTATGGTGTTGAAGACGAAGATGATGATCTTTTGTTTGTTACTCGTGTTTAAGATCTCGATTGTTGATGTTTTTCGTGTTGATGATGATTTATGTTTGTTGCTCGTGTTGAAGATCTTGATTTTGATGTTTGTTGCTCGTGTTAAAGATGAAGATTTGTTGCTTTTGAAGATGATGATGTTTGCTGCTGCTGTTGAAGACGACGAAGATGATGAAGATGATGCTGCTGCAGTTCATTTCTGTAATGAGCTCTAATTTTTATGGGTTTTTATCAGGAGTTCATTTCTGGAATGAACTCTGATTTTTATGGGTTTTTATCAGGAGTTCATTTCTGGAATAAACTCTGGTTTATATAGGTTTTTATCAGGAGTTCATTTCTAATATGAACTCTGGTTTATATAGGTTTTTATCAGGAGTTCATTTCTGGAATGAACTTTGGTTTATATGTTTTCTGAAAAATTAAGTAGAAATTAACAGGAGTTCATTTTGACGAATGAACTGCCACAAAAAATAAGTAGAAATTAACACGGAAGGGTACTTTGGTCCATTTACTATTTTTAAATAATTATGGACCAAATGAAAAAGGTGATTTCTGAAAGGACTAAACAGACATGGGACCACCTAAAACAGGACCAAATGATATTTCTCCCTTAAAAATAATGGGTTTGTAGGAAAAAGAAAAGAAGATGAAATAAATTTCAAACTCGAGAAATCGGCGACGACGAGTACCGGTTAAAAAAGTGAAGAAGAGAAAAAGATAAGATTTTTTTTTTTTTTCAAACACGGGAATTCGGCTAGGTGATGGGTACGGTTTTGATTTTTTTGATTTAGAATAGGTAAAGGGTAGTTTAGTCATTTCCGCACTTTGTAGGTGTAACCAAAATAGCCTTAATAATCATGGTCCCCTCCAAAATGGAGCTTTGCCCAGAAAATGGTTCTAAAACTATTAGTCTACTTTTAGGTGTAACCAAGATACTTTCCTTTTTAATCATGGTAAAAAATTGGACAAATAGAAAAAACAAAAATATCACTTATTATCACTAATTATGAAATTAAAAGAGTATTATTAAGCCATTAAGTCGGTGAGTAGTGGGTTATGTGTATCCGAGTATTTATAAGTCAAGATGGTGGCTTTGAGTAAACAAAATTCTAAAGATTTTATAACCCTAAATACAAATTGATTGATGGTGCTGAATTATTATCGACGATTTTGAGTTCTTTGACTTTGAAATTACTACTAGACTAGAGTACCTAGCAGTTATTGTAGGGCCCGTTTCCAGAAGGAGTGGTTATAATAAACTAAGCCCAAACTCAGTTGAGTTTTGATACCTGGGCCTCATAGCCATTTACAAGAAAATTATACTGCTATTCTCCGTTTCCGGAAAAGTGATACTTTTATTTTTCATTTCTGCTTAGAAAAAAGTAAAAGCATTATGAAACTAAAAGAGTACCATTGAGCCATTAAGTTGGTGAGCAGTGGATGGCATCCACATAAGTCGAATACATGGCGGGTTTTAAGTTTGGCCGTCGTGTTTAACCAAATACCCAACAGATTTGCATCCAATGGATGACTGAATCGCGTGTATCAGCATTGGATCACATTATAGGATGCTCATCACATTATAGGATGCTCGTGAGATTCAAAATTAAATCGTGTGTATCAGCATTCGATCTACATTCCATCAGACAAGCATGTGCACAACGTGTTGCTATTAACCTCAATAATCTCATCTCAAGCCAGCATGCACGCAAACCATGCGCGCACACGTATGCCCACCGCAGTGAAAGGAGACGAGTTTTCTGGCCAACATCGCGGTCCCAAGAACTGTCGTCATATTATCATCATCGGTAGCATCAACATCACCTTTGCTGTGCATTTAGCCTCTTCCCATTCATGATTATAAAGGGCAAAAAACAAACATCACCTAATCTCTTTTCTATTGAGAACCACAATTTTCTTTTGATTCCTTTCTTACAAGTTAGTGTTCCATGTCTTACAAGAAACCAATCAATATAATGTGTGAAAGAATGTCCACAAAGTGGGTATTATCCTGAGACAAAAGCTATATTGGTTTTCTCTTTTTCCTTTTGACTAAAATGAAATCATAGCATTGGCAATTACTTTACGTACCTATCTTTGGTTTTTTTGGACGGCTTTCGGATATTCAGTCATGTCCCATCCCTACACTGCTACTTAGCTTTCTCTGCTCTCAATTACATACATTCTTGTCCAGACAAGCCATACTTCTAAGGCATATTTAGTCCAGCCATACTTCTAAGGCATATTTAGCTTTCTCTGCTCTCAATTACATATTTAGTCCAGCCATACTTCTAAGGCATCTTTGCTGCCTCAACCTCATCTACATACATTCTTGTCCAGACAAAAACAAGCCTCACTATAGCTAAAAAAAAGAAAATTCCTAATTACCCTAAAAAGCTAATGCAGCTAGATGTTTCAGCAGATTTTCGATTAACTAGACTAAGACCTTGTAACGGACGGGAAAATACAGGGCCTATGCAGGGGTTAATTACAGACTGCGGGATTTGGAAATCTGACAGACTTAAACTGCCAACAACACACTACCACTAAAGCTAATAGATGCACCCAAGAGATCTAAGATTCCTAGGAACCAGAACGAATCCTAGAGATTCATATTTTCAGATTCAGTGTTTTTCCATATTCTCTTGGTACAATCAGATATTTACCCTTCTGAGTTGCGTAGTCATCAAAATCGCCTAATCTACGCAGTGCTCCTAATTCTTAGCTCTCCCACTCTCTCTTCCTCTTTTTCCTAAAAGTAGATTCCTAAACTGACCCACACTTTTCACCTTTCAAATATTCCCTCTCCCTACCCAAGTACACATATAAATACACATTTCTGATTCTTATTCATTCTGCAACTTGAAATCTCATTCAGAAGAGAAGTTCCCCTTCTTTTCTTCGCCTTAATCATGGTTCCTGAATTAGAGGTATGCAACATATCAAATACGATACAGATCATCACAAACATAACAAGATTGTCGAATCAATAAGATATATCTATTTCATTTTATTCTAACTTCTGATACAAATATATCTAACTGTTGGTTTCTTACTGATCTTACAGAAACCTCGAGTGACTGAAATATATGTCCGAATGGACTGTAATGGATGTGTGCAGAAGATCAAGAAAGCTTTGAGTGGCATTAATGGTAATTACCTTTGTCATACACCATTATCTAATTCTGCTGTATATATTCTCTTTTTGTGTTTTTTCTTAACTAGACCTTAATCAAAAGTAATTTTGGACAGGCATATATGACACACATATTGATTTCCCTAAACAAAAGGTGACAATAATAGGATGGGCTGAACCTGATAAGATCATCAAAGCTATAAAGAAGACCAAGAAAATTGCTACTGTTTGCAGCCACACTGAACCTACAGAGTCTACTCAACCCCCTACAGAACCACCTCCCCCTGAAGCTGCTGCAGCTCCTGATGCAACAACCTCTCCTACAGAACCTCCACCGGCTGAAAACTCACCACCACCAGAGCCTCCGAAAGACCCACCACCTCCTGAAAACCCAACTCCACCAGAGAACACGACGCCCGAGACGCCAACACCACCACCACCAACACTAGAGAACCCACCCCAACCTAAGGATTTGGAACAAATTCATGTTATACACCACCATCATCCACAGGATAACAGATATGGGTACAGTAGCTTTCGGAATGATCAGCAGATTGATCATGGACACTGGCAAAGTTACCCTCATGAACTTAGAACAAACCAACCCATGTATGCCACTCATAGCTACAACAACTACACACCTTCACCATATGTCCCTAGGTACTACTACCAGAGTGCCCGTTCACCTCCACAACCCACAGATTACAGAATGGAAGAACACTATAATGGAGAGTATCGAAACTATGACACTGTCAACAGTAATGGGAATACCATTACTTCAATATTTAGCGACGAAAATCCTAATGCATGTACAATCGTCTAGATTGCAAGGAGGGATGAGTGTGTAAAAAGGGATTCTCTTTCTTTTGCCGCTAAAAGAGAATCTTAATTAGCCAGATATAAAAAGAGACGACTAGAGTAATGAGTACAGTAACAGAGGTAGCAATAATGAATGACCTGTACGTAACGAATAAGACAATATGGATACTATCTGGTGTTCATCTCGTATGAAAGAATAATGCAATATATATATTCATGAACTATGTTCTAGTTTTCTATTTTGGAGTACTGTTTCCCAATTTACTGTCATCCTAGAATATGTCTAACAGCAGAACAATCAGCAGGTTAGCAACTTATTTCAACAGAACAATCCCTTGCTGCTCACCAGCATATTTTTTTGGGTGGAAATTTTCATATGTATGAATTAATGGGCTCATGTAAGTATGTAACCTAAAATGACCTTAAATATCTCACAGTAACATCATTATAGTAATTTTTCCTTGGTAAAGTAAAATTATGCTAAGAAAATTACAAACATAAGACAAACAACTGTCATGGATTACAAAATGGCCCAAAGAACAGCATGGCCAAAACCTGAACAAAATTTTAAGCTGGTGTTACCAGATTGAT
Organism: Papaver armeniacum; assembly: GCA_023531295.1. Taxonomy (NCBI): domain Eukaryota; kingdom Viridiplantae; phylum Streptophyta; class Magnoliopsida; order Ranunculales; family Papaveraceae; genus Papaver; species Papaver armeniacum. The sequence goes on from JAJJWW010012787.1 coordinate 211,569, forward strand.
GACTCTCGCATCTTTTGTCGCTCATTTTTTATAATTTAGTGCGCAAAACCAGCTGTAATGCTAGTGTTGTACATCTTGGGCCCCATTGAGGCAACTCGTTACATTCACATCAGATAAGGTACCTGGTAACGGCAAAAAAATAAAATGGAAAGCAACGATAAGCTACACAAAATCGATGGTCAATAAAACAAAAGCAAATGACAAAATTAACTAAAGAAAAACTACATAAGGACATTTAGATATTTCACGGAGCAGTCCAGGGGAATTTAGTCAATATGTGGAGCAACAGGCATCTGACATCCGTCATTTGAAAATAATGAAATTAGAAGGGAAAATAAAAATAGAGTAAAAATAGCACTGTCAAAATGATAATACGATCTATTCTTCTGGACAGTATTATCCAGAAAGAAAGAGACAATAACAGAAAACATCACAGGATTTTAACTTGCCATTACCTCCTTCAGTGATGCCCTTAAGTATCACTATCGCTACCAGATTCATCTTCATCATCATCACTCTGATCAGACTGATCTTGGTTTGATGATGCATGTGTTGTGTCCTTACCACTTTCAGATTCATCTTGCCCATACACAAATCCTATACCTTCATCATCATCTTCATCGTCATCATCACTCTCATCAGACTGATCATGGTTTGCTGATGTGTGTGTAGTTTCCTTCCCGGTCTTGTCAATCTGCAACAACATAAGCCTGGTTACCAAAAAAATTTATTAAAAACAAACAATTTCTTCAGAAACTAGATATGCCAGACCTTTGCCATCGCAAGTTGCATGCGACCCGACAACTGTAGCAAAGGTTGAACAGCTAAACATTTTGATTCTGTCATCTGAGACAAGAAATAAGACAGTCAGTGCTGTAGTACGATATATTATTGGTAAAGTCACAAACATACAATGACAAACGATCAACTACAACTGTAAAGTTAAGACTTTGCAGCAATTTTACCTTGTGCAAGGAGTCCAGCAACTGTGAAGAGGGTTCTTGGGATATGACATAGGAGCTGTGATTTACTAGTATACTACAAATCCATGGTAGAACATATTTTGCACTGCCTGACCTGTTAAAGACAAAAGATTTTAGTTAAAACCTCCATGGGTGTCCTACATTTTTATGCCAAATGAAGAGGATTCCCCAACTACCACATATACTAATAAGTAATAATCCATATATAATGTTACTCTATGTAGAAAATAAATAACACACACCTTGATTTCCACAGGGTCACCAAGAATGTCAGCAACTTGTAGGCATCATGAGGTGATAAAGACATAATATTTGCTTTTATCTGGTGAGGAATATATAGAAATTCAACACAGCCTTCATTAGCACATACAAAAATAAAAGTGGTGATTACAAAAACTTTGATTAAGAAACTAACCTTCTTTGGAGGGATATTAGCTTTAAAATTGCCATCAATGAGCATGGTAGAACTCATTAAGTCTTTAAGAGCTGACTGTTCATCTTCATTACTAAGAACTTTTAATGATCTAAGCCGATTCTCCATGCTTGATGTGTCAATCTCATCATTTTTTTCTTGGTCATCTGTAAAAACTCCCAAATCAGAGAGCATACAAATTTACACTAACTGCAAGATAAATCATTTGCTAAGGTCATAAACTACAAACGACCAAACACCTTAAGAATTCTTGACCTTACCATCTATTTCCAAAGGTTTAGTTTGGCTGGTTTTGCTGATGATACCATCGGTCATCTCTTCGTCGGTATCAATACTAGAAGGCCGACGCCTTTTTTTCATTTCCTTGAAATTATGAAGCTTCGGATGAAGTGTGGCATCTTCAGCATTTGCACGGTCTAACGCAGTTACTGTAAATAAAGGAAAAAGCACAATCAGAAATTTATGGAAATATGTTAGCATATTTTGTTCGTTGAGATAAGAGACTTTTCTATAAGTTTTAGCTTTAATGCAGTAACGTGAAGTTTTTACAGGTTTCAACAACAGTCCCTACAGGCTACAGGTAACCATCAAAAACTCTAGGAAAGGGAATGTGTATAAGAAGAAAATATATCCAATTAACAAGGACCATACCTTCAGTGTGTAAAACTTGCCCTTTCTTGTGCAATTGTTCCAATGGCAGAAGAACTCCCTCCTGGGTACTATTTAACATAATGTCTGTACCATATGTAACTAGCATTTTCTCAAACGAAGGTTTTACTATAGAACCATACACTAGATATACTTGTGTTGAACCAGGTTTCACGATCCCTTGTAACTCTGCAGCAAATATCACAGGTAATGCGCTGTTCTTTGAGAAGTGACCCTCAGCAGATGATGAGATTCTTGTTGGCTTGGCATTTCGTAATTCCTCAACATGTCTGCCATACCAGAAGTAACAGTGACCCACTTCGGAGATGGCTAAGACGTAGATTCCTGCATCATCTGTTTGCCCACTCACTTTGCACTTACAATCTAAGAAGACGGCAGGATGATCCATGGAAAGAACACAGCTGGCAGGCTTCCTTTTGCTGCCATCTATCTCCCATAGGGCAACATATCTTTCCCCAGCAGCAGAAGAAAGAACGTATTTCCCATCTTCACTGAATATCATACAACGAACAGTACCCTATTGAAACAGTATACGCTTTTAATATGATTTACGAAGGAAAAGGAAATAGATGAAAAACCAAACATAAAAAATTGTTTGCACTCACAGGGTGGCCTGAAAATTTCTGTATCTTTTTGTTATTAGAACAATTAAAGACCTTCAGTTGAGCAGCTGCAGTTGCTAATTTCCTTCCATCTGATATAAAAGAAGAGAAGACAATTAGTGCCATAAAATTCAACAAACCGCCAGAGATTCCACATGCAGGAAGTCAGTAAATAAACCACAAAAACAAGAAGATATCACAGAAATGCATTAGCAAAGCGTAGATAAAGACCGATGCAAACTTAAGACACGAATCCAAGAACATACCAGGTGAGATGACCATAGAGGATATCGCTTTCGCAGAAGCTTCAAATTTCTCCAATAAGTTACCACTGGCAGGATCAGTTTTGCAAACCATACCATCAGCACCTGCAGAATATACGCAGGAACTCTCTGAAGAAAAGGAAACAGCATTGACACCCCTGAAAATTAAAAAAAAAAAAACATTCAATTTGTGTTAACAAAAACCTTTTTCTACTCAAAACCTACCTAACGAAACTACCACATAACTCACCCAGGATGGCAATCATTTGATCTCCATTTCAATTGCCCGGACGATACATCAAGAGCTATAACGTCACCACTACCCGTTCCCGCAACTAACAGCGACTGCCCAACCTTCTTTTTCTTCTTCTGAAACACAAATAACCAAACAAATTTCATTCTCAAAAAGTCTGCAAACTTTAAAACACCAGGACCTAATAGTTTCACAACTAATTAAGCTTGAAATCGAACAAGAGTGACGAACCTTTCTCTCCAAATCTAACCATTTCATACATGTATAATCAAGTGAAAGATGCCCACTTCCTGATTCTTTGTATAACGATGTACCATCATTAGTCTCCATAGCAGTCGACGCAATGTCTGCGAATTGTGTCTGGACCTGACCTTTAATAGTATCCCAAACCTGAAACGAAATAAAAAAAACTCTCATTTATACACAACATCCAGAATCGAAATCCCAGTAAGTGGCTGAGTGATTTAATCAATCAGCGCCTTTGTGAGATTTTTATTTACCTTAATCCGACCATCTCCAGAACTAATTGCAAAGAAATCCGAAGAAGGACTAAATGATGTCAAAATATCTTTGATATTTTGTGAAGAAGAACCCATATTCCTGCAAACAACAATTTTTTTGAAGATTATTTCACCTATGTTGCCCTAATATCTCGAATACAAAAGCCTAGCGAATCAAAAAAAAAGATCAAAACTCTGAAAGATAGTGGTCGGACTGTACCTGGGGTTTTCCTTCCTGATGCCCATTATCTTGAATCACTATTGAATCTTCTTTGTTCAGAGAAAATCTGGAAACAGGGAGAAGAAAACGGCGGGAACTAAAACCCTAGCTAAATCTTTTGGTCTGCTTTTGCTCCTTTTTGTTTTCGCTAGTGCAGCAGAGTTAGTAGTGTTAGGGAATCAAAGTTTTTGACCGGGTTCGGGTTTAGGGTTTTATACGGATTGATCCAAACACTAAGTTCCATTTGCTATACTAGGTGGCCTACACTGGCATAAATTTCCATTTGCTCTACGTGGTGGATTGCAAACTAGTCGAGCCACCGGGGGAAATGGTTCGGCCGTCGAGATGCTATCGAGGGATTTTGATTATAAAGCCAACGATAAAGACTCTATCATTTGCAATTTTGTATGTTTCGCTGGATGAAAACTATCTATCTCCAATGGCTCTTTCTCTATCGTCTATAAATAGATAATTTTTAAGCTCAACTTCTACACAAAAATTTCTCTTTTTCAAACTCGTAGAAAATTTCAAAATTTATCAAATGGCGGAATTTTATACTAATTTGATTTGGCAGCTCAACTTGATTTTGAGTACGTCGTACTTCAAGTTGCTCTTAACAATATTGATTTTTCTAGAGTAGTACTTCAAGTTGCTCTTAACAAGGTATGTGATAGTTATAAAGAAATAGTAAAAAGCAAAGAATTCTTGAAGTTTTGAATATTAACAAAGTCAATCATGCGTCTAAAATACAAAGAAGAGTTCAAGGAAAAGACAAAGTAAATTTAAAAGTTAATCATACTAGTCAGAAGAACAAAGGAAAATCTCCTCAAGAGCCATCGAATGAAAGTTTATTGAAGTTAAGAAAACCAGGAGGTTAAAATTTGTTAGAGATTTTTACTCAAGTCTTTTATTTAAGTTTTTTTCGTCCACATTTATATCTTGTAAAATGGTGTAGTATTATTAATTAATTCAAAAAAAAAATTAATTCGAAGTTCATATATTATGTAAAAAGGCGCAGTTGTTAATGACTTGTTAAAATAAGAAGTATCTTTGAAAACTAGCCTTTATTTTTAATTCTTCGATACTTAATTTAATTAAGAAATTAAGAAAAGCTAAAACTTACATTTAGACTAAAGTTGAAAATTCATAAATTAAAACAACAAGACTGGATTATATTTGGGCAACACTTTTAAGATTCCATAACAACTTCCATATTGGAAGTGTGTTCCGTTCATATGGAGGCACTCCATCTGACACCTTTCAGTGTCCATTAGCCCTTCACAATTCCTTAGGATTAGACCGACTCGCATTACCCGAGCAATATACAAACTTACTTCCTTATTGATGACATTGAAGTGAGCAGTCAATCCGCTCACATCACGGTTATAGAGGTTCATTGTCTCTTCTTGAATTCTGAAATATGTTGTCCCATAATGACTAGGCTTGTTGATGCGCACTATTGATACAATCTTGAGCAAAATAAACATAATTCCGACAAATGAATTTATTTTTGGGGACATTAAATTTTGCACCCCATTTTATTCTTGGGTTTTGCACATTGACTCGGTTAACACATCTTTGATTATCGGTGGCATGTTGGTTTTCTATGAACTCGCCCATGTTAGAATTACGAAAATTTAAAGAGTTTTGAGAGGTATGGAAGAATGTGAAATTATGAGAAGCATGGAAGGTCTGTTTGGCATGCTAGTATTAGCGAGATATTACCAATTACATGTAGTTGTAATGTCATGCATAAGAACTACATGTAGTTCAATGTTTAGTGTTTGGCATGAAAATAGTTTGTACTACAAAGACGAGATTGTAACATTAAATCTAATTACAAGAAAAATAAAGGGAAATTTGCTATTTGGTCTTAAGCCCATATACTTAGTTATAGTAGGGTCCAATCGAAATTTTCTTTTATCTGGAGGTCCAAAATTAATTAAAACATGGAAATGACCAGAATACCCATCGTTCCCAAACGTGTGTACTTACACGCCTCTAATATCATTCGATATTCTTCTCTCTCTCATAAAAAAACCCAATCTATGTCTTCCTCCTCTCTCTTCGTTTTTCCTTTCTCTTCACTGTTCTAAAAGAAGTTCTTGTGATTCAATAAGAGAATCACAAACCAATGTAGATTTCGATCTAAGAGAAACCAATACTCAAAAATCCAAACCTAGATTTCAATTTTCCAAAATGAATCAAGTTTTTTTTCTAGATCTACGAAGATAGTACTGCTCCCATATAAGAAGAAGATGATTACGAAGAATCACCAACACCAAAAACCAAATCAGCGAGCAAAAAATAAAAAAATAGTACTGAAATCAGTAGCGGAGAAAGGTATGAATCAGTAGTACATATATGCTGTACTGAAAAAACCTAGTTTATTTTAACCAATATGATACATCACTGTGTATAAGATGGTTTATTAGCTTTTGACTGTTCAAATCACTAGTACATAACTCAAAAACCGATGAAAATCATCATAAGTGACATGCGGTTTTGTGTTTGTAGTTTGTGTTTCTGGCATATAGATTTGCGAGTATGTACATAACTCAAAAACTGTTAAATAACAATCAAAAGTGACATGTGGTGTGTTTTTATTGGTTTCCGACACATAGATCCACCAGTATATATATACTGAGGTAAAAAATCACTATGTTGTTTATGTACACAAAAAATCACTATGTTGTTTATTTTTGGTTGATGAAATAATGATCCAGCAATACATATCTCTAGTATTATGAGATAGGTGTTTTTATGCTTTCATTGGATTTAGGCACTATGAACATCAAGTGCATAACTCACATAATGAATAGTAACCATTATTATGCTTTCACATCTGATTTTGGGTGTTTTATGCATATGAGTATGCAGTACATAAGGCCAATACTTATTATGTAATATTGGTTATGCTTCCATATAAGATTGTTTGTGCTTCTTGCACATAGATTTTCCAGTACACAACTCAAAAACTGTTGAATAACAATCAAAAGTGACATGAGTTTTTTTTCCCCTTTCACCGCATACCAGTACATATATGCTATACTGAGGTATAACAGTGCTTTTGTACTCTAAAATCATTATGTTGGTTTATAAGATAATGATCTTGGGTATGTAGTATATAAGGCCAATACCGATGAGTGTGTTTATGCTTCCATATATGATTGTGTTTAAGTAACATTGTTTATGCTTCCATATAAGATTGTGTTCCAGACATGATGTTTGTGCAATGCATAAATGCTATACTGAAACAAAACTAATTAAAATTTTGTTGGGAAAATCTGGTACGAAGTTGTATAGATCTGAACACAAAGCCTTACATACTCTAGTACGCAACATGAGATCGTGTGGATATACTTTGAGTGATGCGTAATTACAAAAGATAGATGAAGCATCTTTATCCGCGGACTTCCTGATGTGGTTGTGATAGTGGTAAATAAAGTGATTCGATTCTCGAACTTGTGAAGGATTTTTTTTTAGACTTAAATTCAAAACTAAAATAGAAAACTCACTAATAATTATAGCAAACACTGAAAAAGTTGATATCAATATTAAAAGAACATTGAGGCCAAGATTCCACTATTTTCCAAGTTCAAAGCGATTTAACCCAATATTTATATTCATGCAATTTTCTCGTTCAATTTGATTCTAAACTATTGCAACAAGTAGATTCTCAAAATAACAAGTGTAAATCCGAAGCATAGAACATCAAAAACCTAGGTCCAAGTATGCTCTATCAAAAGAAATAACAATTGTTTAAGAAAAATCATTCAAACAATTTCCGATCAAGGCAAATAATCATATAATAATTGCAAATAAATAGATAAATAAGAATATACCACTTTTTGTTGGAAAAATAGCTTCCTCTATCGCCTCAGAAATGGGGTTTAGCTCCTCATATTAATCATGATATCAAAATATGTGTTTATGGCTCAAAAGATGATTAAAAGGATGAAAAGTAATAACACGGCCGATTTGCAACTGTGTGAGTGTGTTACAGAATCTCTGTTACAAAGGAGAACAGTAACTAAAGACCACAGTTGATAAACGATATGTAAGTTCTAATGTTGAATAACGATAGTTTTCTGCGACAGATGCTCGTGCGTCTTATGTTCTTCGTGTTCTTGGTATTGCAGCAGCAGAAATAAAACTCCAACTCGTGATTTCAGCGTTCTGTTCTCTTCTAAACTTCCCCCAAAGTCTCGTCCCGTCTCTATGACTCATACCAACTCCTTATATAGCCAGCAGACCCTAACAAACCCGAGTTACTCTCTTCTTTTGTTCGGCAGAAAGTCCCGGGATTTTCTTTCCCGTCCAAGCTTCTCTACACGGTTATACGCTGTAAAATCCTTCCAAATTTATTCCAACTTCTATATTTGATAGATACGAATCATCTCAGGACTTATCTTCCACGATTCTTCCAAATTTATCCTAGCAGAAACCCGTAACTTTTCTTCTCCCTGTTTCGCTCCTACTTGATGATTAAGCCCAATGTGATCGACCTAAACACACACACCAACCCTGTTTTGCTCTAACAGGTCCATCCCAACAAAAAACAGCCCTTGAATCTCTTCAAATCCGATCCATGAAAATACGCACAATCTGCAACTAACTTTCCCGCCATTTTTGGATTTCAAATGAAGAAGATGGTGTGCCCCATATCCTCTGATGGGGTGCCTTTAGCAGCTGACTTGGGGGTGTCCTTAGGGTTCCCCTTAGTAATTTGGGTACCCTTTATCCATAGTGAGAGTCCGAATAGCAAGTGTCCTCCGGGCGCTTTTAACAACTTTTCGAGCCGATTTTTCCAAAATGTTTATTGGCCAAAAATACCTACACACATAAAACACCATAATAAGTACCAAAAATGAGCATTATTAATATATAGAATCGAGACAAATTAGACACAAAAATGTGTCTATCACTTCCCTTCAAGCAATGGACACTTACGGAAGTAAAGCCAGAATCATATGGAAGTAAAGGTGCTCAATGCTAGAAGTGTATATTAGATCTATTGTGAAAAAAAAAATACTACAATGTATGTTGGTTGTACTAAAAAACACAGTTAAAACTCAAATCAATTTACATTTGAGCATTTTTTTTATGCAGATATTGTTTTATTCTTTTAACTTTATGGTGTTCATTTGGTAATGCTCACTCAATGTATGTATGTGATATATTTCAGTGTATAGCTGCTGCACTGCTTTAATTAGTTTGTTGTACTCCAAAAGAATAGAGTGTGGTTCCAAGCATAGGTTGCCTATGTCCACGGGTGAATCCCCTTGGGGAATGATTTTGTATTCATAATCAAATTACATTGTCTATTTTTCCCCTCCTATTTGCTACCTTCCCCCACCTGATTTCTGCTCTCCCCTATTTATACAGTTCCATATCTAAATATAAACATAAATTACATTAACTGCTCATTCATGTCTCCATCATCAATTCTGTATTTAAAGCAATTTTGGAGTTAATTATGCATGTATGAAACTGTTGCAATTAGTACTGCATGGCAGAAACTGCTGCATTTAGCACTGCATGGCTGAAACTGCTGCATTTAGCGCTGCATGGCTGAAACTGCTGGAATTCAATTCGCATGGTTTGCTTCTTTGAATTGATTACGATGAAATCGCACATTTATGCTTCCATGATAAATTTCGCATAAATAATGGCCGCGGTATTGGTGGACATTTTTGGCGGAACAGTGATCCGCATGGGTAGGGGCGCTTGATGGTTGACGGACATGATGGGTTTGGCGGTGTGGATGGAGGTTTATCGGGGCATGGTTGGAGGCGGTTGACGTTTAAGAAGAGTTTTTTGGCTGGGAATTGGTTAGCAGCATTACTAGCTACAAGACTGAAAATTGGCTAGGAGTGCGACTGACTTCGTTAGTTGACCGATGGTTGACTTTGACTGTTGACCGACCATTGACTTTGACCATTGATATTGACCGGAAGTTGACTTTGATAGTTGACCGACTTTGACCATTGACCGGTCTGTGCAGACTGGTGGGCTGCCTTGGTTGACTGGTTAGTGGGCTTGGATGAGGACCAAAAGATGATTCAAGTATCAATTTGGCCCGTTAAATGGTATTTTTACTTATGGTACAAACATCGCCCCCTCTTAGCCTCAACTTGTTGGGGTTAAGAAAATTTCGTATTCTTAGTCAATGATAAAACTCGCCCCAAGTGTGGACTATTGATATGGAGGTGATTGGCGAACTTCCCTTGTTGTTTGCGGAGATCAAGACGCCCAAGAGTAAATTTAAATTCTTTGAAGCGTAAATAGAACCGCCTTCATTGGTTGTGGAGATCGTAATCAAGTCGCCCCCAAGTGCTGCAAAAACAAAGACTGAAGTGATGCAACGGGAAGCTTGATAATGGAGCGAGTGATGTTGGAAATGAGCGGTAACAACATTAAGTGAAGTGATGCAGCAGCGTGATCGTTGGACTTCGTGAGCGACGAGCAAAATCGCACCGGCAGCTGCGATCATTTTGGATCACGAGGAGTTGTGAACAGTGCCGGACCGGCAGCTAGCCGATTCGTCATTTGGATCAAAAACTTGACAACGTAACGGGACCTGCAGCAGCTGCGATCAGCCGGATTGCGTAAGATGCGAACATAATTGGATTGCAAGAGCTCTATCACCGGTCTGCAGCCCGGCGAGCAAAGTTGAACTGCAACGGTTGTGATCAGGTGGATTGCGACAACGACTTGCAACATTGTAGCAGCTGCGGGCAGCTGGATCAGAACGATGAGCTCCTCACCGCAGCAAACCTGACCGATGGGATCGGCAGAATTGCGAACGGAGCCGACTCTGCAAATGCTCGATCACTGTCCTGGAGCAACTTAACAGTAGCCGGACGCAATGCCGGGACACCTGGTCTGCAGCAGCGACGAACACGATTACAGCAGCTGTGATCAGCTGGACTGCAGGAATAAAAACAGAGACGGACGCAGAGCTTGATCACCTGACGCACTACCGCCGAGGAATCTGGATTTTAAACAGTTCGATAAACCTAGGTGTAACCGTTACCAATAAAACTAGATAACATCAGTTGCGTCCAACTGAGTGCAACCAGACTGCATCAGTTGCGTCCAACTGAGTAACAGAATTCATAGGCAAACCGGCTGCACGTCGCCCAACCGGCGCCAGAATTTTGAACCGAGTACAATAATTCAATCAACATACCTATAGCAGTTTAACATTACTGATGATTGTAAAAATTGCATAAAAATATTAGGGTGTACGTTCGCCCCCTCTTAATCCTGCAACTCGTTGGAGGATTAAGAAGTTTGGGTTACCTGAAGTTTCTCACTTCAAAAGCTTAATTCCGCATTGCGATTAGGTGCTATGTAACTCGCCCCCAAGTGTATGAAGTGTTACAGAGCTTGCCCCAAAAGAGTAATTTTAGACCATGAGGTGTTACATATCTCGCCCCAAGTGATAGTCATCACGTTGAAGTGATATGAAACTTGCCCCGAGAAGATAGTGATTGTCATGTTGCTCAATGCTCGTACAAGGGTGCCTTTGTCTTGCTGCATTTTGCTCGCGCATGAAATTTTGAAGATGTCTGCTATCTGGAATTTGCGCGGGGGGCCAATCCCACTATTCCAGATGCGCGCAGAATTGAAATGTGTGCGTCTCCTCGTGAGAAAATGCTCGCCACATTATAGGTGTCCCATTGAACAAAAGTATGCATGAATGTATGAAAAGATGCAGAAATATGTAAATTGTATACTTACCTTATTGAAAATGTTATTGCGACTTCGTTTATGAAATGATTAGGATGCCCACTGGCTATGCTGGTGTTTTCCAGCGACGATGATTAGTATAGTTTCCTTAGCGTCTCGTCTCGACTTAGTAATTGATTTGCGTGAAATGGAATGCACAGTTAAGTCGTTGGATCGAAGACAGTTGCCATGGAATCAGTATTTCAAAGATCTGTGATCGCCTGTATCAAGAATATGATTATGCACAAAACTGGACTAAAGCGGTTGTGAGGAAATCATCTTCAAAACAGATTTTGGGGAAAATCGGACTACGTTAGTTCGACCAATCTGGATTGTAGGAATTAAAAAGGACTGCAGCAATTCGATCAATGGGCTAGTAGTTGTTCTTTGTGAAATCGATTACAAGCAATTCGATCAAGCTGAATGCGAGTTTCGATGGTGATTGAATATGTTTGTATTGAGGTTTATGAATCGAACCGGCACTCATGAACTTTGCACCCGGGTAGGTTGTGGGTAAAACTTGACGCAACAACGTTCGCAACTTTGAATATGATATGTGGTTTTCACTTGCTAGTGGTTGATGTGCCGTTCGGAATGTCAAAAATAAATTTTTTTCAAACTCAAGATTTTTCACCTCCATATTGTAGGAAATTGAAAGGTGATTCCAACGAGCCAAAATTACCTAATTCGGACTTAAAATGAAGGAGTTATCGACTGAAACAAGATTTTCTTTAATCGCGCGTCTTTAACTGTCACGACGTGGCAAGTCGACTGGACTACCACGCTGATGTGGCCTGCTGACGTGACATTGAATGACGACGTGATCTGCTGACATGGCATGGGAATGATGATGTGGCGCGGCATCATCGACCGGAATGCCGACGTGGCACTAATAACGCGATAGGAAATCGGGCCGACGCGTGGGCGTACTTTTGGCCGACGTGGAAGTATAACGTGGCACAACCTTGCTGGCGTGGCATGCTGACGTGGTAGGATGATGTGGCTGTCTTTTGCTGAAATTTGATGTAGTATAGAGAATCGAAGTTTGATGTACTACTGAGCATCAATGGTTGACATACGCAGATCATCGAAATTTGATGTAACATGAAGCATCAAACTTTTTCGAGAATTGAATTTGATGTAGCGCAGAACATCGAAGTTTGATATACCAAAGAGCATCAACGGTTCATATTCGTGGTGCATCGGAGTTTGATGTTGCAAGAAGCATCGAAATTTTCCTAATTGATGGAAGTTGGTGTACAAAACCTCTAGAAGTGGGTGAGGGTTTTTAACGTGGGTGAGAGATACCCCAGAAGTGGGTGAGGGGGCTGCCGCCGCCGCCGCTCGTAATGGCCATCGGGGTTGGCCGCCGACTTTTTTTTTTTTTTTTAAACCTTTCGCAACACATTTATGGAACTGTGATCTTTGCCTTCGGACCTTTGGTGACAGGTTTCATTGACTTGTTGTGTTTTCCTTGAAAGCTTCTCGTAACATCCTATGGATTTTTAGCAACGGTTGTGTGGACTGTTGCTGTTTCTCCTAGGATTTTCACCATGATTTTCCTTCACTTTTGTGGCCCTTTCTGGAATTTTCTGAGATGCTTTTCTGGTGGTTTTCCCTTGGGTATTCAAGCGCCTTGAGATGTAGACAACTTGACAACTTTGCGATCATGACAGTATTGATTTTGTCATACAACAAACTTGAACAGGTGGATAATGCGTTATTTGAGAAGCAATTTTTTCGGACTTTGAACTTGAACATCTTTGCGGATCGAACATCCCGACAACAACCTTGGTGATTTTCGCAAAGTGAGTCGGCTTTTTGAATAAGCAGAAATTGCGATCGACTAGAGACTAGCAAGTGATAGAAATCAAATGGATCCAGCCATGTTGTGGATCGAATATCCTACAACAGTTTTGATGGTATTTCACTACATCTTTTGCCGCGAACCGAGCGTCCCAGCAACACTATCATCAGATTTTGTAGTGATGCGATTTTCAGCGGTATCCGCAGGTAATAGCTTCAGCAAATCTGAAACGGCGAATCTTGATTGCAGCAATTGCGATCAACTGGACTGTAGTATGTGCGATTATACGGTCAAGAAGAGCTGCGATCATTTGGACTGCGGCTGTTATGATCAAAACTGGATCTGCGGCGATTGCGATCAATCGGATGCCAAGCATGATTTTCCAAAACGCTCAGACTGATTTTTCACGGACACGATTTTGAAGCATTTTCTACAACTTTTCTCAATGGGAAAACACGATTTCTTTTCTCGTATTTCCCCTTAGTCGGCGCCAATGTTTGTACCCAAAATTACTTTTGGGCACGAAACACGATGAATGGATAGATTTGGTGAGTATTTTGGGTTAGGAGTCGATTTAAAGAACAAAATGAAAGACAGAGGTTTAACGTGGTTCGGCATAGGTTGCCTACGTCCACGGGTGAATCCCCTTGGGGAGTGATTTTGTATTCATAATCAAATTACATTGTCTATTTTTTCCCCTCCTATTTGCTACCTTCCCCCACCTGATTTCTGCTCTCCCCTATTTATACAGTTCCATATCTAAATATAAACATAAATTACATTAACTGCTCATTCATGTCTCCATCATCAATTCTGTATGAAACAGCTGGAGTTAATTCTGCATGTATGAAACTGCTGCAATTAGTACCGCATGGCAGAAACTTCTTTTGCATTTAGCCTTTGCATGGTTGGCTATTTGCATTTAGCGCCGCATGAGTAGCTCGCTGGAATTCATTCGCATGGTCGAAATACTGAATTCAAGTGATGAAACTGCACATTTATGCTTCCATGATAAATTTCGCATAAATGATGATAGCGATGATTGGTGGACATTCTTTGGCGAACAGTGATCGCATGGGTAGGGACTCGGCTTGATGGTTGACAGGCATGATGGCGCGGTGTGGATGGAGAAATTTAGTCGGTTCGTGACATGGTTGGAGACCTGGTTGGCAGTGCGGAAGAGTTTTTGGCTGGGAATTGGTTAGCAGCATTGCTGGCTACAAGACTAAAAATTGGCTAGGGGTGCGACTGACTTCGTTAGTTGACCGACCGTTGACTTTGACCATTGATCTTGACCCAGGAAGTTGACTTTGATAGTTGACCGACTTTGACCATTGACCGGTCCGTGCGCATCGGTGGGCTGCCTTGGTTGGAGTTAGTGGGCTTGGATGAGGACCAAAAGATGATTCAAGTATCAATTTGGCCCATTAAGTGGTATTTTTACTTATGGTACAAACAAGAGTATATATTGATTGTGTTGTACTCCAAAAGAATAGAGTATATATTGATTTTACTACAAAAAAGTTTAAATTCAGTATATATTTGTCGTACTTCAAAAGAATAGAGTATATATTGATTGTACTACAAAAAGGTTTAAATTCAGTATATGTTGGTTATACTGCAAAATAAAAATAAAAAATAAATATCCAAACATATTGTCGAATGAAATATTGGGTGTGGTTGTTAGACCCCCGCTTTTTTAACGACCAATTGCTGAAAATAAGAGTCGGCCAATTAACAAAATAACAGAGACGGCAAATTGCCAAAATAACAAAGGGCCAATTGCCAATAATAACAGACGACCAATTGCCGAAAATAAAAGATGGCCATTTGCCAAAATCAGAGACGACCAATTGACAAAAGTAAAAGATGGCCAATTGCCAAAAATCAAGGACGTCCAATTGCCGAAAATAAATAATGGCCAATTGCCAAAATCATAACGGCCAATTGCCGAAAATAAAAGATGGACAATCGCCAAAAATCAAAAACGGCCAATTGCTGAAAATAAAAGATGGCCAATTGCCAAAATCAGAGAGGCTAATTGCCAAAAATAAAAGATGGCCAATTGCCACAAATCAGAGACGACCAATTGTACAAAATAATAAACAACCAGTTTCCAGCTATACGGAGTTGCAATCATCTCCGAATAGATGGTATGAACTTCCAAAATAGAAACCAACACTTTAAGATGATATGAAAACCTTGTAGAGTTGTGATGAACCGCATATCGGCTGCCTATGTACCCTCTCCATTGCTCGAAGAGATCAAGCACGACCGTAGTTTGTCATTTTGTCTAGATAATATGAACTACTTTCAATGGTAACAATTATCTCCTACACTAAATAGTATGAACTGCTTAGTGTAGCAGTAACTATCTCTGACGTTCATAGTTATCTCTACCACATCATTTTACCAATAGTTCTATTATCACTACGAGCAGAAAATATATAAAATAATCCGAAAGACTTACAAAACAAGTTGCTATATATCCAATAATCTGTTAGCTCAAAAGATATAAGGAAATACGTCATATCTAATGGACGTCATAACGTTCCGCTGCTTAGTTAGCTTAGTAGTTTTAGAAGGACTTGAAATGTGAAAACGCGGGGGGTACCACGTACACCACCAAATTTTTCGTCCAGCAACCTGTATAGACGAAACCTAATACAATATCAAGCTGACCAACTTAATGATCCTTAACAATATGTATATAAAGTTTATATCCATACCTCTTCTCAATCAATATGTATGAGACAATGAGTCTGTGAACCCGATTGTTAAGAAGAATACTTGGACGATCTCAAAAATAAATATCCAAGATCAATCTAGTCATATCCAAATAATCCAATCGAAATTTTGCGAAACAACCAAACTTGTTTTATATCTTTCAAGATACGAATTCTATAAGAACTAGTCTCGTAATAGATAACAATTAGATGGACTAATCTACTTAGATTGAATACATACAACTTGCATAAATCCAGTTATAAATATAAATAATATAATGCGGAAAAGGAAAAACCCAAGGCACCAAAATTATATTAACGAGGAAACCGCAACTGCAGAAAAATCCTTGAACCTCGTCCAGATTTGAATACCGAGTTGTATTAACCAACTAAAGACACTAGCCTATATCAAACTTTAAACTGGAATGTAGATGAGACCGATTTAACCCCCTAAGTGATTCAGTTATAACCACGCTCCTTACGTCTCTTAAACCTCACAAGGTTCTACGCACTTAATTCCCTTAGCTGGCGTCCTTTACAGCTTAAGAGTTGCTTCAGCCGTAGTGAAGACTTTTGATACCAATCTGCCTCTAACAGATAAACCTATTTTATTTCCGTTTAGATCGAGAGATCAAGGTGTGGAAATATATTTGAAATAGACAATCTATCAAACCTTTCAAATCTGGAACTTATGACTCCGAGGGACATGTGGCTTAAGTTATACCACTGAAGATCCAACTTGCATTTACAAAGATAATGCAGCTTGCATAGAACGGATGAAGCAAGGGTATATCAAGGGTAATAATATGAAGCATATATCATTGAAGTTCTTTTACAACCAGCAACAACAAAGTACTCTTCTAACCATTTAAGTTAGTAAAACAAAGTCTTATTAAAACGTGTAAAACTTGTTTACTAAGTTATTACCTAAGTCCACATTTGGAAAACATGTGGGAAGTATAAGACTAATGAGATTGTCCGAACTTCAGTAATTACATGTGAAAGGTATATGACTAAAGGAATTGTCTGGAACTCGTGATTTCATGCATAAGACTAAATGAATTGTCTAAACTCTCATGACTGCTTTAGACTAAAAAAATCGCCCTTCATTAGGGGAGCATCTAATGGTATATTAAACTTTTTTCCCCTTCACCGAGGTTACTTTTTCTCACTGGGTTTTGTTACTCGAGAAGATTTTTAATGAGATAACATTAATACAATAAATGCAAATCATGGGGAGATGTTGATATCATGTGGAGCATCCAATGATGCTATGTTGACATAAAGGTATGTTGAATTCTTTTCCTTCATCGAGGTTACTTTTTCCCATAGGGTTTTGTTACTCGGCGAGGTTTTAATGAGACAATAGTAGCCAGATATATCAGGTTTTTGTACCAAGTGGTTTTCCTGGCATATATAGCTTTGTGGTAGAGAAAAGTTTCGACAATTGACATCATTTGAGAAACTCAAATATCATCGTCATTGATCCTTCAGTCAGTTTTTATCTTATCGGAATTTCAGGCAAGATTTTGACGAAGTAGTTAGTTCATATGGTGCTCATCTAACGGGAAGTGTTATAGGAATGTTATTTGTGGTATGGTTGACCACCCCATGTTTCAAGATGCATGGGCATCTCTATCTAATGATAGACACATATGTAGTATTTCCTTAAGTGTCATTCAACACATGTGCTACTACAATCTCTTCTTTGGTGTAATTAAAAAACAAAAGTTAATGAGATATACAACTGATTTCCCCTTGTATTCTTTTAATGTTTGTCTCATCCTTGCACAAAGCAATTTGTCTTTTATTTTCTCTTAACTTAAACAAGAAGTCTTATGTATCATTCATGGTCATTTTAAATCTCTTTTGAGTTATTCTTCTGATAAATATTTAAAAAAAAAATCCAAAAAAAAAAAGAAAGAAAAGAAAACAACAACAGATGAACTTTTATCAATTCAGAATGCGTCAAAATCATATACCAATACAATATAATAAAAGTGTATCAAATCGGCGCTTCGATAATACTTATAAAGCAGTCGAAGTGCTTAAAGAAAAGAAAAGAAAAAGGCAGCCAACGGCCTATACGCATGTATGCACGGATTTTTATTACATAAATTTGCCTCACTTGAAACAAATTATGGCCAACATTACAAAGAACATGAGATGTAGTAGTTCTCATACAGTGGGTGTAGAGAAGAGTCCAGACTCGAATTCCCAGACATCAAAATACCCCTTGACGAAATCGTAGTGACCTCCCTTCAACGTTAACTCTTTGTTAGTGAATGCATTTTTCACAAATGGGTACGTAAGAAGGTTATCAAGTGATACATTCACCGCCTCCTGCACATATTACACAAGACACAATGTGACACAGTTAGTTAAAATCTCGTATCATATACCAACTATTACGTCATGTGGTTAAAGACATTGACATAGGATTCTTCTTACCTTCTCACACTCTCTGTGAAGATCCGAAATTGATGCATCACCGCCTGCAGCCTTGACCTTGGCTGGTAAACCGATTTTGACCCACTCTTCGATGAAATCACTGCATTTTTTTTTAAAACAAATTATTTAAATTTATAAACTCTTTGAAAGGAAAAACCGGTCAAGTGTGAGAAGTGTTGGCATATTTGGTGAGCATAAAGAATACAAAAAAAAAAAAAAAAACGATTGAACTCATTAAGTAATCTATCATTTTATGGTATTTTGGTGAGGATATATTTAGGAATGTTTAAGTGTAAATCGGGTAAATTCCACAAATATTTTTAAAACATGGTTCTAATGGACGAGTAAAAATTAGTATGGGTGAAATGACACCAAAAAAATAGCAAGAATGAATCTGGATTCATCATGGCTTAAACTTAAAATATAGCAAGGGTGAAACTGGATGCATCCCGATGTAAATTAAAAATAAGACAAAATATTTAAAAATAGGTAGGATGAAACTGTTTACATCCTCCTGGCTATTTTTACATTCTCGTCCATTTAAATCAAATCAAATTTTCGTTATTGGGTTAATTATATTTTTCTTTTTCCCATGAGGATATATAATATTGCATATTTAGATTTGTGTGTTATTTATTGGGTTTTAATTGACCAATTTTGTGTTCTTTTTAATATTGCATATTTAGTTAGTGTGTTATTAATATGTAAAGTGGTTTGACTGAAACTTCAAAAGAGGGAAAACCCAAGATCCAGTACAAAAATAGTACTAGTACTTTGTTAATGTCATATAAATGACTATGTACTTTGTTAATGTCAGATAAATGAATATGCTAATCACAAGTAGTCAAGATTCTGATCCACTAACTTAGGGTATTTAATTGGATCAAATCCAACCGGATAAGCGGCAATCCTATCTTAGTGGTATCTCAGACCTTATATGAACTTTAATGGGTTCACACTTCACAGTGTCAGATACATCAAACTGCCGCCATAACATAAGATCTGGAGCAGGTCTTTTAAGTTGTGACCAATTTATAAAGAAAAAAATGGTTCAATTTATTTACTTTTTACTCTAAAATAATTTTGGATCTCATTTTTTTGTGAACGACACGAGATAAAAGCCAATGATTTGTATTAAAGAAAGTGAACAGTTACTGACATTACGAGAATTTTGGGATATCATTTTTGCTAAGCCTCCTGCTTAATCATCAGTTGTTACCTTGTTTGTAAAGTTAAGTTCTATAATTGAACTTGAAACTACGCGTTTGGATTCAAATCTATTTCTGACTTATGCTTTTCTAGATGTAGAAATCTGAAGAAAAAAAAAGTCGGAAGTAAAATTATTTTACTTCACAAAAAGCTGACTTTTCTATTTCTCGAAGTCTAACTAAAAAATTATTGCCAAATTGATTTCTGACTTTTTAACTTCCAGAAATCAAAAAGTAACTTCTAAGTGTACGTCCAAACACCCTATGCAAATTAAGTGTTAGTACTTACGTAGAAGTGGAGCCATCCTCGGGAAGAGACATAAGTCCTTTGATCCCTCCACAAAGGCTGTGTCCAATCACCACAATATGCTCAACCTGTTTCAAATGAATATCATTATTATCAGCGTGCATTCTTACTTAGTTACCAATTCACAAATGTATAAATATATATATTTTTTTTTAATTTATCTTATATGGATTTTTGATCATCATAAAATAAAGCAAAAAAAACTTATTATCAAATTTGTCCGAGAAACTAAAAAAGAGAAAGGGAAAAAGGAAACGAGAAATGTAGACCTTAAGATTCAAGACAGCATATTCTACGGCAGCTCCAACTTCAGTATGCCTTTTCTGCAAATTTCAAAACAATACCAGACTTATCTATCAGCTGTATAATTAGTTTGAGGCACATTATTGAAACATATAGACTAATATTGTTTTTCTGTTCTTGATATTAATTAATAGACAGTGCACTTACTTGGCAATAGGGTGGAACCATGTTGGCAATGTTTCTCACAATAAAAGCCTCTCCTGGTTGGAATCCCAATATGTGGGAAGGGCACACCCGAGAGTCACAGCATGCAAACACCAGGAACTGCACATATCATTACAAATTGATACCCAAAACTAGATTGCAAGATAATCTTTTTCTGATAATCTATATAGTTTCCTAAATATAATGAAAGGAAATGCATCTTTTGATTTATTAAATTTACCTTGGGGCTTTGTCCCCTTGAGAGTTCCCCATACCGTTCTGGATCAGCCCTGATGAACGACAAAAATATAAATGAGACTATACCGGCATGTCATCAATTTACCCTGGGTTGAAATACAAGTGAGCTGAATAATAACTAGCTAAACAGAACCAGTGTTGATTGATATTACTTACTCGTATTTTTCCTTTTTGAATTGGACGAATCCAGTCTTCATCCTGTTAATTGGGCAGAAACCACTTTCGGCTTCACCATTAGTAGCAGTAGTAGTTTGTAGCTGTAGTTTTAGTAGTTCAGCTGTTATCTTTTCGATCTTCGCCGCGGCAGTTGCCTCTAGACTTTTATTCTCACTACAAAATCAACATCAAAATCAGATTGAACTGGGGAAGTTAGGTGGGACCCAGGTAACAGAAATAACCGATTTTGAATCTACGGACATGGGGATCTTGTTAGTACGGCTGCTGCAAATATTTACCATTTACGTACCTAAGAAGCTTCTCAAGCCCAGCAATGGCTTCTTTGCAGTTATCCTTTGACGCCATAGTTTCTTCTTCGATGATTTGTACTTCTTCTCCCTGCAATTAATTAATCAGAAAATCTGTTAAAATTAAGTCAACGATGGATTTTTATCGAATAAAAGAACTATTAACTGATCATTTCAGTATCTAAATTGAACCTAGCTAAAATCACTAGGTTGAGGATTTTGATATCATCATGAAACATCTACACAGGACTCAGAAGACAAACTGATCACACTCTTGATCATTTTTAGATTAAGAAGAAGAATTAGTTCAGAACCTGTAAGAAAAAGAAAAATAATGATCGATGAATCTTCTTCTACTTACTTCTTTTTCTTTCCTTTGTTTTTGTTGCTGCAGAAACCAAATAAGAAGAATTTGTTATTTATAATACCCTTTTCATTCATTTTTGTTCCCTCCCCAAAGAGAAGAGACACATCTATGGGATGGGACTAACAAACACATTATTAATTAAAATATTTCTGAAAGGACGTTTATCGATCATCAGGTCATAATACAAAAGTCAGATATTGACTTCATTAGGTGACGGCTGGCAAATAATTTTCAGATGCCACGCGTTATTTTGCCACACTTTTTGCACTGGTTAAACTTGTTTTCTCCATTTGCAACTGATAATGGGATAACACTTGTCCATTTTTTGGCCACAGTTT
This sequence comes from Papaver armeniacum, assembly GCA_023531295.1. Lineage (NCBI taxonomy): Eukaryota > Viridiplantae > Streptophyta > Magnoliopsida > Ranunculales > Papaveraceae > Papaver > Papaver armeniacum. The sequence goes on from JAJJWW010012787.1 coordinate 233,602, forward strand.
ATTTTTCCGTTAGATTTGGTTTTCATTTTAATTCTCCCTCCATTAAAAAAAAAAAAAAACTCTTCCTATTTGCACAATTTTTTAAGGCAAACATTTGAGGGAGTAGCTTTTTTAAGAAAACCATTTAAAATATCTCTTTTTTAGATACAAAAATTAAAATGAAAAATATTTTTTTTTAAGAAACAAATGGAGTATTAGATATGCGACCTTAGAAAAAATATATTGATAGAGAGGATCATGACCAATTCGCTCGAGAGAAGTAAGCCAACGACCGTCAGCCAGGCGACGCTGACTTAGTCAATCTTTCACTATTCATCATCATTTCGGACAATTGTCCTTGTTCTCAATCTCATGTTCTTTTGGATCTTAATCTTCTTATTAATTTTGATTTTTATTATGTCTAACACTTTAATTTTGTCCCCTCTGTTTATCTTATTTTATAAGTAAACTTAATTTTAACAACCTTTTTTAATTTCTTAAAATTTCTAGATGTTGCTGATTGAGTCATTTTGTTAAAATCCTTCTTTCTCTTTTTATTTTTTCTTAATTAATCTTTATTCTCTTCTTATATTTATTTCTCTTTTTATTTTGTTTATATCCTAATTTATTTTTATTTTTTTTTTTTTTTGTAACATTTTTTGTTTTCCCAATTTGTGTGTAAGATTTGGTCGTGGGGCAATATTAGCTAGCTGACATTGGGTTTTAGGGTCTGTCATCATGAGATTCATCGGAGAAGAAGCATTTTTGGAGACTTGTTAAGAAATTTTCTAGGTATGGTTGTGATATCTTATATATATATATATATATCTTTGTATGATTCATTGTCATTAAAGTTGAGAAGATTAGTATTTGGGTATGCACCCTTGCATCATGAGCTCATACTATAGATGACAGAATATAACATCTACCCAAGAACCGACAGCTGAAGAGTAATACAGCTGAGATATAAGGTAAAACTCAAGGTCAGATGTCGAAGACCTGAACCATATGAAGACCTAAACCAAAGGTCGTCAAATAGAAGAAAGACACTAAGATAAACTCGGAAGACTTGAGTCAAATCTCGGAAGCTGAGAAGAACCTCGAAGCTTTCAGCTGAGTCAAGAGCTTGAAAGCGAGATAGTCATAGCAAAGAGCTGTCCCAGGTCCGAATAAGTGCAAGGAGGGAAAACTAATTTGATCCCATCAGGCATGTCCTTACTAGAGAAGTAATTCATTTACATGTAATTTAAATGTAATTTAAATGTTCATACAATGTATAAATAGCCAGAAAGACTCATAATGTAAACAAGAACGTTTACTAATAGAAATCATACTTCGAACATTTCTCTTTCCTTTATGATTCTCTTCTAATCACTTGGTTTTGTAACCGACTTAGAAGATAGTCAGAAACCCTAACTTGACATCACTAAAGTTGTATTCCCATGATCACAATATTGTGAAGGTCTGCTTCTCGGTAGAATTGACGCATCTTCATTGGCGCCGACTAGGTTTTAAATACTTCATGATTTTAATCATATAATAGATCTCAAATTTAATTTTTATATGCATAATTCAGTTTAATTATATGAAAGATTTGCATGATCCGTGTTTAGTCAATTATAGATGACAAAACACATTCTTGATTTAGTCACTAAAGTCAGTTACGGACTAGACTATGTTTAAGAAGTAGAGTATAGAATCAAAGATATCCTTGAAGAATGGAGATTGAAGACTACACAAAGACATCTTGTAGAACTTCATTAAAGTTTAGCAACAAAATCTTGATTCTCCCATTTACTCCACCTCTCTATCTATGGAAACAAGTAATCACTCTATGGAACAATTCTTATGACGGTAAATATATATTTATATATACACTCGAGGATATTTGAGCCCATGAATTTTGTGAGAATGACCTTTATCACTAGAAAGGTCCTCATGTTGTATTGAACGAAAACACGTACGAAATGAGACAAAAATCACTCAATTCCGTGTTATAATGAGGAAGTTATGAGTGGTTTATTAAAGCAACCCTTATAAGTATGGCTAAGGTTGATTTCGTGAATAAGAAATTGTACATGAACTTTTGGCAACAGTTTGCAAACCAAAACCGTGAATACGTGACTAAAAGCCTATTTCGGTCAAGTATTTGGGTGTTTCCTATCCTAGACAAGGTAACTTTATTTTCAAGCAACCTAGCCTTGATCATTCATTATAAATATGATTTTCATGTAACCACATAATCTATCCCTTGAAAAATTACGTGTGTGTTGCATATGGTTATTTTCCATATCTTTGTTCTTCACAAACAAGAGTGAGATTTCAAAAGACTTTACTTGGGATCGTAAAGCAAAGACAAGCTATCTTCTTTAATAGTTACGGAACCTGTTTCTATGTATTTTTCATAAACCCTAGATTTGATAGATCAAGATATCTCTAAATTATTTCTAAGTGATCTTGTGAGGAAGAATCAATTAGGTTACGAAACTTTAAACCTTAATTGTTGAAGAGTATCTTCTAAAGAGAATTAACATTCTTCCATAGGATTTTCAAGAGCATCTTCTAAAGAGAATTGAGGTTCTTTTAGAAGGTTTACAAGAGGAATTCTTAAAGAGAATTGATGTTCTGCTAGGAGTTTTACAGGTGCACGAATACAACTGAAGCATGAATTATATTTAGTCCAAGTCTGGTAGTAGGAAATTGGTGTAACAGCTTAAAATCAGTGTGTGTTCAATCTAGACTAGGTCCCCGGGGTTTTCTACAAGATTGTAGTTTTCCTCGTTAACAAAAATCTCTAGTGTATGTGTGATTTCTTTTCCGCATTATATTGTTTTATCTTTATAATTGAAATATCACAGGTTGTATGTATTTAAACCTAGATAGTACTAACTCAACTGTAAAGAACCTACTAAAAAAGCGGGGGTCTAACAACCACACCCAACAATTCGATTAGCAATCTGTATGGACAAACTCCAATATACTTTCTAGAGAATCAACTAGACAGTTAGACTCAATCTAGATAAAAAGTACATCAAAGAGTTTATATCTCAATCTCTCGGTTTGATCTTTACTCAAGAAAATAGAAATATGCGAGTCTTTATCAAAGAGAGATAACGTGGATGGTACCAAAGACCAATATCCAAGTGTCAATCAATTTAAATCAGCAACCCAAAGGTCGGATATTCTAATTGATTGAACAACGCACAACCGGTGATATTTCAATTATATAAACAAATATAACGCGGAATAGAAATAACACAAACACCAAAATTTTGTTAACGAGGAAACCGCAAATGCAAAAAAACCCCGGGACCTAGTCCAGATTGAACACACATTGTATTAAGTCGCTACAGACTCTAGCATACTCCAAATTAACTTTGGTCTGGACTGTAGTTGAACCCCAATCAATCTCACACCGATCCAAGGTACATTTATGCTCCTACGCCTCGATCCCCAAGCCCAGGATGCTACGTACTTGATTCCCTTAGCTGATCTCACCCACAACTAAGAGTTGCTACGACCCAAAGTCGAAGACTTTAATAAACAAATATGTAGCACACAGAAAAGTCTACAAAATAGATAAGTTCGTCTCCCACGAATAAACCTATGAGTTTTGTTCCGTCTTTTGATAAATCAAGGTGAATAAGAACTAATCAATATCTCGGACTTATATTCCCGAAGAACAGCCTAGTATTATTGATCATCCCATAATAATCTTAATCGACACAGCGAAAAAAGATATTGCGGAATCACAAACGATGAGACGAAGTGTTTGTGATTTCTTTTCTATCTTGTCTATCGGAGATATAAATATCAAGCCAATTATTTCAATTGTACTCGTACGATAGAAACAGCAAGATCAGATCACACAACTACAAGAAAAGTAGTATCGATCTGGGCTTCAAAATCCCATTGAAGTCTTTAAGTCGTTAACCTGGTTTTAGAAGAATAAAAAAAAGGTTAAAGGAGAATCGACTCTAGATTAGCAAACTAGTATCACACAAAAGCGTGGGGATTAGGTTTCCCAGTTGCTAGAGTTCTCCCTTATATAGTCTTCCAAATCAGGGTTTGTAATCAATGTTAGCTTGGTAACAAAGCATTCAATATTCACCGTTAGATGAAAACCTGATTAGATTCAAGCTAATATTTCTCAACCGCTGGATCGAAAACTTAGCTTGTTACACACAAATGAAATGTTCAATTTTGGGTTTATGAACCGTACCCAAACATTGACATTTGTTGGTTCAGCAATAGTCAACCAAATGGTTAGCCATATGATCACTCTCATATCAACCATATTCTTCTTCACCATAACCAGTTCAAATGACTCAAATGAACTAGTTACAGAGTTGTTCAATTGCTTAGATCTTATGTAACTACACAAGACACAGTCGAAACAAAAACGGTTTGATTCACTCGAATCGGTTCATGAACTTTATAACCACGGTTTGCAAAAGCATTCCTTAGTTTATATAAACATTAGTTCAAGAACAACCGGTTTTAGATATAACCTACTCAAGTTCGCGGACTGGGTTCACGGACTTAAGCTCATGGAAGGAGTACACAAACTCCAGCAAAAATTCTCGGGTGAGAACTTCCGCCAGTTCGCGGACTTGGCTTGCGTCTCTTACATTTCTCTTGATCAACAAAGTTTGCAAACTTTGGTTCAAGGAATAATGACTATACATATATGTGTTTCCACAACAATGCTTATATCCTACCAATGGTTATGTAATCTAAACTCTCATTTCAATCATTGAAACATTCTTAGAGAACGTTATATAGCCGTTATTCACAGACCATTTTTCGTCAGAGTAATTTCCAAAGTGATTGAACCATAACATGACTTTCGTCACTAGGTAAAGATGAATTCGGTTAAAGCGAAATCTTACCAATACATATTTCGAGAAATAGATATGCGAGTTAAACTCGGCTTGAAATAGCAAATGTGTATACATGAAAGTCTATACGTCTAAACGACTTTTGTCTCAAGAGTAGGAGATAGAGTAAATAGACTTTTGAGTGACAGATAAGTTCAAGTCTCCACATACCTTTTAGTCGATGAAGTTCCACCGGTTCCTCGAGTAGTCCTTCGTCTTGTATGATAATTTCCATGGAGTTCTTGAGCTCAACTACACTTTCTATCCTAGTCCGAGACCTTTAGCTACTTAGGCTAGAAATCAAGACTTATAGTTTTGATCAATAACATTGACAAACATGCTTGAGATAGCAACGCATGCGAGTTCGACCGAGCAATGCTCTAACACCTACAAGAATCGTTCTTGTTGAATTCGTATCTTAAAGTATATATTATAAGACTTGTTCTTTTTGGAATTTGGTTCGTGAATAGTTCAGGTATATATTAGGTTCACCTTGTTAAAACAATCTTAACTATAGTTTCGAAACCGAACATATAGATTGTACAAGGATTGTCGAATGAAAAAATTGGCGGTGTACTAGTTACCCACTCCTTTTCAATCTGAATGGTTAATTAATTAAGCATGATTTGATGATTTTGAATAAGATCGAACTTTAAAATGATGATTTTAATCCTAAAAAACATTCTTCATAATATTTACTTTATTATAATTGAAATAACTATAATGCGGAAAACAAAGTAAATCACACAACAGTAAATAACTAACATGTTTCAGTAACCACCTCTCTGTGAGTCTCTCTTATCAACAGTTTGACTAGAGATAAAGTATAATATAAAGGATATTATGTTAAATCAATATAAACTCCTTTAGTAAAAGATCATAGTCACTCAACAACACAGCAACTCTCAAGGAGAAGTAACTAGAAGTCACGATCTTTCAACAAGCCTAATGCTTATCAAGATAAACTACTTGTTAATCTGATCCCAGCGAATCAAGTATGCAAGAAGATATCACAAAGATCAGAAACCACACAAAAAAAGGTATTAAATCTTCAAATAACCTGCACAAACAACTTGACTCCACTATTGACTAACACACACAAAATGGAATCTGTTAACTTTGAAAGGCCTTTCATAGAAAAACTTTTGTTGCGTTCGACTTTGATAATATCTAGTTCCATCTCATCATACGATGCATTTCCAAAACTTCTTTCTTGATTCTTCTAAATGCTCTCCAGTACTCAGCTTCAAGACCTCTAGATGGATTAGACATGGTGACCCTCTCTCACCTTATCTCTTTCTTATCTGCGAGGAAATCCTTTACATATTTACTAACAAGGCGATAGAAGAAAAAAACTATATCCGGAATTAAAATAAACAAGCAAGTGCCCAATATATCTCACATTTTCATCGCAGATGATTGTTTTCTCTTCCCTCTAGGTGACATGAATAACGAGGAGAATTTTTCAGCGAGAAAGGCTTTCCCACTATGCTGAGTAGACCAAGAATCCTTTATGCACATTGTGGTAGAATCAAGTTATGCAACGAAAACTCTCCAAGAAAAAGCTCAAGCTATCTTATTGGCAATCAACTGGCTGGTAAACATAAGAACTAACTTGAATACTTCTTATTTCTTGAATTCTTCTTTGCAATGTTCATCATAATAAAGTCATATGACGTGTCTCAGTAGATAGAAATGTCAGATAATATGAGTAAATAGGATAGTCATACTTCACATACCTTTGTTTATAAAGTTTTCGTTGACGTCGTTTCTCTTCAGTCTTCAAGGTCGATAGGTGAAATTCTAATAATCAACTACCATGCTATATTCCTAGTATGAGACTGACTCTAGTAGACTATAAATCAAGATATAGTTTTGATCATATAAATTTGACAACAAGCTTGATATATCAAAACTTGCGAGTTTGACCAAGCGATGCTCTAATTGATCCATATTGAAGTTCAACACAATAAATAATAATGAGTACCGCTTAGTATAATTACAAGAACACGAAGTCCATTGATAGAATATACTTCGTAACTCCATATTTTTGGGTTGTAAAAACAAATAGTATAACATTCCTTAATGATAATTTAATTATAGTATAACACTACACCATTTTTTCATATTAACAACAAAAATTAGCAACTACTGACCATATCACATGTGCTTCCCTAGCATGTACAAGGTAGTACTTGAATTGCACATGTGTGACAAGTTTGAGTGGATGATTATAGAAAAATGAACGGTTAGGATTTGCTATAAAAATGAATGGTTTTAATAAATATCCTTTCTCAAACTTAAAAGGAGAGAGATAAAACAAATTATCCTGTCTCCGCCTCAATCACTAGCTATTTCTCCTTATCCTTATGCTTCACTCCATTTCACACTCTGCTTCAAACTAATAGCACACTCACTTCTGGTATCACCAAAACACTACCTTTATGAGATAAGCTTGCAGATTTTTGTTGGTGATTGAAGGTATTTCTTGCACAGGTAAGAACCCATTCTTTTTAGATCTAGGATTCTATTAATTTTTCATGATTTGTTCATATACCGATTATTATAGGGTTAATGATTTTCATTTATAGATCATATGGATGTTTTACAAAGAGGAGGAGAAGAAGATCGAAGTTGGTTTTGGTGGTGATATAATAATCACTTAACATGTTTTGCACCTTAGCATGTACAGATCTATGATTATCATCATCAAAATTAACATGTTTCTCAAGATTTCATCAAGATAACAATAACCTATAATATTCTAGATCTAAAATTTAAAATGAAGTTTTCATCTAAAATTTTACCACCGATCTTTAGATATGATACTTGTACTCAACTTGGTAAAGTTTATAAAAATTAAGAAGAGGATATAATTTACATGTACCCGTGTCTTATTGAAATAAGCTCTAAAAGGCAATTATTAGCATATTAGAGAAGTAATTGTCTCCAACAACAAATAGTCGACATAAAGACAATATACACTTAAAAATCATAAGAAAGAAAAACAGTAAATCACAGAGAAGTGTTTATTTACATATATTAATATAAGAAACTACCTTTAAGATCTTGGCATTGGTTCTTTATGTTTCATAACATATTCATTGAGAATCATGACCCAAACCTATGAAATTGGAGTTCCAGATAGGGAAGGCTCCTTGTTCCGCCAAGTCTTTTTATCCATGTTCGATGGCAATATAATTCAAATCATAATAATATTAAAAAGAAAAAAAGCTTATATTATAAATTGTAAATGATAGAAACTTACCCGAAAAATAAATTTTCTAGCTCGAACAAACCCAAGAAAAATAATGCCAAAGCTTATCTCAAGCAGTCATATGTGGATAATGTTTCTTGAGTACCATCTTTATGTTTCTCTTTGGTGGATGGTTAAAATAAGAACAATATCATGCGAAGTTGTAGTTGTATTTTTTGTTTTGTAACCACTAGCCAAATATTATAAGTGGCATCAAGAGCGCTTAATTTTCTTATCCGACGATTGGATATAAATCAGATTGCAAATACTATTTATACAAACAAAATTGAAAAGAAAAATACACAATGCACTAATTTGATTAATAGGATAATGTAAAGATTGCAGTTGTTTATGTTGTTGCACCTAATCTTTTTGGGTTATCATGCTCCGAAATTGCATTCCATAAAGTGACTATCTTGGTAAGAGTATTATGAAAAATCATAATATTCTACCAATCTTTACTCTAATGTGATAAAAGAAAATAAAGTTTGAAAATGTTAAGTATGCAGAAGAAAACCCAATTAGAATTCACAAATTATTTGAATATACAACAAAATTTGTAAAAACCAAATAATATATACAAAAAAAACCCAAACAAACAAATCCAGTTAGAAATCAATCAATATTTTCTAGCGTGATGGAGATTATGTTGTCAAGACCGTAGTTAAAAAAACAAAATTTATAAAGGGTACCACTTGAAAAAAGGGGATAACATTCCTTATAATGAAAAATATCATAACTAATACTAAGAAATGAATTCTCAAATAATATTTTTACTAGTTGTGGCACCCATTTATTAATAGGGGTAAAACAAGAGAAAAATAAAATAAATTAGAGTTCGGTAAAGACTAACAAGGTTAGGATCCCGTTAAAACTCGTAGATACGGACCAAATTCGTACTCATATAACACCATTGATCTCAAAAACCCTTGCAAAATTTCGATCACGAAATAGAGCATAAGATTGATTATGTTTATAATGGCCTTCCCAAACTCTTTGACATACTCATGCAAGTGAAAACATACTGTGGGTTTTATAAATATAGTAAAAAGAGGTGAAGAAGATGAGAAAATTCTTCTAATTGAATTGAAAAAATTAGGATGTATAGAAGAGGATGAAGATGATATTAATTCATCGAGGAAACAAGGTTTTGATAAATAAAAGAATGGAGAAGAAATCAATCCATCGAAGAAACCAATAATTGTCGAAGAAGGAGAATTTATTTGGATCCTCTTTTTGGCGCTAGAAACATGTACATATTTAGCTAACTCTAGTTTATTGATCAAGCGATTTAACATCCCATCTTTTCTCTCTTCCTGGTTTGTTGTTGTTGTTAATGAGATATTTTAATTCTTTTATTACTTCAACTAAATTCGTTCCCATGTTACTTACCGTGTATGGTTCCCCGTATCTTTTTTTAAACATGTTACTCTTGAAAATTAATAGTTGCCCACATATTTTTATTACACATTCCTGCCAAACTCTTTTCAATTTTATTATCATTTTCATAATTCTTAGGCAATAGATAGAGTTAGAGTTCCAACAAAAATTATTTCAAGATTATTATCAACTCGTGCAAATAACAAGTGCACTTAAAATGAAATAAACAATCATGATGAAAATTGAAGTTTCCCGTACCTTTTTGTTACACCCTTTATATTAGATTAAAGATTTTATTCTAACAAAATAATGATAAAAATTGATAGTTGCCAATACCTTTTTGTTCTACCTATCGTATGCACCCGATTTTTATAATTTTGGTTATTATATATTTTAGTTGACATAATCTCTCTTTGCATTTTATAACAATATATAGTACTCTATATGATCTTGATGTAAACTCATTCCAGTGCTATAGTAAGTCGTTCCAATTTATTTTTAGTCAAACTCGGTACATCAATTTTTCATTCAGATCATTTATAAATCTGAATGAAAAATTGGGTGTTGTAAGATTGTAGTAGGTTTGTAAAGAAACTCGTTTATTTGTTTCCCAATATGAGTCTTCCAATCCTCAAGTATGTATGGAGCATAACTAGGAAACATTTTTTCATCACGTAGCACACTGAAAAGATCTTGCATTAAGGGAGTTTTGCGCACCTCGAGTACATGGATGATGAAGTCCCAATACCCTTTTCTAAAATCTTCCTCAGAAACAGCCTCATGCTCTACATCTATTAAAATTAGCTTAAACTTTGTTAATTTATCCCCATCGAATTTAACCGCTGTGTTGTGTGTATGGGTGGGGGTGGGGGTGGGGGTGGGGGGAAGCAACTGCTCTGTACTTCTTATCGACACATGGATCTAGAGCTGCAGTAATTTCCCTATTGAACACCATATCAGTAAGAAAAACAGTAAGTACTTAACCCCAAGAAGTACTATAATATCTCCAAGAAAAACAAGTGAAGATTTACAGCTCATAAATTTAAAATTGGGAAACCATTTCCAAGTAGTACTAGACTAAACCTCTAATAAAATCAGATATCATTGTATTAAAAATAAAATATATGATATACCTAACCACTTGATGTTGTAAGTGGCCGGTAAATTGTTGTTTGCTAATTGCTTACATTCCCATATGAGATGTCTGATTACGGTTTTTGTTAACCTTATATTCAATCTCATATGGTGAAGGCCCTTATGATTTGTGTGTCTTTTTGATTTAGCGGGATTAAGTTCTACCCCATGTTGGTACGCTTTATCAAAGGATCATAAGGTGTTCTGATTGAAACTTGTGTGTGAAAAGTCACAATATGTTGATATCAATTTATGTTTACATAAGTTGTGTTTAGCATAACATATGAGTTTCGGGTTTTCAACTTTTTCTATTGGCACGCATTAGTTAAAACCGATTCAACCTTTCTCTGGTAAAGGTTGTTTTTGCTGTTGTTATTTTGTTCTTGTGAGAGAATGACAACTCAATGGGGGAGAGTTCTTATTTAAACTTGCGCTTAATGCTACAATAGAATTTTATTAAATTAATCCACGATAAATTAATAACTTCGCTAAGATGATGTGTTTTGCCAGTCCCGACTTGAGCCATTGTACTAAATTAATAACCCCGCTAAATTTATAAGATAATAAAAATTTTAAGTTTCCAATAGGGCCCAACTAATATAAAAATTAATAATCAGTGTGACGACATTATATTATGGTGCTTATCAAAATAGGCATCTACGGTTATTTGTTTTTGTTCACATTTATTATAAAATGGGTTTCATCTTTAATTTTTTATACTCCGTTGAGAAGTTCGAAATAATTTTATTGTGTTTTCTTTTTCTTATTTTAATTTTAACATCAAAGTATATACATTTATACACAAAATATGCCATAAAATAATTAAAAATATTTTAAATTGAAAATAAAATCTCTAGATTTTTGATACTACATACTTATTTTTTAAATTTAAAGTTAAATTTGGTATGTATCGATATAATTATAACTTATTAATTTATCGATAAATTAATACTTCGCTAAATTGATAGAATTTAGCTGTCCCGAAACTATTAATTTATCGAAGTTTTATTTATCGAAGTTTTATTGTATATGTTTTTGGGGAGTAGTGGCTGCGGAAATTGAGGTAACGATTTTATTTGTTAGTTAATCGTTTTTCCTGTTTAATAAAAGCATTGCATATATGTTGCTTTTGCCTAACAAAATTCGGTACAATGGATATGTTCCATTATCTTGTGTATGGATGTTTATGTAATTCAATTGTTTTTGGTTAAGAAAAGCTGTGTCAATTTATTCGACTTATGTTTTGGTATCTTCTTTATTGTTGGGTATTAAGTGTTTTTGCTTAACAAAATACAGTGCAATTGCGGTGCTTGTAATTTATTTATTTGTTTCAATTGCTTCCGGTTAAGAAAAATATTTGCAAGTCAATCTAATTTGGTTTTTATCGATTGTTTTAGGCTTAACAAAACTACGGTTCATTTGTTTAGTCCAATTGATTCCGGATAAAAGAAACTATGTTAATTTTGATCTTAGTTAGACTTATCAAATGGAGGATTCGGTTATTCAATTCTAATCGAATGCCTTGAAAAGAAAAACTAGTTAACTAACCTAGTGTTTGTCTTGTCTAAATGAAGAGGTCTAAGTTATCGTATGGAACAATGACAGCCTGATAAGAGAAATAAAGTTAATTCTGATCTTTATTTGTGTCTTATTGAAATAAGTGATTGTAAATACGCAATCGGTTTGGTAAATATCTAAGTTCTTTTAGATGATTTGTCGGACTAAGGGAAAATTGCTTCGGGCAATTGTTTCCTTGATAACATACTAAGGCTTTACTTTTGTAGTTTCGGTTTTAGTATTGGTTATCTAAAATGGTATGTGAAACCTTCGTGCTTAAGCTTATAGATTGTACACGTCTTTTAGATTTATAAGATCCTTTCAGTTTGTCATTTATTTGCTCGAACCTTTGTCATTTTGTGATAAAAAGGGGGAGAAATATATGGAGTAAACAAGTGATTTTCAATCACTAGGAAAGGACAATTGTGCTTAAACGTTGGTATCTAACGAAAGAGTAAATGATAAACTAATGGGAGAAACATATCATATGTTGTGTGGTGTTTCTTACTACAAAAGGGGAATAACAAAGATGTTCGGATTGAATATTTACCTAGCTTACCTTTAGGGGGAGTAAAAACTTTTGTTATTTTAATGTCAACAACGGCATTTATTGATTGAATATATGTAGGTTATTGTGCTGTTGAAACTTGGAATCAAGCGTATGAAGAATGAATTTTGTAATTTGTTTATCTCCATATGTAAATAGAGTTTTGTCACTAAAATTATCAAATTAAAGGGGGATATTTTTAGAGCATATCTCGGTTGAACCCACCAAGCATTGATATGTCAAGTTTGGTTGTCATATTTTAGTATCAAAACTCAGCTAGAGTCGCTTGATTAAATACTAGAGTTAACTTCGTTTAGGTTAGACTAGAAAGTCTAGGAATGTTGAGACATAAAAGTATTACTCCGAAGACATGAAGAATGAGAAGAAGTACCGAACTAGAACGACAACATCATCCTTCCACTTGAGGTTAGTAATATTAACTTGAAATTGTTTCATTCCTAACGTATCTTTCAAGTCGTGCTATATTGAAAACATAACATGCGAAGTTGTAATGCTGTAAATATTGTATATAATACTCTATAGTAGTGATATTTGATCATTTTAGTATGATTAAAGTATCAAGGAAACACATTACGAAGTATGAATGCTTATCTTTAGGAACTTCGTAAAGACGACATCGACATATTCTATTGTATATAGTTATTTGATTATGTGTGCATCATATATGTATGATTTCATCCTAGAAAATAATGTATCTTTGCATTAGTTTAAGGAAGTATATGTATGAACTTGTTTTCATAATCGAAAGGGAAATCATGATGGTCTTGCTATTCTTTGAATATCTTTCGGATGACTAATAGTAAGTGACAGTGGTAGAACCTATCTTAACTTTGTTGAGATTCGAGGTATAACCGGTCACGACCTATAATGCATAACTAGTTGGAATCAGTCACATAATAGCTTTGAGAACCAAAGTGTAACCGATCACATGCTATGATTGGGATTCTAGTTATAATCACATAGTAGATTTAGGAACCAAAGTGTAACCGGTCACAGGATGTATTGGGAAGTTAGTTGTAATCGGTCACATAGTTGCCTTGGGAACCAATGTGTAACCGGTCACATATTAACTTCAAGAAGAAGGTGTAACCGGTCACAACCCACTTTGTGGATGTTTCTGTAAACGAGTACAACCTATCTTGGGGATCATATTGTATCCGATTACAACATGTTTTGGAAGTGATGATACAATCAGATCAAAACCATGATTCACATATTTCTTCATGATGTGTGTGAATTAGGGTTTGCCAAGATGAGAAACTTCATGATGTCGACATATTTGAACATGTACATAACTGTCATATTCCTTGTCCTAAAATTATATGTCATTAAGAAAATGCTTTAGTATTGGTTAACTATTATTTTCTTACCTAAAATAGATTCTTCTATGAAATTCTAGTAAAAGAAAAATCCCATTAGTTATGGAAACTTTTGGACTAAAAATGAAACGCATATATAATTTATGAGTAGGAGACTAGGGTAATTGGAATAATTTCTCTTCTCTCTCAAAAGAAAAAATAAATAAAAGAAATCAGCCGTTTAAGTTTTCTCTTTGGGGTTTTTCTTAGCTGATGTGAGTGAGGTTTTGAAGAAGAAGGGGGACCGATTTAGGATCTGGAGCTGATCTTATAACGAGATCTTTATTGCCGCGAAACAGGTAGGTTCTCTATATCTTATGCCCTTTAAATTTTGTTCTAATTAAGCCTAAGAAAGTTTTATGGAATCACTTTGTTTGAAAAACAAGGATTTTATTAGTTATTTTGTTTTTATTTCGTAAGGAGCCGTATTCAGAGAATGGAGGTCTAACAAACCTCAACTAATTGAGGTGAACCAAAATGATTTGATTCACCTGCTAGTTTCCACTGATGAGATGCTTATTTTAAAAACGTTATTTTAAAAATGTTAGTTACTGACTACTTTCCGTTCTTGGATTTGTATAGGCGATGAGTAGATACCTTCTCTATATGCATTTCAATGCTTACCCATACTTATGGTTTTCTTAATTCTTTATGAGATGAGAAGTATTAGGGGATATTATAGGAGGATTCAAATTTAGTACCTATAACTAGTACGAGTCCATGTTTAACGGTAGGTTGGGTATTGAGTCTCATAAGAGGCACCGGTATGTTTTGGTACATAAAATAGATGTAAGTTTGGTTTGATCTACGAAATTGTTAGCTATATGTTATGAGTTGTTCATGTGTCCAGCCCAACTTGGGTCTTCCTTGTGCTCGTACTGGTGGCACTATGATGAACCCTTTAGGGGTATTATGTATTACATGAAATCATTGGGTCTGAAAATGGTAGATTGATTCACACGTCTACATTTTTGATTGGTTATGACGATTCACGCTACCTCGGTAGTAGGTTGGTTTTAGAGAAAATAAATGTGTGGTGGTATATGTTGTCTGCACCTATTTAGAGATGTCCAATAGTTGACATTTATAAGACAGTGAGATTGATTAGTTGTTAACGTTTTCGGACCGTTGCCTGTAGTTGGTTCGATTTCTATGGGTTATTATGCGATGACCGAGGAGTCTCATAAAAGATATGGATATATTATGTTATATTGGGATCGACAACATTTAATCTTTCGACGCACGGTAGGGGAATTACTTGGACTACTCAAGGGCGTGATACGGTATGTCTTTCTGTTAAAGTAAGAATCTAAAGAGGGGTTTCGGTAATCATACATATATGGGGATGGTTAACTTACAACGCTTTGCTTTTACCTTTTAAAAAACTCATTTTTACATTATCGAGTCATTTCATATTCATTTCACTTAGTTGGTTGTTGACATTCTTTTATGAAATCGAAATGACAAAGAAAACGCCTATATTATAAAATGTTATACTTATCTAAATTTTGATAAACTGCTTTGGGTTTCTTTGATCGTTTATAAAGATTATAAGGGTGTGAGAGCCTATTTTTAGTTGGGGTCTAACCCATCTTACTATTTTTTTCAGGAGACCGTGACCGTGGAGCAACCTAGCCTGTAGATTGCATTTCTGTTCCGAAAATCTACTTCGTTATTATTTAAGGTGCTTAGCTAAATGTTTTATTGAATTCTTTTAAAGACCAGTCTTTTTTCTTTTAAATAAATTCTTCGCATTTATTTTGGAGGCCGACATGCGAGTCGAGAATTATTTTTATTTCTAAAAAGATTAATTTTAATTTATAATTTTCCTTATCAATTTCATTTAAATAAATTCATATATTTATGGATTATTGTCAATGTGCTCCATACAATAGCCCGATCTCCATTTATTGGTATGACAGTTTGAGTGCGTAAAATGGTCCATGAGTATACCACACTTTGGATTTTTAAGCGGCAGACCTAGAATTCAAAGTGGGGTGTTACATGATAGACACATTTTTGTGTCTAAATTGTCTCGATTCTATATATTGATAGTTCTCACTTTTGTACTTATTATGGTGTTTTATGTGTGTGTAGGTATTTTTGGCCAATAAATATTTTTGGAAAAATCGGCTCGAAAAGTTGTCTAAATCACCCGGAGGAATTGTTATTTGGCATCCACAGTTTGGATAAGGGGCACCCTCAGGACACCCCAAGGCAGTTGCTATTCACACCCCCACTCTGGATAGGGGGATACCCTTTCTTCTTCACGATTTTTGGCGGGAAAGCATACCTCATCTGCGAATATTTCTGATTTGGTTTTGGCCAAGTTTTTAGAGATTTCTTACGTGGGATTGGATTGATATTATCCTGTAAGGACAAAACAGGATTGGTAAAGGTCATAGATTCGAAAATAAAGGGAGTTTTCGTAAAACATAGGTT
The DNA here is from genome assembly GCA_023531295.1 of Papaver armeniacum. Lineage (NCBI taxonomy): Eukaryota > Viridiplantae > Streptophyta > Magnoliopsida > Ranunculales > Papaveraceae > Papaver > Papaver armeniacum. The sequence goes on from JAJJWW010012787.1 coordinate 250,156, forward strand.
AAGAATGTTTCGGGATTTTCCTCAACAATATTTGGAAGTTACTTGAAGTATTAAGAGTATATTGACGGCTAGGAATGATGCTATCACGTTTAGAAAGTTTGGATGAATCACAGAAGCCGCATGAAGATAAAAATGGAAGAAAAATATCGTGACTTACGGTGAAAGAATAATCGGAATTTCCTTGAAAGATTTAGGGTCTGCTGGCTATATAAGTATCGCGGGGACTCAAAAAGAGGGTTACGAAGTCATTGGAGCAGTTTCAGATAACTTAGAACACCATAGAGAACGAAACGAAGAGTTGCAAGAAAGCTTTTCTGCTGCTGCAATACCAAGAGCACGAAGAACATAAGACGCACAACGAACTGTCGCAGAGAACTATCGCTATTCAACATCAAAACTAAAGTATCGTTAAAGGGCTGTCTTATTTCTTATGTAACTTGATCTTTTGTAACGCCTTTTAATTGCAAACATCGCCTTATTAGTTTTCTCTTGTTTTTCACCTATTTGAGCTATGAACAATTATTTTGAGCACGTGAATAATATGAGGAGCTAAACCCCATTGCTGAGGCGATAGAGGAAGCTATTTTTCCGACAAGAAGTGGTATATTCTTATTTATCTATTTATTGCAATTATTTTTATGATTATTTTGCCTTGATCGATAATTGTTTGAATGATTTTTGTTAAGCAATTGAAATTTCTTTTGATAGAGCATACTTGGACCTAGGTTTTTGATGTTCTATGCTTCGGATTTACAAATTATTATTTTGAGAATCTACTTGTCGCAATAGTTTAGAATCTAATTGAACGAGAAAATTGCATGAATATAAATATTGGATTAAATCACTTTGAACTTGGAAAATAGTGGAATCTTAGCCTCAGTGTTCTTTTAATATTGATAACATCTTTGTCAGAGTTTGCTATAATTTTTAGTGAGTTTTCTATTTTTGTTTTGAATTTAAGTCTAATAAAAAAATCCTCCACAAGTTCGAGAGAACGACATCTTTCTTACCACTTTACAAACAACTTAAAAATCACATCATTACAAAGTGGTATCAGAGCACTGGTAACATAAATCCTTGGGAGCGGGTGCATGGTCTTGTTTGAACATGTTAGGCACGAGTTTTAGGAGCACTTTGATTGTTTTTCTTTGTGTGAATATGTGTTGATAGTTTGTTGTTTTTCTTTCCATTCTTAGAGGATGGATGGTCGCGGTAGACGTAATACTGAAGGTCTTGGTCGTGCCTGAAGGGGTGAGGATTTTGTTGAGTATTCTGTGGCAGAAAGTAACTCACACAATGTTGGTAGTGGATCTCATAGTGAAGATGAGACTAGATCCACAGGTGGCTCTTGATCTCGTAGGACTAGGTCCACAGGTGACTCTCGATCTCATAGGAATAGGTCCACAAGTGGCTCTCGATCTAGTAGGACTAGGTCCACAGATGGATCTCGATCTATTCGTATCAGGGAGGGTGGTCCAAATGCCTTAACATTAGAGAATCTTCAGACAATGTTGAATGCTGCAGTCACAACGGCATTAGATTAGAGGCTAGGTCTACGTGGAGGTACGGAAGATGTGGCACCCCAAGAAATGAATAGACCTGCTATTGTAGAGAGAAACACGAAGTCTTGGGGTTCGGTATTTCCAAGGTTTTCTGAATATGAAGCCCCCTTCGTTCACAGGAAAGGGAGGTGCAAATGAAGCACATCAGTGGTGCACACAAGTGAATAAGATACTAGCTCAGTTTGATTGTTCCGAGGCTTATAAGCAGAGTATGGTTGCTTTCCTATTGGAGGGGAATGTATCAACTTGGTGGGAGTCGATGGGGAGGACAATTGATGCAATGGAGGTTACTTGGACAAGATTCAAAGGTTTGTTCCTTGCACACTTTTCCCCCAGCCGAGCGCCAAGCTATGATTAGGCAGTTTGAAGAACTAAATTAAAAGGAAGATCAAATATTGGTTGATTATGAGTGTGAGTTTGACCGCTTGTCGCTTATTGCGTCTCATCTTATTCATACTGAAGCAGACAAGATCGAAAGGTTTTTGAATGGATTGCATAATGGGATTGCTCGACACATCATTGGGAACCTCTATTTTGATACTTATGCCAAGGTAACGAACTGTGCTATGGTACATTGCTTGAGGATTCAAGAGGCAAAAAAGAAGAAATCAGGTAGAGGGGATACCAAGGTCACCGAGAAGAAAGATAATAAGGGTGGGAATGCCAATGGTCAGAAGCGGCATTTTCACCAAGGTAAACAGGGTTGGAAAAAGCCACGAACGGAGGAAGGGAACAATGGTACTGGAGCCATGGTTCATGCACCTTAGCCCATGATCATTGACGGTTATGTATTTAAGGGACCTTGTGGTCACTGCCAAACACCAGGACACAAGGCTCGTGATTGTCCAAAAAAGGGCAAAGATTCTGTTGAGTATGAGCGACGTCAAGTACTGAACCAGCCTCAAGGACGAGGACCTCAGCCTCGATTGAATGATGTCTTTCCTCAGAATGGCAAGGGACCGGTGTTAATGTTGGAAGGTACTTTCTTTATCCACACTCGTCATGGTAGAGTATTATTGGATACTAGAGATCTTCATTCTTTTATATCTGCTATGTTTGTGAAAACTTTGCAAGTTGTGTTAGCGCATTGTTCCTATGTTTTTATTTCACCGATGGGTGGTTCATCATGTATTGATCACATGTGTAGGTCGTGCATTATTAGTATGGGCACGATAGATTTTGCTACAGATCTCTTTGTTATGGATCTAGAAGTGTATGATGTTGTCTTAGGCATGGATTGGCTTGCTGCCCATCCTTCTAAGTTAGATTGTTATGCTAAGACAACCACTTTTCCTATTCCTGAGGAAAGTGATGTTGTTGTGTCTGACTTGTCGGGAAGTTCAGAGAAGACTCTTAATTTGTGTAGTTATTTACTTGAGGATTCGTCAGCGGGGAGTATGCTATTGGAGTCTATTGAAGTGGTAAGTTTATATCCAGAGGTATTCAGCGATATACCAGGCTTGCCTCCACACAGAGAGGTGGAGTTTTGTATTGAATTGGAACCTGGTACTGCACCTATAGCCAAAAGCTCCGTATAAAATGGCACAGGTAGAGATGAGTGAGCTGAAAAAGAAAATTGAAGAACTGCTTGCGAAGGGATTCATTAGACGAAGTAGTTCTCCTTGGGGTGCACCAGTATTGTTTGTGCCAAAGAAAAACGAGTCATTGTGAATGTGTATTGATTACCGTAAGTTGAATGAGGTTACAATTAACAACAAGTACCCTTTACCGAGGATTGATGATTTGTTTGATCAATTAAAGGATGCAAATTGGTTTTCTAAGATTGACTTGAGGACTGGGTATCATCAATTATTAATTCGTGAAGGTGATGTTCCCAAAACAACATTTGTTACTCATTATGGCTCGTTCGAATTTTTGGTGATGCCATTTGGATTGACAAATGCTCCTGTAGTTTTCATGGATTTAATCAATCGTGTTTTTCGGGAATTTTTGGATCAATTTGTAAGCGTATTTATAGATGATATCCTAATTTACTCTAAGACTCCCGAAGATCATGCAGAACATCTTCATCGAGTGCTTCAGACTTTAAAAGATCACCAGTTGTACGATAAGTTTGAGAAGTGTGAGTTCTGGAAGCAAGAGGTGAAATTTCTGGGTCGTGTCATATCAGGAGCTGGTATATCGTTCGATCCTTTTAAGGTTCAGGTTGTGACAGACTGGAAGCAACCCAAGGCAGTAACTGAAATCCGGAGTTTCTTGGGGTTGGCTGGTTATTATCGTCGGTTCATCAAGGGGTTTTCTGTTATTTCCTGTCCCTTGACAAATCTGACGAAGAAGGATGTTCATTTCAAGTGGAGTGCTAAGTGTGAGAAGGATTTTTGTGAACTTAAGAGTAGACTAACTTCTGCACCAGTTCTGATCATTCCGGAAAGTGGAGTTAAGAAGGTTATTTACACTGACGCTTCAATTCAGGGGTTGGGATGTGTGTTGATGCATAGTGAAAGGGTAGTTTCCTATGCTTCGCGACAGTTAAGACCTCAAGAGCGAAACTATCCTACACATGACCTCGAGTTGGAAGCTGTGGTGTTTGCGCTTAAGATTTGGAGACACTACTTGTACGGTTAAAGGTTTGAGAAATTTACTGACCACAAGAGTCTCAAGTACCTATTTTGTAAGAATGAGCTGAATATGCGTCAGAGGAGATGAATGAAGTTTATTAACGACTATAACTTCAAAATGGAGTATCATCCCGGGAAAGCTAATGTGGTTGCCGATGCTTTAAGCCGACCACCAATGGGAATTGTGGCTTCAATAATGGTACGATATTGGAGTATGTTAGAAGAGGTTGCATGTTTCAGCTTCGACATGAGTACAAATGGAGGACAAGACTTGTTCCTTTGTAGTATGGTTGTCAAACCTTCCTTATTGAGTAGGATAGTGGAAGCTCAAACTGATGATGAATGCTGTAAGAATCAACTTAATAAAATTCGGGAGTTAGCAGATGAGAACTATGTGGTAGGCCAGGATGGCGACTTGAGATTCTGTGGAAAAGTTATGCGTTCCTGAAGTTCAAGAATTGAAGCGAGCTATTCTAGATGAAGCACACCGAAGCAAGTACACTATACATCCTGGTGTAATAAGATGTACAAGGATTTGAAGCGACAGTACTGGTGGTTAGGAATGAAACGAGATGTGATTGGGTACGTCCAAAAGTGTTTAACATTTAAACAAGTTAAGATCGAACACCAATACCCAAATGGAAAATTACAACCTTTGCTTATTCCTGAGTGGAAGTGAGAGAACATATCCATGGATTTTATTACTGGGTTACCGCGATCGAGTACGGGTCACGATGCGATTTGGGTGATACTTGATAGATTGACGAACTCAGCGCATTTATTACCAGTCAAGACGACTGATACTGGTGACAAACTAGATCAATTATACATGAGTGAGATAGTTAAGCTTCATGGTGTGCCAATGTCGATTATTTCTGATAGAGATTCATCTTTTACATCACGGTTTTGGAAGAGTTTTCAGTCGTCTGTGGGGTCTTCATTGAACTTTAGCACAACCTTTCACCCTTAGACTGACGGGCAGACAGAGCGTGTGAATCAGGTGCTTAAGGATATGTATGTTGAGATGCACCATTATTGATCTTGGTGGTAGTTGGCAGAATCACTTACCTTTGGTAGAGTTTGCATATAACAATAGTTATCATTCTAGCATTGTCATGGCCCCGTTTGAGGCATTATATGGAAGACCATGTCGTTAACCCTTATGTTGGGCAGAATCTAGAGCTGCCAAGCTCCTAGGAACGTTAATTATTCGCGAACCGTCCGAGAAAATTGACATAATTAGGGAAAGGTTGTGCATGGGGAAGAGTAGGCAGAAAAACTATGCAGATAGGAAACTTCAAGATTGGGAGTTTGAGGTGGGAGACCTAGTGCTTATCAAAGTATCACCTATGAAGGGTGTCATGCGTTTTGAAAAAAAGGGAAAGCTTGCTCCTCGTTTCATTCGGTCGTTCCCTATTATTGAAATAATTGGGAAGGTCGCTTACCGTATTGCTTTACCGGAGAAATTAGTTGGAGTTCATCACGTGTTTCATGTATCTATGCTTTGAAAGAATGTGTGTGACGCGGATTAGCATTCGTTGATAGACTATCATGATCTGGAGTTACAGAAAGATGCTTCTTATGAGGAGAAATCGTATAAGATTGTCGACCGCAAAGAGCATGTCCTACAAAGAAGAGTATTCCCGATGGTTAAGGTTAAGTGGCATCACCACAATGACAAGGAAGTCAGATGGGGGCGCGAGGAGGACATGCTGACTCGTTATCCTGGTCTATTTGATGATCTGTTAAGTACAAATTTAATTTCTAGGCGAAATCATTTTCTTTTAGGGAGAAGATTGTCATATTCCTTGTCCTAAAATTATACGTCATTAAGAAAATGCTTTAGTTTTGGTTAACTATTATTTTCTTACCTAAAATAGATTCTTGTGTGAAATTCTAGTAAAAGTAAAATCCCGTTAGTTATGGAAACTTTTGGACTAAAAATGAAACGCATATATAATTTATGAGTAGGAGACTAGGGTAATTGGAATCATTTCTCTTCTCTCTCAAAAGAAAAAATAAATAATCAGCCGTTTATGTTTTATTCTTTGGGGTTTTTCTTAGCTGATGTGAGTGAGGTTTTGAAGAATAAGGGAGACCAATTTAGGATCTGGAGCTGATCTTATAGCGATATCGTTATTGCCGCGAAACAGGTAGGTTCCCCAACTCTTATGCCCTTTAAAGTGTGTTCTAATTAAGCCTAAGGAAGTTTTGTGGAATCACTTTGTTTGAAAAACAAAGATTTTATTAGTTGTTTTGTTTTTATTTCGTAATGAGACGTGTTCAGGGAATGGAGGTCTAACAAACCTCAACTAATTGAGGTGAACCAAAATGATTTGGTTCACCTGCTAGTTTCCACTGGTGAGATGCTCATCTATTAGTTATTTTAAAAACGTTATTTACTGACTACTTTCAGTTCTTGGATCTGTATAGGACGATGAGTAGATACCTTCTCTATATGAATTTTAATGCTTACCCATACTTATGTTTTTCTTAATTTCTTTATGAGAAGTATTAGGGGATATTATAGGAGGATTCAAATTTAATACTTATAGCTATTACCAGTCCCAGTTTAACGGTAAGGTGGGTATTGAATCTCAAAGGAGGCACTGGTATGTTTTGGTACATTGAATAAATGTAAGTTTGGTTTGATATTCGAGAGCGTCAGCCATCTGTTATGAGTTGTTCATGTATCCAGCCCAACTTGGGTCTTCCTGGTGCGCGTACTGGTGGCACTATGTTGAACCCTTTAGGGGTATTATGTATTACATGCTATCATTGGGTCTGAAAATGGTAGATTGGTTCACACGTCTACATTTTTGATTGGTTATGACGATTCACGCTACCTCTGTAGTAGGTTGGATTTAGAGAACATAAATGTGTGGTGGTATATGTTGTCTGCACCTATTTAAAGATGTCCAATAGTTGACATTTAAAGGAAAGTGAGATTGATTAGTTGTTAACGTTTTCGGACCGTTGCCCGTAGTAGGTTCGATTCCATGGGTTATTAGGCGATGACCGAGGAGTCGCCTAAAATATATGGATATATTATCTTATATTGGGATCAACAACATTTAATTCTTCCGGCGCACGGTAGGGGAATTACTTGGACTACTCAAGGGCATGATACGATATGTCTTTCTGTTAAAGTAAGGATCTAGAGAGGGGTTTCGCTAATCATACAGATATGGGGATGGTTAACTTACAACGCTTTGCTTTAACCTTTTAATTAACTCGTTTTTACATTATCGAGTCATTTCCTATTCGTTTCACTTAGTTGGTTGTTGACATTCTTTTATGAAACCGAAATGACAAAGAAAACGCCCATCTTATAAAATGTTATACTTATCTAAATTTTGATAAACTGCTTTGGGTTTCTTTGATCGTCTATAAAGATTATAAGGGTGTGAGAGCCTACTTTCAGTTGGGATCTCACCCAACTTATTTTTTTTTTCCAGGAGACCGTGACCGTGGAGCAACCTAGCCTGTAGATTGCATTTGTGTTCCGAAAATCTACTTCGTTATTATTTAAGGTGCTTAGCTAAATGTTTTATTGAATTATTTTAAAGACCGGTCTTTGTTTCTTTTAAATAAATTCTTCGCATTTATTTTGTAAGCCAACATGCGAGTCGAGAATTATTTTTAATTCTAAAAAGATTCATTTTAATTTATAATTCTCCTTATCAATTTCTTAAAAAAAATTCATTTATTTATGGATTATTTTCAATGTGCTACATACAATAGCCCGATCTCCATTTGTTGGTATGAAGGTTTGAGTGTGTAAAATGGTCCATGAGTATACCACACTTTGGATTTTAGGGCGGCTGACCTAGAATTCGAAGTGGGGTGTTACAAAGTGGTATTAGACAACTGGTAACATAAATCCTTGGGAGCGGGTGCAGGGTCTTGTTTGATCATGGTAGGCACGAGTTTTAGGAGCACTTTTATTGTTTTTCTTTGCATGAATATGTGTTGATAGTTTATTGTTTTTCTTTCCATTCTTAGAGGATAGATGGTCGCGAAAGACGTAATACTGAAGGTTATGGTCGTGGTCGTGGCCAAAGGGTTGAGGATTTTGTTGAGAATTCTGTGGCAGAAAATAACTCACGCAATGTTGGTAGTGGATCTCGTAGTGAAGATGAGACTAAATCCACAAGTAGCTCAAGATCTCGTAGGACTAGGTCCACAGATGGATCTCGATCTCATAGGACTAGGTCCACAGGTGGATCTCGATCTACTAGGACTAGGTCCACAGATGAATCTCGATCTATTCGTATCGGGGAGGGTGGTACAAATGTCGTAACATTATAAAATCTTCAGACAATGTTGAATGCTGCAGTCACAACAGCATTAGATCAGAGGCTAGGTCCACGTGGAGGTACGGAAGATGTGGCACCCCCATAAATGAACGGACCTGCTATTGTAGAAAGAAACACGAAGTCTTGGGTTCAGTATTACCAAGATTTTTTGAATATGAAGCACCCTTCGTTCATAGTAAAGGGAGGTGAAAATGAAGCACATCAGTGGTGCAGAAAAGTGGATAGGATACTAGCTAAGTTTGATTGTTCCGAGGCTTATAAGCAGAGGATGGTTTCTTTCCTATTGGAGGGGAATGCAGCAACTTGGTGGGAGTCGATGGGAAGGACAGTTTATGCAATGGAGGTTACTTGGACAAGATTCAAAGATTTGTTCCTTGCACACTTTTCCCCCCAGTCGAACGCCAAGCTATGATTAGGCAGTTTGATGAACTAAGTTAAATGGAAGATCAAATATTGGTTGATTATGAGTGTGAGTTTGACCGCTTGTCGCTTTTTGCTACTCATCTTATTACTACTGAAGTAGATAAGATCGAAAGGTTTTTGAATGGATTACATAATGGGATTGCTCGACACATCATTGGGAACCCTAGTTTTGATACTTATGCCAAGGTAACAAACTGTGCTATGACACATTGTTTGAGGATTCAAGTGGCAAAAAAGAAGAAATCAGGTAAAGGGGATACTAAGGTCACCGAGAAGAAGGATAATAAGGGTGGGAATGCCAATGGTCAGAAGCGGCATTTTCACCAAGGTAATCAGGGTTGGAAAAAGCCACAAACGGAGGAAGGGAACAATGGTACTGGAGCCATGGTTTATGCACCTCAGCCCATGAGAACTGAGGGTTATGTATTTACGGGACCTTGTTATCACTTCCAAACACCAGGACACAAGGCTCGTGCTTGTCCAAAAAAGGGCAAAGCTCCTGCTGAGTATGAGATACGTCAAGTACAGAACCAGCCTCAAGGCCGAGGACGTCAGCCTCGATTGAATGTTGTCTTTCCTCAGAATGGCGAGGGATCGGTGGTAATGTTGGAAGGTACTTTCTTTATTCACACTCGTCATGGTAGAGTATTGTTGGATACTGGAGCTGTTCATTCTTTTATATCTGTTATGTTTGTGAAAACTTTGCATGTTGTGTTCGAGCATTGTTCCTAAGCTTTTATGTCACCGATGGGTGGTTCAACATCTATTGATCACATGTGTAGATTGTGCATTATCAGTATGGGCACGATAAATTTTGCTACAGATCTCTTTGTTATGGATCTAGACGTGTATGATGCTGTCTTAGGCATGGATTGGCTTGCTTCCCATCCTTCCAAGTTAGATTGTTATGCTAAGACAACCACTTTTCCTATTCCTAAGGAAAGTGATGTTGTTGTGTCTGAATTGTCGGGAAGTTCAAAGAAGACTCTTAAGTTGTGTAGTTATTTACTTGAGGATTCATCAGCGGGGAGTATGCTATTGGAGTCTATTGAAGTGGTAAGTTTATATTTAGAGGTGTTCAGCGATATACCAGGCTTGCATCCTCAGATAGGGGTGGACTTTTGTATTGAGTTGGAACCTGGTACTGCACATATAGCCAAAGCTCCGTATCAAATGACACAAATAGAGATAAGTGAGTTGAAAAAGAAAATTGAAGAACTGCTTGCAAAGGGATTCATTAGAAGAAGTAGTTCTCCTTAGGGTGCACCAGTATTGTTTGTGCCAAAGAAAGACGAGTCATTGAGAATGTGTAATGATTACCGTAAGCTGAATGAGGTTACAATTAAGAACAAGTACCCTTTACTGAGGATTGATGATTTGTTTGATCAATTAAAGGATGCAAATTGATTTTATAAGATTGACTTGTGGATAGGGTATCATCAACTATTAATTCGTGAAGGTGATGTTCCCAAAACAACCTTTGTTACTCGTTATGGCTCGTTCGAATTTTTGGTGATGCCATTTGGATTGACAAATGCTCCTGCAGTTTTCATGGATTTAATGAATCGTGTTTTTCGGGAATTTTTTGGATCCATTTATAATCGTATTTATAGATGATATCCTAATTTACTCTAAGACTCCCGAAGATCATGAAGAACATCTTCATCGAGTGCTTCATACTTTGAAAGATCACCAGTTGTATGATAAGTTTGAGAAGTGTGAGTTCTGGAAGCAAGAGGTGAAATTTCTGGGTCATGTCATATTAGGAGCTATTATATCGGTCAATCATTTTAAGGTTCAGGCTGTGACAGGATGGAAGCAACCCAAGACAATAACTGAAATCCGGAGTTTCTTGGGGTTAATGGGTTATAATCGTCTGGTTCATCAAGGAGTTTTTCATATTTCGGGTCCCTTGACAAACTCGACGAAGAAGGATGTTCCTTTCAAGTGGACTGCTGCGTGTGAGAAGGCTTTTTGTGAACCTAAGAGTAGACTAACTTCTGCACCAGTTCTGATCATTCCAAAAAGTGGGGTTAAGAAGGTTATTTACACCGACGCTTCAATTCAGGGGTTGGGATGTGTGTTGATGCAGAGTGAAAGGGTAGTTTCCTATGCTTCGCGACAGTTGAGACCTCACGAGCGAAACTATCCTACACATGACCTCGAGTTGGAAGTTGTGGTGTTTGCGCTTAAGATTTAGATACACTACTTGTACGGTGAAAGGTGTAGTTGCGGAAATCCTTCACTACACCCCTCACAAGAATCCACACAACTAAGCCGATGAATGATTATAATTTTTATTGATTAATTTCTTGAATGTTTACAAGATAAAAGTAGAAAAGAGCTAAAGAAATTACAATCACTATAAACTTTCTCTCTTAATGACTTGCCCAACACTCGAAAAAGATCTCTCTTCCAATAGGCCTGTTCGGCTCTTTATATAGGGTATTACATAATGGATGACAGCTAAGCTGCCCTCTATTTTCGGGAATGACTTGCAAAGTGTCGCAAGTGTACAAAGGCATACTCTCGCGACACCCCTAGTTCTCGCTAGATCTTCACACCTTTCTCGTGTTCTGGCTGTCGTCATTCATTGCGTCATTTATATTACTGTCCGCGACGCCTTCGCTATGTGTCGTTTATAGATTTTGCAGAGGTGTTGATGTTGCGATATTCGATCCTACATCTTGCCTCTTCTCATGTCTTCTCTGCGAAGGAGAGAAAGTCATGAGAATTATTATTATTTTCAAACTCGCGCGCAACTCGTTTATCCTTATCTCGTTTGGCGATTTGACTTCATACTTTTACACTAAATCTATAATACGTGTCTCTTCTCCACCCATTTTTTTGACACGTCTCTTTCAACCGTTACTTCTCAACCATTCACGTCTCTTCTCGCATTAAATGCGTTTATCTTCTCGAGAATTCTTCTCTATATATAGTTTTATCATCTTCCTCTTCTTCTTTTTTACTTTCTCTCTGCAATTTTTCTTCAATTCTCCTCCGTAACTTCCGCTTCTGCTACTGTAAATTTTCTTTTTTCCTTTGATCTTCAACTCCTTAATCATTCCCATACTATGAAAATGGCTCCACTGGTCGTAGATATGAAGTTCTCTTGGGAGAGGCTCAAAAGGATTTACAGGAGAAAGGTTTCACATTATCCACTATTCCCCATCAAGAATCTTCATCTATTATCTCCGCCAAATTATTTACTGATCATTGTTGTGATAATCAAAAGATCAAAATCTCACTGGGTCAGATTCTCGATGGCCTTCCCATTCCTCTCTACAACCCTGAACTTCCTTTGTTTTATGAAATTCTTGCTCATGAGAAATTCTCGCGAGATGTTTACCAATTAAGTAGAGATTGTATCCGCTTAATGCTTGAGTTCGCTAACCGTGGCACTGGTAAGGGGTCTCTCTATTCTAATGCAGTCAGAGATCCTAAATTTGTAGATTTAGAGATATTCGCTGAGAAGTATTCAGTAGAGAGTTTCTTTGAGAATTATGAAGTAATAAACATGAAGATCGATAGAACTTCGCCGAGGTGCACGTTTGAAAAGAAGAGAAAATATCCCTGACGACAAATTACTTATGCGGGATATCGATTGGCATTAGGGAAAGAACAATGTTCCTCGCCATTCCAAAGATGAAAAATGGTGTGTCTTTCCCTATTCTTGAATGGATCTTATATTTGTGTTCGAATGTACTCCCGCGAACTTCGCTAACTATCATCCTTGGGTATTTAACTGGCCCGAGAAAGCTAAAGAGGTGTGTTTTCCGAATTTCGCTCAGTTTGTAATTGTTACTTCCTTTTACATCTACTAATCTTGTGAAACTTTCAGATTGTTAAATTGAGAAAAAGTTACGAGAGAAATCCTTAGGCGAGTACTCTGGCAATTCTCCAGTCGATCACGGATGAAGTAAGAAATACTTTTCTTCATTATTTTTAAAAATATTGTTGCCTCTGTTTCTTATCTTCATTCGTGTGCGAAGGTTGGTGTTGAAGTTGTTGAAGAAGAGGATTTTTCTCGAAGTCTGCAAAGCTAAAGGCAAGAGTAAAATTCCTCTTCGCAAGAAGAAATCTCGTTGCTCCACCTTCTAAAAACGGGAAAATCCATTCTTATTCTCGCTCCAGTCCTCAATCCAAAGAGAGCTCCGATGAAGATAATGATGATGTTGACACCTCTCTTGCGAAGGAGAATCATCCAAATTGAATCGCTATGGCGCAACTATCTAGTGTTTTCTCCGACTCTATGCAAGGAATGGGAGATGATCATTTTTTCTGCCACATGCGAAGCTCTCGCCAATATTTGCGATGCCCCCTTGCTAGAGGATGATGATTCTTTTCGTGGAGTTTCCAGAACAATGACTCCCAGTTTCCTAAACGCACTTAGTGCCTTGGTATGTTTATATTTCCTTATTTCTGCATGATTTCAATTATGAACCTTATCTTGACGATTTCTTTACTTTCCTTTATAGTATGGGAGAGCTTCCTTTGTTGTTGCCTCAGATCTCGAGAAAAGGCCCAACAGTCTCGAAAAGAAAAACCTCCAACTTAAGAAGAAGAATGAAGAATTGAGGTCAAGTCAAGTTTCTCTTCGCAAGAGAGATAAAGAACTTGAAAATGAAACTCGATACTCTTCGTGAAAAGACCAAACAATTGGAAGTTGAGTCCTCTTCTCAGAAGGACAAGATATCTAGCCTTCAAAATGCTAATCAACAACTTTATGGTATAAAATTCTTCTCTTTTTCTTGCTTTTGTTCTGTCATTTATCTTTCTTTATCTGACTTATCATTTTCGCAGACGTTTATAACCTTTCTGATGAAGCTATTCTTCTTCACACATTTCCTGAGTCTATGGATAACGATGCTCTTCTTGCGCATCTCAATGATTCTTTAAATAGCTTTTCAAATGACATAATCAAACATCTTTCTCTAAATGAACTTCAATTCAAATTCCGTCTCTTAGAAGCTGATCATAGATCTAGCTTAAGTTTAGACAACCAACTTAAACACCTACACCTTAGTTCCCAAGAGAAAATTAGTATTTTAAGGAAGAAGGTTAGCGCTCTTATAGATGACAAAGATCGCATTGCTAATCAAGGTGCCCAAGCATTAGCAAAATTTCAAAAACTCTTCTTGAAGTTCAAGTTGAGCGGATGAATCTATTCGCCAAAATACTATTCTTAGCTTAAAGAGAGAATCAAATTCGCTCCCTTCTTCTCATAAACAGGTGACGATGAGTTCTTGGCTGCACAAAGTTCTAGATGACGCAGAAATAATTTAGGTGTTAATGTTAGTCTTCAAGTTGAGCATACAACCTTGATTAGGGATATGATTTCTGATAGAGAAGGTTGTTGATCATTCCTCTTTACCTAATTGTTTATTATATATGAAGCTGTTATTAAATTGCCGATTCATTATTCTACGTTCGCAGAGGCTGAGAAGAGATTTCAGAAAAGAATTGAAGAGCTCGAATCCGAAAAAGAGCAACTTGCCAAGGACTTTTCTCTTCGCAATGACAAGTATTCCAAGTTGAACAAGCAACTACAAATTACTGTGGCGAACTTCAAAAATGATGATGTTCTCTTTCGCAATGAAACTATCAAGACATTCTGTGATGACAACAGCATCACTCATTCTTCATACCCTTGTCTTCTTGACGAGATTCCTGAGAACATGCCTTCTTTGGATATCTCTGATAGCGATGCTAGCGAAGAAAAATCTGATGAAGATAATGAAGTAGGAAGGATCTCGATGAAGAAGAAGAATCACACAAGAAATAGCTCCATTTTCTTCTTTCTCTTTTTGTAACATCTCGTACATTTATCCTTTTAATCTTCCATTTTTATAATCTCTTATTGTAAGTTTCTTGGATCTCCAAATACAAATTCTACATTTTTGTCCCTTTCGCACATGTTAAAAAAGCAATTCTTTTTTGCAATATAGTTAATCAATATATTGTGAGTGCGTAAATCTATCATATGAAAATAAATAACATATCCTCAATCTATTCATTCCCATACTTGCCTCTCGTTATTTGTTTTCAAATGAAAGATTAAGCAAATAACCTTTAGATGATAACATGCCTCACTCGCAAGAATTGTCTTCGTCAATTCTCACGAGAGAATGTTTCTTGGTTGTTTTCAAGATCTCATTTTTCTTTTTCTTTTGTGTGGTCTTATTTTGGCCTTCCTAGTTAAAGGTCTTATTGCACCACCTCTTGTCATTGCGACAAAATTGCAGGACGTCTTTACACTTTCATGTAAAGACCCATTGATTTTGCCTTATCATTTCTTAGTATTGTTGCCTCTGCAGGATAATTTTATTACGATAATATGACAGGCCTAGATTTTCTTATAAAAATAAAGCCCCATGACATTTCGTCTTGCGACGAAATCGCAGGACGTCCTTACACTTTCATGTACTCGACCCCTTGATCTCGTCTTATCTTTGTCTTTTGTATTATTGCCTCTTTCAGATCATCGCACAAATATGACAAGCCTAAATTTTCTTGCGAAAATAAAGCCTCATGACATTTGCGTCTTAAGACACTTATCGCTCTCCCTAATGGAGGGTGCCGCCTTTATCATCTCCCCGGTTGACCCTTCAAGGAGGCGTACATCGGCCATACAAGACTAGCTCCTCCCATCCTGGGCCTTAACAACAACCAGCTTGTTTTCGGGCAGCCTCTTATACCTTTTACCATATAGGGCTTATGGTTACGAGATCGCACCCTAAGTGGAGTTTTCTTCGGCCGAGTGCAACATATGCCAAGACTTGCCAAGAATGGCCAAGACACTTCAAATGCCCTGCACTCTTGGCTCAACGTGTACCTTGGAGCCTTGATCATACGCCGACTCTTAGAAGAGACCCCTGGCCGTCCAACCAGGGTATAACCTTAGATATATAGTTGGAAATCCAAGGTATCTCTCCTGGATGGGCTTTATTGACCCCAAATCTCCATGACCCAGGTTCCGGGCGGTGTAACCTTTTCCCGAGCCATATAAAGAGATACCCCTTATATGACGCACTTTAGGTCTTACATTTGCCTCTTGCGAAATTTTATTCGCGAACTAGGTGTACGCCATAAAGGTTCGTCCCATTTCGATATGTCATTGATTTTAGATTGTTTCTTGTCATCATTTCTCGCGAGAATTTCGCGTATTCTTTTTCGATCATCATAGTCTTTGTATCTTCAACTTGTCTTTATTATTCAAATTCCTGCGAAAGCTTTGCATCTTCAACCTGTCTTTATCACTCAAAAGTATTTTTTTTTTTTTTTTACAACCTTCGCAAGTCTAGAATCAATTATTCACTCCTTTCGCCTCTTACTTATGTGTTCTGCTTCTTCATTATTCAAATTTCCTACTCTTGCCTTCCTTTTGCGAAATCATCGCAATTTCCAACTTTCTTCGGGCATTGGTTTCGCAACGTATTTTCTCCTCTCACCTCTATTTCGCCCACCATTAGTCTTTCCCTTATTTGTTCATTTTTGATGTTTTGCTTCAGCTTCTTCTTCGAGCAAGACTTTCCTTGCAAGATTCCACATCAACTTCATAGCATTTCGTCCCTCAACCCAATCTCCTTTTATGATTCCGACACCACTGGGATGAGGAAATTTGATGCACTGGTGATAAGTCGGCGCTACACCCAAAATCTCATATATCCAAGGTCGCCCAATCAATGCGTTATATGGAGATTCCACATCGATTATGCAGAACAAAATTTCAGTTGATAATCCTTTCAGTGGTATTCGCATATGAGCTTCTCCTTTAGGCTTGTTGGCATTACCGTTGAAACCATAGATCTTATAGGTTGAAGGTATTAGATCTTCGTGTTTCCCTCCCATAGTCTTGTAAGTATGGTAAAAAAAAAGGATATTCTGAGCTTCGAAGATCGATTAAGACTCTATTGATTGCCCATGAATTTTCTGCCTCATTACCTTCATCATCAACAGGTTTTGGGTTAATTCCCAATCTTACCACTAATGGGTTGTCATGCATCTCTCCACCCTAAGGTACTTCTTCTGCGGTAAAAGAAATAATCGGCTTTTTGCCATTCCTTTAGTGGCGATGTCTTCGCGATGTTCATTATTTCTCTATTATCGCATCTTTATAAAAACCCTACCGAGAACACTATCATGAAAATCTTCGACTGTCTCCGCACGAATGCACAATAGAGTTGCAAGACAAATTCTTGGCTTTCGCTCCAACTTCTATCACAAACGTTTCTCCTCCTTTCGTTGTGTTTGCTCGTGGAATTTAGCGGTGGTGGTAATGGTTGAGATTGAGGTTGATTTTTTAGAAATTGATTTAGTTTCCCTTGGTCTATCATTATGAGGATGATTCTTTTTATATTTCTAAAATCGTTTGTGGAGTGTCCATGAAAATGGTGATAAGAACAAAATTCATGACTTCGGTCACTCGGAGGTGGTTCACTTCCCATGTTCCATGGCGCAGTATATTTTCCATTAAGATTATAGCTTCCCATATTTTCTCCACGCTAGCATTCAGTGGTGGCATCTTGATTTCTTCCCAGACTACCCTGTGACTTCGTTGTCCTCTATGATAACTCTGCCTCTGACTTCCATAAGTTTCTTGCGGATGATTAAGTCTTTGAATTTTGTTATTTCCTCCACGGTTATAGAAGTTTTTCTCTCACTCAAATTCCTCCTGATCACGACTCCCCATGGCTACTAGCTTTCGCTGACCATCATCCGTTATCGTTTCTTGTTGACCTTGCGAGGTTCTCGCCACTGTGTTTATTAGTTTAGGTAACAAGCTTGCATTTGCAGCTTTTGAACTTGTGTTCGCAACGGGGTATGATTCCATCTCGTTTTGATTTTCCTCTAGAGCAATGTACTCCTCTTGAAGCTCTCGCAACTCCATCATTGTGATTGTATTCTTGATTCTAAAAAATTGAATATATAACAGATTGGTTGCGAACATAGCATTAATGAATGATAGGATGAGATATCTCTCATCCACATGACCAGCCATATCACTGCACATTGTCTTACATCTCACAGTTAGATGCTTCAAACTTTCACCAACCCTTTGTTTTAACCCAAACACATCTTCAATACCAGGTCGCGAGGAATTATTACTTATATATGCCCCTAAAAATATAGCCTCGCAAATGATTGAAAGATGTTATTGTATTCCTAGTAATCCTTCAAACCATTTCAAAGCTTCTCTGTCAAACTTGATGCAAAAATACTTGCACAATATAGCATCATGGTTCTCCCACCGTAACATACATCTCACATAAGATTTGATATGTTGTATCGCACAAGTTGTTCCATCGAAAATGCCGGTTAACATAGGTAAAGTTGCACTTGGGGGTATTCCTCCTAAATGTACTTCTTGTGTGAATGGAGTCTTCGTAGCTTCTTCTATGGCTTATCCAATTGTCTCTTACCTCCTCCCCTTTTATTATTTAACATTCCTCTCATTTCCGCCAATTCTCTCGAAATTTGTTCATTTACATCGTAGTTTGGCTCCATTGGTCTTTTTAACTCCGCCTCTCTTCTTCTGCGTTCATGTCTGTTTTGACTTTCTTGTTCATCATTCTCTTCTCGTCTTTTCTGCGATCTTCTCTTTCATTTCTCTCGTGAATTCGCACACCGCTATATCTATTATTTTCTCTTCTTTGCTGCCTTTCGATTTTCCTTTGTACTCTTTCATATTCTTCATTGATATTTCCATTGTTGCGATTTTGTTCTCTCCTTCTTTTCTATTATCATGATTATTTCGCGAATTGCCTCTTGTAACTCCTCTGCTCTTCCATTTCGCTCTCAATCTTTTCTCTCGCAAGCTAGACGTGCTTGCTCAACATAGTGTCTTTCAATTTCATCTTCAATTTATTTTTGCTTCCTTTGTGCTTCTCTCCCATGCAATATTCTTCTTCCTTCTTCATGATTTTCCTCATCACCTGGATTATTCCGCCCTTGACACTGCCTATTTCCTTGATTTCCATTATTTTGCCCGTTTTGAAGAGTCTCGGGACGTGGGATATAATGATCTTCCATTATTTCTATTCTTTCGCAACGTTCATCGCCTGGGTTTCGCACTTCCTCTCGATTTTCTTCATTAGCATTTTCTATAGGTATAGTTATCCTTCTTTCCTCTCTAACTGATCTTGAGCTTGACCTTGTAGTGCTTCTCGACCTTCTGTTTTGTAATCTCATATTTTTCATCCTCAACTCATGATTTTTCCTTGTCAAATTTGCACGTTCCTCTGCTTCTAATTGCCTTTCTTCATGTATTATTTGTTTCAGTGTCTCTAATGCTGCGATCTCTTCATTTCCATGAATTATTTCTCCAATCACTTCTCGCCTTCTCTCCTCTTGTCCATTGTTTATCAATTCTTTGTTCTTCTCCCCTTTCGTCCACGTGAGTCCGATCTCCAAGTATGCACGCTATTTCTATCATAATCCACGCTTATTCTTAAGATCTTTGGTTGAATTGGTGATTGAATTTGATTTTCTTCATTATTTCTTGTGTTCATTCTTGAGGATTCCTCCATTTCATTTCTCCCTTCTCCAAAGAAGTCTCCTACTTCTTCTAACGGTTGTTGGTTGTTCGGATGCATGTCTTCTTCTAGCCATTTCTCAATTTCAAGAATTGTTGAAAATTATATGAAATTCCTTCCCTATTACTCCAAATTCTTTCAAATCACGATGTCAATCCTTACTCTCTCCCTCGTTTTAGCGCCAATATGTAGTTGCAGAAATCCTTCACTACACCCCTCACAAGAATCCACACAACTAAGCCATTGAAGATGAATGATTATAATTTTTATTGATTAATTTCTTGAATGTTTACAAGATAAAAGTAGAAAAGAGCTAAATAAATTACAATCACTATAAACTTTCTCTCTCTTAATGACTTGCCCAACACTCGATAAGATCTCTTCCAATAGGCCTGTTCGGCTCTTTATATAGGGTATTACATAATGGATGACAACCTACGCGCTCCTCTATTTTCAGAATGACTTGCGGGGTGTCGCAGCGTACAAAGGCATACTCTCGCGACACCCCTAGTTCTCGCTAGATCTTCACACCTTTTCGTGTTAAGTTGTCGTCATTCATTGCGTCATTTATATTACTCGTCTGCGACGCCTTCGCTATGTTTCGTTTATAGATTTCGCAGAGGTGTTGATGTTGCGATATTCTGATCCTACAAAAGGTTTGAGATATTTACTGACCACAAGAGTCTCAAGTACATATTTTATCAGGAGGATCTGAATATGCGTCAGAGGAGATGGATGGAGTTGATTAAATATCATAACTTCAAAATAGAGTATCATCCCGGGAAAGCTAATGTGGTTGCCGATGCTTTAAACCGACAACCAATGGGAATTGTAGCTTTAATGATGGTACGAAATCGGAGTATGTTAGAAGAGGTTCCCTATTTCAACTTCAACATGAGTACAACTGGAGGACAAGACTTGTTCCTTTGTAGTGTGGTTATCAAACCTTCCTTGTTGAGTAGGTGTTTATGGGTGAAAACTACTCCTGCAGAATTTGGTAATTTGGGTGTGGATGAGGAATGAATTTAAACCTTAAACAAATACACCGCAGCGGTGAGTGCTTGTGTAGATCTCGAGAGATCAATTCACAGGTAAGTCCGACCTAAACCAAGAAATGGTTGCCCAGACGATTTGTTTCGTCACAAAGTGAAGGAGATGGGGTTGATCTTAGGGAGGAAGCGAAGAAGGTGTTGAGATTGTGAAGGTGTTGGCTTGCTTATGACTTGTACAGAAAGGTGAGCTGTGCTTGTGATTGATGCAAGCAAGCTCTAGGTGTTGGAATACGTTTTGTATTAACACTTGGTTTTCTGTCTCGTCGGACTTGTGTTGTTGTTTGAAATAGGGCGGAGAACCTATTTATACAAGTCATTGAGCCTTATTCACGTCCCCGTGGGAAGTGGAGGAAGTGGGAGTGATGGAGTAGTGGAGTTGTGCGTCGGTGCACACGACCGCCCCTGCCCCACTTCTCCCTGCTTCATCTCTAACCGTCCATGACTTCCCGACACGTTCTTGTGATGAGCGCGTTGCACGCCGCACGCCAGTAAACCGCCGACCAATACCCCAAAGATGTATCCCCCTGCAATTTGTGACATGATTGATGTCCGGAATGTGTGGATCGTGGATCCACGAAAGATAGCATGTAATGTTGAATTGAATAACTGGTTATTGTGAAGTCGATACTTGTGAAGTATTGTGTATTTTATGCAGTGCTTTAGCGTTATGGTGGTAAAGTGATGGGTAATGGCCTCACTAACTAAATAACTCCCGACTGGGGTTGTATAACCAATGGTGAAGTTGGACGGAGAGATGATCTTTGAGACACCTCATCCACGACCAGTTAATGAATATTAGGTTTTTTTGAAGAGGTGCGCAAGCATAACTCTTCGGCCTTGGTCAAAAACCAAGCATGGAAAGGGATTTGGAGAGGACCGAGTAGGGCATGTGTGTAGACATCGTGCCGGTGTGCACATCCATACCTCCCTTTGCCCATGAAGGCTGGACCTGTGCCACTCAATTTGGGGTAAAGTTGAGTGGTTGAGATCGGCGGCAATCCATTGCCGCAAAGGAGTTGGAAACGCGTGACATCCCTAGTTCGGGCACGCGTTTCAAGGCGACTCCATCTTGGTCGGTCTTGGTCGATCATACCAAAGTGTGTAGGTGGTGTAGGTGTTTACACCCCATACTCGACTATCCCATGAAAACGTGATCCGAGCCATCCAAATCGTCCTGGCGAAGTTGAGTGGTCGAGATCGGTTGTGGTTTGGGAGGCGTGGTCATGCTAGTTTGGACGCACGTTTTGAATTAACTTGGCATGATATGCCTTGGCCGAACACATGAGGAGGTAGATGGGCCTTGGTGGTCATCTTTGGTATGGCCGCCCCCTTAATCAATCGTGACCCTCCATTCGTGTCGTCGAGAAGATGGACGCGCGTGATGGCTTGAAACCCTAATTTTGGCTTTCAAAGCCGTGCGCCATCTCTTATTTGGGTGACAATTTTGTCACGACCAACCATGGTTGGTTTTGACCGATTGGTCAAGTGTGTAGGCGGGCCCATAGTGATCGTGTTGACATGCTCTGGGCCCTTTGAGTCTACATCTACACCCTCCATCTATATGCGAAGATGGATGGTTGAGGCCTTTGCAACACATGTAATATGCCGCAAACCCTAATTTAGGGTTTTAGTCCATAATGCTTGGTATGAGCGGTTTCTTGGCAAGCTAGGCCAATGACCGAACCATGCGGGGTCGGCCGTGGGTATTCCATACCTGCTTGGGGGTGATGGAATTGATCAGGGCCATCCAATCATGCGTGTGGAGTTGGATGACTGTGATCATATCCGGACTGATACGGTCAGTCCGGATGCTCAATCGGGCTAGTATACCACACCGAGAGGGGCTCAATCGGGCTAGTATAACACACCGAGAGGGCTCTGTACGGGTATTTCGTACATGGTTTCATTATAGTGCTTGGAGGTTCTTGTTACTCAGAAGAGTAACACTCAGTCGTCATGCCACACCTGATAATGAGTAATTGGAAATACAAGGCTGATATGAAATTCACAGAAGGGATTGTTGCCACATGCTCCAACTGGAGGAATTTCATGTATTCACAGAATGGGATTGTTACCACATGCTCCATTCTTGGTGAATTAAGTGAGGGAGTATCCAACACTTATTAATGGCTTTATCTTTTACAAGATGTCAGCGCATAATTTTTCCGGTTTTTACAAATTTAACCTCAAATGAAAACCCACCATCAACAACTCCATAGATCAGAATTTGATTCATCCCCTCTAACACTTAGGGTAGAATAAGCGGATTTTTTGTAGAAAAGACACCATCTTTAGATGGAGTCCAAATTCTTTTATCAATAGAAGGTTCCATTCTAAGAGGGATTTTTTCAATCTTCTATTTTGTCTCTTGATCAAAAACAACACTTAGTTTTGCTGCATCCCATGTTCTAGTATCTTGGTTTATTAAATCTTGAACTTTTAAGTTCTTATCAGGGACTGAATTTTCTTTTGGTGTAGCAACCCCTTTGTTTGGGATCCAATTGTCACACCATGGGTATATGAAGTTTCCTTCTCCCACGACCAATGAAACAAAAGGTTTTATTTTTTTCATTATGTTATGGTGACATTTCCATGCCCAAGAAGCATTATCGGGGCACTTAGAATTCAGAATATTGCTATTTGCATAATATTTAGATTTCAGAACTTGTGCAAGAAGAGAAGATGGGTTCTCCACCAATATCCAAACACTTTTAGCCATCATGGCCAAATTATTTATCTCGCTTATTCTAAATCCTAATCCACCTTCTTTCTTTGTTTTGCAGATGTTTTCCCAGGTTATAATATGCATATTTCTCTTCTTTGATCTTGGATCCTCTCCCCACCAGTATTTATTGAGGTGAGAATCAATTTTTTGACACATAATTTTGGGTATTAGAAAAGTGGCCATTTTATAAAGAGACATAGCTTGACCCACGTGTTTCACCAATGTAGTCCTACCATCTTGGGCTAGGAACTGAGTAAACCATCCATTCACCATCTTTTCAACCGCACTTAGAAGAGAAATTAAGATGTGTTTGGGTCTTAGATTTTAGAATGGTTGTTGGTGATCCTAAATATTTCTCACCAAGATTGAGGTTAGAGATACTAAGGATTTTGGCAAGCATTTTCTTATGCCTAGGATGAACTTTAGAGATGAAGAACAAACCTGACTTGTTAAAATTGATCTCTTGACCACTTGCTTTACAATACTTTTGCAGGTAATCTTTTATGGCATGGAAATCAGGGATTGTCGCCTTAGAGAAAAGAAGACTATCATCAATAAATAATAGGTGGCTAATGGATGGACCAATATTAGCACATTTTAAACCATGCACAAGGTTAGTATCTTACAAATATTTAATATAAGATGTAAGAGCTTCGGCACATATAATATAAAGGTAAGGGGACAGCGGATCTCCTTGCCTTAACCCTCTTTCTGGTTGAAACATTCCCATAAGACTACCATTTAGGAGGATAGAATAAGACACTGAACTTAGGAAGTTCATAATCAATCTAATCCATTTTGAGTTGAAACCCAATTTAGCCATAGCCTTGGCCAAAAAAAACCACTCCAACTTTTCATATGCTTTAGACATATATCAAGCTTAATGGCAGCACTCCCAACTTTTCTTTTATTCTTTTTGATTGTGTCTATTAGCTCATGAGCTAAAATTACATGATCTGCAATTTGACTTTTAGGAACAAAAGCGCTTTGATTGGAAGATATTACTTTATCCATTAGAGGCTTTATTCGATTAGCTAGAGTTTTTGAGATCACTTTATATACAAATTTCCCAATTGGCCTAAATTGGTCAGCTGAATCAGCCATAGGATTCTTAGGTATTAAGGCTATTTTAGTATGGTTGAACTGGGTTAGGAGATGTTCAGTTTCAAAAACTGTTTCGCCATTTGAGTAACACTATCCTCCACAATATCCCAGTATGTATGATAAAAAATACCAGTGAAGCCATCTGGCCCTGGTGCTATTTTTGCCCGCATTTGGAAGGCAACAACTTTAATCTCTTCATCAGAAAGAGGAGATTCTAGGATAGTATTATCCAAACTTGTTAATTTATGTTGGATAGTGTTTAATACAACATCCTGATCATCATGATTAGAGGTTCTGTAGAGATGTTGGAAATAAGAAATGAATTCATCACCAATAGCTTCCCCCGTTGTCAGCCAAGTTCCATTTCTAGCTTTTAGCCAAGTAATTTTATTATTTTTCCTTCGAAACATCGTACATTTATGGAAATATGGCATATTCTTATCGCCTTCATTTAGCCATAACTCCCGAGATTTGTCTTTCCATAAAATTTCTTCCAATGAATACAAGTAAGATAACTTATCAGTAAGTTCAACTATTTTCCTTGTATCCCCTGGATTGTTAGTTTGCATATTCTGGATTTCAGATTTAGTATCGGATAAAGAGACATTTATGAGTTGAAAAGCTTTTGAGCCTCTAACTTGCAGTGACCTAGCTTTTTCAATGACTATTTTGCAGGAATCATCCTGTGTCCATATTGACATAAAGTGGTAGGGTTTTTGCAGATTCTCCATGCTAGGATTCAGGGATACTAGAATGGGCGCGTGATCCGAGCTAATGCGAAGGAAATTAAGAACATGAGTGTGAGGAAAGTTGTATTACCATACTTCATTAACAAGAGCTCGATCAATACGTTCCATTACTAAATTTCCCCCACTTGTTTGTTAGTCCATGTAAAATCTGGACCTGAGAATGGGACATCTCTCAAATCCCACTTATTCATAAGATTTTCCAGTATTTTTGTGTCTTGATCTGTGACAGGTCTTTTACCGCACTTATCTTGAGGTAGAAGGATACAATTCAAATCCCCTACTAAAATAGTAGGGGCATACTTATCATAAGGTTGTGACATAAAAGCTTCCCAACAGATATTCCTTAAAATTCTATTTGGCTCACCGTAAGTAAAGAACATATTACATACCGTGTGTGGATGGGGAAAAACGGTTTGTTGGTTTTTTAAGGAAGTAAAGAATCGAGCGTGTGGATGAGACTTCTCAACCGACCAAACTGTTGAACCTCACACAGATGCACTGCAAAGGGAGTGCTTAGATTCGAGAGATCAATCTGTAAGACTCCGTCCTAAACCAAGTCAATGGTCGTTCTAGAGTCAATTCAGTCACAAAAAGAGAGATGGTTTGATTTGTAGGAAGGAAGCTGAGAATTGTGTGGGATCAATGATGATCAAGGTTTATGGATGTGTTGAAGGTTTCTGCAAAATTGATGAACTGCTGAATGTTGAGTTATGTGAATAAGCTCTGGTCGATTGATGAAATTTCTGAGAGTGATTGCTCGAAAAATTGTTGTTGTTCAATCGTGGATCCATAGACTTATTTATATTGTCAGAATAGCGAACACCTTGATCCCAATAAGTGTGATGGTTTCATGAGTGAAAGAGTGGGAAAGTGGGAGATCGTGGTGAAACTAGTTCCAAGTCGTGCGGAGACTTGGTTAACCGTCCACCCACTTCTTTGCTAACTCCTTCAACCGCTGCACGTCTTACTCACATTTCTCATAGTGGATGAATCCACGTGCCGTAGGCCGCCAGACCAAAACCCTAATTGATATCCCCCATATGACGTGATTGAATTCTCATGAATCGTGGAGTCTGCATGACAGACTTGTATTTTATTAATCAGTTGTTGACTGTTTAGATAGTGAATCTAAGTTTTGATGAATCGAGCATGAGTGATCGAATGCTCAATGGAACATGTTAGACATTGCTTGAATATTGTAAATCCGAGCAACTGGGCAAGTATTTCTCGACGAATTACTGATAGTTGGATCAATATTCGGGCAATTGAGCAAGTATTGCTCAATTCGACGAATTACTGAATATTGATAGTTAGATCAATACTCGAGAAATTGAGCAAGTATTGCTCAATTCGACGAATAAATTACTGAATATTGATAGTTGGATCAATATTCGAGCAACTGAGCAAGTATTGCTCAATTCGACGAATTATTTATTGGTGACGTGACCCAATAAAATATTAATTAAAATATTGGTAGATTACCAAATATTATATAATTAATCTGCATGTTGTTTGCTGGATCAACATAAATTTATTTAGTGTTTGAACTTGCTCAGAATGATGATTTGTTGTGCGTTTGTTCAAAACCCTAATTTTTGACCAATTGCTCATTAATTGACGAATTGCTGAAAATAGGTCATGAACGAAGGAGGGACCGACCACATGGGACTATGGACGTCCATGTGATGCCCAATTGCTTGAGTGAGCGTAGACCAGGGTCCCGAGTTGACCGATTGGTTGGTGAAGGAATGACGATTAAATGCCGGTTTCATCAATTATTGAAACGGTGCTCGATTGAGCATTGGGTGATAAAACTTAATTATGTAAAAGTGAGGGACCGACCAAGAGGGTGTGAAATCGGCCCTTGGTGGTCGTGGGGTCAGCTGATGGTCGTCGCGCAAACTCCAAGTTGGTTGGAAAGAGTTTGGACCCAATATGAGCAATTGCGCAAATTAGGTCAAAATTGTGAAAACGTGTGGGACCAGCTCGTTGCAAGCCTTAGAGCCTCCCTTGGTCGGTCAACGAAGTATGATCGTGTCACCATAATGCTCATGTCTCAGTCCTGAGAGTTTCGGCATTTTTTGATGTGCATTTGAGCAATATCTTGGATTTTCAGAAGAGTTCGATCTTTGACTGGAATTCTCGATTTTGCTCGAATGAGCAAGTATGCCCGTTTGATCAATATTTTGTGAATATTAAAATAATAATATTTTAATTTTAATATATTTTTCGTGAGTAACCTAGTCGTTCATGTGACCATGTTGACTTTTGGCTTTTTCATGGTTTGAGCAATATTTGAGAAAACATGGAGAAACCATGATTTTTGCGGAAACCGGGAAGTTTCACAAGATGAGAGAAATAACAATTTTTGAAAGATTAGGGATTGCAAGGTGTGGGACCGGCCACGGCTATGGCATGGCCGGCCGGATAAGTTGCCCGGTCCCGCAACACCGTTTCCTATTTTATATTATTAGTTTTCATGAAACCACAAAAATATGGAGAAACCATGAAAATATGGTTAAACCATGAGTTTTTGCTCAAACAAGGAAAGTTGTTAGAATGGAGGAGTCTTCATGAGTTCATGAAAATAACAAAAAATAAGGAAAAATAATGGAGGAAGCATGGGACCGGCCACGACTAAGGTACGTCCGGCCGGCTGGTGGGCCCGGCCCATGGTGCTTCTCCATTATTTTAATGTTATCATTTTCTCTCTCCTATTTTGTGTAGGATTCCTCATTTGTCCATATTTTCGCATGCTCGTTCGTGCATTTGGGTGCTCGTTCGTGCATCATTGTCGAGTACACTTGCACCATTTTATGGGGCTTACTCAGTGGTAGTCCAGATGCCCGATTGTTGAGTATTCATTACTAATTTATGAAATTCAGTGGAGAATGATTCATGAAACTGAGTAATAAAAGTGAGTAGTTGTTTATTATCAATCCATAGGATCAGCCGTGGATTCGACCATGAATTCGGAATAATGAAACGAGCATTACCATTCCATGGGATCATAGATTCGACCACAGAATCGGAGTAATAAGATTAGTACCATTCCATGAGATCAGCCGTGGATTTGATCATGAAATCAGAGTAATGAGATTATCCATTACCGTTCCATGAGATCAGCCGTGGATTCGATCATGAAATCGGAGTAATGAGATAAAATAGATTATATTCTAGGAATTCAGTGGTGAATGTCACAGTAGAATTAATCTGTTGCAGAAGGGATATTAGCCAGTTAAAGCGTCATACCCGTTCTGAAAGGTGCATAGTCAGGAAAAATCAAGTTTTACCGCCTAAAGGCGTTATTTCTCTCAATATTACGGAGAACCTCCTGGATCTATACACGGTCTCTTTACATAGTCATGGAACAGTGAGTGTCACCGAAGTCCTGAAGGAGTTATTGCTCTCAATCTTACGGAAAACCGCCCAATCGTTCTTCTATGTAGAGGTGAGTCTCTCTCATGTAGTCAAGGAACAACGTGTCACCGACGTCCTGAAGGCGTTGTTGCTCTCAATCTTACGAAGAACCGCCCAATTATGTTATTCTACATAGAGGTCATGATGAAATGCGAGGTATCGAACGCTCAGATATGGAGGCCTTTCGAAAACAAATTCACCATGGATCATAAAATATGAATCATCACGTGCCTGAAAGCCGTTTCAGAAACATGCAGTATCATGATTTTACGATTTGTCCTTTGTTGAAAATCCACCATCTACACCGTGTTAGCTTTAATTATTTTGGTGGAGCATATGAATCCTTTTTGGCTGGACTGTTTAATATTCTATACCAAAACCATCCTTCTAAGCTAGAGCAACGCTCCCTTTCTTTCCAATAGATGGTACCACTGAAGAGTTGTGGTAACCTAAAGATTTTAGCTTAGTTGTTGAAGCCTTAAAACTGATCATAGTTTCGCATAAGAAAATGATATCAAGAGATTTTAATTTAATTAGATCTCTAAGTTCACGAATTGCTTCTGGTTTTGCAAAGCCATGGCAATTCCAACTCAGGATACTCATATTAAACTTTCTAAGCTTAGGAACCCTGGGAAATCTTCCAAAAACCCAATAATCTAGGGGTTTGAGACTGCTTTTTGAGTCAAAACAGAATAAAAGACTTGTGCTACAAAATCTGTAACAAAAACAGAGTAAATTGAAGACAAGACCGAGGCTTAGAAAACTGAATTAGCAGGAAATATCAAATGAAACTTGGTGTCTTCTTGTAACTGTTTTCTGATGTAAGTTTGGTTTAATCTTCGAAATCGTTAGCCATCTGTTATGAGTTGTTCATGTGTGCAGCCCAACTTGGGTCTTCCTGGTGCGCGTACTGGTGGCACTATGCTAAATCCTTTAGGGGTATTATGTATTACAGGATATCATTGGGTCTCAAATGGTAGATTGGTTCACACGTCTACATTTTTGATTGGTTATGACAATTCACGTTACCTCTATAGTAGGTTGGTTTTAGAGAAAATAAATGTGTGGTGGTATATGTTGTCAGCACCTATTTAGAGATGTCCAATAGTTGACATTTAAAGGACAGTGAGATTTATTAGTTGTTAACATTTTCGGACCGTTTCATGTAGTTGGTTCGATTTCCATGGGTTATTAGGCGATGACCGAGGAGTCGCCTAAAAGATATGGATCTATTATCTTATATTGGGATGGACACCATTTAATTCTTCTGGCGCATGATAGGGGAATTACTTGGACTACTCAAGGGCATGATACGGTATGTCTTTTTGTTAAAGTAAGGATCTAGAGAGGGGTTTCGGTAATCATACATATATGGGGATGATTAACTTACAACGTTTTGCCTTTACCTTTTAAATAACTCGCTTTTACATTATCGAGTCATTTCATATTCGTTTCACTTAGTTGGTTGTTGACATTCTTTTATGAAACCGAAATGACAAAGAAAACGCCCCTCTTATAAATTGTTATACTTCTCTAAATTTTGATAAATTGCTTTGGGTTTCTTTGATCATCCATAAAAATTATAAGGGTGTGAGAGCCTACTTTTCGTTGGGGTCTGGCCCAACTTACTATTTTTTTCAGGAGACCGTGACCGTGGAGCAACCTAGCTTGTAGATTGCATTTCTGTTCCAAAAAGCTACTTCGTTATTATTTAAGGTGCTTAGCTAAATGTTTTATTGAATTCTTTTAAAGACCAGACTTTGTTTCTTTTAAATAAATTTTTCACACTTATTTTGGAGGCTGACCTGCGAGTCGAGGATTATCTTTATTTCTAAAAGGATTCATTTTAATTTATAATTTTCCTTATCAATTTCATTTAAATAAATTCATTTATTTATGGATTATTTTCAATGTGCTCCATACAATAGCCCGATCTCCATTTGTTGGTATGACGGTTTGAGTGTGTAAAATGGTCCATGAGTATACCACACTTGGGATTTTAGGGCGGCCGACCTAGAATTCTAAGTGGATGTTACAATAACTCTTATCATTTATTGTTCAAAGATATTTCTTGATGCTCAAAGTGATCCCGGACCGAAATAATGAAAAATATTTAATTATGATTTTCAATTTGATATGCTTTTATTACCAGCAATTAAATCATATACTCTAGAGAATGTTTATTAGTAAATGTGCAATACTAATAATAGAAGTTTTCTATAAGAGATTTCGGAAATGTTGGTTAACATTTATTGGGAATAGGAAAATCGAAAATTGGTGTTTATTGCATATCTTGAGAATAGTTTCAATGTTGGAATTTCCTTGTTGTCCAAACAACCTTAGTCTATAAATACCTAAGTTTGAATTTCTAGCAAACCATCCTAAGAACAAGGAAAACTTCATTTCTTGTTGTTTCTGGTGGAGTCGTCTATCCGGAGAGAAAAGTACCCTAATTATGTGAAATCTCTTACTACCGCTTGTTTAAAGACTTTTATGGGATCAAGAAGCTCTACGAGTACCGTTGGTGGGAAACTAGATAATTGCATTGTTATTGTAGTTTTCGATTGACTAACGGTTGTTGTAACTTTAATTGCACCTAGTTTGATTATTCTTGAGAGCCTTCTCTTTTGACATAAGAGTCATTCAAACTAGATCAAATTATCGACGGGATCTTTAGAACCGTTGTTAGATCTAAAGATATCTTGTGATATTCCATTGTTAACTGACTCTGTTCTGTGTTTGATTGATCAAAATAGGATTCAAGTGTTGTTGTGCAGGTAATTGAAGGCGACAGAAGATTTGAAGATGAAGAAGTGTTCTTACTAGTTTTCTTATCTTGTGAATTTAGTGCACAAAACTTGATCAACTGGGACCAACTAGAATCAGTTTATCTTTGATAGATCTAATTGATTAGTTATGTGAGATCGACATTCTCTATATTTCTCTTTGAGATCTATATTGATTGAGTGCGAATCCAGACTTGACTATTTCGGTATTTATTATTTAGATTGATCTAACCAGACAAAGGAGTTTATTAGACTAAACAGAAGAGCCTTTGTCAACAACTCCAATATCTTCTAGCAAGAATTGTTTAGAGTGTCTACCAAACAGATTGTTCCTTTGCTGTTTGGAATACGATCCAAAGTACTTGCTATTGACGTACGTGACTCTAGAAGTCGAAGGTGCAGGGATACTGAGGAAACTAAGTAGATAGGGGTAGTTTGCTTGGTCTCAACTATACGAAGTTGGTATTAGATTTTGTATAACGGCTTAATTATGAGAGTATTCAAACCTGGAAAAAGTCCCGGAGTTTTTCTGCATTTGCAGTTTCCTCGTTAACAAAATCTTGCTGTGCCATTTACTTTATTATTCCGCATTATAATTTTTTTATTATAATTAAATTAAACAAGTAGTGAGCACGTGCGATGCAGGTCGGCAACATTACTTTTTCTTATTGTTCAATTTGGTTTATTATTAGGTAAAAATGAAAGAAATGAAAATATCACTTTTAATGAAACAAAGGCAATCTTTCGTATCCGAAACTAAAATCTATAAGTAATTTTATAGTATATCAATGATGTATTTGAGCATCGTATACGCAATACGTAAAAAGTATATATAGGCTCTTTCAATTTACCTTTAAATTATAGCTATTTTTTTGAGAACTCCAAATATATTAAAAAGTTAAAATTTGATATAGTTGTTTATACTCGTTGCGTAGGCGATTCAAAGAGCTTTCCAAATATAAAAAATTCACAAAAATCTGATGTACCATTTAGAAGATATGAAGTTTTAAAATATTCATCATCATTTTTGTAAAAATGGCATTTCTGTAAATAAACGATTTCACATATTATTATTTTTAAGTCCCTATAATGTTAGGCATTTCAGTCCATATTGAGATTGGTTAACCAAATGGTCCCTTTTCCGTTAAGCATTTTGGTCCCTATTCTGTTTGGTGAACCAAAATCCGTTAGGTGAACCAAAAATGGGAAGGATTTTTGATTTAGCTTGCTTGCATTAAAGAGGGGGGAGATTACACTTGAACGTTAATATGTGTTACTTGACTTTGATCCTAATAGTCTAACGGTTGTTACCGTAACTATTGTCAAGTAAATATCTTGTTGTTGTATTGTTTCGACCTCGTCCATAAACAATCACACAAGGTATAAGACTTTAGTAGTATTGTCTCGACTCAATGTTGTGGTGTATTTGGGTACCCTCATCTTTTCATAATCTGAAATAGTTTCTAAACCAATCGTATATATTGTACATGAATTTTCTGCATAGGTTCCCGAATGAAAAAGTTTGTGGTGTACTAGTTAGGCCCTCATTTTCTTTCTGAATAGTTAATCAATGAAGCATGATTTGATGATTTTGAATAAGATCGAACTTTTAAAATGATGATTCTAATCCTAAAAACACATTCGTCATAATCAGATCTAAAGTTCGATGGTAAAATTTTAGATGAAAATTTCATTTCCAATTTTAGATCTAGAATATTCTAGATTATTGTTATCTTGAGAAACATGTTAATTTTGATGATGATAATTATAGATCTGTACATGTTAGGGTGTAAAACATGTTAAGTGATTATTATTCATCACTACCACCATCACCAAAACCAACTTCGATCTTCTTCTCCTACTCTTTGTAAAACATCTATCTGATCTATAAACGAAAAATTATTAACAAATGAAACCCCTATAATGATCGGTATATGAAAAAATCGTGAAAAATTAATAAAACCGATCTAATAAGACTGGGTTCTTACCTGTGCAAGAAACACGTTCAATCACCAACAAAAATCTGCAAGCTTAACTCATAGTGGTAGTTTTTAGGTGATAGATAGCAAAGGTATGCGAAGTCTAACTATCATACTTACTCATACTATCTACCATTATATCTACTGAGACATGTCCTATGACTTTAGAATTATGATGAATATTGCAAAGGAGAATTCAAACAATAAGGAGTAATCAAGTTAGTTTTTTGTTGACAAATTGTTTTGCTTTGTTCGCGAACTTGGACTTATAAAAATCAAGAGTACTTGATGAATTAAATCTCAATTAATTACTCGTGTATGCGAATTGATCGATTTTGAGGTGTTCCTGGATACTTTTCTTTGAATAGTACACGAACTGATTTATGTAGTTCGCAAACTAGTTGATTTTGAAAGGTTCCTGAACACCTTTTGTATTTGAATAAACAAACTGTTGTGTTGAAGAAACTCCTCTGGTGTTTCTTGTGTGAAGGATTATAGGTTAGAGCAGGAAACCAAACACCATTGTTGGTGACTGTATTAATGAGTGAAATTAGGAATCGGAAACTTTATACCCGATAAATGGAGTCATGAACATCAAGGAAAATATGAGAAAATTAAGTAATAACTAATAAAAAACGAAATAATGAAGTCAAGAATTAAAAAATTAAAAAATTATTAGGTCGAGTGTTGTTTTTTTATTTTTGACAGTCAACCATTAATGTAGGTACCATCCCTTAATATTTAATATGTTGGGCACCAAATCATAATGTTGGTCATTTCCGGGTAAAACGATTAATTTTTTTTATTAGCTATACCAATGGTACCATCTCTTAATATATATACTGATCTCTGGTCAATAACAGTACAATAAACTTTTATAATATGGAAAATGAAAAACGTTATACCTATAGTTCATTACTTTCCCTCTGTCAAAAATGATTCTTTTTTCTTTTTGTTTTTCGGTTGCTTAATTCTTAGAAAATAAAGAGAAAAATTTAAGCGTTATTGATAATTACACTTTTAAAGCTAACCAAATAATAAAATTTAAAAATGATATCTTTCAAACTATGTGATGAAAATTTTGTGAAGTTTATTTGAAAAACATTTATTCCCTCCGTCCTCGTTTAGATGCCTAAATTTGGAAATTTTTTTGTCATAAATTACTTGCTAGAGTTTATATTTTTTCACTTTTTATCCTAATCTATCTCTATGTTGGAATCAGGTCCTAATACGGAGAATTGTATAGTTCTATTTTCTAGACACATTCTTAAATAATTGTTCAAGTAAAGAACAAAAAACTAGACATCTAAAAACTTGGTACCTTAAATACTAGCCTTAGATAATTCTTGAAAAAAATTTATTCTCTCTGCATTTTTTAATCTTTGTGCAAAATCCTATTTAGGTATCTAAAAATAGGACGGAAGGAGTAAAATACTCTGCATTAGAATGTCATCTCTCCAAACTGGTATGATTTGTTGTTCTAGCAATTCATATTCATGATGGTGTTAACATTTGTGGAATGGTTCTGTGCTTGGTTTGATAAATTGCTAGCTAATCAAATAAGCGAAGAAGAACTAAGTAAGATAGCCATAGTTGCTTGGTCCATTTGGAATGCAAGATGCGACAAAATCTTTAAGGGAAGCCAAGTTTCTCCAGATTCCATCATTTTTAAATCTAAGAAGAAATTTGAAGAGCATGCAAACTAGCCTGTTATTACAAGACATCAACCTACACCTGAGAGAAGAGTCAATTTACAAAGGACAGCCCCTCTAGAAGGAACTTTTAAAATAAATTCCGATGGTTCTTTTCAACATTTAAACATACAAGTGGCATTGGTCTCATTCTTCGTGATTTTGCAGGTACTCACAGGGGATCAAAATGCATATAGTTAGCAAGCGCAGAGATTCCAGAGCAAGCGGGATGCAAAGGGTTATGGGAGGCAGCACTATGAGCTAAAGATCTAAACCTGGAAAAGGTGGAGTTTGAACTGGACTCAAAGCTGGTTGCAGATGCAGTGAATAAAAATAGCTTCAATATTGATCGGAGAATTCAAAATTTGATTTCAGACATTAAGAGTCTGTTTAATAATTATAACTCTTGGCAGTGTAGTTATGTGTCTAAAGAGAAGAATAATTATAGAAATTTTGTCGAAACATGTTAGGGTAAACAGTTTAAGCAGTGTTTGGTTATTATCGCCTCTTGAAAATATTCTTGTTCAGATTCAGGAAGATGCAAGTGATGTGAACACTGAAGTTTAAGCAATACAATCATCAAGTTTTTTTTAAAAAAAAAAGATAATTATAGAAATGTTGCCATGTTTAATTACAACTAAATTACTTTATGACTTGATTGGCACAGTGATGCTAAAAAGTGAATAAAAATACATACAAAAAGAAGAAAAAGAAAAAAAATGGCCACCTAGCAACCTTAAAGGTTTCTATGGGCTTGCATTATAAAAATTTACTGAAATAATTATGAACTTTGCTGATGCAATCTTAAGTTTATAGAAATAATCTTTCGGTAATATAATTATGTTTATGTACTTTTATTATAAAAATTTACCGCCTTTATTTGAGAAAGTTATGGCTACGTCAGTGATAAAACATTGTGCAGAACCGGAAATATTATACGCTCGAAGTAGAGGAGAGTCCAAACTCGAAATCCCAAAGCTCAAAACATCCCTTGACGAAATCGTAGTGACCTCCCTTCAACGTTAATACTTTGTTAATGCATGCATTTCTCACGAATGGGTACGTCAGAAGGTTACAAAGTGATACATTCACAGCTTCCTGCATATATTACACAAAGAGAATAATGTGCCACGGCTAGTTAAAATCTTCAGTACACCAGCCACATCAAGTGGTTAGAGCAATTGAGATAAGAATCGCGTTACCAGGATAGGCTTACCTTCTCACACTGCTCGTGAAGGTCTGAAACTGGTGCATTACTGCCTGCAGCCTTAACCTTGGACTTGGCTGGTAAACCGATCTTGACCCACTCTTCAATGAAATCACTGACAAAAATTTCAAATTTAGCATATAACAACTGATTAGCAATTTGTTAATGTGGTTTCACTTGGATAATCCAAGATCTATTAGAAGAATAGCACTTCGTTAATGTCGGATAAACCAAGTTCTATTTTTATTAAGATACTTGCGAATCAAGCTAAGGACTTACGTAGAGGTGGAGCCATCCTCACAAAGAGACATAAGTCCTTGAATCCCGCCACAGCAGCTGTGTCCAATCACTACAATGTGTTCAACCTATTTCAGATGAATATGTATTAGCATATATTCTCATTTAATCTTTCTCAAAATATCAAGAGCAGAAAAGGTTTTCAAACTCATCCACCACTCAAAATTTCAAATCAAATAATTAACAAAACGCATGAGTATATAGGTTTTTTTTTAGCGGTAAAAAATTCGGAGTTTGGAACTCAGGACACTGATATCGTTGTCGCACATTAACTTTCTTTTGAAAAGGGTCTTGGATTTTAGGACAGTGTACCAAGTGTGGTGCTGTATAAGAACCATTCTAATATGTTGGGACATATAAGAAATGTTACTCCATGAGAAATGAGAATATTTTTCTGAAGTTCGTCAGAGAATTTAGAAAAGAAAAAAGGAAACAGAAAACGGGAAATGTAGACCTTGAGAATCAAGACAGCATATTCTATGGCAGCTCCAACTCCAGAGTACTTTGACTGTAAATTTCAAAACAAAACCAAATTTGTGTCTCAGCTGTATTAATTATTCTGAAGCACTTCAATTAAAAGACTTATATATTGTCATAAACCGACAATGAACTGGTAATACATACTTGACAACAGGGTGGAACCATGTTGGCAATGTTTCTAACAATAAAAGCCTCTCCTGGTTGGAATCCTAAGATGTGGGAAGGGCACACCCGAGAGTCTGAGCATGCAAACACCATGAACTGCAAATATATATCATACACAAATTGATCAAATCAATGTAACCAGAGCTTGATGGTTGCAATAGAGAGAATAGGTTTAGACCCTTTTTGAAGTTCCAGGTTAAACTCCTTGCTATATTCCAGCAGTAAAAGAAAGGCGAGAACAACTCTAATTTTTTTCAACTAGTTTGAAGTCAAGACTGTGAGGAATGTGAGGTTGTTGGCTTGTTGCTGAATCTTGTACCTTTTTTCTACTAATTTTTTTTATGAGAACCAGATAATACCAAACTTCTTTTTACCTTGGGGCTCTGACCCTTGGAAAGTTCCATAAACAGTTCAGGATCAGTCCTGTTGAAAAAACAAAAAATATAAGCGTGCTAAGAATAAGATTGCCGATCGACTTGCACGTCTAGACGATTTAGTTTAAAAGACATTTGGTTTTCTTCTCATTTCTTACAAAATGTTTTGAGGGAAGAACCATTAACTGGAATCTGTAATGACCTTTTTTTTAATGATTTTTGTGTGTTTCTCGGCAAAGAAAAGAAAAAAAAAAAAAATTATAGCAATTAAATACAGTCCCAAAAAGTGCCAAAAGTTTCTAAACAAACGCAGCACAAAAACAGAATTAAAACAACCCCTCACAATGACCTGGGACCCGCCCTATGGAGACTAACAGGGGGCCACTTTTGGGCCACACCATGAAAGGAGCCGTGAGAGATGTGGTTTTAATTTTGTTTAGTTGCTCGGTACGTTTAGAATTTTTGGCTCTATTTTTAGATTTGTATGCAAATTATTAACCTATTCTCAGCGCATGTCATTTGCCTTGGGTTATAATGAAAATCCAAAATGCAAGTAAACCGGTGTTCATCCTGTTAAAGAAAGCAAGTAAAAAATGAAATATGGAGAGCATACTTACTCGTATTTCCCCTTCTTGAATTGGAAGAATCCAGTTTTCATCCGGTTAACTGGGCAGAAGTCATTTTTGGCTTTAACTCTAGTACTAGTCTGTAGATCAGCTATTAGCTGTTCGATCTTGACCGCGACCGCTGTCTCTAGACTTGTATTCTCACTGTACAACAAAAAAATAATCCAAAATCAAAAATCGCACCAAGGCACCGAGAGTGGATCGGCCGAACGAAGCTCTCAACATCGCGATCATAAATGGGCACAAGTAGACCCCACGATTTATGAGTCACGGTAAAATTCCCGGGATTTTCTCCCGGAACTTAAAAGCATTTTCGAATTCTTACTTGTTTGACCACTGGGGACGTTTGGTGGGACCAAGGTAAAGGAAATAACTGATTAGATAGCGGACGATATCTTGGGATTTGGATTGGATAAGAAAAGAAAGTCGTCCAGGATAGATCGACGGTGGTAGACCTGTTACCGGAAGAGAAAGGAATCTTGTTCGTAGATTTTTTCTTTCCTTGAAACGGGGGATCTTATTACTGCACCTACACGTACCTAAGAAGCTTCGTGAGTCCAGCAATGGCTTTTTCGTAGTTTTCCATGGAGGCCATCTTTTCTTCTTCCATTCCACGATCTATACTTCTTTCTCCCTGCAATTAACTGATAAGCTGTCACGATTTTGATATTATCGTCAGAGATCTAAACAAGTTCCAGAAGACAAACTGTTCATACTCTGCGATTAATATCATAACTCTGAGAGATTAAAAATATTTTAAATAAGGATAGGTGATTCAAGATTCTGGAAATATTCTAACGCACAGAAAAAAATAATAAAAATAAAAAGAGAATCCTGATGTTTTAAAATTAGAAGCAAATTAATTATGAGTACTGCTCTAAAAAAAACAAAAAAAAGAAATCACTTTTAGACTAAGAATCGGTTCAGTACCTGTAAATTCGTAAGTACAAACACCAAAAGAAGATAATCAAAATGTGTAATGACTTTTTGTTCCGTGGTTTCTTTTTGTTCCCTCCACAAAGAGACACATCTATGGAAATATTTCTCAAAGGGCGATTATCAGGTCATAATGTCGTTCACTGGAAAAACAGAAATACAAAGACAACTTAACTCGGGGGAGGAACCAGGTTTTAAGATTAGGGGTTAAATCTTCTTTTATAAATATAATTGTTGTTTTATTTTTATTTTTATTTTGAAGGCCCAATTGGGGAATATCTCCACAAATTGGGATAACTAAACTTAAATGGGATTATATTTTGGTTAACAGTATCTCCAACAGTGGGTGTTATAAATCCTGCGTGGAGTTTTTATTTAGATCCTTATTAGTGGGGCCAGGCAATTGAGTGGTGGGCAAAGAATCCTCCGTGCCACACACTACAACACGTGGTGTTCATTCCGAACTCACATAAGAGTGGCCTCTAACCATTGTTCCACCTTGGTTGGAATTGATAAAAAAGATAAATGGGATAAGTATTTTATTAATTAGTATAAGTGATTTGTCTAGAGAAGATAATATGGTTATGGTTTGTTCAACTTAAATATTAATTAGTATAAGTGTTTTATTAATTTAGGAAACATTAATTTCTCATGATAAATGATTTATTAATTTTACATCATAAATATCCCTTAATTAATATTAATACATATCTCCATAAATAAGTAATAATTTTGATAAAAATTATTTCAATAGATATTAGTGGTGGTGTGGTATTATTTTAAGTTTGTTAAATCTAAACTTTATACATGACGTGTGAGATTAAAAGTTATAAGTGTGCCCAATATTCTATGAGGGATGGAAAATGGTGGTGGTGGAGAAAGAAGTAATATACGGTGGTTTGTGGTATGGCGGTTTTGATGAGTAGTAATTGACTATGTTAATTATGTCTTGCTACAAAAGGATAACACTATAAATTAGAAATGTGGTTGATCGTCTTAATGCTAATATAAACTTGGTTAAAATACATGAAAATTAAGAAGAAGAAAAAAACATTTGGATGTCACGTTATATAATAAATAACACTAAAAACTACATATTTAGTATCAAGGATCCAATAGATAAATCTAAGGTTGTATTGAGATCCCGTAAGCATAGGGCGAGTTGGTCTTGGATTTCGAATGATAATGAATATAATGAAAACGCTCCCTCTCGGTTTGTCCAATGAAAACCGAAACCTAAAAAAAATAATCAATCGAACAACACTTAGATGGAACGCATCACCACCAAAGTGTAAATAATTGCTACATATATGAAATTTCTACAAATTAATGGTGATCATGCAAGGCATGCAATTAAATCTCTAATAGTGATTTTAAAAGGTATTTAATAATTATAAAATTCTCTTATAAGTTTTGTTTATGCAAGTATTGATTTAACTTGGGTTCTTTTATATTTTTGTGTTAAGTTGATGACTTTTTAATTTGAATACATGTTTGGTTAACAAACTTTGATACATATAGGGGATGATGTTAGCAGTTAGCACATTGTTTCGATCCGTATTTGTAGACATTATTTGACTAATATTGGGGTATTTTTTTAATCTCAAGGCCGATTAAACCCAATGTGTGTTGTATACATTCAAGACGAAGTTTGTGTCGGCTCTACCTTGAAACTAATAATTTTTCTTCGGAAGGTTAGTTGAATTTATGTAGATACAAATATCAATATGACTATGCTCTTTAAAACTCCAAATTACTTGAGTAACACTAGATGTGAGAACGTCATTCAACTACTTAGCATAGTTGGTGTGAAATCTTTTTATCGAATTTCTTCAATATTATGTTATCAAAATTGAGAAAGAAAAATGGTTTGATTTCTATTATAAGTTTAAACTCACATGTGTATATCTCGGCCTTCCAATAGCCAAGGGTTCTTCATTTTTATAAAATTTGCAAAAAATAAATAAATAGTTTTTATCATGGGTTTTTGCTTATCTTTAGAGCCTTAGTTATCAATAATTTCGGAACAAATGTATTCATAAACATCGCGTTTAGGTTTATGTCTTGTTAGATGAAATATTCTTTTTGAAGTTTGAAATTATGGTATGATGGAACAATTGGGGAAAAATTTTATTTCTTGTATTTTTTTATTTTATTTTCGTCCAGATAATAAATTGGAATAACATGCTTAAGTAAAAAATAAAAAGATATAACCCATTTTGTTTCCCAAAACCTATTTGAATATCAAAATAATTACTCACGAATAAATGAAGCAAGAGAAATGTGAACAATATCGTATTAGAGACAAAACATCCCGTGCCGTTACGGCACGGGTTAAGATCTAGTATATTCACAAAGAATAATGTTATTCACATGAATCATCTGAACGCGTAATTGTGGGATAAAAAAAATAATTGGGGGATATGCATTACTTCCCCCAACCAAATGGGTCTGTTAAGGTGTGTTTTTGGGGGCAAAAATACTAAAATACCCTTCCCTCAAAATAAAAATCAAAAAACTTAAAATAAAAAAACAAAATCATATCCCTCATTTCCATCTTCGCCTCTTATTAATCTCGTTTAGGGTTATAGGGGCTTTGTTACTCCCCACTCTCTTTCAAATTCGAAATTTTCCCCACTCCCTTTCAAATTCTCTTCTCCTTCTCTGTCGGCTCCTCACTTTGAAAACAATTTTTTTTTTTTTTTTAATTCGGAAGTGATGAAGATCATGCCGGAAGTGATGAAGACCATACCGGTAGTGATGACGACCATGCCGGAAGAGATGAGGACCATGCCGGAAGTGATGAAGACCATGTCAGAAATAATATTTTTTACATCACCGGAAGTGATGAAGACCATGCCGGAATTGGTGAAGACCATGCCGGAAAATGGTGCCGGCATGCTTGGTAACTAACATTCAATGTCGTAACTAGGTGCCGACATGCTCAATAGAAATCTATCAATGCCGGTAGTCAAGTAAAAAAAATTGAAGTTTCCTGGATACTTTACATCATGTGCCGGCATAGAAATTTAAGCAAAATACTATGCCGGTAGCAGTACCGGCATGCTCGAGAATTAACTAACTGTGTCGGAAGACTAATTAAAACCAGAAAAAAAAATTCAAAACAGAATAGGTTTTGAATTTCAAAAGCAAAAAAAAATTCTACGAGACGGAAATTTCAAAATGGGAGATAAGCTCGGTGTCGGCATGGACGTGGTATGAATACCATGCCGGTATGGCTGCCTCCGGCATGGTATTCATACCACGTCCATGCCGGCACCGAGCTTTTCAGCTGCAAAAATGGTGGATTCAAAGAAAAAAAAATCAAATTTTCAACCTTTTAGCAGCTATTCTGTCTTCACAATCATCCTCCATTTTCACAATTCCCTCTCAAATTTTCTTTCCCTCCTTCTACTCTCACCTCACTCGCTCAAACACACACTAATCATTTATCCAAAATCTTAAGATTTTATTAATTATTATTAATCACTAATCCTGATTAGTGAGGGTAGATTAGGAATTACCTAAAATACTTAGATAAGGGGTGACCCTGATTTGATATTTGGATCCAATTTTGTCCTTTTCTTATATCCCCCAATTGCTTTTTTTATCCCCCAATTTCGCGTTCAATCATCTCTAGGAGTGTGGGGTGTTGGTTATAGATTTTGTTTTTCGGATAAAGATAAAAGTAATTCCTTTTTTCTTATTGGTTTAGAAAATTTTATTTAAAAAGAATAATAAAAAATAGTCAAAAAGATGACATGGAGGTCATTCCCAAGGTCTAAATAAGACTTTCTCTAAGAGCTTCATATTTATTTTAACACCCTTCCTAATTAAAAGGACCTACTGTTGGATATAATCTAAATAAGGGTCTAAAATCCTATGTGTCAAAAGAAAATAAAACTTTCACCCTCTGTTGGAGATGCTCTACGTGACCATTTTTTTAAGTGTAAAATAATCATATTATCCTCACCCTAATAAAAATTAAAAAGAAAAACTGGAAACATGTTCTTTCTATAGTATCTCCTCTTCACTTTTCTTGTCCATCAAAAAAATCACACGAATCATGATGAACGGTTTTTGATTTAGGTTATTAAAAAAATCATTTTGAGTAGCGACGCAAATTATGATAATCGAAATGATTTGAATCAAAACCATCTAGGTTATCAAAAGAAAAAAGTCTAAGTTGTATTTAAATAAAAAAAAATCGAATTTGAATTTCAGTAGGAGGTTAACTTTCGGTATTGTTTTGTTGGATGAATACAATACCGACAGTACTTTCGGTATTGTCTTGTCGGATGAATACAATACCGACAGTACTTTTGGTATTGTCTTATCGGATGAATACAATACCTGCAGTACTTTTGGCATTGTTTTGTCGAATGAATACAATACCGAAGTGGCTCTGTAAATGCAAAATTTGATTGACTTAGTGTTTTGGTTTGAGGTTTTTTAATATATGAAGGTTTGATCGTCGAAAAAGATGTTGCAATTAGGAGTCATTAAAATCAATTTAAGCACCTTCTCATATCATAGAAATCTTCCAAAATCCTTATTCTTTTTCATCTAATCAAAATATATTATTTGAAGTATCCCCCAAACACACTTGGATAAGGGGTACTTCAATTACTCCATAGTTCATCATTTTTTTATTTTGAGTATCCCCCAATTTGTGGAGGTATCTCCTAATTGTGCCTTTTTCTTTTTCTTAAACTAGAATAGCAATACCTAATCTATGAAAGATAGCAACACCTAGTTTATAAATTGGGTGAACTAAATTTAAAATTATAAAAAATAGGAGGACCAAATCCTAAGAGTTCGAACATTAAATATAAAATACTAAGAAAATTAAGGGTTACATAGGATTTTAAGATTTTATTTTTTTTATTATTTTTTTTTGGCTCTAACCAGGTCTGGCGGGACCCTAGTTATCGATAGTATTTTTTATTTTTTTAATAATATCCTCTGCTTGTTATGGGATCTTTGAGTTTTGATGTTGACAATATATGCCAGCTTTTTGCAATCAATTATTGTGTAACACTTGAGAGAATGTTGTTTACCATCCAGTTGATTGCCAATAAGATATTTTGAGCTTCTTCTTGGAGAGTTGTCATACCATAGCTTGATTCTACCGCCTTGTTTTAGGAAGAAAAGACAATCATCTACGAAGAAAAGCTGATAAAATATTTCAATTCCGGATATATTTTTTCTCTACCGCCTTGTTTTAGGAGTTTGGAAAGGATTTTCATGCAGCTAAGAAATAGATAAGTGTGAGAGAAGGTTAACCTGTCTAATCCCTCTAGAGGTCTTAGAGAGCCATTTAGAAGAATCGAGAAAGAAGTTGTGGAAATGCATTGCATGAAGGAATGGATCCCGAAATTATCAAAGACGAACATAACAAGAGTTTGTTTTATATGAAAGGCCATTCAAAGTTAACAAACTTTGTTTTATTTGTGTTGATTAATAGTGGAATCAAGTTGTTTGTGCATGTTATTTGAAAACTTGAAGACCTTTTTCTTTCTGGTTTCTGATCTTTATGAGATCTTCTTGTATACTTGATTTGCTGGGGGCGGTTTATCTTGATAAACATTAGGCTTGTTGAAAGATCATGACCAACCATATCATTGATTCT
Source organism: Papaver armeniacum (assembly GCA_023531295.1). NCBI lineage: Eukaryota > Viridiplantae > Streptophyta > Magnoliopsida > Ranunculales > Papaveraceae > Papaver > Papaver armeniacum. Next base: position 294,800 of record JAJJWW010012787.1, read on the forward strand.
TCTTGGGAGTGCTTGGTTGTTGACCAGGATTGATTATTTGGATAACCGTGATCTTAATATAATCTTTGACTAAAGGATTATGTTGATTTAACAAAATATCCTTTATACTATATTCTTTTTTTCTGGTCAAACTGTTGATAAAAGAGATTCATAAGAGAGGTGGTTACTGAAACATGCAAGTCCCTTAATGTTCAGGTTAAAATCCAAAGGAACTGAGAGTGCAGATGTAATTCCCGGCATTTTTAATTACCGATTAGGGTTGGGTTTTACCCCTTGTGGCTTAGGTTATTGTTCCTTGGCCTTAGACTAGGTGGATTGATTGAACTAGAAAAGTTACAAGTTAGGGTGGAAATAGAGTCACCTAATTTATTTTAATAATTAAATAACATAAATAGAAAATGAAATGACAATTAAAAGAAATAAATAAATTAAGAATTATTAGTTATGATTGTTAACATATTATTATTATTATTAGGGTTTTTATAGAACCCACAATTGGGGGATATCAAAACTAATTGAGGGATATGAATTACTTCCCCCAACCAAAGGTGTCTGCTAAGGGGTGTTTTTTGGCGCGAAAATACTAAAACACCCTTCCCTCAAAATAAAAATAAAAAAACTTAAAATAAAAAAACAAAAACATATCCCCCATTTCCATCTTCACCTCTTATTAATGAACCCACAATTGGGGGATTTGAAACCTAAACATTCCCCACTCCCTTTCAAATTCTCTTCTCCTTTTCTGCCGGCTCCTCACTTTGAAAAATTTTTTTTTTTTTGATATTCGGAAGTGATGAAGACCATGCCGGAAGTGATGAAGACCATGCCGGCAGTGATGAATACCATGTCGGAAGTGATGAAGACCATGCCGGAAGTGATGAATACCATGCCGGAAGTGATGAATATCATGTCGGAAATGATGAAGAACATGCCGGAAGTGATGAAGACCATGCCGGAAGTGATGAATACCATGTCGGAAATGATGAAGACCATGCCGGAAATAAATTTGTTTACATCGCCGGAAGTGATGAAGACCATGCCGGAATTGATGAAGACCATGCCGGAAATTGGTGCCGGCATGCTTGGTAACTAACGTGCAACGCCGTAACTTAATTCCGGCATGCTCGATAGAGATCTATCAATGCCGGTATTCAAGTGAAAAAAAAAACAAGTTTCTGGATACTTTACATCATGTGCCGGCATAGAAATTTAAGCATCATACTATGCCGGCATAGATACCGGCATGCTCGAGAACTAACTGACTGTGCCGGCAGTAGACTGATTAAACCCCCCCGGACCCCCCGGATAGTGGCAAACATTTATGAAAATTTCCAACAAATGCCGGCATGGTTTTTTGGTTGAATACCATGCCGGCACCGAGCTTTTTCAGCTGCAAAAATGGTGGATTCAAAGGAAAAAAAATCAAATTTTCAACCTCTTAGCTAGGGGTGAGCATTTTACCCGTAATCCGCGGATTTAACCGGGACCAACCGCATTTATGCGGATGGATGCCCGAACCGTTCGCTAATGGGTTGGACACGGATGGGATTTTTGAAATCCAACGGATTACGGATTACGGATTGGACCCGGATGCAACCTTGAAAATCCGTTGGACATTCATACATGTTACATTAAGTGCATTTATATAGTTTCTAGAAAATATATGGATAGTATTGGAATTTTTAAGGTGTTTGCATGGAGTGGTGTCTATGGCACTTCTATATTTATATACATACATAAAATGTGTAGGTTCTATAAGAAATCATCGATATTGACTTTATTTTCTCATTAAAGATTTTAACTAACACAAATTCATTGGATTATGCGCACCCAATCCGTTCATCTGTGCATCCATTGGATGTTGGATTGGATGCGGATGCCAAATTTGAAATCTGTAGTGTATTGGATTGGATGCAGATGACGTGAAAACCGGTCCATACCGGCCCGTGCTCACCCCTACTCTTAGCAACAATTCTCTCTTCACAATTGTCTTCCATTTTCACAAAAAAAATTCCACTCAAAAATATTTTTCCCTCCTTCTACTCTTACCTCACTCACACAAATTCAAATAAAAATACACACTAATCTATCTCCACAAATACTTAAGATTTTCCTAATTATCATTAACCACTAAACCTGATTAGTGAGGGCTAGATTAGGAATTAAAAAAATAATTACATAAGGGGTGACCCAAATTTGATATATGAATCCAGTTTTTATCATGTAGCTATATCCCCCAATTGTGGGTTCTTTTTATAACTAAAAGTTTAGGAAAGAAATTTTAGGGAGGAGAAAACTAAAATCTAGGGAGGAGAAGGAGATAAAGGGTTTACTTTTTAGATAGAATTCTAAAGAAAATCAAGAGGAGTTTGTAGCAATTGAGAGGTAGAATGTTAAGTCACCTTTCTCTTTGTGTTTATTTGTTATACTTGATCTTAATTCTTATATCATTAGGTTTCTGAAATTTATCTTTATAATATTTTACATATGATTGATGATCAACCTTTGAATATTGATAGAAAACATGATTAGGTATATATGGTTAAAATTTGAAGTTAATCCACCGTAAATTCACCGTTGAATGTTTGTTTGAATTTGGGTGATAGTTTCTGAATTTCTGGACAATTACGTTTTAATATGTTTTTGAATTATTTAGATAATCTTGATGATGTTATAATGATATTTGGTCCTCACGAAAGTTTTAGATTTATGTATTATGTTTCATATGGATTTGGATTTTCTTAATTTCGGGTTGTTATGAATTTGACATGAATATTATTCTAACATGATGAATCTGCCTAGATTTTATGATGCGTTTGTAAAATCATTTATCTTTTGATTGAGCCATAATTTTAACATATAATTTGGATATATTATACATGATGGTGTCAGGAATATTCACTAAGTTTTTGAGCTAGATCGGACAAATTTATCAACTGAAGCGTTGTTGATGGTGGATTTTTGAACAAAGGCTAAAATTGTAAAATCGTTATGTATATTTCTAGCCTAGCTTTAGGCGAATGTGCAAAATTCGTACTTTTACAATTTAGACTTGAAAGCTCATGTCATGATCAACTCTGAATCGAGCGTATAACCTCTTCAAAGCATGCATATGTAATTATTAAAGCCTCTCAGCTGAGCTTTCAATATTTTGCATATCTCATCATTTATATTGAACAATGTCAGTACACACTTCCATAAAGCCGAAAAACGATTGGACGACTCCTAGACAGATTTCGTGCTAGTATAGAGCGATAATGTCTTCAGGATGTCGCAATGTTCCTTGACTATATAGAATACATATGTATAAAATCTTAATGATTGGACGACTCCTAGATGGATTGGCCACTGGTATAGAGCAAGAACATCTTCAGGATGTCACAACGTTCCCTAACTATACAAAATAAACATTCAGAATGAGTATGATGCTTCTACTACATCATACCTCGATTCCCGAATAAATACAACGCTCCTAGACAGACTACCTGCTAGTATAGAGCTATCATTTAATTAGTTTTAGGAAATATTAATCAATTGAATTCCTAGAAGATATTATATTTTTATTACAATATTTCATTACTAAATCATGAATTCTGCAAACAAACCCACCATAATATTTCTACTACTCTTAGGCACATCTAGGAGCTAGTGTCTGGTAAGGATACCATTTGGACTAACTGGGTTAAAGTGAATCTTATTAAATCTAAGGATTTTTGGAGTATGGAGGTCCCTAAGACTGTTCTTGGAGTTGGATAAGAATCTTGAAGTGCAGAGATTTGGATAAAAAATTCATGGTCACTATTATGGGAAATGGTAGGGACACTAGTATCTTGTTAGGCTTCTGGCACCCCAAATGAAAGACTTTGTGATTGGCTAGCTGTAGATGATATTAACAGTCTGGTGAATCAGGGACGTCATCTTGTTTCTGACTTTATTCTAGGTGATAAATGGGCCTTTCCCAGTGATGATAGAGCTGTGGAGGAGCTAATGCACTATGTGTATGAGGTTAAAGTTGATTCTAATAAGATAATCTGGACTGCTATAAAGTTTGGTGAGTTCTCTATGAAGGAAACTTATTTGGCTTTAGTCCTAAGGGTCCTGAAATTGGTCGGCATGGATTGGTTTGGTTTAAAGGTCTTGTTCCCATGCACTCTTTTATTGGATGGTTGGCTATGCATATGAGACTTAAAACAAGGAAAAGGCTTCTGCAATGGGGTACCATTGAAGATGCTCATTGCTTGTTATGTATGGAGACTATTGAGGATGAGGATTATCTTTTTTGTTGCTGCAGTTTCTCTTCCACTATTTGGCATGGAAATTGTTCTTAAGCTTGGTTATTATAAGAATTGTTATCTCTCCTGGGAACATGAATTAAAGTGGTTGATAGACGCATTTATGTGTCTATTTGGATCTCAATTATGTATATTGTTAGTTCTCGATCTTGTACTTATTTGGTTATTTTATGTCTTTGTAGGTGTTTTTGGAGAAATAAGCTTTTGCGGCAAATTTGGCTAGAAAAGTGGTTTTTGCTCTCGTGGGAGAAAATTACTATACGGACCTCCATTTTGGATAAGGGGTAACCAAATTACTAAGGGGCACCCAAATCACTATCGGCACCCAAATCACTATAAGGGGCACTCCATCTTCACCATTTGAATCCGACTTTAGGCGGGAAAAATGTTCAGTTCAGTGCAAAGTTTTCTGGTTGATTTACGAAGAGATTCGGTGGGAGTTTGACGTGGATTTACATTGGTATGGGCCTGTTAACTCAAAACAGGGGTGGTATACGTTTGGGATTAGATAAAAAAGGAAGTTACCATTCCCATCTCGTGAAAACAGGGGAAGGAAAGTTTTTTCTCAGGTTCGTTTGGGTCTCTGGATTGTATTGGTAGAGAGCTTTTATCTCGTTGGGACACGTAACAACCTGTTTAGATAAAACAGGGAAGATATTGCGAAGAAAAGAGAGTGTCCATCCCATTCATGACAAAGCAGAGACGAAAGTTATTCCGGGAGAGTATATCGGAGTTGGGTGTATATTTGGAAACTCTGTGATTGAAGAGAAAGTTATATCGTTCTGTGATTTGAATATATCACAAAGGAAACAGTTTGGACAACACGGACGCGTAAAAAAAAGATTCACAGAGATATTTCCGAGACTTGGCAATAAAGAAAAAAGAATTTATTTTTGGAAGATTAATGGAGAGATTTTGTCGACCTGTTGAATATATATAGGATGCTTGGAGTCCCAAAAAAGGTTGTCGAGACTTGAGGGGACCGTCGAGAAGAACGAGAGAGTTGCGAGCTCGATTCAACATCGCCAGGAGGAGGAAGATAATCAAGAACATAATACGCAAGCGGACGGATCGCAGAGGCGATCTTATTTAAACAAAGACAACAATATCGTTGTTCAAAGCAATAATAGATCACATATATTCTCAACTAGTCATCTTTTTCTCGTAACATTTCAACACCCGTTGTAAGAGAGTCATTTGTAAAGCCGCTACTGGCGTTGCAAACCGCCGCTTTATTAGTTTTCTCTTGTTTTTTTACCTATTTGAGCTATGAACAATTATTTTGAGCACGTGAATAATATGAGGAGCTAAACCCCAACACTGGGATGACGGGGGAAGCCATATTTCATGCGTGTGGTAATTATATTTAATTCTTTCATGACTTTTTGCATGGATTGTTAATTGTTTTATGGTTTTTATTGAATGGTTGTGATTTCAATTGATGGTTTATACTTAGGTTAGGTCTTTTGATATCCCATGCTTTAGATATACAGTCGTTGCTTTTCAAAAATCTACCTTGGCAAAGAAACAGAGTCAATATTTTATTTGAGCTATAATTGTTTGGAATAAATATATGAATCGCATGAATGAGTTTATGGTGGAACCTTGAATCTCAGTACCTCTCGATATTCGTGACAAAACTTGTGTAAATATTATCTTTGTTTTTAGAGTTTTATATTTTTAAGTCTTAAATCGAGTCTTTACAAGTCTGAGTTGAACGAACTTTTACTACCACTTTACAAACAATTTCAAAATCACATCAATTTTTGGCGCCGCTGCCGGGGACTTGTATTTAGGTTTTAGGTTTTAGAGTTATTTCTATTTTTATTTTTTATATTTTTTGTTCTCTTTTACGCCTTTGGTATTTTTTGATTCTTTTCAGATTTGGAGCGAAGCTACAAGGAAAGAAAAAGTGCTATAAAAGGAAAGCATCTTCCAAAGAAGGAAAGAAAAGAGGAATTCAAAAGGAGTGAAGAAGAAGATTTTGTATATAGCTATTTTGTTTTATTTTTAGAAACTGTAAATAGGGTTGTATCTTTGTAATTTTTCTTTTTCTTTTTGGACACTTTTTGGACTTTATTTTTGGACTTGGACAATATTTTTAAAACCCTAAGGAAGGGTTAAATTTTTTTTTAAATATAAATCATTTTGCGGGGAAGGACGACGATTACGATCTTTGTCTCGGCCCTCGGGTTCGTACACCGACATAGGAGTCGGTGGCCCGAGTCGACTTCAACGGTTCATCGCCCGTCCGGGGTACGGGAGGTAAGACTCTATCCACCCACGAATCCCCGTCGGTGGGTTTTATTTTGTGTGACAACTCACACCCCTGCAATAAAATGTCGAACTGGTATTACAATAGCCAATACAATGAATATCCGACTGAGTTTCAAAATGGACGTTACTACTTTGACCATAATGTGAATAGTGGTTGGGAACATCAGCCTTTTGAAGGTTATGGTCCATACCATGGTGAGCCCAATTACTATCCATACGCCCACCGGTCATACGAGCAAAATTCCTCTCTACTAGAGTCCGCACGTAAGTTAGGCCGAGTCAGCACAAAAGTTACTTGAGTCGACACGTAGTTCAATTTGAGATGAATAACTTAGTTATGGACGAAAGAAATGCAACGTGTGAACCTTCTTTCCTAGATAAAATCAGGAAGTCATGTGAGATGACTCAGAAAATGTTGTTAGAGGCCCAGGAAAGAACTGCTCAAGATAGTCTTAATTTCCAATATAGTGTTTCCAATAGTATCTTTGAAAATGAGGATAGCTATTTGCATACATAAGTGAGTGGAGGAGCTAATACACTTTGTGTAGGAGGTTAAAGTTGATTCTAATAAGATTATCTGGACTGCTAGCAAGTTTGGTGAGTTCTCTATGAAGGAAACTTATTTGGATTTAGTCCCTAAGGGCCCTGAAATTGGTTGGCATGGATTGGTTTGGTTTAAAGGTCTTGTTCCCATGCACTCTTTTATTGGATGGTTAGCTATGCATATGAGACTTAAAACAAGGAAAAGGCTTCTGCAATGGGGTACCATTGAAGATGCTCAGTGCTTGTTATGTATGGAGACTATTGAGGATGAGGATCATCTTTTTTGTAACGCGTTGCAGTTTCTCTTCCACTATTTGGCATGGAAATTGTTCTTAAGATTGGTTATTATAAGAATTGTTCTCTCTCCTGGGAACATGAATTAAAGTGGTGCTGTGATAACTTTGGAGGTCGGGGAGCTGTGAATACTATAAAGAAACTTTCTCTCAATAATTTCATTTATCACATCTGGAAAGAAAGGAATAAAAGACTGCATTCTGCTCAATCTAGTTCTATGGATTCTATTAGCTTCAGGAATGTTGCAGATATAAGATTGAAGGTGGAGGCTCATGGTCTGTCAGATACTGAAACAGATGGTATTTTTCTTGTCAGTTGATTAAGAAAAGAGTCATTGGCTTATTGATTGCACTTGGAAATTCCCTTCTGATAATGAAGTTATGATCAACATAGATGGATTTAAAAGATATGATTCAGGGGGTTATGGAGCCATTGTTAGAAATGCCAGTGGTGATCCTGTTGCTACTGCTATTAGAGGATCTGGCCTGAAACTGTGTTTACTATTGAAGTGTTGGGTGATGAATTGGGTCTAAATCTAGCTATTATGAAACATATGCCATTAGTTCATATTGGAACAAATTCAATGGTTGTTTTCAATTTTTTTAACAACGAGGAACCTAAACCAATCTGGGGTGTGATGCACTTGTGGAGGCGTATTGAGAGACTGAGAAGTCAATTCAAAATACTTAGGGTGAGTCATGTTTATAGAGAGACTAACAGAGTTGTTGATGCTCTGGCAGACATGCATCCTAAGGAAGGTTTTATTGATTTGGATTTGGGAACTTTCACTACACCAAATTTAGGAGATAGCAACCTAGATTAGCAACAACTCTAATACAGTTGCGAATTCGCAACACAAAAAAACAGTTGCTACATTTTAGCAAATGACTTAATTCTATTTCGAAATTCTTGAATCGCTAGATGGCTATTGCTATTAGCATGACTTGGAGTATACGCATGCGAGTCACATGCTTAGCAGGGAACACTTTTTAACCCATTGACCAGTTGACTTCTTGACCACCCTTAGGCGCGAATTGTCCCTCCAAAAATCGGGTACAGGACAGCTGCCTTGTTATTTTCCACAAACTTTTTTCTACCTCTCTTATCTTCTCTGCTATCTCGCCCTCTCTCTCCTTTATCATCTTCTTCTGGGATCGAAGAAAAACTGCTGCCATTAATCTCTTCTGTTGTTAAACTCGACCAAGTATAGCTGCAAGTTAGGTTAGTCAATTACTGCGGGGGTTTAGATAGTTAGGGTTTATTTTTCAATAGTTAGGGTTTATTATGTTAGATCGACAGTTAGGTTTGGTTTTTTTTTAATGACTTTCACTTAAATTCTTTGCAGGAGGAAGCACAGTTGTGAAGGAACTTTCTAAGCATAATTAACCTAGGTATGGTTTCTCTTTCTATTCTAGTTTTATGTTTTGAGTTTAATTTTAGGTCAATAGCTTATATCCGAGATTTGGTTGTTAATTTGTTTTGATTTTTTTTACGAGTTGGGTGTTTCTTAATTTTGAATTTGAATGGTATTTGGGTCGATTTGATTTTGATTTGGGTGTAACCTTGAATTTGAACCTAAAAACTCGATTCTCTCGCATAAAGTTTGATTTGCTTGGTTAGTTTGTCAAAATGTTTGTATGGGTAGACTTGAAGTAGATTAAGTAATTTTTCATTTGATGTGATCTAGATGTACTGATAATATGATTGTTGAGTTTTATAAAGATGTTGGATAGAGATATTGTATAAATTTTAACATAGATCTTGTCTTTAGGAATCACAAAATGTCATTGATACCTGATAAGAAGTGGATGAAATGTGACAATAAATCAGAGCAGTACATAGAAGGTGTTAGGTTGTTCATACAGTTTGCTAAGGAAAAAGGTGGTGCAAATGCGTTGTTCTCATGCCCTTGTGGTCGTTGTAAGAACAGTAAAGGATTGGTGACGCTTACTGAGACTTCACTTCATTCTTTGAAGTATGGTATTTATCAGTCGTATACAACATGGCGCTTTCATGGGGAAACCTCAAAAGTAGAAACACATGCACATAGGGATAACTCTAGTGAGGAAAATATAGGTGACAATGTAGCTGAGAATGTATCAAACGTAGGGGATAATGTAGGAGTTGTTCTTTGAGGATGTTGATCCTGCTGTAGGTGTATATGAGAATGTTGGGCTAGATAGTAGGTCTCATGTTGATGCTGGAACCAGCAGAAGCAAGAAAAAGAGACTTTTATATGAGCGTGCTAGAGCACCGTTATACCCTTCATGTCCTAAAGGTAAGACAGCATTGTATGCTGCCATAAAGTTGAATAACATTAAGACTCGGTATGGGTTTTCAGACAATGGTTGCACTGCACTCTTAGAATTGATTAAGGAGTTGCTTCCTAAAGAAAACACACTGCCTTCTAAGTACGCAGATATAAAAAACCTGATCCAAGAGCTAGGAATGGACTATGTTACTTATGATGCATGCGTAAATGATTGCATATTATATTGGAAGGATCATGCATTATTAGTGAAGTGTCCTATTTGTCAAGAACCTAGGTATAAGAAGGTATTTAATGATGAGAGGAAACTGACCACGGTTGCTCAGAAGACGTTAAGGCATTTTTCTGTGATTAAAAGGCTGCAAAGGTTTTATAGCGAACCATGGATATCAGAGGCATTGACTTGGCATTCTAGAGCCAAGTCAGATATAAACATTATGCGTCATCCTGTCGATTCTTCAGCCTGGCGATGTGCAGATAGCTTCTCTCCTGAGTTTGCTAATGAACCGAGGAATGTTACACTTGTCATATCAACTGACGGGTTCAATCCGAATGGATGTTTCGGTGCCGCTCACAGTTGTTGGCCGGTGATTATGCAACCTTTAAATTTTGCTCCTTCCTTGTGTATGAAGCGTGAATTTTCATTGCTGGTGTTGTTGATATCAGGACCTAGAGCACCTGGTAAGGACATAGATGTTTATTTACAACCTCTTATAGATGAGTTGAAGAAGTTATGGAATGAAGGTGTATTAACATATGACTCATTCACTAAAACTGAGTTTGTAATGAAAGCAAGATTACTATGGGCTATACATGATTTTCCTGCGTTGGGGACTTTGTCTGGATATGTAACCCATGGCTACTATGCATGTCCTACTTGTGGAGAAGAAACAGATGCCGATTATTTGCCATTCAGTAAGAAAATTTGTTATATGGGACACCGTAGATGGCTACCGTCAAAGCACAAGTATCGAGATGATAAAAAGAATTTTAATGGAGTGGTAGATCATCGTCCAGCACCGTGGCCACTAACAGGTCTGCAAATACAAGAGATTGTTCGTAATATCAGCTGTAAGAAGGGTAAGGGGAAACAACCATCTGCAGCAAGTCTGAAGCGTAAAAGGAAAGCTGAAGGGGAAAATGAACACGCTGTTAATGTAGAAGATGAGGTCAGTGACCACTCATTGTTTTCACGGAGGTCTATTCTTCATGATTTGCCAAATTGGGGTTCAAACGCGATCCGACATATTACTGATGTTATGCATACAGAGAAGAACATCACAGAGCATATACTTAACACTTTGATGGGAAATAGCAAGTCTAAAGATGGTCCTGCTGCGCGTAAAGATATGGAAGCAATGGGGGGTTGAAAAGAAGTTGTGGCTGAAAAAGGATGATGTTACTGGTAAAACTTCTATGGAGAATGGTACTTTTGCCCTGACTAAGAAGGAGAAAGTTGATTTTTGTACTATTTTGAAGAACTTAAGGGTTCCCTCAAGATTCTCTTCCAATCTTCGCAGAATCGTGTCAACGTGAATCCTCCCGAGTTAAAGAACTTTAAGTCTCATGATTACCATGTTGTTATGCAACATCTGTTACCATTCTTTGATTCATACTGCAACTTCACTACCTAAGGAGCTGCGAGTTTCTCTTCTCCGGATCAGTATCTTCTTCAATGTTCTGTGTGCGAAGGTTATCAACCGACAACATCTTTTGAGAGCTAAAGCTAGTATGATTGAAGCAATGTGTGTGTTTGAAAAACATTTTCCTCCTTCGTTCTTCGTTATCAGTATTCACCTGATGGTTCATCTAGCAGATGAAGCTTTGATCAGCGGTCCGGTCAGATTCAGGTGGATGTATCCCTTTGAGAGGTAATCACCACAACTGACTTTGTTTTTTATTTTTTTAAGGATTTGAATGTTTTTGTAACTGAGTTGTTATCTTTTCTTACTGATATTTGTAGGTTAATGAAAGGTTTCAAGGGACTAGTACGCAATAAAAGGTACATTGACGGGTGCATTGCAAGAGGATATTTACTGCGAGAAGCTAGCTTGTATTGTATGGAGGAGTTGTCCAAAGATGGTGATGGTACTCACAAGCATACTCGACAAGCATTTTTAGATGATGACGATGAGTTTGCTGATGAGATGCCTTTAAGTAATGCTAAGAATATTACTTTAACCCAAGTTCAGTTTGAACAAGCTCGCAAGTGGATTCTCTCTAAGTATGTCGGATTGGATGAGTGGCAAAGGTACAATTTATACTTTCACCTATGATTTGTTTTTTTGTGGATGAAGTAAATCATGTTTCTTGAATTCAACCAGAGTTTGTATATGCATTACTTGAATAGTAGGTGTCCACAATCGATACTAAGAGACTGATTTCTTGAATTATGTTTGATTGTAGGAAGTACGATTCCTATGTTGTGGCTTGGTCTAATGATCAGACAAATAGTTCGTCCAATGATACCTTAAAGAGTTGGATGGCTTGGTTAAGCGACGAGGTAATATACTAGCTTCCATTCTGGTTTATAGTAAAACAAATTGTGGTATTGGTTAAGTAACTGACTTACACATTACAACTTGCAGTTGTCAAAAGCTAATGATGTGGATTCAGTACTTTGGCGACTAGTGCAGGGACCTCTCTTCAAGGCGCAGTCATATAAGAGATACCAAGTCAATGGATTTGCTTTCTGTTCATAAGACTATGAGGGGAAGGTTATATCACAGAACAGTGGTGTGTCAATGAGAGCTATTATAATGCATAGAGCCAAGTCCACTGACAGAAATTTCAAGGAAGCAGAAATAACCTATTATGGAATTGTCAGGCAGATTATAAAGTTGAATTATGTGAAATTTGAAGAAATAGTTTTCTATTGTGATTGGGTCAGGGTTGAAGATAAGATTAATGGATGCAAAGTTGATCCAAATTCACACGTGATAAAGGTTAACTTGTCGAAGATGAAAAGCATTGGTAGAATTGTGGATGAGCCTTTTATTCTTGCATCTGAAGCGACACAAGTGTTCTACTCAAAGGATATTTCTGAAGCTGGATGGTCTATTGTATTGCATTCTCGACAAGGATTAACTAGTCGTGTTGATGATTTAGAAGTTCCTACTATTTATCACTCAATTCTCACTGACAATGAGAGTTTAGAAAACCTTATGTTTGTAGAGTCTGTAGTTTAGAGTAGCATGTCTGCCATCAGCTCTATGTGTTACTTATCGTGTCTATCTTATAGTCCATGACTTCCCTTTTTATGATAAATTTTGTTTTATCAGTTGCATAATCTTGACAGGTTCTTATTATTTGAGAAGTTTGATTGATGTGTTTGTGGAAAGTGACAAAGGGTGTTATCGATTTATTTTGCTTCACACAAATGTTTGTTTCATGTTTTTTATAGGTCATTATGGCAGCAATTGAGGTGGATGAAAATGGACTCCCCATTTCAGACAACACAACAACATTCGGCCACTTCAAGGGCGTGTTGGTTCGTACCCATGTCCCTATTTCATTCAAAACCTGGAAGCATGTGACAAAGACTTTCAAAGAGGATATCTGGACTGAACTAAAGGTACAAATACTTAGAAGAATCTGATTAATGTTCACATATCATTTACCATTGCTTAGTTAGTAAGACATTGCTCTGTTTTTTCAGAAATCATATAACATACCTGAGAATTGTAAGGTATCTATGATTAAGGAGATGTCTGCTCCATGGAGGAGACGTAAGTATGAGTTACGAAGAGACTATCTTGATAAACATCCTACTCTCGAAGCAAGGATTGCTCATATTCCTCCAGGTGTAAAAGAAGAGGAATGGACTACATTCTGCAAAAATGAAGAGGAAGTAAAAGCAAAAGAACGTAGAACTGAAAACAAGAGGAAAAGGTCACAGTATGACTACTCTCATACCTCTGGTCGTAAACCTCATTCTTTGGTTAGAGCTGAACTGGTAAGTAATTGTTTCATATGTTCTCTCAATTCGAATATCAATATTTATGGACAATATGACTACTCTCATACTTGTCGATTGATTAATGTTAAACGACTCGTGGTAATTGAAAACATAGGAGCGCGAGAATCACGGAGTGGAAGTCACTACCTCGATGTGTGGATTAAAGTTCATACTCAAGAGGGTGGGAAAATTCTACCTAGTGCACAAACCTTACTTCGTGAGTCGATTGCATTTCATATATATCATGTCTTTCGAAATATGTACCCAGTCATCTTTATATTTTACTCGGCGTTATGCTCGACGTTGCGGGGAGGGTCTTCAGAAGGCGCAAGAAGAGATCAAGGAGAAACAAGATGCGGGTATTTCTGTAGGAGAACTAGATGCATTGACTAAAGCTTTTGGAAAGGATTCTAGGGGACGGGTTCGTGCTGTTGGTCCTGTTTCTCGTACACAATTTATATATTCTGGTCCTACGCGTTCTAAAGTTCAAGAAATGAAGTCTAAGGATGGAGGTATTAAGCATCAGGTGGAAGATCTAAGTGGCAAAATAGGGGTTCTGCTCCAAAGCTTTGGAACGTTATGCCACGTTGTGCAGGACATCCAAGCTGCAATGCCAGCATCATTTGTTGGCTCGAACATCATGGACAGTTCACCTGCTAGAGCTGCTTCTGTTGCTAATACAAATTCACCTGGCCAACCACCTTCACCTGCTCAGCCCATATCACCAGCTCGATCAGCAGCAGGTCCTGACATGCCAAAGTGTTCATTGTTCAACATGGATGGTGAAATTGTTGCTGTCGGCAAACTTTGCACAGGTGAATTTGGGGAAATGGCTCACGACTCACCTGTACCACCTCATCTTGGGAAAGTGTTGTTGGATGACATTGTCATGCCATTTGAGAAGACCATAAAAGCTAACAGGTTTGTTGAAACCTTCAGAGATGTTGGAATTGGAGGATATGTGGTGCATCCAAGGATGTGCATCAAATTTGATTAGTTGGTCGCTCTAATTTTTTGGACATATGCTATCTCAGCCATCATCTATCGCGTTTATAAACGACAAACATATATGGCTTTTACCTTTTACGGCGTTTACCTTTTCTTTTGCTTATGTTCACACATTTTGTACATGTGACTAACATGTAGCTTCTTTTTAGTTGTGCATAAGAATGTCTCTTATGCAGTTGTGCTTTGAAAGACTTTTATGCAGTTGTGCATAAGAAATATTTAACTTTACCTGATGTAACTATGTGAACAGAAACCGGAATTCTATGAATGAACTTTTTTGCTATGTGTGTGGTTTTTGTATATGTAAATATTTTGTGGTTTTTTTTCCTGTTATATTTGATGGCGCAGGTGACTATACTTAGAGTCAATTTCTAGTAGCCAGCCGGGAACATCAATCCCTAGTAAGTATTTCAATTGGCGATGCTTATATTATTACTTTGAAATATATGGATATTAACCCTCAGTTAATATTTTTTTTTGGAGGTGATGATGTTATTGCTACGGGATTATGCATGATGTTGGTCACATTCATCGGGTATGTATTCTTCATTCTTCGAGATATTATCATTTCTGAATTTACTTAAGTTTTGGTTGTGATTGTTGTTGTGTTGATTTTTTGGTACTTTTTTGTTTTGGGGTATTTTAATGATATTTTTGTGTTGATTTAGGTATAAGATGATATTTCTTGGGCATTCTTTGGGGTCGGGGTGGCGGCATTGTTAACATTGTGGTGGTGAATCATCGAATCAATTAGGAGGGATTCCGAGTAATGTGAAGTGTTATGCTATTGCTCCACCTAGATGTATGTCTTTGAATTTAGTTTGTCAAGTATGCGAGATGTTATCAACTCTGTTATTTTGCAAGTAAGTCGATGCTTAACTTTTACTTTTGATGACATCAAGCTCATTGAATCTTTTATAACACTTATTTGAATCCATAACATGAGGTTCTTAGTTATGTACTATTTATGGTGATTTGAATTGTCACTGATATATGTTGGTTTAGCTCCTTAGTACTAGGAGGAACTCAAGATGGGTTGATAGACTTAGCTAGAAAAAGGAGAATCGATGGTTAGTGCAATGCCTTCGTGAGTCACTCGGTTCTTGGCAATTTCATAATTCAGTTTCATCACAATATTTATCTAATGATCTTTATATAGGTTTTGCAGAAATTGATTTGCGAAAGTTTAGTCTTCTCACCTTCTGTGCCAGAAACATTGATTTGTTACGATATAACCCGTAATACCATACTCATGGTGCATAGTTGTAACTGATCACTGTGAATTTCCTTAATGCGATTTCTCTTTCTAGTTAAATATATTCTCTCTCTCTATCTAGATTAGTTTGATATGCCTCTTCTTCTTTTTCATCACTAGACACTAATGGGTGATACTTGTCATCTTCTCTTTCAGGATGACTTCTTACCTAGAACACCGACACCTCTGGAAGATGTTTTCAAATCAATCTTTTGGTTCGCCATACCACAATTGTGTTTTCCTTTCTTTTTAGATCTGTTGTCATCCTTTTACTTTTTTGTTGTTGGTTCTATAATCATGTCTATTTTTTCTTTGTTTGTTTTCTTAGTCCACTTTAACAATTTAGGTCAGAAATGGACATAAATCTTGCATGATTTATGTCCATTTTTTGTTTTAGAATGAAGCTGTTCTGTTTGCTTTTATAGTTACTGATTCTTAGATTATGTGTGTCGTATTGTGAAACCTAAATTGGGTGCTTGTAAAATTTTCGAGTTTGAAGAATATATTGAGATAATCGTTTCGATTGGGAAACAGACTAGCTCAACTCTTGAACCGCACTCATCAGAAATCCCAACACTTACGCGAGTCTCATTGGTCTCTAGTATCTTTCAGGTATAAGCAAATCATTAGCAATAGAGTATATACTCTGAATTCTGAAGTATTCTTACTTTCTTTATTTGTTATGTCTAACTATATGTATCTCGTGATGGGTTCTTCATCATCTTGGTTGTATTTACAAGACGAGAATTCAACATCCTCGTGTGATCATCTTCTCAAAGCCACAATAATCTACTGCATTCGATTATTCACTGTAAGAGATTGTAACATTATGTTTCTATATGCAATGCTTAGAAGCTAAAACAAACATAGTTGCACCAGCACAATGTAAGAAACAAGAACATTTTTACATATGCAATTCAATCTTTCTTAATGCAACCTGTAACTTGTCTTTGATGTTATGAGTTCCCTGCTTTTTATTGCATTTGAGGTTTAAACCTGTGTGAATATCCGTGTGGGCATGTTTGTATGAGAACTATCAGATTCAATTGATGGATATAGAATGAATCAGGCTTTTGCATGGAACTGGGGTATTGCCTGATAAATTGGGGGATATCAGTTTTGACCAGGTCAACGAAGACTTGACCTTTTTTTTTTGTTGCAAAAAAATTAGCAACGGCAAAAGTGTGTTGCTAAATCTGAACCAGAACAACTATATCATGTTCTACTAAAATATATCCCGGAATAACTCTAACATTAGCAACTGAGTAGCAACAGTTTATTTCTGTTTCTATATTTTAATTTCGCAACTTGACTTGTTTCTCATTGCTACTAAGTGCTGACCAAAATTAGCAACAGAGCTAGCGCTGTCGCTAAAAACTGCGACAGGGTGTTTAGCAACGGCTGAGGACTGTTGCAAGCCCGGTCAGCAATAGATTTAAGCTGTTGCTAATCGTTAAATTTGGTGTAGTGTTTCAGTGAGGAGCTGCAAACTACCATGGTTGAGGAAAAGAGTTTGAAAGTGTATTTTGTAGTTAGGTTGTTTTTGTTTTTGTTTCTGGTTTTGTTTTTCTTCCTTATGGTTTGTAGGTTGGGGTCTCCTTAATCCCGAGAAATGCTTCAAAACCAAAAAAAATACCAAACAAAAAAAAGACAAATGTAGAAACCAATACTAGTATAGGGAAGAAATTTTACGAGTTATTATTAATCACAAAAATAAGTAGCAGATTACAAGAAATTAGAAGGGAGCCGAGCCATCCCTTTCTGAATGACAACCCCGGACCTATGAAAAAGAAAAAGGAACATCATATCAAAGGAAATCCGAGGAGATTCAGAGAAACTGAGAGGCCAAAATGGAGATATTAACCAAGTCCAAACCCCTTGAATTTCCCCCGGTTTCTCTTTCGTGACCAGAATTGCCTTCCCCGGGCACGGGTTACTATGTGGAAAACTCAACTGAGTCGGTGGATCCAAGACAAACTGTAAATTCATGGCGATGGCTATCTATAGAATAGGATCTCTAATAATCAAATCACTCCCATTTTCATCCCGATCTCTCATCACTTCTTCATCATTTTATCTTTCTCGATCTTTTGATTCTTCTTATCTTGTTCGTCCAGTTGCTGCCCTAACTGAGTTCACGAATCGATTTCCGTCAACTTTGAAATTTATGTCAACAGGTGGTGGTGATAAATCAATGTATGACTATGACTATGAATATGACGATGATGACTATGGTATTTCAGAAAGTGAGGTGGATTGGGATTCCGGTTATGATTTGGATGATGGTTGTGATTATCAACACTGGCTTGTGGTTATGGACAAACCTCAAGGATAACCTACTAGAGAGAAGATCATTGATAGTTACATCAAAACTCTATCCAAAGTCCTTGGAAGTTTTATATTACTTCTCTTGTTTTCACATGATTTTGGTGTCGTTTTAGTTGATGAGTCTGGGGTTAATTAGGCATGTACACTTACATAGTTTTGTTCAGTATTTTTCTTCACTTGAATGCTTTGTTGGTACAGTTTAGCATTTTTCCTTGGCATAATTGGTGCATGAAAACATTTATGGGGTGCATTATATACATTGATTGAATATGCAACACATCTAGTCAGCTCTTGTGATCAAACATTTGTAAAATGCGTATTCCCATTTGAAGTTTTGGACTCTGAAGTACTTGAATTCAAAGTATATCTTATCAAAACTTTTAGAATACTGAGATTCTAACTATAAAAAACCATAAGAATATGTTAAAGAGGCCATTTTCATGTATATGTTGATTGAACTGAGGTTTCATATGAAGTTATCTAGGAACGCCTATTAATTTAACAAAGACTGCACATAAGGTTACATGAGGAAGGCATGACAATATAACTAGCCTGATATGATTGCTAGGTATATAAGTACTCTTTCTAAAGTTGTAGGAGTGTTTTTTACTCCGCTCTTGTGATTCAGTTGTAGAGTCTGTTTATCTAAGTATTTGTACTTACTTCACTCACTTATGTATTTATGGGATGTCCGGCAAAACTTAACTCCAATAATCACGATTATGACACCACCTTGTGCTGATTTGATATTGTTTGTATATATTATGTTGTTTTTGTTAGACTTAATGTTAGTTTAGAAACAAATCATGTTTAGCTTAAGGTAATTCATGATTAGTTTAAGATAATCCAGTTTAGTATAATGCAGATTATGGTGTGATTATTGTTTTAATCATTTATATAATCCTGTTTAGTATGAACTAATCTAGCTTGAGCTGTCCTATGAGCTGTCTATTGTAGCCATGAGCTGTCACTCCAACTCATGATGGAAAGGTTGGAGAAACATGTGGCAAGCATGACTAGGACTCTCTTCTAGCCTCACTTGTTTTAAAAGGAAAATCAGTTTTCATCCATCAATCTAAGGTGAGGAAATAGAAGTAGATCAGAAGTCATGAAACCTCAAAGCTATTGCTTTCTATTTCCTTGTTGTGAATCTGTTTTTGATTATGTGGTGTATGTAGTGTTCTAAGTTGCTTAAAGTGTTGATTTAGTGTTCTAAGAACATGTTAATACTAGATTTATGGTATATTTCAGTATATGGTTTTCACATAATCATGTTTAAGCGTAAAGTATGTTGATTATGAAGCTCAAATTCCAACATTCTACTTTTATTTCCCTAGTTATTTCATGTTCTTCAACTAGGGTATATGCACAATTATGTTTTGGTTAAGCTGTAATCTGATCTAGATTGAGCTGATTACATATCAAAGATTATATTGTTTAAGCATATGGTTTGAGTATGGATCATATATTCAAGTCTATATTCTGTTTCAGCATGTTGTTTTGACTATTGGTAGTTGAGACTATACTGTTTTGTAACTGCATACAAGTGGTTATTATTTTGCTGATTGATTCATGTTGATGTCTTAAGTGTTTCTTCTAAACACGCATACTAATATCATCGAATGATTGGATGAGCTGTGTGTTTAAAACATGTTGCTTGAAGCTGGTTTTGCACTCTGATTGCAAGTTCATGTCATGATATCACGGGTAATGTTTTCTTTTCAAGTAGATGATTTGTTAAGGCTTGGGATTCACATGTATAGTTGAAGACTTGATTACAAATCATCATCTGGTTTGTGAAAGAACATGTTTATGATATGTAATTTTTAGATTTTTCAAGAAGAAGCAGTTCTTGAGCTTTAAGGTTTATGTTTGTCGGGATGACAAATTTAGATTCATGAATACCAGCGCAGTTAACATGATTTCTCATGGGAACAGTTGTGTACTAACCTTTTAAGCAGCATGGATATAAACTGATGGTGAAAAGCCTGAAATTAACAAATCCAATTAATGGGTTTGTACTGTTCAAGGTTGTTGAATATCCCTGAGTTCATAAAGTTCCCGAAATTTCTGCACAACTCAAAGTTCCTTATCATCTAGTTGCTACCAGTTCTGTCAGAAAGTTATTGGTGCACGGAGAACAAGAATATCATTCTCTTGCTGAACCGTGGCTCTGATTGGGATACAAACAGTTGTGAGTGGGAAAACTATGGTTGCAGACTTGCAAGGAGGAAGCACAATCAGACCCTTCAAAACAGATCAAATATATCAATGTTCTGTTCCGGAATGTGTTCGTCTCATAGGTGGTGCACTATACCAAAGAGCAGGATATCATTGATACGCAACGGCCTCAGATTGTCCCTGGTGGGAGCAGAATTTTTATCTATGCTCAGAACTTGCAAGGGATTTTCGAAAGCATCAAAGTCTGGCTATGATGACATGGAGAATAACGTTTAAGCTGCGAAGCAGGAAATTACTGCAGATGGTTGAACACTACGGAGCGAAAGTATTTGTCACAATAGCAAATGCAGATTTAGCTGTCTGCGAGAATTTTGGATGCTGAACATTCTTGAGGACAGGTTAGCTAGTCATTGAGGTACTTTGTTATTTACCTTGTTGTTGATGGTGGTTTTTAGCTTAGGGTTAAAATCGTAAAACACTAAACCCTAGCAGACAGTGATGTCACAACATTCAAAGTAACAAGCATTTACTAGGCACATTTACTGAAACCTACAATGTGTCCCTAAATAATTACCGGGGTATCTTTTTCAAATTAGGGTTACGACAAGCCAAACCCTAATTCCCACGTGTGCCAATGGCAAATCATGCCATCCACACCGACCGAGCCAAAGCATGCCAACCATGCTAGCCGCACCTCTGTGCCAATGGAAAATCATGCCAGCCACACCGACCGCGCCAAAGCATGCTAGCCGCACCTATGTGCCAATGGCAAATCATGCCAGCCACACCGACCGCGCCAAAGCATGCCACCCATGCTAGCCGCACCTCTGTGCCAATGGAAAATCATGCCAGCCATACCGACCGCGCCAAAGCATGTCAACCATGCTAGCCGCACCTCTGTGCCAATGGCAAATCATGCCAGCCACATCGACCGCGCCAAAGCATGCCAACCATGCTAGCCGCACCCCTTTGCCATTGGCAAATCATGCCAGCCACACCGACCGCGCCAAAGCATGCCAACCATGTTAGCCGCACCTCTGTGCCAATGGCGAATCGTGCCAGCCACACCAATCGCGCCAAATAATGCCAACCATGCTAGCCGTACCTCTGTGCCAATGGCAAGTCATGCCAGCCACACAAACTGTGCCAAAGCATACCAGCCATGCTAGCCGCACCTCCGTGCCAATGGCAAATCATGCCAGCCACACCTCTTTGCGCCATGCCAAACGCACCTCGCCATGGCCCCATGCCGCGCCACCATACTGGCCTTCACTACGCGGCTATCAAAACGAAGGCGTGTAACAATCAACGGTTACCCTTCAATCCCAGGAGCAAATCCTGTCCGTCTAAGGTTACCAAACGACCTTTACCCCAAAACCCTACCTTAGTCACGCACCTAGCCCAAGCTAGTCACGCCATGCGCCTATGGAAAACCCTTGGCCCCACATGCCAAGCCAAACCAAACCTAGCCAAGCTAGCCGCGACATGCCAAACGCACTTTGCCTTGGCCCTAGCCATGCTAGTCACATCATGCCAAGCCAAACGCCCTTGCCTTGGCCCTAGCTACGCCATACGCCCATGGCAAACCCTTGGCCCCACATGCCAAGCCAAACCAAACCTAGCCAAGCTAGTTGCGCCATGCCAAACGCACTTTGCCTTGGCCCTAGCCATGCTAGTCGCATCATTCCAAGCCAAACGCCCTTGCCTTGGCCCTAGCCACGCCATACGCCCATGGCAAACCCTTGGCCCCACATGCCAAGCCAAACCAAACCTAGCCAAGCTAGCCGCGCCATGCCAAACGGACTTTGCCTTGGCCCTAGCCATGCTAGTCACATCATGCCAAGCTAAACTCCCTTGCCTTGGCCCTAGCCACGCCATACGCCCATGGCAAACCGTTGGCCCCACATGCCAAGACAAAATCGCACCTAGCCAAAGATATCCACGCCCAAGGCGAACCCTTGGCCCCACATGCCAAGCCTAACCACACCCTAGCCGCGCCACCCTGTTGGCCTTCCCTACGCGGCCACCAAAACAAAGGCGTGCAACAATCAACGGTTGCCCTTCAATCCCAAGAGCAAATCCTAACCATCCAAGGTTACCAGACGACACATGGTAACCTTTAGCTCGAAAACCTAAGTTTGGCCACGCCAAACCTTTCCATGCCAACGGCATGCCAACCTAGCTGCGGCACCACGTTAGCCCTTAGTACGCGGCTACCAAAATGAAGACGTGCAACAATCAACGGTTGCCCTTCAATCCCAGGAGCAAATCCTAGCCATCCAAGGTTACCAGACGACACATGGTAACCTTTGGCCCGAAAACCTAAGTTTGGCCACGCCAAACCTCGCCATGCCAACGGCATGCCAACCTAGACGCGCCACCATGTTGGCCCTCACTACGCGGCTACCAAAAAGAAGGCGTGCAACAATCAACGGTTGCCCTTCAATCCCATGAGCAAATCCTAGCCATCCAAGGTTACCAGACGACACATGGTAACCTTTGGCCCGAAAACCTAAGTTTGGCCACGCCAAACCTTGCCATGCCAACGGCATGCCAACCTAGCCGCGCCACCACGTTGGCTCTTACTATGCGGATACCAAAACGAAGGCGCGCAATGATCAACGGTTGCCTCTCCTCTCAAGATGCAAAATCTCGACCGTCGAAGGTCACCAGGCTGGCAAGTTTCCCAAGCTTGACTTTCCAATCCACAACAACGTGCTACATGTTTTCCAAAACATTCGAGACATCAACACAAACTGGGGGATCCTCTTTGGGTATTGGTTTGGCGGTTTACAGCATGCGGCATACACTACGCCCGTCATAAGGAAGTGTCATAAGGGTGAGGCGGTTAGTAAATACGGGAAGTTATATGTGAAACGTTCATGGGACATAAAGCACATGCGTTAACAACTTTATGGGACATCAATTCCATAACGTTAGCGAGTTTCATGAAAACCGGTTTCATGCGTTAACCACTTTATGGAACATCAATTCCATGCATACGGTTACCACCTCCTCCCATTTACTTCCCCACTCCTTAATGAGACCAGGGTACGTTTTTACTCCGACTTGTATAAATAGGTCTTACCTATTTTCATTGAACAACAAGTTCATGCGAGAGATACAACACTCAGAAATACTTACTTGCTAGCTCACCTTGTGAGCTCTCTTACTTTTCTCATAACAAGTCGTAGTAACCCAACTACTCTTCCAGAATCAACTATTCTGGTCTCACCACTTTCCTCGCTTCCCTCCCCAAAACCAACCCATTCTCCTCCACTTTGTGACCGAAGCAAGTCTGGAACGGCCATTTCTTGGTTTAGGCCGGATTTGTACAGATTGATCTCTCGAATCTAAAGTACTCCCTTGCAGTACATTGTTTAGGGTTTAAATTGTTTCTCACCTGCATACCCGCAATTACCGAAATCAGCAAAAACCATTTTCACCTACAAACACTTGTATATTAAACCCAAAGGTTTGATAGTAAAGTTTAAGGTATGTCATTTTCAGGTACAGATTTAAACTTAAGGTATAATCATTTGATTTCATTTTTTCTGAAGTTGAGATTAAAGAAATTCAGTACCTTCCATTACTCGACTAAGTGTCGCCAAAGCGATGCCTTGAGATTATAATAAGAATGAAGTTTTTTGTGGTCTAGTTGTTTTGGATGGATTATTGTAGAAAAGCAATACCGTTGGTGTTACACTACAAGACACCTGTTGCATAAGGTAAGGACCAAGGTGTATATAAAATGATGAAAAGGCTTGCAGTTCAGACCACAAAATCAGAGAGCAATGAATTCATCAATTTTCAGTTAAGGAAAGAAACATAGCTGCAAAGCTTATGAATCACAGAAGTTGGAATCTGAAGGAGGCCAACTTGTATCCATGTATAGAACTGAAGATGCTCGTTCTGCTGGCATTATTCAGCTTTGTGGTTTTGAGCTGACCAGCCATTGAAGAATTTTTCCCATGTGTTTTTTCAACTTCTAAGTCATTCTTTTTGGCAGCAGTCAGGTATGTTTTACTTTACAAAGCAAATTTGGACTTCAGCAGTCATAATGAAGATATTTTGTACTTTTATTACTCGACAAGCATTGCCAAAGTGATGCTTTAGGAGTAATGAAAGTGTTTTAATTAGATTGAAGTTTTTCCTGTGGTTTAGTTAGTTGGGAAGTTACTGCAGAAACTCAATGCCAAAAGTGTTGTTGTTCTGTTTGCATGTGGCTAAGTGTTGAGAAAGAGATGAAGATGCTTATGGTATAGATCACAAATACTAGAAAGTGACAAAGATTCTTCATTAGTTTTGGTCAAAACAAGGTTAGATTGTGAATTATTTTGGACATTGCAAGTGTGAACCAGCCCAAAGGTGATTCATACTAGTAAAATTCGGAATGAATCATGTTTCATACTTGTTTTAATTTTCCTTTTTCTATTGAACCCAAAGGTTTAATAGAAAAGTTGTTTGTTATGCATGAAATGTTGATCTTAGGCTTGTAAGGTTGGACTCATGTATGTTACATACCCCAAAGGTGAATTTGTGATGATACCGAGTCATGTTTACTTTTACTTATTGATTAGCAGTTTTGAGATTCTTGTACGTCATGGTTTACCCAAAGGTAAATTTGTGATGGTATCGAATCTGTACTAATGTTTTATTCATATATAGATGAAGTTTAGACAACAATGTTTGATGGCAAAGTTCTAGAAAACAGTGGGGAGTATGATAACATTAGTATTTGATTATCATCATACATGTTTAACTTGTCTTGCTGTCTATGTTGTTTAAGGAACGGAAGATCAGTGGGAGGTCAGCACAGGAAGTCCCTCTCGACATATAGCTCGTAATGAGCACAGAACGCGTCTCTTCAGAGATGCATCTCTTTTGGGCACAAATAAAGATCTCATCAAGGTCTCTTTTGAGACAAGGATGAAGATTTTTATGAAGATCAAGTCTCGAGTGAGACACAGATTAATTTTTCGGACATACCTCAATTGAGCCAGTTATTCTCTTCGGAGATGTATCTCTTAGGAGATGTTAAATGTCTTGACAGACATACCTCAATTGAGTCATATGAATCTCTACGGAGATGTCTCTTCGGAGATGTTAAATGTCTTGTCAGACATATCTCAATTGAGCCAGATGTATACTTGTTATATGTTTCGACGGAAACATGCCTCTTAATTGAGCCAGATGTATACTCTTCTCGACGGAGATGTATCTAGAAATCATAATGATTGCGGGTAAAGCATATAAAGTTGCGGTAAGAGCATATAAAGTTGTAGTGAGAGCTTATAAAGATTGATTCAAGTTTAAGTTTTCTGGTTTGAAAAATAAAATTTAAAGTGCAGTTTATTTTGGCATAAGGTTAAGCCACTTAAAGTGTATGCATAAAGTTTAAAGTCCAGTTTACTTGAGTATAAAATGGTCTGTCTAGCTTTCTGATTATAGAAATGGCGTATACATCTCTTAAATGGTGTATGGGTCTCTATGGTCGAATCCTAGCGTACCTTTTAGACTCGGGCATGCAGTTTTCAGTAAAGAGTTTGTTGCTAACCAAAATGTTGGTTTAGCAACAAATCATGTTTAGCTTAAGGTAATTCCTGATTAGTTTAAGATAATCCAGTTTAGTATAATGCAGATTATGGTGTGATTATTGTTTTAATCATTTATATAATCCTGTTTAGTATGAACTAATCTAGCTTGAGATGTCCTGTGAGCTGTCTATTGTAGCCATGAGCTATCACTCCAACTCATGATGGAAAGGTTGGAGAGACATGTGGCAAGCATGACTCGGACTATTTTCTAGCCTTACTTGTTTTAAAAGGAAAATCAGTTTTCATCCATCAATCTAAGGTGAGGAAATAAAAGTAGATCAGAAGTCATGAAACCTCAAAGCTATTGCTTTCTATTTCCTTGTTGTGAATTTGTTTTTGAGTATGTGGTGTATGTAGTGTTCTAAGTTGCTTAAAGTGTTGATTTAGTGTTCTAAGAACATGTTAATACTAGAGTTATGGTATATTTCAGTATATGGTTTTCACATAATCATGTTTAAGCGTAAAGTATGTTGATTATGAAGCTGAAATTCCAACAGTTTTAAGAGGCGTATTACTCATTAAGTGTGGGATTGATTCAGTAGACAGCAAAGGCAAGAAATATATCTATGGGTGTTTGTGAAAGATTGGTAGAGTAGAGTATTTCTCCAATTTATTTTTGTTTGCGAAATACGCTTTTTCGTACTGCTAAACATGCTTGCATTTATTATCCTGCGACGGGTTATGCACATTATGCTTGAGACTCTTGACATGTAACAAAGAGATTTGTATCAGGATCTGAAAGTTCATTATTTAAGTATTGCAATAGGTGTGTAAGTATTTGTTTGATGGATGCGTATCTTTTCATTTTATAGCGAAGAGGAAGCTAGGATGAAAATCTACTCAGTGTCTACTAGATACTACTTTGCTTTTGGATCCCTTGTTTTAGAATAACTGTCAGAGAAGATCAATGGTATGTCCTCTGGCTTTTATTATTTTGTTTGTTTCGAAGTTCATAATTATATATTGTGTAAAAATATTTTTTTTCCAAATCCTATCTTTTGTATACAATCTGTTTCATTTTCTACCGACAACCTGTGCATATCTGCCTGGAGTGTCCTGGGTCCTCCCTGATTGTTACATGGATTATACAAATAAAACTTATGGAGGTGTGTGTTTCTTCATATGTATAAGACGAGCTATTTAACAAATGCATGCCTGTATACTATGATTGTGGACTATAAAATAAGCATAAATGTTAGCTTATGTGCATGCAGATCTAGTTTGTATTTTTAACTGAATTCTTAAGAAATGCTTGATGTTGGTTGCTTTGGATGGCAGTATGAAGTTGTATATCTTCTGTTACTACTGTCTAGAGAGCACTGTGTGTCTGATTGTACGAGTATTTTGTTTAAGTTTATCTTTGATTGAATGTGCAACACATCTAGTCAGTTAACTCTTGTGATCAAACATTTGTTTGTAAAATGCGTATTCACATTTGTGACTTTGAAGTACTTGAATTCAAAGTGTCTCTTATCAACACTTTTAGAATACTGAGATTCTAACTATAAAAAACCAAAAGAATATGTTAAAGAGGCCGTTTTCATGTATATGTATTTGTACTTACTTCACTCACATATGTATTTATGTGATGTACGGCAAAACTTAACTCCAATATTCACGATTATGACACCACCTTGTGCTGATTTGATATCGTTTGTATATATTATGTTGTTTTAAGAGGCGTATTACTCGTTAAGTGTGGGATTGATTCAGTAGACAGCAAAGGCAGGAAAACTGTGTGGCGCGAACATATCACAAGGATTTTCATGTTCTCCACAATAGCATCTGTCAACTCCAAGGTTTTCTGGTAAATCTTTAATTATTGTATTTCTCCCATTGTTGGAGATAATTCGACCTCGAATTCTACTTTTATAGTTTTCTGCCCAAGCTTCCTTATGACCGAACTTCTTCACATACAAGTCAGTTTTTGCCACACGTCGAACTTGAGTTTCATTATCATAACATGGTTTTGGAATACTTATTATGTTTGGTACTTCTTCCATCATCATACTCCTCCCCTTGTTAGAGAGAATTCGCCCACGAATTTTACGGAGATAATTTTCTCTACAAAATTCTTTGTGGCTAACCTCTCCCTTGTGATAGTTTGATCTCAAATTAGGATCGTCAACAGTGCATAAAGTATGTATTGTATGTAGAGCTTGAGATTTCAAACTGAAATCATCTACCACATATGTATCTTGATTCTTGTAAACTGAATGAACTTGGTTTACAGGAATACTCACAATGCTCGTCACTTCCCTGATAAATGCATCAACACCAGCAGACGTAAGAAAAACTTTTTCTTCAACTTCTGGGTAGTTGTCTCCAATACTAGAAGAAGTAAGCAAAATGTTTTCTTCAACTTCCGGGTAACTATCGTCGTCGTAGATTGGTGGCAAGTCCCAGTCAATAACCACTTCGTCATCACTCGGAAATTCATCGTATTCATCATATTCCAGCTCCCCCAACATGTTCTCATCACTATTATCCTTAACGAAGTGAACTTTTTTCATGTGCACTCTATTTGTAGCCCGAGCAGTTGTTGTTGATGTGCTGGTTGCCTTTGTGCTCTTACTAAGGTCACGTTGGCGCGAATGGAACTTCTTATGCATCATCACCATGTAATCTGGTGGCAGAAATTGTTTGCGCAACTTTTGTTTCATGTGAACCCAAGTGTTGATTTTCTCTTTGCTTTGCCTCTTACGCCGTTTTTGTAGCCTTTTCCACCACTACAGTGTTGACCCCTTCAACTTTAACTTGACAAACTTCACTTTACGAGCTTCGGTCATAGGCTTCCATTCAAAATATTTCTCTTTGCTGGCCTCCCAATCTAGGAAATCTTCGTCATGTATTCTTCCAAACATATCATCTACTTCAACTTTCACCAGTCTAGTGTTTAAATCAAAGGTTTTGATTAATATGTTTTCTAACCTTCCATGATGTGATTTATGAACAACACGGTTATGAAAAGTATTTTCATTAAACGTGTGTTCGTCATTCTCTGATCCTCCTTCCGGTGAATACAAAGGGGTGTGTTTTGAGAATACTGGATTCTCATGAACAACATAACGACGATTCTTATCGACCTTTGTACGTTCATCTTCTTCAGAAACTCCTTCCGGTGAATCTAAAGGCTTGCGTCGGCTCTCCAGTATCTACATTAGAGCTTTCGCACGTCCATGTCGCAACATGTCCTCAATCAAGGTTCTTGACTCACTAGATTCTATGTATCTAATACCTCTACCTCTACCTCTACCACCACTTCTATCTCTACCTATCATTGTAGAAACTAGGGTTTGCTGGTGTGTTTTGTTTCTAGCGCCAACTGATGCAGTTTTAGAAACTAAAACAGAAAACTAGGGCAAATAGAACAAAGGTAATTGAATTGAACATATGATTGATAACAATAAGAATGTAGATAATTGAGTCTAGGTTAAAAAACCACTACTCTGCAATAATCAATAGATTATAGTCGTATGAAATTATAATAAAAGTCCCCCTCCTAAAGAAAACCCTATAGCCTAATTATACTAGAAAGATAACCCTTACGGAAAGAAACCCTAAACTAAATACGGTAACAACTAAAAACGCCCCTATTTTGTAGGACAATCCTAGATTAAAAACATTCCTAAAGAAACATAAAATGCTCCTGCATAAACAATGTTTCCTAGGATGAAATCTTCACCAAAACCCATACACATAATCATAACAATATATACAAGATTATGTTGATGTCATATAATACGAAGTTCAATAAATAGACGTTATACTTCGTATCCTAATTCCTTAATACTATGATCAACTAATTTGATCATGTCTCTATACTAGAGTGGTATATACACTATATACAATATGTACAGCTTCGCATGTTGTATTTTCAATATAGTACGACTTGAAAGATACGTTAGGAATTGAAATAGTTCAAGTCAATATTACTAACCTCAAGAGGAAGGATGATGTCGTCGTTGTAATAGTTGCTTCTTCACTTTCTTCAGGTCTTCCGAGTAATATTTTTACATCTCAACATTCCTAAACTTTCTAGTCTAACCTAAACGAAGTTGACTCTAGTACATAATCGAGTGACTCTTAAATGATATTTTGACACTAAAATATGACAACCAAACTTGACATACCAACGCTTGTTGGGTTCAACCGAGCTGTGCTCTAACATAGAGATTTGTCCATCCATTATAATTGTTTGTCATTCCCATTGTAGGTGGTAAACATGCAAATCCACTGACATACCAGTCCCACAAGAGTTCCTCTCATGCATACTTGTGAGCTTTGGTTTTCTACATGAATTGATATTTGTAAATTGTTTGTAATCAACTACTAGCACGCAAATTCTTTAAAGGTAGAAATCTTTGTGACTGGAGATACTGTAATATTTAAGAACGGTAAATCTTTGAAATAGAAAAATTTAATACGATGGTTATGAGTTGTGACAAGCCGGCGTGACAACTATGTTATACTTTTATGAGATACTCTCTAGCCGACCCGGAACTTGCTACTGGAAAAGGATTTGGATTTGGATTTGGTTATGAGTTGTGACAAGGCTGGCAAGCCGGCGTAAAAATTTAACACTTTCATGAGATGGACTATCATTCCGGTTCCGGCC
Organism: Papaver armeniacum; assembly: GCA_023531295.1. Classification (NCBI taxonomy): domain Eukaryota; kingdom Viridiplantae; phylum Streptophyta; class Magnoliopsida; order Ranunculales; family Papaveraceae; genus Papaver; species Papaver armeniacum. The sequence continues at coordinate 325,420 of JAJJWW010012787.1, forward strand.
TATCTGGACTTGTTCCCGGACAAAAAGCCTTTGGATATCGGTTACGAGCCGTGACAATTTAGCGTTGACTCACTAGCTCAAACATATATTTTTTGCTTTATTTACCCTTTTACTCTTTCCAATATCCTTCCGAAGGTGAAGAAGAAGAAGCATCATCGGGACATCTCTCTTTCTCTCTCTACCCGTGGAAGTAGGGGTGTACATCGGGCCGGGCAGGCCAGCCCAAGCCCGATTATAGCACAGGCCGGGCCGGACGGGCTTGTAGTCCTTACTACCCATTAAGTTTAACAGGCCAGGCCGGGCAATAACAAAAATTTAATGCCCATGGCCCGTCCATACCCGTGAAACAATACAGGCCGAGGCCGAGTCGGGTAGGGTAGGCCTCGGGCCCAAGAGATAATTCAAAATTTTAAAGTATATATGTTTTTTTTTTTTTTTTGGCTTGATGAATGATGATATATCTGTAACTCGTTCAAATGATAGTTCAAGCAATTCATATTCATTAATGTGAAATGTAATTTAGAATTTTCTCTAACCCCAATAAATTTTCCACATATGAAATTTAAGTTTTTGAGAAATCCATCACACTAGTAGAAAACTTTATTCGAGGCTATTGGCAGTCAGGCAGGCCAGGTAACTAAACAGGCTACCGGGCAAGGCTAACAGGCTGGACTCCAATATTTGAACAAAAACCCGGGTCCGACCACTTATAATTATCGGGCAGGCCGGGCTAGCCCATGACAGGCTGACGGGTGCCCATGGGCTCCTTCGGACCCGGGCGGTACATGGCAGGATGCAGGCTTCTGGGCATTCTGTACACCCCTACGTGGAAGCACTTGTGTTAGTGTGTATTTTTACTACCGTCTTCACAACATAATTTCCATCACCACCAGAAAATATCGATTGATTTCTAACTGGATTTATTAATTTGGGGATTTTCTTTTTGTTGCGGATCTAAGCTTCAACCCTCACCATATGATGATGATGAGACTAAAATGCGTTTCTTCTTCTATCTACTCCTCTTTCTGTCGACATAAAGCAGCCAACCCTATTTTCTCATCTTCTCCAAATACTCCATCATCATCATCAAACTTGAGATACTTCTCATCCTCTTCAGATTCATCCACCAAATATCCTCTTCCTCATAAATCCAGATTTGATAATCCTTATATTGACAGAGACGGGTGTAAGTATCCGTTAAAGAATTTTTAGGGTTTTGTTTTTGAAGCATTTTTATGGTTTCTGTTTGAATTCCAGTCCTGATAATGATAAGTATTTCCCCTTTTCAGATCCCACAAAGATATCTCTCGATCAGCTCGGTAATGTCTAATTTTGACTCGTTGAATTGGTTTTATTTTTGTTTAGTTAGAATATAGATACATATTTGTGTTTTGATTAATTTTAACCAATTTGTTATGGTTTAATTATTCAGAAGAGTGTATGAAGAATCCGAAGAAATATCCACTTATCAGGTATTATTATGTTTTATATTATTTTTTTTTCTAAATTTTGTGCCCCAAGTGTATACATCTTAATAAACAACACCAATTTTTAAGAAAGGTATAAATATTTTTTCTTTTTGAGTTTTTAAGGGCTGGATTTGATTTTTCTTACAAAATTTTCATATGTTAAAACTTGTCTCGATGAAATCTCGGCCCATCTCTGTGGGATCTCGGCATCCTCAGTAAGTTTCTCGTCAAATCTCGTCTCAGCAAGATTGAGAAACTCGTCTCGACCGTAGATTGAAACCGAGAATTTCGGCCGAGATTCTCTCCACTGGTCAAGGTACATTCCTACTTGGAATGCTGGGTGCCAAAGCACAGCGTAGCTGCTATCGTCTGGGCACCAAACAATGTATATCTTCATGAAAATGTATGATAGTGAAGTAATTGTAGATGTCTATATTTGTCGTTTATCTCTTGATTTAGAGTTAAAAAATCAATACTCTATAAAGGAATAAATTCCATACTAACAAAAAAATCTTGTCCGGACTTGACTTATTCTATGTATAAATATTTCTATATAAGAATATTTTTACAAGGTCCCAAAACTTTTCTTAGATAGAGGTTTTACTGTATTGTTATTAATTAATTAACTTTTAAATATTTTATTAATGGCAGTCTTGAAGATTCCATGAAGAAAAAGCTTTCTCCTAGCTTCTTTCATATTCCTCATCCAGATCTTGTGTATGAATTACTCTCCCTATTCCTTTCATATTCCTTAAATCTTGTGTATGAACTGCTCATAGTAGTTGGTGTAGTTACTTTTGTTGTTATATTATCTGATTGAGCTTAACTGGTGGAAATTTAAACTTAAATAGGTTTTTAGATGTATAATACAAGCATGATGGAAGAGTTTTCCCGTAAAATCCATAAAATTTAAAATTTAAAATTCCCAAGTATTTTTCCTTCCATAAAATGTGTATTTTAAGTTGTTATTTAAGGGACTAAAACGTAATAAAAATGGAAAAAAAGGACACTGAAAATAATAGGTCGAACTAAAATGCTACTTATCCAGATTTAAAGAAATTAATTGTTTCAAATATATGTTTTTTTTAATTAATATCCATCTTTTTCATCAATCAGACAAATAAGCAAAATATTATTATTTAAGATAATTGTTAGGGCGGAAGCTACCTTGGGAAATCTGGTTTCAGGGTGGATTTACAGAAACTTTCCACTCATCAGTAATTATTATTATTTTTTCATTATTAAAGTTAGGGGAAGCTACCTTAAAAAATACATTTAGCATTTCTAGCAAAAATCCTACTGGTAGTAAATTCTCCCTTATAAATCCAGTTAAATCCAGTCAGCATTTTCTCAACATCCTTAATGGCATATTATTTTTCGTCTCACCAAGTAGTGATGATCCAGCAGCAATAGAAATTAAAATCCACCAAATAATAGTAGCAATTGTGGTAAGTACTTACGTAAAAATATTAACCAAAGCTTATCCGATGGGATGAATGTGAAAAAAAAAAAATGTTTGTACACATAAGATAGACGTGCAAAATTTTTAAAAACTTTAAAACCTTCTCGGATGGCAAGTATTTAGGTAAAAAATGATCATCAGAGCTTCTCCGATGGGATGAGGGTACAAAATCAAAATTATATAATATTAGGATAAATCATATTTGACCTGCATGTAATTTTCGGTACTAAATTTAGTCAGTCTTCGTTGTTACATTTCTCGTAATGACCTGATATTCAATTCTGTACTAAATTTTTAATTGATGATATTTCATTACGTGCTGCATAATGGATACTATATACAGAAGAGATTGGTGGAGGTTTAGGAATTTTTGGATTGCATCAAGAATAAGCTAGGGAAATATGTTTCGGATTGAGTATCGTCATCCTTCACGCTTTTCAGTCAATTGAATTGTGATGCGATAGTTTTGTAACTCCAACGCTTTCCAGTCATTTGCGCTTTTATTTCTATGTTTACCTTTTACGCTCTTTTAATAAATTTTTTTAGTTTTACGAATAAATCTAAGTTTATCAGGAAAAAAAAGCCTAATAAACTTTAGTTGGATTTTTATTTATTTATTACAACAACTAGGCAATAAAGAGGTCAATGAGAACCAGGGTTGGAGAACAGTTTTTTTTCCCTAACTTTTCGATCTGTTTTTTTGTCTCCCAACTTTTCGAAATGCCAAATAGGAAGGAGGATGTCTTGTTTATAGTGTCATTTAGGTAGGAAACACATTCACCATTGGAGAAGCTCCTTTATTTGGGAATGTTTTTGTTTTTTTAATTCACCTAAAAGTTGGCTTTCCCTCAAGTATAAGTGACTTTTCCATTAATAATTAACTTTTTTCGTGGCGTTTCTAAATTTCCATGTAAAATCTCAACCTGTCCTTGTGAAATATTATTGATAGAATCCACTTCTGCGCTCCTATAAACAGTTTATGGTTGCCATTTCATTTAATCCGTTAAGTAATCAACGGATGATCACATTAGCCCTTGTATTCAGTATCCCTTCCTTGGTTATGTAACTCCCGAAATTAAATCAATGGCGGAGAATAAAATGTTGCCAAGTCTTTTTTTTTTTTTTTTTCTGAAGCATGAAGACATTGTTATTGTGAGTTCACTAATTTTTGTTTTTGTTTTTGTTTTTTTTTTTTATTTTGCCAGAGATATGTTTATATTAGTTCCAATCACAGAGTTAAACTGGGTCATTCCATGGTACCATCTTACTACCTTGTTTATTGTTGTTGTTATTATTATTGGTGTAGGCTAGAAGGGGAATATAACTCCCCAAGCAGTCGTATATCTTACTTGCTCCCAACAAGAGTACATGGATTTTTTTTCTTCTTTTGTGTACTTTCTAAGTGGTCATCCATTTTGATAGTGCTGTCCCCCCCCTCCATTGATTTGTCGGTGGCTTGCGATGCCTATGTGCACCATATTTTCGTAAGGGGAATAGCTGGGTTTTGTAATGATTATTGGTGTAGGCTAGAAGGGGAATATAACTCCCCAAGCAGTCGTATATCTTACTTGCTCCCAACAAGAGTACATGGATTTTTCTTCTTCTTTTGTGTACTTTCTAAGTGGTCATCCATTTTGATAGTGCTGTCCCCCCTCCATTGATTTGTCGGTGGCTTGCGATGCCTATGTGCACCATATTTTCGTAAGGGGAATAGCTGGGTTTTGTAATGGCTCGCCTCACCTATTGTGAACATTCTTTCTTCATCCAGGCTTATGACAGGGTGCGCAGAAAAAATGCACTTATGGAGTTCTTCTGTATTGTTGTTGATTTATTCTTCTATTTTCTATAAGATACTAGTTTATATTTTAATTAATTAACTTGTGTCTCTTTATCAATGACAGGGGTAATGAAGATTTGGAAGTCAAAAGCAACCCCAAAAATTGTGACGATGTGTGGTACATTGATAGTGATGAAGAAGATGATGAAGATCCCTTCATTCCGGAAGGATGGCCGAAACATATTGATTACAAAAATATAGGTCCGAGATCATTTGGAGATCCCCCTATTATCTCTGAAGAGGAGGATGCCATTTCGTGAAGAAAAAAGAAAGCATGAACAGAATCATGAAAATAATTATGTCCCTAATGAAGAGAGGGAGGGTGATGCTCAACATTAATCCTTCTTTCGCCAATCTTGCTTAGGGGTCTACTCAATGAGATTATCTAGGGTTACTAAGATCTGGGTGTCTTGGGAATGATTAAATTGGTATTAATAGAGATTATGCTAGCTAGTGACAGAGACAAAGATGGATTTCATACCTATTTCAGATGTTGTAGAGCATGTAAAAACTAGGGTTAGTACTGATTTCAGCATACGAGTTCAATATAATCATGTTTAAGCATATAGTATATTGATTGTGAAGCTGAAATTCCAACTCATGGGCTTACCCGTAGTTCAGATTGCATCTTGAGGTAGTCTGTGTTGCACTGTTAAAAAGTGTTCTGGAACATAATATATACTCCCTCCGTTCTTAAATAATAGGCTGGTTTCTATAAATAGATGTTTCAAAAAAATAAGTTGGTTTCCTAATTGGGAAAGTCAAATGTTACTTTAGATTTCTGGGACCACTTTTCTCTTAACTTCTTTTGATGACAAGTGTCATGTGAACTATTTCACTTTACTTCTTTTGCTGACAAGTGTCATGGGGACCATTTCACTTCTTTTATTGACAAGTGTCATGAAGACCACTTTCAATGATTAGTTTTCTTAATTTCCTTAATTTTCTCTAAAAACAAAACCAGCTTATTAATTAAGAACGGAGGGAGTAGAAGATATTGACAAAACTAATCTTTTTAATGGACCAGTTTGTTGATTTCTGGATCCATGTTGATTGTGATTATTGTCCAGGAAAAAGACTTCCTTAAAGTCTAGTATAGTTCTGTATAAGTATATTGGACAACATAAACAGTCGGAGGTACCATACAACTGAGAATCAACTGAGAATCGGATGAGCTAAACAAACAGACTTCGTTGTAGACAGATAATACATCAAATGATAGGTTTTTTCGACCCAAAGGTTAAAAAGGTCCATTAAGTACCATGTATAGGCTGGTTAGTCTTGTTTTTGGTTTGGATTTTGGAACCTCACAAGTTTACCCAAAGGTGAAGTTGTTGTGTATTAAGTCTGAAATCAGAATTTATTATCATGTGTTGTAGTAGAATAATAGGGAAAGAGAAAGGGGCAGAGAAAGAGAAGGATTCTATTGATACGAGTTCTCTGATTATACGGGTACAATATACTTTACATATATGGAAAACGGGAAACTCAAAAGACTTCCATTTTGGACCGCACATCCATGGGCATGGGCCCTTTGACACTCCCTCTTGTGCGGTTCAACAATGGAACTCCAGATGTAGTGTTTCTGATATAATGTTTCGAGTGTAGATCTTCAACTGTCATCCTCTCCTTGATAACTTGTGCCGAAATCAATTTCCTCATTAAAACTTTGACAAGGAAAAACCCAGTGGGACAAAACCTTGGTACAACTATTCACATGTAGTGCTTCACATGTTGTCTCGTACTTTACATGTAGTTCATCACATGCAATACGATCTTCAAAGATCGACGAGTTTAAGTTAATTGTCTCGTTAAAACTTCGTCAGGAAAAACCCAGAGGGACAAAACCTAAACTAAAGAAAAAGAGTACAATATTAATTAAACTTATAATATAATTGGATGCGTATATGTTGCCTCATTAAAAACCTAGCCGAGTAACAAAACCCCGTGGGAAAAAGCAACACCATTAGATGCTCCCCCAGATGTCAGACAATTTTCATTAGCCTAACGCAGTCAAAAGGAGTTTATCACACTTTTCTTTGGTGACTTGAATGTTTATAAGACCCTGTTGTTGATTCTGGAAGTTACGTTGCTTAACAAACTATCGTGTTTCATTTCTTTGATTCAGATATTTTAGTAATATCAAAGCGATCTTTATGTCTTCAACGTTCAACATACTTGATGTTTTTTAGTGTTGTCTCGCTAAAAACCTTGTCGAGTGACAAAACTCTCTGGGAAAAACTATTCTCGATCGAAGGGAAAAAGAGTACAACACAGCTTAAATTTCGAAGTAAAATATGTCTACATCATATCTTTGGATCCTCCCCCTGATGTCGGCATCTTCCCCTGATTACTTTCAAAGTTGTTCCAGACATTTCCTTTAGTCATGTACCTTTCGAAACTAAATATCGGTAATGACTTGGAAAATAGTCTACCATATCTCCCCCTGATTACTTTCGTCGGAGAAGATATCATTGTTCCTTCATAATCAACAACTTTTGGATTGCACTTTCATTAACATTCCTTTTTATGTCTTTGTAGGGATAAAACAAATTTATGTCAATGGTTACTTTTAAGTACATGATTACATTCACTATACCATTCCAATGACGTTGCGTTGGCGTTGAGCTATATCTAGCTAACAAGTTCCCTGAGGATGTAAAATTTAATCGAGTACATTATTATACTAAGTACAACAACACGTCTATTGTACTTAGATATGGGAATTTCATCTCCCAACACATCTTCGTCATCTTCCTTTAGACGAAATGGCCACTTACTTACATTTGAACCTCGACTAATCATGGGAGTGCTATCAGGATGCATTTCTTTGTTAAATTGCCTGATAACTTTAGACATATGCAAACTGGTGGAATAATATACCACAAGCTCAGTATTCGGTCGAGCTTTCCCCAGATTTTTCTTCTCAAATTCGGACTTCAAATATCTTCTAATGTCTCTTATTGTATCAAGTGTACCTATCATGTCTGTACCATCGACATAGATAGCTACAATTCCAAATCAGGAACTTTCTTGTGAATACGCAAGGAAAATAACTTACTTTTCTATCCCCTCCAAATCAAATAGACACTTAGACAGGCATACCACATCCGCCTGATTGCTTCAATCTATAAGTGAGCGTTCTATCTAACTGTAAATGCACTCTGTGGTTTAGAGTCATTTGATTTTGGCAACAAAAGGCTATCAAATACTTTTGTAAATATCTGCTATCTCTTGATTCTTTCATAGATACGTAACAACCACATATATATGCTGCATTTCAAATCCTTTTGAAATTACCAAGCTAACTAAGCAGCGGAACAATATAACGTTCATTACAAGAGAAAAATTCCAGGGCTTTGTGAGAAACCTCGCGCCACAAGGCGAGTATTTATAATTTAAAACTGCTTTCTTCTCATTATGCTTTGTGACAAATTAATCATGTATGTCCAATAGGTTTTACACTTGGTTGGTTAGCACTACCACACCAAATACCTATATATTTGTCAGAGAACCAAGTTCTACCTAGATTGTATAGGCCAAATATGCTCTTCGTTGACATTAAGCAACAAGGAGGTTGGTTCGACCTCATGTTCTATATTTCCTTAAGCAAGTGTATATGAAATTAATCATCAATATTCTTGCATGATCTTTCCATTGACTCGTGCGCATTCCCATATCCACTTGGGATGTCATTGTTCTATGGAATCATTAAACTTTGGAGCGTCCTTTAATTTGATTCATGGACATATTCAGAGATACTCTTATGAGATGATTTTTGATGATATTGATATGTGTCTAAAACACCTTGATATTTATCTATTGTTTATGCTTTCTTTGCTAAGTTTTCTTGTAAAATTATGTACTTATGTTTAATTTTGATTTTTATGTACTTTGGAGCAAAAGAAGAAGAAACATTGCTTAAAAGAGCTAAAGTGTCATTTCATGTGCAACTGCTGTTGGTGGAAAAATTCGAAGAATGGTGTATTTTTGGCATTTGAACCTTCGGGAGGAATTACTAAAGGCACCCAAGAAACGCGTTAAAGGCATCAGGAGTTTTCACTATGCACAACCCAAAATTTATCTTTGTACCCCAAAACTTACTATTCGCACCCCAGGAATTGCTATTTATACCCCAAATTGCTATAGGGAAACCAGAACTGGTTAAGGGGAGGTCATCTTCAACCTTTTGAATTTTTGAAATTTGGCGGGAAAATTTGGTTTCAAGGAACAAAATTAGGGTTGATGATTTGGGTGTGTTAAAATGAGATTCAATCGTTGAAACTTCTTGGGTGAGTCTGTTAAGGCTTAACATGGTTGATATCGTCAATGTAATTAATCAAACTGAATTTGGATTGCCTTTGGAGTTTTGATTTGAAGCATAACTGTTTTGGCGGGAAAATGGGTTGTTAATGGCAGAAATTAGGGTTCGATAACTGAAGGTGTTATAACGAGACTAAAAGGCTGAAATTGATTGTGTTTGCTCGAACGGTTTGAATAGGATGGTAATAGGTTTTGTTTTGGATAAAATTGGATGAAACCATGAATTTGAAGAAAATGGTATTTCGGTTACTCTTCTCAGGAAAATTTCGTTTGGACCTGTGAAGAGCTTGGGCGATATTCAAGTGAAGAAATTAACTAGGCTAAGCTTGTTAGGATGGTACAAGACTGGTAAGTCCTTTGGAATCGAGAAAATACGAAAGAATACGTGGAGTGGACAAAACAGAGTACACGAGTAAAACTCGGGTTTTCTTTACTTCTGCTCATGTTTTTCTTTGTGCGGCACGAGTCTAGAGCATGTTTAAACCACCTAAGAAGTGTGAAAGATTTAAATAAGGAGATACTCAGCATCGGCAGGAGCGTGTGGGAGATAAAAAAGGGAATTATTTCGTGAATATTAAAAAGTTATTACAAGATATTTTGAAGTAATGGTGGAGAATTTGTGTTGCTATCGAGTATATAAAGTCTGCAGGGGAGCTGTGGGACGAGGACGGAGAGTTTAGGATAGAGCAGAGAGCTACAAACGAAAAAATCAAGCTTTGCAGCAATTCTGCTGATGCTGCCTTTAAAGAAGAACACGAAGAACAAAGCCAGCCAAGATCAGTCCCGGAGACTGTCGTTTAATCAACGACAGATAACAGTTTCAGTTGCAATAGACTTATTGAAACTGTGCTAGCTGAGATGCTTTGGTCGCTGAATACCTTTAGCGACTAAAAATCTCTATAAGCCTATTAAATTATTTTTAATACAATGATTAATCAATTTTCTTCCATTTTTCTTTGCATGAGTGGCTAATTTACTTTTTAGGGTTTTGGAGGATGTTATTTTTGATATGTACTATTAATAGTTTTATTTCTTAGACAATAATTACTCTATTATTTGTTCTATTCATGACTAATAATTTCTCTTTTATAAATGCTTCATTTTAATTGTTTTGGGTAGTTTAGCTACCGATCTTTTATAAGCGAAGGAGGTTATATTTTTGAGTAACGGCGAAAGTCGCATAATTAATTTTAAACGTTTTATCTTCCAAAACATGAGATTGGGTTCAATATGGTTTTGAGTATTTTATGAGTAATTGTTTGAGATAATAAATTTTTGATTTTACAAGCGTCAAAAATAGTGGAATCCAAAACCCTAGGTTCACCTCTCCTTGGTAACAAAAATCAGAATTTATTAGTTTTTCTTTTATTTGTCTTAAACCAAACCTTTAAAAATAGTCCGAGCAACGAATCTTCTACTTACCACTTGTAAAAACTACACCAGTTTTTGGCGCCGCCGACGCGGACTTGCCTTTAGGTTAGGTTTTAGATTTTTATTTCTTATTTTATTATTATTTTTTAGTCTTTTTAGTATTTTTTTTTAAATAATTAGTAATTTTGAATAACTAGAAAAATACAACCAGTTACTCGTACAAAACTTTAGGTGGCAGCCTAGCAACAAGCTGGGCGCCAACACCCTTTTGAATAGCGACATCTGGTCTATGAAAAAGAAATTTACCTACTCCACTACTGACATCATTACTAACTAGACAATTCTTCAACCTCTTAAAAAAACACAAGGTATCATCGCCAAGCTCCCCAACGTGGAAAATGCTAGAACACCCAAACCATAACCATGCGAAGCACATTGATCTAAATATTTGGTATGTTTGCGCATAACAGCCTTCGCAATAGCCTGGCCCGGAACAAAAGCACGAACACCTTCACCTGTAACATCCATACAAACATCTTGGCCATTCACCCAATTATGAACTAGGATGTCTGCAGGGCGCAAATCCTTATTGTCATCCGACAGAAAGCCAAGGGAAACTTCTTTACGAGCATGCACACCAGCTTTTTAACATATGTCAGCAATAACGTAGCGTACAAGATTATGCCGAAACTTGATCCCAACATCTTTGGCACAATAAAGAGCGTCGTCCCCAAAAATATCCATAGGTATGTTGCAGCTTGAGCATAAGCCACCTTCGACGAACAAGGGGATACCAAGGCGGTAACAAACTACAACTCTAAACCGTCTTGGTCCAAGGCATTGATTCAGACCACTAATGGGTACGTCCAAAAGATAATACCGAAATTAGGAAACCTGTGGAAAAGTACGCTGAACCCGTGCCTTGGGCCTTATGGGAGTTACCAGGCGAAATTCCACAAACCTCAGCCTCGTACCTTTAGGTATATTTTGCTGAGGTAGCCCAAGCTTACCTAATTTAGTAAACCCTGCATTTGCATGTGCACGATTTTCTTGCTTCACTAGTATTATTGCTTGTGTATGCGACGTTGGAAACGGGTAGGAGATAGACTTGAGGAAAACGACCTTTTTAATTTGAGTCCGACCTGTTACACAAATTTAGGTGGTACTTCTACATTTGAAAAAATGGTTAATGAAAATTATGGTGAAGTCCCGCCAACCAAAACCCTTAGGGACCGTTTGAACCCGTCTAGAGTGATATGTGAACCTAGGGTTGTTTTACCGGCCACTACCGTTAAGTTTGATATTAAACCCGGGATATTTGCCATGCTACGTAAGTTTAGGGGGATAGAGAATGAGAACCCATATACTCACATGCGAGACTTTGAGATGATTTGTGATAACATGAGTTATCCGAATGTCACCAAAAACGTTCTTAGGTTACGTATGTTCCCTTTCTCTCTTGAAGAGAGGGCCAATTAGTGGTATCATATCATTCCTTCTAAAACAATCACTACCTGGGATGGACTTGTAGAGGTTTTTGTTAAGAAATTCTACCCACACCATAAGACCGCTGCTGCTCGACAGTTAATCCAAACCTTTAAGCAGAAAATAGGTGAGAGACTACACGATTATGTAGAAAGGTTTAATGAGTTGTTATACCAATGGCCACATCACGACTTTGATAAAGCCCACATGGCCCAAATTTTATACGAGGGACTTGATAGTGAAACCAGGATGCAGGTAGAAACAATGAGTAGTGGAGAATTTACCCATCAAGATCCGGATGAATGTTTTGACGAGTTCATCGAATTAGCTGAAAAAACTCGTCAATGGGCTTCAATGAGGGAGCCCGAAATAACTAGGAACCCTATCCATAGGGTCAATAGAGTCGATAATGGGTCAGATATCATTAGGCGTCTAGAGGCCTTGGAGATGAACCAAAGGTCTACCCAAACTATGAGCTGTAACAGTGAGCCCAGAACCTATCCATGTACCATTTGTGGTGACCAAAGTCATATTGGACCTTAGTGTCCCCTGTTTTACCCTAGTGAAACTACCTGTGACCAGGTTAACGTCCTACATGGAGGTATGAACTCTAAATATGAGGGTCGAACCAAGTTTGATCCATACTCTAATACCTATAACCATGGTTGGTGTCACATGTTCGCACTTCTAAAATGCTAAACCAACTTGACAATGGCAATTATGCTCCACAACACAATCTCAGCAACCTCGCACTTAGCCAATACTTCAACTTCTTGACTAATTCTCTATTCAGCCCATACTAAATAGAGGTTCTGCTCACAAATCTTTCAAGTCTCCAACCAATTGCACACACTCCGCTTGATGCATAAACAATAAGCCAAACCAAAGGGAAGTATACACCAACAGAACTTTTCTTTAAATCAGGCCTTGGTCTTTTTATTTATTGCACACTTAGGCCGTGTTTGGCACCTTTGACAACATAAAACTTAGCTAGATTAGAGTTTTCTCTTACTTAATTAGGATTACCATAAAATAGTTAAGCAAAAATGTTGTTTGTTTTTCCATCAAATCCCGTACAGGTGTATGTTATATATTGTTTGTCTAGCATTTAATTTTACTAGAAAATATTTAATTTACTTATTATCATAAAGGGAAAATATATAGGATAATTAAAAAAAAAAAGTCAAAAATGGATCAAGTGAAAAAGTTAGGATAATTACCTATTTTAAAAGAAAAATAACTGCCTATTCTTGGTTGGGATTTTGGTATCCTGGATATTTGGGAAAATAGTGTAACCTTATTTTTTTTAGCTTACTAAAATTAGGGAAGGTTATGTTATTCCTGTCCAAACTTAGAATAAAAAGAAGACAAACACCTTTTGACGGTTATTTTGGAGATAACCCAACCTAGGATAGGATATCAAAGGTGCCAAACGCGACCTTAGGGTTACAAACTCTTCTTGTTCCGGATTACCCAATCCCTTTACAAGATCAGGATTTTATAGCCTTACAAAAAGTTATCTACAACCAACTGCAAGCAGTTACAGATTTACTTTACATGTGGCAGTTAGCTAACTATGCCAACCTTTGCCAAACCGTTTACTAGCAAAACTGGACCTTCATATCAGTTAGAAAGCATAAAGTAAACCCACTCTCGTGTAACCAACTCTAAACCGTCAAGGCCATGTGCCCCGCACATGTGATCTTGCCTTGTTTCCAGATCAACGCATTTGCCAGCCAAATATTGCGCCATCACGGCTGTGCATCATTCTGCCAATGATGCAAGTTTGCTAATGCAAGTATTGCTTGCATGCCTACACGCCCCATGCATACATGTAACATGCCAAACTCATTTGGCATCTCGTGATGCTAATCTCACATCCTTGGCCATGTCCAAACCCTGTTTGGCACATGCCATTCTCTTGCTGCAACTCAGACATGCACTTGTACTGAATACCGCTATTATGGCTTACGTTGCGCTATTATGGCCTCATTGTACTATTATAGCTTTGCATTGCACCATTACGGCGGAGTAATTGCATCTCTGACACTTTGGCCAAGCCACTGGTGATGCACCATCATTATGCATCATCACTTGGCCTCTTGACAGCACCGTTACAGTTGGAGACATAACCCTAATTTTTCGTGGTCTAAAGATGCCCATCAGGGTGGCCCATCTAGTAATACACCACCAGGTTTTCCTAGGAATCAACCTCAAGAACCAAGTACAGTTGATCCTAAAATGATGTCTTTAGAGGAATCTATGAAACTCTTTTCCCACACTTCTGTCCAGAGTAACCAGAAACTCGATGATTTGACTTGTTGAGTCAGCGTAACCAACAAAACAGTGACCGGGCTATTGCCAACTTAGAGACTCAAATAAGTCAACTTTCGAACTGGTTAAATGATAGGGAGAACGTGACATTTCCTAGCCAAACGACTCCGAATCCGAAAGGAGTCAACCATGTTAATGGGTCGTGTAGTTCTAGCAACAATGAACACATCAAAGCAGTTATCACCTTTAAGAGTGGTAAAACTCTAGAGAACTTGGTAGAACCACCTTATGACAAAATTCCAGTTGAAAAAGAGATAGAGGTTGACCAAACTTCGTCTAAGGACCCTAATGGGCCTGAGAGTGCTAAGAGTCCAAGTGAGGAAGATATCCCTGAGAGAGTGTACATACCACCTGCACCATTTCCTCAGAGACTCGCTAAGAAAAATCCTAGTACATATGCTAAAATCCTAGGCATCTTTAAGCAAGTTAAGATCAACCTGCCCTTGTTAGATACAATTAAACATGTACCGGCTATGGCCAAGTTCCTAAAAGAGATGTGCACTGTCAAGAGATATGTGAGTGTCCATAAAAAGGACTTTTTGACCCAACAAGTTAGTTCCATAATCTCACAAAAGTACCCAGTCAAATTTAAAGATCCTAGTTGTCCTACTGTCACATGTGTCATAGGTAAACAAAAGATAGAGAATGCTCTATTAGATCTTGAGGCTAGTGTGAATCTTTTACCGTTCTCGGTATATGAACAACTTGGACTAGGTGAGATGAAACCAACTAGGATAACACTACAGTTAGCCAAAATTCCACGTGGAATCATTGAAGACGTTTTGGTTCAGGTAGAAAACTTTATCTATTCAGTCGACTTTGTGATTTTAGACACTCAACCGGTATCTAGTCAAGATATCAATATCCTAGTCATCCTAGGTCGTCCGTTTCTAGCCACTGCAAATGCAGTCATACATTGTCAAACTGGCCTAGTAGAATTTTTCTTTAGGAATCAGACAATTTCGGTGAACGTTTTTAAGGCATTACAAGCCCCACCGGACCCTGAACACTATGAGTCCATATGCATTATTGATTCTTTAGTTGAGAATACCTTTACCACTAATAGTGTTAGTGATCCTTTAGAGGCGTGCTTGGCCCACTTTGGAGCCTACTATGATGAGGATAGTCATTTTGAAGAAGTTAATGCGTTGTTAGATTCTGCGCCAACAATGAATTATGGGAAATGGCAGTGTAAACCAGAACCTCTTCCGCCGACCATAGATAAACCCCTCCCATCATCAGTTAAGGCCCCACACTTGAATTAAAGCCGCTACCAGGTACACTAAAATATGTATTTTTTGGTTATGAGAATACTCTTCCTTCCATAATTGCCTCTGACTTAGAGCCTGATCAGGAAAGTAGACTAGTTAGTGTTCTCCGATAGCACAAGACTGCAATAGGGTGGACTATAACATATTTGAAAGGAATTAGTCATGCTGATTGTATGCACCACATCTACCTAGAAGAAGGTGCCAAAACCTCAAGAGAAATGCAGATACGTTTGAATCCCAATATGAAGGAAGTTGTTCGCACTGAGGTGCTCAAATTATTAGATGCGGGTATCATATACCCCATCTCTGATAGTAAATAGGTCAGTCCTTTCCAGGTTGTCCTAAAGAAGTCTGGGATTACAGTAGTTGCGAATGAGAACAATGAATTGATTCCTACCCGTGTTACCACCGGGTGGAGAGTTTGTATAGACTACCGTAAGCTGAACTCAGCCTCTAGGAAAGACCACTTTCCTTTACCATTCATCGACCAGATGTTAGAAAGATTAGATTTCCACAACCATTATTGCTTCTTAGATGGTTATTCCGGTTATAACCAAATTCTTGTAGCTCCGGAAGACCAAGAGAAGACAACCTTCACATGTCCATTTGGTACTTTTGCTTACTGGCGTATGCCTTTTGGGTTGTGTAATGCACCCGCAACATTCCAACGTTGCATGCTAAGTGTCTTTTCGAACATGGTTGAGCGATTTCTCGAGGTCTTTATGGACGATTTTTCGATTTTTGGTTCCTCTTTCGATGAATGCTTGCACCACCTTACACTAGTTTTAGAACGTTGTAATGAAAAGAACTTAGTCCTTAATTGGGAAAAATGTCATTGTATGGTTAAATATGGAATAGTGTTAGGACATGTGGTGTCCTCTAAGGGAATAGAAGTTGATAAGGCCAAGGTTTAACTAATTTCAAAATTAAAATCTGGAATAGTGTTGAACTGATGTTAGATCTTTCCTTGGCCATGCTGGATTTTATCGTCGTTTCATCAAAGGCTTCAGTAAGATTGCTTTACCCCTATCGAACCTACTTGCTAAAGATACTTCCTTTGTATTTGATGAAGCATGTGTTATAGATTTTGAGAAGCTTAAATCATTATTGACTTCTTCCCATATCATCCAACCATCCGATTGGAACCTCCCATTTGAACTCATGTGTGATGCGTCTGATTATGCGGGTGGTGCTGTCCTTGGCCAACGACGTGATAAAGTACCTAATGTAATTTATTATGCGAGTAGGACCCTAAACGACGCCCAGTTGAACTACACAACCACTGAGAAAGAAATGTTATCCATCATTTTTGCTTTGGAGAAATTTAGATCATATCTCCTAGGGTCTAAGGTCATAGTTTATTCTGATCTCAAAGAAGGACTCCAAACCTAGGCTGATTAGATGGGTATTATTGTTCCAAGAATTTACTCTAGATATTCGTGATAAGAAAGGGTCTGAAAATGTAGTAGCTGACCATTTATCTCGTATCCTTGATGAGACTAGAGATGACGAGAAACCGATCCTTGTCACGTTCCCCAACAAACAACTATTTCCATCTCTTTGTTACCCTGGTTTGCTGACATTGTCAATTATTTGGTAACTGGTCAAATGCCCGACCATTGGTCTAAACAGGATAGAGCTAAATTCTTGTCTGAGGTTAAATATTTTTTCTGGGATGATCCGTAATTATTCAAATACTGTCATGTTCAGATCATCCGTCGTTGTATTCCTGACAACGAAATCACCAATATTTTGACTTTTTGTCATTCTGGAGCTTGAGGGGGTCACTTTAGTTCTAAGAAAACAACTACAAAGGTTTTACAATCTGGTCTTTATTGGCCAACACTGTTTAAGGACTCCCACCTATTTTTTCAAAGTTGTGATAGATGTGAAAAGTTAGGAAAGATGGCCTGACATAATATGATGCCACTTAGTCCTATACTAATAATATAAAATTTAAGGGGGGGTATATATTTTATAGGTCCTTTTGTCAATTTCTATGGAAACTTTTACATCTTATTAGATGTTGACTATGTTTCTAACTGGGTTGAAGCAATAGCTACCAAGAAAAACGATCGCCACGTTGTGATCAAATTTGTTAGAGACAATATTTTCTCTCGATTTAGTATGCCTAGAGCAATCATTAGTGATGGAGGTTCCCATTTTTGCAACCGGTCTTTTGAGGCTATCATGAAGAAATACTCTATTACCTAAGATATCATGTATGCAACAATGGCCACTTCCTACCACTATTAAAGAATTCAGAGGTTTTCTTGGCCTCATTGGCTATTATAGAAATTTTTTTAAAGGGTATGGGGCTATTGCTCAGCTGCTTAAGAATAATTCCTTCAATTGGAGTCCAGCAGCCACACTTGCATTCAATAAACTCAAAGAAGCCATGGTCATTACTCCCATTCTAGCCTTTACAGATTTCACAAAGCCATTTGTGGTGGAAAGTGATGCCAGTGATTCTTGTGTGGGCGCAGTTCTATTACAAGAGAACAAACCAATTGCTTATTTCAGCAAACCTTTGGGTCCTAGAGACAAGCTTTATCTACTTATGAGAAGGATTTTCTGGTTATTGTATTAGCATTCCAAAGATGGAGGCAATATTAAATTTGCAAGTTAATAAATTCATCATCAAAACTGACCATCAAAGCATTAAATACTTCCTTGATCAGAAGATTACTACTGCCTTCCAACAAAAATGGCTTATTAAGTTGCTAGGGTTTACTTATGAAATCAAATACAAGAAAGGTGCTGACAATGTAGTAGCTGATGTATTATCTAGAAGACCTACTCATTCAGTGGCTTGTAACTCACTTTCAGTCTCTGCACCAACTTGGATGCAAGATATTATTCTCAGTTATTCTCAAGATGCCAAAGCAGATCAGCTCATTTCACAATTATTACTTCAGGCTGATTCTGTGCCTCATTTCACTTTTCAATAAGGTATCTGAAGATACAAAAATAGGATTTACATTGGCTCTGGAGGTAATATCAGACACACTCTTTTGGAGTCTTTTCATGCATCTGCTATTGGTGGCCATTCAGGTATGCAAGCCACTTACGTTAGGGACAGAAAACATTTTTATTGGCAAGGGATGAAAAAGGATATTTTGCTTTTTGTCTCTCAATGTGATATTTGCCAAAGATGCAAAGGTGATTCTACAACTCATGTTGGGCTTCTATAACCTCTTCCAATCCCTAATTATCCTTGGCAAAACATTACTATGGATCTCATTGAGGGCTTGCCAATTAGTAACAGGAAGAGTGTTATTCTAGTCATTGTTGATAGACTAACTAAATATGCACACTTCATGGCTTTACAACACCCTTACACAACTGCATATGTGGCAAAAGCCTTTCTCAGCCAGATATTCAAGCTTCATGGTTTACCCTCTTCCATTGTCTCTGATAGGGACAAGGTCTTCACCAATAACTTTTGGCAAGATTTTTTCAAAGCTTTGGGTGCCAGTTTGAACCTCAGTACTGCCTACCATCCACAGACACATGGACAAACAAAGAGGATAAATGCTTGCCTAGAAAATTATCTGAGATGCATTACTGACCACAAACCTAGTCAATGGACTCAATGGCTTGCTCTTGCGGATTGGTGGTACAACACAAGCCTTCATAGGGGCTTACAAATGTCTCCATTTGAAGCACTTTACGGATACTCACCACCTCACATGGCCATTCCATCTTCTGCAAGCACCTCTGTTGCTGCTGTTGAAACTTACTTACAAGAAATATCACAGATGCTAGAATTACTCAAGGAAGCACTTCACAAAGCTCAGGAAAGGATGAAACTTAATGCAGATATTTACAGAGTGGAGCGGCCCTTTGTAGTGGGAGATTTAGTCTACCTCAAACTTCAGCCATACAGACAGGCCTTTGTTTCTGTCAGGATAAATTTCAAGCTCTCTGCTAAATTTTATGGTCCTTTCCTGTTCTACAGAGGATTGGTAAAGTGGCATACAAGTTGGAGCTACCATCGCATTCCCGCACTATGATGCACCGATAATGATACGGGGATACTGATACGGGAATTCGTCAATTTTTATAAAATGGGGATACGAGATACGGTGTGATATGAGTATTTATTAAAAAAATATTTAATATAATAATAATTCATTCTACTAAAAAATCATAAAAAATTAATCCGATATATACTATTTTGAATATTAAAGTGAGCAAATATTAAATTTTCAGCATTTTGGGTTTCAGTCTTACTTATGTTAATTGAATGGATAAAATGACATGTACTCCGATTTCTCTCTAAACAACATGAAAAACATGACTGCCCAATAAGCCTTAAATTTTTCAAACACCGTTTTTTTTAAGCACCATAAAATAAATACCAAATGTTTTTTCTTTATAATCAACAAGTTATTAGGTTTAGATATAATTATTCAATATGATCATGAGTACAAATATATCTATAAATATTTAGATTTTATGTATAAATTTATAAATATATAGATTTTGTATAAAATAAATAAATGTTAGATTATAGGAAGTATCCCCTCATAGAGTATCTGAGAGGTATCCCAGAGTATCCCCTACCCTTTTTGTAATTAAAAAAAGGTGATACTTTAAATGGAGTATCTTATACGTATCCTCAGGTATCCCCAAGTATCCGATACAGATACGGCACCAATTTTGAAGTATCCGTGCTTCGGAGTTCCCGCATTCATCCGGTGTTCCATGTTTCTCAGCTCAAAAGGCACATTGGCGCCAACATTGTACCTTCACCATCACATCCAGTTGTTGATCTCATTGGAGATTTTATCATGGTTCCAAAGAAGGCCTTAGGCACCAGAACTATCCTCATTGGTAACCAGTTGATTCGCCAAGTGCTCTTCCAATGGATCAACTCATCTACAGAGAATGCAACTTGGGAAGCCATCTCCAACATTAAGGCTCATTATCCACGATTTATCCTTGAGGACAAGGATGTTTCTCAGGGGGAGGCAATGTTGCATGCTTAGCTAACAGCTAGCCTTGGGTGCCCCTTAGTTCTTTAGTTGAGTGCCTGAGATATTACACTTATTCTATTTTTGATTCTGTTTGCTCCATTCGATTAGCTGCACGTGTCGCGCATCGATTGTGTGATCATTAGGGTTGTTAATCATTTTTATGAAAAGGTATGAGGTTTGTCTCCATGATAGCCAGGGCTATCAGACGGATGACGTTAAACGGGGGCCATTATCCGGCGTTGTGGAAGCTCCGGATGGAGTTTTTAATTGGACGGCTGAGAAACTTCGGGTAATATTATGTGTGGGTAGAGGTGGGTTAACAGAATTTCGGCTAATTAATATTTTTTTATGGACCGAGTTTTGATTTATTATTTGCTCAACAATATTGGAGAGGCAGACAAATCGAGAGATGGTTTTTCTTCTTCTTCGTTTCCTTCGCTGGGCAACCCTAACAACATTAATATCTATACAGAAGTAACTAGCATGTTTATCTTTTTGCAATCCTTCCCCTCCCTGCTACAAACAAAGAAACAATATCCTCAGGTTTCAAAATTTTAACCCTAAGGTACCCCTTTTATTTCGGTGTTGATTTGAACTGTAGTTTCTTCTCAGAAGGGCGCAACTGTGGTAGAACTCCTGTCTGAAGATTCATCAAGCTAGCATTGGTGTTTGCATTGGGGGTATTGTAATGAAAAGCATATCAATCAGATCATTGGTGTTTGCATCTATGTGCTACATGGTTGTCTCACCTTTCTTTAGGTTGTTATTGATTCAATTTTTAATTTGTTGGCAGTCTTTTGATTTGTCCCACTGATTTTATGTTGGATTTTTCTCTTTCTATATTTTTGATTTTACTCTGACCCTTTGATATGTATTAATTGAAATTCCAATATCAAATTTATTATTAACAAGCTTGAAGAACAAAGATCACTAACAAGTCATACATATATTTATCCTTCTTCTTCATCCTTATCAAACATTGTGTTTCTTTACTGTTTTCATTCTAATTCAATTAGGTTAAACTATATTGCTATTATTTCTTTATATATGGTCAACCTTGAGGTCTTAATCAGTAATCAACTTCACCGATACGATTTTTAACCTCTTTGGTATATTGTTGATAATGTTCAACACACTTCTTTTGTTACCTTTTTTTTTCTTTTTTTTTGCCAGTGTTGACTCTTTTACTGAGTTGGTTTCATGTGCGTGTCTTTTGTTCTCAATTTTAATTCCTAAGAAGGTCCAATGGAGGATGAGTAATTCACAACGTATATATGACATTTTTTAAAGCGAGGAGAATATTAAAACTGCAACCCCAAAACAAGTATATCCTAAGGCTATGAAAATAACTACTTCACTGACTGTTCCATCCAAGATTCTATATTATTCGCCATGGTATTGTTTTTGTCTCTCTTTAATTGCCCATAGGCTTTGAAATCTCTATCAATTCTAAGAGAATATAAGCCACCATCATCATAAATGATTGCAATGCAGGACGTGCATTCAAGGAATGAATAAAAAATCTAACATTGGACCCAGGAAGATCTTCTCACCAAGGTTCATGACATCACCTAATCACCTAAAAGTGTTGACTGGGAAATGAGTGATGTATCCCTGAGATTCTGAAGAAAAGTCATTCAAGACGAAGGGCATATTCTCTTCATGTCAGCAAATAGAAGAGACTGAGAATGTTAGCTGTAAGGTAGTTCATCAACCTTAATTTCCTTTGTTTTACTTTCATTCTCACAAAAAATTAGCAAAAACAAAATCGGGTACTAAACAACGACTGATAGGTGGCATTAAGGTGAAGGTTGTAGTTCCCACAATCATGGAATAGAGAACTTTGTACTTGGAATTATAACCGCAGAAAACGACTACTGGGTGGTAGAATTAGCACATACATTCATGTAAATTGTATATGAACTACTAATACTATTCATTGATAGCCAAGTTGAATAACTTTGCATGTTTGGGTCCGTAACTTTGTATGATTGGGCAAGTTTTTCAATTTTGTAATGTATTTTCTTCTGTATTTGGTTTGAGTGATGTGCATCAAGTCTAACTGTTGTCACTCTTGAAGCACATTCAACTTCTCTAAACACCGAATCCCTTTCCATTTTGTTACTAGCAAATCCCCCTTTACAAAACTCATTTATAAATTTTTAATTTCTCAACAATCCTTTAAGTGTGTCCTGGTTTTGAGCCTAATGATATCAGCATTTGAAAAACACGCAACAAAGGTATTTTTTAGGGAGATCTAAGATATATTAGTCCACCTGAGGCGGCATGGCATTTATATGGTAATTGGATGCATGAAGAAGAACCTACTATTTTTGGACTGGCTATTCTAGATATTATCAAGATTTGTGGATGCATGAAGAAGAACCTCAGGGTCAACCTATGTTGTGCATATATTCTACTGCTAACGATGTGTTCCCCAAGGTTATTATTATTTTCCTTTATTCTCGAACTTGCTATGTGCAGGAAATTGTCTCAGATGGCTACTTAAGCCTTGGCATGATAGCTCACACTGAGTCGACCCTGCATGAGAAAACTTCCTGGATGTCGGCTACTTCAGTATATAAACCATATAGTGATTGGGTTGTAGACTAATTTTTCTTTCCCCTTTTGGTTATTATAAGTTTCAGTAATGTGAAGGTTTTTATGCGAGCTCATTCTATAACAAAGTAGTTATGCTGGATGTCAAAAAATATAGATACTTAATAGGAGTTGGCCTGCATCTTCGCACTCGCAGTAGAATATCAGACACGTGATATATCTTTTTTGTTGTCGAGACTCGAGAAGTATAATGAAAGGCCATGCTAGGCTCACGTTTTCGTCTTTGCTTGAGGAAAATAATATGATACTCTCAAATTTCACTTGGAGATTAGTTTCTAAAAAACATTGATATTATGACTCCATTTGGGAATAGCAAACATGTCAAGGTTTGGCTTCATATTTTGTTGGTTTGATAATAAGTAGTTGATGAAGAAATTCTAATTTTCTTTAGGTTCCTAACAAAGGAACAATACTGAATATTAACTTCAGAAAAGACTGAAACTCAAATACTCCGTGGAAATGGTTCTCTTCACAGGCCTGGGGACTTGAGCATATCTATTTGATTGTACACCAACGTACCAAGGAATTCAAGAATTCCGGAAGACAATGACAATGTGATTGTAGATGCTAGCAAGGAGCCTGCAGATTCAATTGTTAACCATTTGAGTTCAACGCACAGTCGAACGTAACCTCGCTGTGGAATAATTCTTTTTGATTTTTACTTTTTTATATTCATCTGTATATAATTGGCATTGACTATAGGTATATCTGTTGTTCTTACAGGTTAGATGTTGCCGAAGATTTTAATCAGATGATCCTGATGAATTTTGTGGTGAGACAATAAGGAAGACATTGGTACATATATCACTGCATACTCTTTCACTTCATATAATGTTTTGATATTAGTTTGTTATATTCTAAAATTTTACGTTTCCGTTGGAATAATATTTTGGTTTGTTTTTCGTGAGGGTCAAATCTGTGACATGAGGTGAAGATGAAATTACATAGATCTCATTTAAATCGCTTCTCTTTGAGATTGTGAGAATAATTAAATTCTTTGTGTAAGTTGAAGAAGCCATTGATGCTCTTTCAACATTCTCTCTAGAGGTAAATCAAAATTAACTTATGTTCTACTTTCTATGATTTTAGATTCATTTATTTCTCATCGCAATCATTAGCTGGTTTGTGCTTTTATTATGAGCAAGGTTAAATTTTAGGAAGATTCTGAATTTACACTTAATTCAGGTTATGTGTATGATAATTGGTTAGATTCGTACATAGGATTATGATTAGATCATTTGGTATCCTTTACAAAAATTGAAAATTATGTTGCATTGTACCCCATTTAGCAAAACAAGGCTTCACAATCGCTAGGTATATTTGCATATACTAAACTTGGATTTGACTCTTCATTCAAGTATACATGCCCCGTTTGTTCACCCACATCGACCCACTTAATAATACCCACTTAAAATTTATTTGACTCCTATTAAAAATTAGGAGCTAGATGGGAAGAAAGATGCATCAACAGTGTGTATTGGTAATGCAGGTCTATAATTTCACTATAAGACTTTATAATTGTAACTTAAAAATTATTGGTTGATTATATGTTTTCTTTGACATGTAATGTAAGTCTATAATATGAAGTCATCCTTATGTATGTTTTTCCTCTCGCTTTCATTGAAGAGTCTATGGAAAAGAAATTTAAGAGATAATTAAACAGTTTCATTAGTCTGCCGATTTTTTTTTAATGTAGTTCTAAAAGTTTCTTAAATTGTTACATAATATAGAAAGAAGTTTATTTCGAACGCTCATGTTTACTGTTTGATGATCATTTGCTCTATCTGATGTTTTTTTTTTTAATTTTATATGCACATGGGAATAAATCTGATAAGGAATCTGAAAAGCTTAAAGGCGTAGGGAACTTCTAAGGTAACTTAGTCCTCTTTTTAAGGCTTCGTACTTGGTTTAGCTATCAATTAGGAATTTGTGTTTTTGGGAGGAGAATCATGTTATGGGAGTGTTTTTAGTGCCTGTGTCGGACTATATAAGCATATTACCAGTGTGGAATGAAGGTTTTGATTTTTGGATAAGAGTTCCTTTCCTAACTTGGTGAAGGTCAGGCTTCTTGGTCCTCTCTATATTGCAATCAGTTTGGTTGGAAGGGATTCTTATATTGATCTATACTATCGATCAAAGGTCAAAACGAAAAAAATAGGGTGCCAATAAAAACATCACAGAAATGAGGGTGTGAAGACCAACGACTAATATTGACACAAACTATTTTGGACCATGGAAAGTTAGGTGTATGCTTATTTTTCAGCATATAAAATTTGATACGAAAGGCACATTATAAACTGTAAATGGCTAAATTATTATTTTGGGAAATGTTGAGGAAGGTTCTCATATGCCCACCATGAAAAATTATTGCTTTGGGAATTCCCCAGGACTATTATCTTACATGTAGGATACTTGCAAAGTCCATCACATATGCCCACCATGAAAAATTATCAAAGGATGATGAAGGTTTTTTTATGTCACTCTACTATTATCTGTTTCATTAATCATTATGCATATTTTATCAGGACGTGAGGCGAAGGAAGATTTGTCCTTGATCAACCAAGTTATGTTCTTTAGTTGAAAACTGATTGAAGTAATATTTTAAAAGAGGAAAGTACAAGTATGTATTATACTCCATCCCTTTGGCTGTCTTAGCTCAACAGGTAGAACACATGGCTTTAGTCATGAGGTTGTGGGTTCGACTCCCACAGACAATAAAAGAATCAATGCTTCGTGTATTGATATTATTCTTAGTGGACATGTGAAGAAGTTTACTATGGCTGGTGTTATATAGCTTTTCAATAACCTAAATTTGATTAAACTCAACATCTAGATAGTTGTGGAAAGAAGTTGAATCCACAAAACTTTCTCTCCAATGGCTTACATGTAATTCTGGATGTAAAAGCTTTTATCGGCTAGATTTGAGCTCAGGACAAGATTATATATCTAACATATTATTGATGTTTAAAAAGGACGGTCATCTTGATGAGGTTGTGTTGGTTTGGGGCAACATGCTTATGCCTATGTATGATTAGGACAATAGTTCTCGGTACCGCAATAGTTTTTGAGTGTTTCAGTGTTAAAGAAGAGCCACCGTCATTTGCCTCTTGAGGTTATAAAAATTGAGCTTATTTTCCTGCGTGGGTGATTTTTATACTTTCTATGATAGGTTGTTTTTTGTGCAGCTCTGTCATATTTGGATTGGTGGTTTGACTTGATGCACGACAAGTTACACCATATTTTTCTATCAAAACTTTCACAGGCTGTACCTCATATTTGGAATTTGTTAAAGAAGCTACTAGATGTCCAATAGTAATAATTGATCTGAACGGCTTTTCCCGATAAGCGCAACCATAACTCCACCTGGGACTTATACCAACTCGGTTCTGGGTATGTTATTCAAATTTTTTTTTTCTTACAACTACTTGCGGTTGCTTGCAGATTGTATTGTTAAACATAGATGATTCATACAAATGTTGCATAACACCAGTAAAATGATATGAACAGAGATACTATAATGAGGTAATAATTTCTTTTATCGATTATAATGAGGTAATGATTAACTGTTGATAATTTTCAGATTACAGTACAATCTTACCAATCAGACCTCTCATATGGGACTCAACTTAAGTTGAGCATTTTGGACATGAATCAAATACTTTAGCTTAAATTGGGTTCTCCAATGAGTTGACCAAATTTGACCACTTATGTTCTGTATCATTCTCTAAGTATATTGAAATATGTTTGGTAGAGAAAAATGTCACCTCATTTTTTGTTCTCACATAGTTACCACAATTATGTACTAAAACTAACAATTTATAGTTGTCAACATGGATCCATTTTTTCTTTTGATTTATCTATTTCGGTCTTCAGTAACCATGACTATGAAAAAATATTCATGAAATTAATCAAGTGATTAATATTTTTTCGAGATTTTTTTTTTTTTTTTTGCTGATTCGTACTGATGTTAATAGGTATTTATCGATGTTATAGAAGTATGGGTACTCAGGAATGATATAAGTTAGTTATCTATTGTTAAAAGAAATAAAAATACGTACACTTAAGACCGGAAAGAAAGGTTGAGCCGGTGCCATAAGGCCCCGGTGATACCTAGTGATTGGTATAAATGTGTAAGAGAAGTATCTTCTCAGGTTATGAACGTTGATAATAATAAACCCAATGGTTGCGCTGTTCATCAGCTCAGATTATGGCATGAATCTCTGATTTGGGAGTTTTTATTTCCGTTTTATCTATCAATCCATCATTCTGTTGTTAATTTGTTGTAAGCATACAACACATGACCACGTAATGATATAAATAGCCCACTGAACACTGTGATGTTCATTGATTTTTGTTTAACTTTATACAGCAAAACTTTTTTAAAATAACACTCGATAATATAATAGTCTCGCTAAAATAATAAAATTTTCCAGTCCCGACTCGGGCCCTTAGTGCTAAAATAATAAATTCCATAAAATTATAATATAATACATTTCAAAAGTTCTCCTTAACATTAATAGGGCCCAAATATTATATAAATAATAATTCCATTAGAAAATAAAAAATAATTTTCATACACATTAAATTTTCTCAAAATATGATTCAACGTTGGTTTGTTTTTCTCTGAAGTTCAAATCAAAGAAATAATCAGACATCCTAGTATTGTTTGTGACTAGATTGAATTGCAAATTATACAAGGTATCACAGAGGCCTTACGGCCCCGGCTCAACCTCCCATGTTAGCGTCAGTTAATATATAATTTGTTTGTTTCTTGTTCCAGGGTACTCATAATTTTATAACATTAGTAAACACCTAATAATATTAAAACTAATCAAATCATTCTGCATTTAGGCACTAATTTCGGCAAAAAAAAATAATCAAATCACTTGATTTAATTTCATCAATACTCCAATAATTGTTATCATTACTGGAACGTTTGTAAAGTTTCGAGGTTAGTGGTCCGTTTCAAATTAACCAAGACATGTGCCGACAATTATATTTTTTTGTTACCTAACAAACCATTATACCTTGCAACAGGTGCATTTGCATTGGCAACTACCAATGCCTCTAGAGTATTGATCAATCTGGAGGTATGAGTCAATCAATTCAAGACAAAGAAAGTGCCCAGAACAAAAAGTAGTACCATATATTTTTTAACTGCTAAAACCACAACATAAATTTACACTGGCTCAAATCCGGGGACAACGGATTCACAATGACCGGTACGCCACAACCGGACGATCCCAGTGAAAATAGGAAGACTATTCAGGAAGCAACTTAGTTTACTTTAGAATGTAATGATGATAACGATGAGAGAATAAAAATGAGATGTCTTTTTTCTCTACCAAACATATTTCTATATATTTAGAGAATGATACAGAATAAAAGTGCTCAAATTGGGTCAACTCCATGAATGATTATATTGCTCAAATTGGGTCAACTTTGAAAGCACAGTATGTTAGTCGTTTACTTAATAAAAGACATGTAATAAAGTGTAAGAGATATTAGAATCGAGGAGAGTACAATCTGAGGAGTGCAGTAAAACGGTTGTGTTAGAAACAATAACGCTAGCTATTAGAAGAAATAATGTTATCATCACTATTGTTGCCAGTACGATATTTGGAAACCATTGTTTTGGGTAATAAGTCATTATCAACATCTGTCATCATTCAAATGAAATATCGAGAAAGAATAACTAAAATAAATTACCATAAGATTTGATAACATGCTAACAACATAGAGGCCAAGGTGTATGAACTAAATTTTAGTTAAGTAGCAAGAAATGCAAGAGCTAGCAACTTTCTAGGTGGAAAATCCACTAAGTCAAAGATGTTTATGTAATCAACAGATAAACACAAAAACCTATATGCACAGTTGCAAGGAGTAGGAAAAAATATGCGTAAATATCACCTTGCTGGTCATTCTCATCACCCGTATGCTTGTTTTCTGGTGTTTCATTCCCACACCCTACAAAAGATAGAGTCTCCAGTATATAAACAAAATAAAATGCAAAACATTTGCAAACCTCAAATACAAAAGAAACAGAAAAATAAATAAATCCAGTACTTGTAGTCTCGCTAGCTAATTTTTCAATTTAAAGGCAGATGTAGTGCCCACATTAAAATTAGTTTGTTAGTTGGTCCTGTCTATAATAGTCGGGAGCATATTTAGTTAGTCGGGTCTTGGCAGAATGGTCCCAATATTTATTTGGTCGTGTCGTATTATAGTGTGTTATTTAGTCGAGTCACAGTAGCGTGTTTAATTAGTTGGATCATAGTACCCGGATAGGGCCGGGGCCAGTGAAAGCAAGTACACTATTTAGATTCAAATAAAAATTCAACTCACGAATAGTGAAAAAATTAAGGTATCCTTAAAATGCTTATGTAGAACCCAACTCAACTTTTATCTTTACACGTTGCCTTTTGTTTATTCAAAATTTTCAGTCATTTATTAATTTCTAAAATTGAATCTAGTGATTATCAAGTAAATATTACATTTAAATAAAAATTCAATTCAAGAATAATGAAAAATTATGGTATCTCAAAATTTATCCGAATAACAGATTTGAGTATATGAAACCAAGCTTAACCTCTCACCTTTCCATGTTTACTTTTACGTTTGGATAAGAAAAAGCTCATTAATATTGCAAAAGTGTGTAGAATTTTAGCTAAGAATTGAAAATCACCATAATCAATCATCCAATCATGTATTAATTTCTAAAATATATTTGAAGATTTTCTTATCGAACATTCTGGTCCTATGACGAAGTTTCCCGTGTATTGAAAAGCATTTTGGCCCCCTAACCCTTTAGAGCTCTGTCATCCAGTTTCATCCAAGAATTCGTCCTTATCATCCAAAATGCCGCACGATTAATCTGAATCATGTGATGCAAAATCTTCGGTGGCATACATACAATTAATGCCAAACATACGTGGACAAATATAAGAAAGTACAAAACCAAGAAATAGTTTAAATATTAAGTTACATTCTAGTGTAGGAACCCAAAGTTAAATCTGCAGGATCCATGCTAGCGTTATGGTAAGATTCATCAGCACATTGATCTACAATAAAACAACTATTCTTAGATCCATGGGTGGGTCTGTGAAGAGTACAGATTCCACAAAAATAGTTATTCAGATTCTTACCGGATAGTTCGAAACAATACCATCAGACGTATTCTTTGAGTATCATGTGAGTATCCGTTTAGGTTTGGGAATCATGTGAGTATCCATTTAGGTTTGAGAATCTGCATTAGACGCATGAAAATTCTGTCAAGAACATAGAATGCAAAATTCACATTGCAAACAATAATAACAGAAGAATCCAGTTTGACACTGTAAATCAGTGCATGGCATATACTTCTTTAAAACATCACATTTCATCGTGCTTGTTGGGTAATCTGTCGTTTCTAATACAACCGTAAACATAATATTTCAGGATTAACACCCACAGTTTAGTTCAAATATTAAATTAAAAAACCATAGTACTAAACCCATTGCTATTCATACATTTGGCAAAGAGACCCTTGCTCGACTATTGCAGGTTTCACCATATACTACTTCTTCAGACTAATTAATCTACTCGTCCAACACACCTGTTGCAGAGCATCCTGAGTATGGTAGGATGGAATATCAATTGTGGATGGTGTTGTAACTGCTGGTGCCCCTGATAGACTAAATAATGGAAGCTGAAAATACTATAAGAGAAGATGCAGAAACATTGTACAAATATACTGTACATCCATTATCTTTCTTGGTTAAATCGATAATTTCTTGGACATGAATGGTTTGATTTTTATAGAAAGAGAAAGTGTGAGACGGAGAGGTAGGACTTGATTTAAATCTGTTCAATTATTGTTGATTGGCCAAAAAAACTAGAGGTGTGGATAGCATAAAATGCATGTAACCAACGCCATTATTTTTCTTTTAAGTGAAACCCAGTCATCTGATCATAGAAAATCCTACGGGTTAGGAGCAATTAATCACCTGGTTCTCAAATCGCCGTTCTCCTTGACCTCCCTCTTTCTCCTTACATTGTTGTGCTCTCTTCTCTTGCGTGGTGATCGGAATACCTGGCAAGTAAAACAATAATCAATATTACGTTAGATATGGATATCAATCACACAATAAGAACATGTCTATACCCAAACCACATAATCATACTTTAGCCCAGAGAGATGAGACATGTAAACTCCTTTCGTTCACTTCTACATGTGTACTGGACTGTTGTGCAATGCAATTAAAGAAACTCAATTTTCAAATGCCTAGGAACATCTCATTTCAGTTGACGAACATAAAGACTTGAATTATTAATCTACTTGTAAATTGGAATACTATGGCTCGGAATCCCTAAGAAATAACAAAGGAGTGACTAAATATAGCTATAAAAGCTTGCGGGTGATCCATGATGTCAAATAGGCAAATAAAGAAATCCCGTCAGTTTTAAATCTGAAAGATGAACACATGCTCGACAATTACAAAAACCTGATCCCTAGAAAGATATGTAAGATAACAATTCTAATTGCATGTTGTAGCAGAAAGGCATTTACCCATAAAGACATGGAAAATAAACAGGTAGTCCTTCACCTTGAGAAGATAATACTATAAAAGTCATTTTCGCTTCTAATTGACTTGCTCATAAATGCCCAACAATATTTCAGCAATTCCGCTACAGATTCTATATTCTTGGAAATTAATATGAACAGTAAAATCAATCCGTGTAACAGAAAAAACTTTAAAGAATCAAGCAAAAATTATAAAAATCCATGTTGAGATTCTTGAGAGAATATACATGTAAAAGTGTTTAGGCGAAACCTGTTTAGAGAGGCGGTTACTCGAATCTTTCTGACCATTGAATGATAAAAATCCATCTTGTAAGTGAAAAGAAAGAGACAGACAGTGAGAGTGACTCTACAAAGATTATGCATGGGACATGAACTCATGGAGTAGTGAAGATCCTAAAAAGAGTATATACCCACACAGAGATAACAGAGAACCCCCGACTCATACCTTTACTAAAAGATAGAAAACGTAAAACTTTCTGGTGTCGTTACTAAAGGAGATAGTTTATAGCAGTAACACTGAATCATACATCAGGATACTGATTATTGAGTATACTGGCATGAGATTAAAATAAAACATTTATAAATTTCTTATAAATTAGACTTATAAAATTTGAGTATTTTGCACATAGTCATCTATACTTTGGCTTCTCGTGAGAGGTTAAAAGTCATCTGCGGACACATAGGTAACGGTAGCCTCACTTTAATAAAGGGCATGCAATAAAAAATGATTATTGTCCAGTTACAACTATATACAATAAGTGGATCCAAGGTATGAACCTGAAAAACATGGGTAAAGTGTGTCTGCATAGCTTCTTTTCTTTTTTGTCATGGCGGTGTGAGGTCAAGCATCATGACCTCCAAACTTTCCAATGCTTTACATTCAGCTGCAACGTTGAAGGGAGAGTTAAATGATGAAACCGAAACTCTTAAACACCTGCAACGGATAGAAATTCATTGCAATAAAACAAAATGTCTGCTCAGATTTTTTTTTACGGCTTTCTAAATTATTTTGATATCTTAGATTATGATAAAAATAAAATTTTACAAGAAGGAAGAGAAAGTCTTTATAATAAATTATTTTGATATCTTAGATTATGGATGCCATTGCATCCACATCAAACAATAAAACCCAAAGATTGTTACCAGCGTGATAAACATAACATACTTTATGTAAAATCCACATGAGATGCTTTCATTCCATTTATTTTTTTGTAAAGAAGCAGAATTGACGCCTTCACATTGACCTCAAGAGAAAATATTATTAGAACTTGCAAGATAAGCATAGACGCTTTGACAATCAAAACAAAGAGTATTTCAGTGATATGCTTGCCTCCCTCTTTCTGAAAATAAAAAGAGCTCTTAGACAACTTTCTCTGTGTGCATTCTATACAATGCATACAAAATTAAAATCATCAAAATAATCTATTTGATTATCAAAAAACCAACAAAATTTCAGTTTCCTTGCCACAAAAAGAAGTTGTTGTTTTCCTGATGTATCAGCTTCGTGGTTGCAACGACTGACTGAATAACACAGGGGTTATCCGGTACAAAATTGTATAATACGGGGAGTATCCTTTACAAAATTAAATGGCCAAAGCAGAATAACATAGGGGTAAGAGTCCGAGAAAGGATCTAAGCACCAACTGACGGACTAAAAAACCTAAAAAGAAGAAAAGGGTTACCTTAAGAAGCCGAGATAAAGAAGCTTTCTTTTGAGGGATGAGGACCACCATATCTGGCAGTGATTGATCAACCTTCTTTTGAGACCTTAACTTAAAATGCCATGTGTTAATAATAGGATATATGATGATTAATCCCATTATTAGGTTTCAATCTATATAAGACCTAGCCTCCGTTGTTGGAAACAAAAATTGTTAAAGGATTTTTAACAAATTCTTAACCAAAATTAATATAAATCCACCTATACGCTCCCAAAGTATACAAATTTAGCAACGGAATAACACAATTAGCAATCAAAACCCATCAACCTTCTACAAAAATTCCTGATGTGGTCTAATAATCTTATCTCTCCCATATAGAGACAAAGGCCTCAAAAATAAAATTAAATGTACAAATTGAAGAAGGAGGTTAATCGTACACTCGATGTATCAATCTTTATCAGCCTATGAATCGAAGAACTCCATGATTACACGAATAATATCACCACCAAAACTACTAATATCATGATGAGAGAGCATATTCGAACATGATAAGAACAATTAATTTGTCGAGCCAAACAATTAAGCTACAACGAAAAATATAAATTGTATTACCCAATTTATTAGAGCCTGAACTCTAAAAACTGATGTTTCTCAATTGCATCAGTTCCACGGCTCAGGGATTATCCAGTGATTATCCTGTGATATTTATAACTACATGACTGAAACCAACAACCTGTAAATAAACTTGCATTATGTACCGCATGGATATATAATATAACATTGATATCTTAAATTGTTATGCCATGTATGGGAGTCGAACCCGCATCTACATGGCTATATATGATAACCATGTGCTCTACCAGTTGAGCTAAGACATCAGTTTAATTTCATACTTAATGGTACATACCTGCACTATGCCATCATGGATACATTCCATGACGCAACTGTTATCATTCAGTCTTTATAAGACCTAGCTTCAATAGTGGGAAACGAAAATTGTTGAAGGATTTCAATTACAAATCCTTATTATCGCGAGTGATGCACGCAGGTTTACCACTAATATATACAGAAGCACTGTGAAAACGAACATTAACCCTGCAAGAATAAGATAAAACAACTAAGTAATGGAATCAAACGAAAAGAATAGGGAGTGGAAAATAAGCAGTAGACTATCAAGGTTGCGAGAAAGGGATTAAATATTATATATAAGGCCGTAGGTGTCCTTACAATCAATAACCATCATGCAGTCAATTATAATCACCTTATACATCTACCCTTCCAATTAATCTTAGTGTCTAACTGAAACTAAGAGAAAAAATATAAATATTAGAAATTAAAATGTAGAATACGAACCATATACCCTGAAGTGCTTGGGCTAAAAACTTCCATGGAGTGTCTCTGCAGAAAATAAATATTAGAAAATCTAATTTAGTCAAGAAATCAGTCATGAAGTCGTTCTACATGGTCCGACCAAAAAACTACTCAACATAAATAAATATTAAGATCGATCAACAAAAGGAAGTCGTCTCATATATTTGATAGAAACAATATCGGTATCAGAACATTAATCCAGTTCCCTATCCGTGATATTTATAAACTCAATCCCCATTAATACAGTTCACTAACAGAAGATATTAAGTTTATCTGTTGTCCAACACCTAATCTAGTTAAAAGATTCTTCATGTGCTGATTTATGTGCCTTCTCATATTAAAAACTAACATGAATTTCTTGGTAATCACTCAAATTTCATGCACAAACCACAACGGTCAGTAATTAACCATTAATGCATTTCCCATGTAAGATACATCAGGTACTGAGAAACACAATTAGTTTAGAAAACCCTCAGGGATAAATCATTCAACACGTTCAACATGCTCACCCCTCTTTGTGGTATCTGATACATCTTCAACTTGCAAAAAAGATTTCAAAAAAGATTTTGTTCCATATATTAATCAATCTGCAAATACAGAATTCAACTACCCAAAAATTTGCAACAAAACTCATTGACAGAATTCAAAGACAATCCAAAACTGTAGAAACTAACAAATTAAAATCATATAATCATACAAACTCGTAGGAAGATAACTGACCTCTGGTTTGAATTCATAGATTGTTTCAGCACAATGATCTTCCAAAGATCTTTCTGGCCTTCAGGTCAGCATATAAAGGGTATCAAACCTAAATAAAAAATCGATGAGTCAATGGAGAACCGGAGCAGAACCTGAAAGAAGAGAGCATGAGAATAAAGAGCCTAAGCTAAAATTCAAACAACTTACAATTGAGAAACTAACTCGGCCAATGAAATCTGAATACATTATTGTAAACTTTTATTTTCAATTATGCTCGTGAATATTATAATTGGCAGTGATTTTAATCTGATCGGTAATCAACTATTCAATCAAAAATTTTGAGTCAAATTCACATTCATGTTGCAGGAAGGTAATCAAGCATAAAAATTAAACATGCCTTCTTCCAAAGATTGCACTGGGTATTACTCACTTCAAGATCCTACAAAAAACCATCAGAAAATTTGCTACAATTAGGTACAACTTGGAACGTGCATAGCTGTCCGAGACCAAGACCACCATTGACACCATCATCCTATGCAACACCATTCATAAAACACAGACTCATGAAATTATTAATCCAAATCCAGTTTCTGAATGCAGCTATTTTGCTCAAAGATAAGTTGTAAAGGCCAAGGAACTGCATCAAGTTTACAGGATAGAAGGTGTTTAGTATCTCAAGATGTCCAAAATCCAGAATGAGACGAATTGCAGGTTTCAGCATTTTTTTTATGGATATACCAGAATGTACAAATATATACATCTCCGGTTATCTCCTTCTGCTTACTTGTATTGGAAATTTTTCTTGTAGCTCCAGTTAAATTTAAGAAATGTAAAATTATTCATGTAATAGCTGATGTAGAGTCTACTAAAATAACATGTCATCTGTGGGAGTCGAACCCACAACTACATAGTTGAGAACCATGTGCTCTACCATTTAAGCGAAGATAACAAATACCACAAACATGTTTTTCGACCAAGAAATGAGTGCAATGTTTTGAGATAACCGCTGGGTTGGAGAAGAATCTTGAAGTGCAGAGATTTGGATAAAAAATTTATGGTCACTATTTTGGGAAATGGTAGGGACGCTAGTCTCTTGTTAGGCTTCTGGCACCCCAAATGAAAGACTTTGTGATTGGCTAGTTGTAGATGATATTAACAGTCTGGTGAATCAGGGACGTCATCTTGTTTTTGACTTTATTCTAGGTGATAAATGGGACTTTCCCAATGATGATAGAGCTGTGGAGGAGCTAATGCACTCTGTGTATGAGGTTAAAGTTGATTCTAATAAGATAATCTGGACTGCTAGCAAGTTTGGTGAGTTCTCTATGAAGGAAACTTATTTGGCTTTAGTCCCTAAGGGTCTTGAAATTGGTTGGCATGGATTGGTTTGATTTAAAGGTCTTGTTCCCATGCACTCTTTTATTGGATGGTTGGCTATGCATATGAGACTTAAAACAAGGAAAAGGCTTCTGCAATGGGGTACCATTGAAGATGCTCATTGCTTGTTATGTATGGAGACTATTGAGGATGAGGATTATCTTTTTTGTAGCTGCAGTTTCTCTTCCGCTATTTGGCATGTAAATTGTTCTTAAGCTTGGTTATTATAAGAATTGTTCTCTCTCCTGGGAACATGAATTAAAGTGGTTGATAGACGCATTTATGTGTCTATTTGGATCTCAATTATGTATATTGTTAGTTCTCGATCTTGTACTTATTTGGTTATTTTATGTCTTTGTAGGTGTTTTTGGAGAAATAAGCTTTTGCGGCAAATTTGGCTAGAAAAGTGGTTTTGGCGCTCGTGGGAGAAAATTACTATACGGACCTCCATTTTGGATAAGGGGTAACCAAATTACTAAGGGGCACCCAAATCACTATCGGCACCCAGTATCAGGATAAGGGGCACTCCATCTTCACCATTTGAATCCGACTTTAAGCGGGAAAAATGTTCAGTTCAGTGCATTTACGAAGAGATTCAGTGGGAGTTTGACGTGGATTTACATTGGTATGGGCCTGTTAACTCAAAACAGGGTTGGTATACGTTTGGGATTCGATAAAAAAGGAAGTTACCATTCCCATCTCGTGAAAACAGGGGAAGGAAAGTTTTTTCTCAGGTTCGTTTAGGTATTTGGATTGTATTGGTAGAGAGCTTTTATCTCGTTTGGACACGTAACAACCTGTTTAGTTAAAACAAGGAAGATATTGCGAAGAAAAGAGAGTGTGCATCCCATTCATGACAAAGCAGAGACGAGAGTTACTCCGGGAAAGTATATCGGAGTTGGGTGTATATTTGGAAACTCTGTGATTTGAATATATCACAATGGAAACAGTTTGGACAACACAGACGCGTAAAAAAAAGATTCACAGAGATATTTCCGAGACTTGGCAGTAAAGAAAAAAGAATTTATTTTTGGAAGATTACTGGAGAGATTTTTTCGACCTGTTGAATATATATAGGATGCTTGGAGTCCCAAAAAAGGTTGTCGAGACTTGACGGAACCGGCAGAGAAGAACAGAGAGTTGCAGAGCTCGATTCAACATCAGCAGGGAGGAGGAAGATAATCAAGAACATAATACTGCAACGGACAATCGCAGAGGAAGTCTTATTTAAACAGCACAACAAAAGTATCGTTGTTCAGCAATAATAGATCACATATATTCTCAACTAGTCATCTTTTCTCTGTAACATTTCAACACCCGTTGTAAGAGCTGTTTGTAAAGCCGCTACAGCGTTGCAAACTGTCTGCTTTATTAGTTTTCTCTTGTTTTTCACCTATTTGAGCTATGAACAATTATTTTGAGCATGTGAATAATATGAGGAGCTAAACCCCAACACTGGGATGACGGAGGAAGCCATATTTCATGCGTGTGGTAATTATATTTAATTCTTTCATGACTTTTTGCATGGATTGTTATTTGTTTTATGGTTTTTATTGAATGGTTGTGATTTCAATTGATGGGTTATACTTAGGTTAGGTCTTTTGATATCCCATGCTTTAGATATACAGTCGTTGCTTTTCAAAAATCTACCTTGGCAAAGAAACAGAGTCAATATTTTATTTGAGCTATAATTATTTGGAATAAATATATGAATCGCATGAATGAGTTTATGGTGGAACCTTGAATCTCAGTACCTCTCGATATTCGTGACAAAACTTGTGTAAATATTATCTTTGTTTTTAGAGTTTTATATTTTTAAGTCTTAAATCGAGTTTTTACAAGTCTGAGTTGAACGAACTTTTACTACCACTTTACAAACAACTTCAAAATCACATCAATTTTTGGCGCCGCTGCCGGGGACTTGTATTTAGGTTTTAGGTTTTAGAGTTATTTCTATTTTTATTTTTTATATTTTTTGTTCTCTTTTACGCCTTTGGTATTTTTTGATTCTTTTCAGATTTGGAGAGAATCTACAAGGAAAGAAAAAGTGCTATAAAAGGAAAGCATATTCCAAAGAAGGAAAGAAAAGAGTAATTCAAAAGGAGTGACGAAGAAGATTTTGTATATAGCTATTTTGTTTTATTTTTAGAAACTGTAAATAGGGTTGTATCTTTGTAATTTTTCTTTTT
This sequence comes from Papaver armeniacum, assembly GCA_023531295.1. Classification (NCBI taxonomy): domain Eukaryota; kingdom Viridiplantae; phylum Streptophyta; class Magnoliopsida; order Ranunculales; family Papaveraceae; genus Papaver; species Papaver armeniacum. Next base: position 364,433 of record JAJJWW010012787.1, read on the forward strand.
CTTTTTGGACACTTTTTGGACTTTATTTTTGGACTTGGACAATATTTTTAAAACCCTAAGGAAGGGTTAAAAAAAATTAAATATAAACTGTTTGCAGGGAAGGATGACAGTTACGATACTGTCTCGGCCCCTCAGGTTCGTACACTGACATAGGAGTCGGTGGCCTGAGTCGACTTCAACGGTTCATCGCCCGTCTGGTACGGGAGGTAACACTCTATCCACCCACGAATCCCAGTCGGTGGGTTTTATTTTGTGTGACAACTCACACCCCTACAATAGAATGTCGAACGGTATTACAATAGCCAATACAACGAATATCCGTGAAGTTTCAAAATGGACGTTACTACTTTGACCATAATGTGAATAGTGGTTGGGAACATCATCCTTTTGAAGGTTATGGTCCATACCATGGTGAGCCCAATTAATATCCATACGCCCACCGGTCATACGAGCAAAATTCCTCTCTACTAGAGTCCGCACGTAAGTTAGCTGAGTCAGCACAAAAGTTACTTGAGTCGACACGTAGTTCACCTGAGATGAATAACTTAGTTATGGACGAAAGCAATGCAACGTGTGAACCTTCTTTCCTAGATAAAATCAGGAAGTCATGTGAGTCGACTCAGAAAATGTTGTTAGAGGCCCAGGAAAGAACTGCTCAAGATAGTCTTAATTTCCAATATAGTGTTTCCAATAGTATCTTTGAAAATGAGGATAGTTATTTGCATAATCAAGATGACGAGGATAAAATTGGTAACACTACTTATTTAGATGAGGTTCAACCATTTTCATGTCATTATAATGATGATTATGATGAGGATAGTACTGATGAAGAATTTGAAATATGTAGGCATAGTGATCATGAATTTTCTACTCCAATTGAGCTTAATAATGATAATGTTTCTAGTTCAAATCCAAATAATTTTAATAATTATTCACCTATTCAAAAGGACGAGGATTTGTCTAGAGATACCCCCGTTTTAGACGATGTAGTATTTCCTTTTGATTATGAAGCCAATAATGGTTTAGAGGAACGAGTTTCTTCTGAGAATATTGTTTTAGAGTCTAGCGATTTTGAAACATTAGTCTTAGACAAAGAAAATGAACTCGTAGAGATGAGTGAGGATGAACCTGACTTAGAAGAATCAATTGACCATTTTCAGGAATCAGATGACCTTGAAATTAGGGAAGTTGTGACTAGTCTTTCAAGAGACACTGAAAACTCTAAGTTTGGGGGTGATTATCATTCTCCATATGCTTTCACACTTAGAAAGGTCCCTCACTTGGGACTTGACATATGTGCCTCAACCATTTTAAAAGATTATCTTCATACACGTTTTCCTGAACCTAGTGATGTCCATAAGGAAGTTCGGTTGTTAGAAACCCATCATCTGGTTGATGTGGTTTATTCAGGCTATGATACCCAGATTGACTTTGTTTTCCCACCAAATATTTTTCAACCAATTGTGGGAACGTATAAGTTTCAGATGTGTCAATTATTTAGTTTTGAGACTGAGCCTAAATACTTTAGGAAATTAGTATCGACACATTTTCTTATGATTGACCGCCAGTTTCATCGTGGTCAATTGTGTGAGTCAAAAATGATTGACTTTAAGGATCCACAATTATTAGTTATTATTATGTGCTTCTAAGTTCTTATTTGAGTTTTTACAGACTTTACAACCTGAAACCGGATCTTAGCTTTGAGGAATTCCAGCCCATGAAAATATTTGATTTGGACCCAGTTATAGAACCTGAACCTGAGCCACAACTAGATGTAGTTGTCTTAAACAGGAAACTAGACAAGGGTGTGCTTTATTTGTTAATTTTCTTGGCATGTTGCAGATTCATTTTACTTGTGATAGCTCTATTTGGTTTTGATGACCCACAGAAATTCCGGCTATTACTTTATGATTTTATAAGGTGACTAATTCTTTCTTAGTCTGGCTGAAGACTTTAAACTTAGCACTTATTGGGAGGTAACCAAATATTCATGAGACACGGTAATATCTTTCCTTAACTCTTTTACTTCAAATGGTAACAGTTTCTCCTTGTTCATGTTTTTAATTTTATCTTTAGAACATTGAGGACAATGTTAGATTTAAGTTTGGGGGTATGGGAGAAACTTTTTAGTTGCATTAATAAACTCCAGAACCTAGAAATTTATGCTTATTAAGGATGACACTAACCAATCTAAGTGGATGAAAGCATCTTGGTTGTAGGAGTTGAGGAACCAATCTGATTAGATGGAAACATCTAAAGAGTCTATTCGTAAAAGCACAGATCTCAAGTGTTAGAAATAGCATGATAGTTTCACCATATCTCGTTGAGTCCTTTTCACTTCTGTTTTTTTTTTTTTTTTTTTTTAACTATGTTTCTCTAAGTGATTAGGTGCGGCTCACGAATCAAGTTGTTACCAATGTTAGGGTGAATTAGAGGGATTGAGATACTAAAAAAAAAAAAAAAAAAGATGATGACAAAAAAAAAAGAGAAATTGAGACCAGACCATCAGACCAACCGGAATAAATTCAATAAAGTCGACCACTGGAACCCTTGTATATGCTAGTTGTGTTGACCTAGAGTTAGGATTATCGACTACTGGTTCCCTTGTATATGCCAGTGTGTTGATATTAGTCAAACCAGTATCTCATTCCATTAGGATAGGTTCATTTTGGCGGAGGCCTTCAGACAGATATGGGAAACACCGTTCACTTAGTAAACATCAAAACCATCTATGTTTTTCTCTATATCCATCTTCTTGATCTATCCATGTGATTAGTTTTGACTCTGTTATATTGATGTCCATAGTGAGACTATCTTAGTAGAGCTCTGTGGCTTATATATGAATTTTAGTATGCTTGAGGCCTCTTCCTATGCACATGCCAAAAAAATGGTGTTTGGCATGCCAGGTGGCATGCCAAACCATTTGCGCCACTATGGGGAAACCGCTGAGCGATCGAATCCCTAGCGAGCGATATTGACAATATCGCCAGCGATAAATCGATAATAATAATAACGCTGGCGATAAAATGGTTATCGCCAAGTAGTTATTCTGCAACGGCTAGTTCCCCTATGGTTCCTATATATACGTCATTTTACCTCGACAATAAACTCACACCTGCTTCTAAAGATATTACTCCTTTTTATTTTCAATTTTAAGCTTCACAATGTCGAGATCCAATGAAGAAAGGGATATTATTGTGAATATGTTCAAAGTTCTGACAAGAAAGTTATCGTATGAGGTTGCAAGAAATTGACGAAGAGGAAGCTAAGATGAGAATCTAATCGAAACTATGATGCTTGTACATACGGGTCAAATACCAAGAGTTCCAGAGCCCAAAGAAGTATTATCAAGAAGATATACGTATCGAGGGAGGGAATTTTACCATCAGAAGCTCATGCACGATTATTTTCTTCCCAATTGTGTGTACTCTGATCGAGATTTTCAAGGTCGATTTCGCATGCCTCGTCATCTGGTGAAAAAGATTATTGAAGAGCTTTGTCGAGTGGAACCTCAATTCAATTATCAGTTTGATGCACCAATATTAGAGGTCATAGTCCCGAACAAAAAGTTACTTGGCTTTAAGGATTCTAGGTTATGGCACTCCCAAATGGATGCGAATGATGAGTACCTTCGTATGGGTAAAACAACTTCTTACACTTACGTTTCATTGTTCGTGAAGTAATGATTAATCATTTTGGTCCAACATATTTACGAAAACCAACCGACGAAGATGTTAGACAAATATTAAGGGAGAATGAGGAAAGGGATTCCTGTGAATGCTAGGTAGTCTCGATTGTATGCATTGGGTATGGCATGGATGCCCTGTTTATTGGGCTGGTCAATATAAAGGTCATTATCCAAAACCAACAGTTATCCTAGAAGCCGCTGCTTCTTACGATTATTGGATATGGCACGCTTTTTTGGTCTTAGGGTTCACAAAATGATATTAATGTTTTGCACAAGTCGCCTCTCGTTTGAAGATTTGAAGTATGGAATTTCTCCATCTGTCCGTTTCATGATCAACGGCCATCGCACACTCATGGCTATTATCTTGCGGATGGTATCTACCCAAAATGGTCCACCTTGGTTCAATGCTACCGTCACCTCCCCGCCGGTGCATTGGGCCATTCATACCGATATTTTAACGATGCCCAAATGGCACCGAGGAAGGATGTGGAACGCGCTTTTGGAATTTTGAAGAGGAAGTTCGCTATCATTTGTGGCCCATATCGTGGGTTGAGTCCCGTGAAATGCACAAGACTATGCTCACTTGCATAATTCTTCATAACATGGTAATTCAGAAACTAGATGTGATTCGGATTGGATTAACTATGATGATGAAGATTTGAGGCCGAGATTCGACCGAAAGAGGCCTCCTGCAAGGAATTATGGTCAAATGACTAACTACATTGAACCGTAATTTGTATGACCGGTTAAGAGATGATCTTAGATTGAATCTTTGGGCAGAGAGCATGGAAGATGATTTTATGTATTTTCTTAATGTTTTAGCTTCAGTTTAAGTTATGTTATGTATTGTTATTTTTCTAATTAATAAGCTTCAACATTTCATTTCAAACTAATATTAATTGGAATGCATAACAACATATCAAATTAAAACTTAAACTAGAACATTAAAACTTAAATCGCTACATTAAACTAGTTCTAAACTAGTACATTAATCATTAAGAGGAATTATTTCATCAAACTCATCATCGGGTCCATCATCATCATCTTCTTCATCACGGTTGTTAGTAAATCGGCTTGCTTTTCAATCTCGTGCTTGAATCATCAAATTCGATTTGCCATACATGTTTTTGTTGGGCGTTCATAATTGAGGTGTTAGCTTGAAGAATGTTATGCTTGTCATAGTCAAACCGGAATTTTTCTTGAGAAAGACGACTTTTCTTACTCTCCCGGTTTTGAATTTTCCTTTGAATGGATCTTTCCTTCGCGATGGTCTTACAATGAAGTGTTCTGACAATCCTTTTGCATCACGACCATTGATGTTCATGGTTTGTTCTTCATATTTTTGAAATATATTATCCCACATGGTGTTACCATGTTGTTGTGCACCACCGATACAATCTTGGGTAAAAAAAAACATAATTACGACAAATACATTCATCTTCTATCATGGTGTATTTTGCACCACGGACTCGATTCTTCTTACCTTTGCCTTGAGTTTTTGCTTGTGAATCCATTTTACAAGAAAATATATTGTAGAGGAGTTGTGATAGTTTTAGATTTGAAAAAGATTTAGAAATTAAGAAATTCTAGAGAGATTTAGAATTTTTGGTGTGAGTTGATATGAGTTTGAAATCGGTATTTATAGAGTGGGGGGAAATTGTAGCCGTTAGATGAAGATCCAGTCAGCGATTATCATAGTATCGAGCGATAGCTTGACCGTCATTGTCGATTGAATGACCATCGAACGACATTTTGACCATCGAGCGATAAAGACTCTATCGCTCATTTGGAAACTCGTCGTGTATGCCTATATGCCGGGAAAAACATATTGGCATATGAGTTTGATTTGGCATACCCATAGTGGGTGCATATATGCCAAATACTATGTTTTGGCATGTGCATAGGAAGAGGCCTGAGTGCAAACTCGTGTACAGCAATTGAAATTTCGCATCAGGGTACTTCCTCCTGTAGTCAGTACGCATGCCAACCAAGGAGATTCTTTAGTGCCTTCCAAGGTTCTGCGTAGATAGTTAGGGTATGGAGTGTAAAGGTTTTGTGGGTACACCTCTTGTAAACCCTCCCGAGACTATAACTCGGCCACCAGGGCCACCTAGGGGTTTAAAGGCTTATTGCATACGCAAAATGCAATCGACGATGCCTGCGACAGTGAGTTATGATTTTATTTTCTAGATTTGATTTGCTCGGGACTAGAAAAAAATAAGTTTGGGGGTATTTGATAGACGCATTTATGTGTCTATTTGGATCTCAATTATGTATATTGTTAGTTCTCGATCTTGTACTTATTTGGTTATTTTATGTCTTTGTAGGTGATTTTGGAGAAATAAGATTTTGCGGCAAATTTGGCTAGAAAAGTGGTTTTTGCGCTCGTGGGAGAAAATTACTATACAGACCTCCATTTCGGATAAGGTGTAACCAAATTACTAAGGGGCACCCAAATCACTATCGGCACCCAGCATCAGGATAAGGAGCACTCCATCTTCACCATTTGAATCCGACTTTAGGCGGGAAAATGTTGGCTCAAAGTGCAAAGTTTTCTGGTTGATTTACGAAGAGATTCAGTGGGAGTTTGACGTGGATTTACATTGGTATGGGCCTATTAACTCAAAACAGGGTTGGTATACGTTTGGGATTCGATAAAAAAGGAAGTTACCATTCCCATCTCGTGAAAACAGGGGAAGGAAAGTTTTTTCTCAGGTTCATTTGGGTCTCTGGATTGTATTGGTAGAGAGATTTTATCTCGTTTGGACACGTAACAACCTGTTTAGATAAAACAGGGAAGATATTGCGAAGAAAAGAGAGTGTGCATCCCATTCATGACAAAGCAGAGACGAGAGTTATTCCGGGAAAGTATATCGGAGTTGGGTGTATATTTGGAAACTCTTTGATTGAATAGAAAGTTATATCGTTCTGTGATTTGAATAGATCACAAAGGAAACAGTTTGGACAACACAGACGCGTAAAAAAAAAAGATTCACAGAGATATTTCCGAGACTTGGCAGTAAAGAAAAAAGAATTTATTTTTGGAAGATTAATGGAGAGATTTTGTCGACCTGTTGAATATATATAGGATGCTTGGAGTCCCAAAAAAAGGTTGTCGAGACTTGAGGGGACCGGCAGAGAAGAACAGAGAGTTGCAGAGCTCGATTCAACATCATCAGGGAGGAGGAAGATAATAAAGAACATAATACTGCAACGGACAGTCGCAGAGGCAGTCTTATTTAAACAAAGACAATGAAGTATCGTTGTTCAAAGAATAATAGATCACATGTATTCTCGCCTAGTCATCTTTTCTCTCGTAACATTCAACACCCGTTGTAAGAGCTGTTTGTAAAGCCGCTACAGCGTTGCAAACTGCCTGCTTTATTAGTTTTCTCTTGTTTTTTTACCTATTTGAGCTATGAACAATTATTTTGAGCACGTGAATAATATGAGGAGCTAAACCCCAACACTGGGATGACGGAGGAAGCCATATTTCATGCGTGTGGTAATTATATTTAATTCTTTCATGACTTTTTGCATGGATTGTTAATTATTTTATGGTTTTTATTGAATGGTTGTGAATTCAATTGATGGGTTATACTTAGGTTAGGTCTTTTGATATCCCATGCTTTAGATATACAGTCGTTGCTTTTCAAAAATCTACCTTGGGAAAGAAACAGAGTCAATATTTTATTTGAGCTATAATTGTTTGGAATAAATATATGAATCACATGAATGAGTTTATAGTGGAACCTTGAATCTCAGTACCTCTCGATATTCGTGACAAAACTTGTGTAAATATTATCTTTGTTTTTAGAGTTTTATATTTTTTAAGTCTTAAATCGAGTCTTTACAAGTCTAAGTTGAACGAACTTTTACTACCACTTTACAAACAACTTCAAAATCACATCAGTGGTGATGTGATAACTTTGGAGGTCGAGGAGTTGTGAATACTATAAAGAAACTTGCTCTCAGTAATTTCATTTATCACATCTGGAAAGAAAGGAATAAAAGACTGCATTCTGCTCAATCTAGTTATATGGATTCTATTAGCTTCAGGATTGCTGCAGATGTAAGACTGAAGGTGGAGGCTCATGGTCTGTCAAATACTGAAACAGATGGAATTTTTCTTGTCAGTTGATTAAGAAAAGAGTCATTGCTTGGACTTGGAAATTCCCTTCCGATGATGAAGTTATGATCAACATAGATGGATTTAAAAGATATGATTCAAGGGGTTATGGAGCCATTGTTAGAAATTCCAGTGGTGATCCTGTTGTTGCTGCTATTAGAGGGTCTGGCCTGAAATTGTGTTTACTATTGAAGTGTTGGGTGCTGAATTGGGTCTAAATCTAGCTATTATGAAACATATGCCATTAGTTCATATTGGAACAAATTCAATGGTTGTTTTCAATTTGTTTAACAGCAAGGAACCTAAACCAATCTAGGGTGTGATGCACTTGTGGAGGCGTATTGAGAGATTGAGAAGTCAATTCAAAATACTTAGGGTGAGTCATGTTTATAGAGAGACTAATAGAGGTGTTGATGCTCTGGCAGACATGCATCCTAAGGAAGGTTTTATTGATTTGGATTTGGGAACTTTCAGTGAGGAGCTGCAAACTACCATGGTTGAGGACAAGAGTTTGAAAGTGTATTTTGTAGTTAGGTTGTTTTTGCTTTTGTTTCTGGTTTTGTTTTTCTTCCTTATGGTTTGTAGGTTGGGGCCTCCTTAATCCCGAGAAATGCTTCAAAACCAAAAAAAAAAAAAGGAAAATGTTTTGAACTCGCACCGCGAGTTCAAATAGCGAATTCGCAGCATCACAGGCCGTTGGATGTTGCAGATATGACATCATGACTTAACCACACTTATGATGTCATATGTACAACATCCAACGCCTGTGATGCTACGAATTCGTTTTTGAACTCGCACCGCGAGTTCAAAATTTTTTCCAAAAAAAAAATACCAAACAAATACTAGTATAGGGAAGAAATTTAACGAGTTATTATTAATCAAAAAAATAAGTAGCAGATTACAAGAAATTGGAAGGGAGCTGAGCCATCCCTTTCTGAATGACAATCCCGGATCTATGAAAAAGAAAAAGGAACATCATATCAAAGGAAATCTGAGGAGACAGAAACTGAGAGGCCAAAATGGAGATATTAACCAAGCCAAAACCCCTTGACTTTTCCCCCGGTTTCTCTTTCATGACCAGAATTGCCTTCCCCGGGCACGGGTTACTATGTGGAAAACTCAACTGAGTCGGTGGATCCAAGACAAACTGTAAATTCATGGCGATGGCTCTCTGTAGAAGAGGATCTCTAATAATCAAATCACTCCCATTTTCATCCCGATCTCTCATCACTTCTTCATCTTTTTATCTTTCTCGATCTTCTGATTCTTCTTATCGTGTTCGTCCAGTTGCTGCCCTAACTGAGTTCACGAATCGATTTCCGTCAACTTTGAAATTTATGTCAACAGGCGGTGGTGATAAATCAATGTATGACTATGACTATGAATATGACGATGATAACTATGGTATTTCAGAGAGTGAGGTGGATTGGGATTCGGGTTATGATTTGGATGATGGTTGTGATTATCAACACTGGCTTGTGGTTATGGAAAAACCTCAAGGAGAACCTACTAGAGATGAGATCATTGACAGTTATATCAAAACTCTATCCAAAGTCATTGGAAGGTATATATTACTTCTTTCTATGATTTTCTTTCTATGATTTTGTTTGTGGGTGTTGAATGTTGAAATAGTCAGTTTTAATTGATGAGTTTGGGTTTAATTAGGCATGTACACTTACACAGTTTTGTTCAGTATTTTTCTTCACTTGAATGCTTTGTTGGTACAGTTTAGCATTTTTCCTTGGCATAATTGGTGCATGAAAAGATTTTTGGGGTGTATTATCATTGATTGAATGTGCAACACATCTAGTCAGTTAACTCTTGTGATCAATGCGTATTCACATTTGAAGTTTTTTCGCTCACTTTTGACTCCGAAGTAGTACTTGAATTTAAAGTTTCTCTTATAACTATAAAAGTTTCTCAGTACTTTTAGAATACTGAGATTCTAACTATAAAAAACCATAAGAATATGTTAAAGAGGCCATTTTCATGTATATGTTGGTTGAACTGAGGTTGCATATGAAGTTATCTAGGAACGCCTATTAATTTAACTAAGACTGCACATGAGGTTACATGAGGAAGGCATGACAATATAACTAGCCTGATATGATTGCTAGGTATATAAGTACTCTTTCTAAAGTTGTAGGAGTGTTTTTTACTCCGCTCTTGTGATTCAGTTGTAGTGTCTGTTTATCTAAGTACTTGTACTTACTTCACTCATGTATGTATTTGTGTGATGTGGTTTTAAACATGTGGATCCGTACGGAAAAACTTAACTCCAATACTCACGATTATGACACCACCTTGTGCTGATTTGATATCGCATATATTATGTTGTTTTAAGAGGCGTATTACTCATTAAGTGTGGGATTGATTCAGTAGACAGCAAATGAAGGAATTGTATCTATGGGTGTTTGTGAAAGATTGGTAGAGTATTTCTCCAATTTATTTTTGTTTGCGAAATACGCTTTTTCGTACTGCTAAACATGCTTACATTTATTATCCTGCGACGGGTTCTGCACATTATGCTTGAGACTCTTGACACGTAACAAAGAGATCTGTATCAGGATCTGAAAGTTCATTATTTAAGTATCGTAGTAGGTGTGTAACTATTTGTTTGATGGATGCGTATCTTTTCATTTTATAGCGAAGAGGAAGCTAGGATGAAAATCTACTCAGTGTCTACTAGATACTACTTTGCTTTTGGAGCCCTTGTTTCAGAGAAACTGTCAGAGAAGATCAAAGGTATGTCCACTGGTTTTTATTCTTTTGTTTGTTTCGAAGCTCGTAATTATATATATGTTTATAAATATTTTTTCCAAATCCTATCTTTTGTATACAATCTGTTTCATTTCCTACTGACAACCTGTGCAGATCTGCCTGGAGTGACCTGGGTCCTCCCCGATGCTTACCTGGATATTAAAAATAAAACTTATGGAGGTGCGTGTTTCTTCATCTGTATAAGACGAGCTATTTAATAAATGCACGTCTGTATACTATGATCATGGACTCTAAAATAAGCATAAATGTTAGCTTATGTGCATGCAGATCTAGTTTGTATTTTGAACTGAATTCTTAAGCAATGCTTGATGTTGGTTGCTTAGGATAGCAGTATGAAGTCGTATATCTTTTGTTATTACTGTCTGGAGAGCACTGTGTGTCTGAGTGTACGAGTATATTTTGTTTATGTTTATCTTTGCACCACTCATTTTTTTGTTGTTGTTTCATACCTGACTTTCTTATTGTTCCATGTTTCTTTGACTATTTGTTTTATTCTGCAGCTGAGCCTTTCATTAACGGAAAAGCTGTTCCTTATGATCCCAAATACCATGAGCAATGGAACCGTAACAGCTCAGCCAAGAAAAGGTAACATACCTCATTTAGGAACTCGGATCGCATCTTTACCAAATTCAGGTTTGCGGAGAATGTTTGGAGAGCGACTTCTTCAACAAAAATTATTTATAACAATCCTGCTAACAATTTAAAAACTGGTGTATCTGTTGGTTTGGATATTAACAGAATAGAGAAAAGATTGCTTTTGCAATTTGGTACATTTGGAAATATAGATGTGGAGTTGTTTTCGATGGAATTAAACCTAGTCCTAATAATTTAATATAGCAACAATCAACAAATTTTCTTACAGGGGAGATATGTTTGCTTCGTCAATGAAAACATAATCAATTTAAACAAGTTTGATGTTTGTCGTCCTAATTGTGCTGTGATCAACTAGGAAGGGAATTTGAATGAATGCTTTATACTTGTGGATTCGGCTTTTGCACAAAAAGAACACAAGTTTGCTATTGGAATTGTACAAGCCTCTAGAGGCAGGATTTGTGATTTTGCAGGGAAGAGCTTGCAAAACAGCTGCAAGATGAACTAGCGAGCATGGACAAGACAATTTCATGATATCCTTGGGATTACAACAAAAATGTGATAGACTTCCTGCTGAAAGCTTTAAATACTGTGGACTGGAGGAGCAGGGCTATTTGGCTTTTGACTAAAAAATCAAGTAACTTTTTAATAGTATCTCTTATAAGGTTATATATATATTAGCAGGAAATGGAATAGATGGGCAGACTATTTGGCTAAATATTTACTTAATTTGAGTAGTTTTAATTTATCTTCCAAGTCTGTGGATGATATTAGTAAAAAATATTGGATTGATATATGATGACTACTGTAAGTTCTATTACCAAATGAAAATGATCCAAAAATTGACAAGTGATCTGTTAGCTGACTCAAAAGCTGCTCCCTGAAGGGCTGAACCAAGTTTGCTTGACCCATAATATATAGCCGTTACACAACATTACCCAAGTCATCCCTTAACAATATTTACAAACGGTTAATTAATTTTCCTGTAACAAACAGCCATTTCAAAGTCCCGCTTAATTCTCTCCCCCACTATCCCAATTCACCCACGTACCTCTCAAACCAACAACTCCCTTAAACTCTATCAATCCAAATCTTTCTCTCATGCACTTCAGTAATCACCCCATTTCTTCACTGTAAATTCACTGTAAAAAAACCAAGTCAACAATGATGAAATACAAAGGATGCGGCGGCAGCACCACCATGATCAAAAACAAATGCAAAGCTCCACCACCACCAGCAAAGTCATACTTTCTCAATATTAGTATCACATCAAAGAAATCTAAAGCTTTCAGTGAATCAACACCAAAGGTAAGAATCAAATTACCAAAGTTACTAGTTAAGATGACTGCAGTCAAGAAGAAGAAGAAGAAACATCATAGTAACAATGGCGATCAACATAAGTTACCGATTCGCCATAAAAAGATTATTTTTCCTGTAAAAATTGCTTCACTCTTTCCTAATGTTATCTCCAGTAAGAAACCTTCTTCATCTTGTTATCCAGTTAGAAAAAAGTATTATTCGTGTAAGAATAATGCAAAGGAATGCAAGAGTCATCGTGTTCTCGTAATCGAAGACAAGAGTAATAATGCGTTCATGAAGACTGCAGTGGAGGAATCAGCACTGGTTACAAGTAAGAGCAGTGCGATCAGTTTGAAACCATGCGAGGTTCCAGCGTTTTCGACTTCCTCGAAAATTGGCCGCTTGAAGGGTAAGTCAATGGAGAAGGAAGAGGAAAAATGGAAGCGGCCAGGCGCAATTACTACTTTTAAGTTACATCCAAGAATGAAATTCTCTTTCAAAAGTATACTCAATAGAAGAACTGGTTTGAAGTTTACTAGAGGTAAAAGAAATGCTGCTGCACGTTGTAAAGGTAATATCAATGATCACAATTCTACTGCCAGAGATATTAAGGCGAAAGAACGGGTACACGGGGCCAGTGAAGATGAGGGAAGTGATTGCCAATTAGAGTTGTGCAAGAAGAGGATTTTAATGGGAGAACGCTGTCGACCAATGAATTTTGGTGGTATACTTCAATAGATGAATCATTTTGTTGTGCCTGTCGCTCTGTAAACCATTCAGCATCGCCACCTTCTGGTTTCTATTGCGCTGCTGCAGATTTGAGATGAAAAATTGATCAAAGGAACACTGTATCAGAGGACAAGTGAAAAATCCCAGCTTTCTAATTTGATTGTTCAATGTATTTTTTTCTTTACCTATTGTCTGAAATTGCATAATCCAAAAACTGCATCAACTTGAGTTCATCTGGCCAGGGATATTTAAATGCTAAGCCAGTCAAGATTATGATCATCTGCGGTTTCTAACCAGTTAGGTTCAATCCAACTGCAGTGCAAGTTCTCTTTGGTATCACGGTGATCTTTAGCTGAATGACTACTCCCAATAGAGTGATACATACAAGTATCCAGAGAGTAAAACAGTATTCCTTCGTTGTGCAACCTCGGAAAATAGATTCTGTTCTCCATCTGACGACCAGTCGGAGCAATTGCTGAGAAACTAGATGTGTTGCTAAGAAACACCATATGCTGCCCCAAATGCTTCACTTCAACCCAAACCATTTCAGTTTCGTCCAATCTGAAAACGCGAACCCATTTTCCTAAATGGCCTAGTAAGACTGACAAAAGTTTTCCTTGACATTCCACCAAGAAACTCTTGTAGATACACTCGCACTTAGGCGGGGCAACTGTGGTTAAAATTTCCCAGCTAATGTCATGCTGAAATTTAAAGACTCCTAGAGTGCCATTGATGCCTAAGCAGTAGAAAGCTCCCTGATAGAAAACTGGATTGTTGAAACTCAGCTCAAATTCCAAGTGTTTACGACTGGGAGGTAAAGATACATGATCGAACTGATCATCCGTCCAGCTTTTATCTCCCTTTTTAATGAAGATGATATCAAGACTATCCTCCTCGTCTTTATTGACAGCAAAAACTACACAATCTGGAGAAATAGGCGAGGAAGAGAATGAGATACCTGAGAAGCGGTAAGAACTTCGAAAGTGATCAGGTAAATCTGGGAGTTTGACAGTTGATCTATTGAAGGGATTGTAGAAGAACAAAGTCTTGTCTTTTGACATGAGCAACCACCCACCCTTTGAAAAGCGAATTCTAGAACCTTTCAGCAATTCGGGGAAATTCATGAGGTAATTCTCATTATGATGCATTGGGTTTACGAAACTAAAGACTTGTTCATTATCCTTGGCAAGAACCAGCCATGGGGTTATATCTGTGGTCTGTATGGTGGTGCAAGTAGAAATGGATCTTTTCAGTTTCAGTATTGACCGATATTTCTTACTCACTGCACGTAAATGTATGTAATCCAATGTATGAAGATAATTTGATATCAACCAAACCATATGATCATCACTAAGCATAGCCCATGGTCCTGCATCTTCAATATCCTCTTTCTCATCATCCTCATCTCCAGTACCAGTGTCCTTCGTAATTTGATCTACATCTCCGCCCTTTCCGGGCATATGGTCTGTTGCAGAGATCATCAGCCAATATGGCTCCAACCATGGCTTTGGTAGATCAGGACATGGTAAAGAGAGTAAAAATCCGTCCCTATTATCTTCCAAAATATATTTCATATTTTTTGATTACAAGCGATAATTAGTAAAATTTAGAAACGATTTATTCTTCTATGTTTTTTATAAAAATGAAAAGCATTTTAAAACATCCCCCATATTTATAGAAAAAATAATCAATTAAAAGGGTATAAGCCCAACTCTGAGGCCGAGCAAGCTCACACAGTAAAATGCACATCCCCCTTCGATAAGCCCAACTTGAGGCCGAGCAACACAGTTGCACACTATTGTTTACGAAGAAGACATAGTCATTCAAACTTTTCACCTTCATCCAAGTCTTGGTAGAAAAATCCAGCTTTCTTATTTCTACGGTGGTCACACAGTTTCTGTAAATACCTCTTAGAATAAAAAAAAAACTCTATGCAAAAAACTTCACCAGAGCACACTATCCAGTGAAGTTCAAAATACCTATCCAATGTTCCTGCTGTTATTTCATATTTAGAGATTTCTAAGGTGCTACTGAAATCACTTATACTGAGCATTTCCTCATCGCCAATATCGGGACCTTGTAGTATTTCTACCTCTAAGTCCTCGCCAATCATACACCTTATATACAACTTATCTTTAAAATAAACCATCTTTTGAAGACTTCGGCAGCCTACGCGATAATCGCCTCTGTTGACAAATTCATGTTTTCTCCACTCTTTTTTACCAGGGTGACAATAAATATGTGAACACGGAAATCTTGTGGGCATCCACATGTTCACAAACAATCTAAGCGAGTATTTTAATACACGCATCAGAGTGTGAATTTAGTCTAAGACTCATTGGTAGATGTTGATTCATTGATTCCAAACCCCGCGGGTTTATCATGATCTCATCAACATCCAAATTGGTAGATCTAAGAAATAAACATATAAACAAAGAGGTATGAAAGCTAAATGTAAAGGGAGACAATGGTTTCGTGGTTCAAGACTAAGGCTTACATCCACGGATCTAGGGATATTACTATGAGGTAAATGGTTACAAGAATAGTCTTGAGACTTTGAGTGTTCATCAAACCCACTAGGTTGACATTCATACTTACTTCTCACCGATCTCTCTCCTATTTCCTAGTTTTCTCCCGATGTCCCCCACGTTGGGAAGGGACATCTATATATATAGCCCCTTTAAGTGGGTCTCTTGGAAGAGAGTCGTTGAAGTCTTATCTTCTGTTTTTGCAAAGTCCATGGACTTCCTTGTCATTCCGCGCCTTCTAATGTTTCTATGTTCACTACGCTGATCAGTCCGCGCTCTCTCCGCTGGTCATCCGACACGTGCCCTCTGAGCAGCATTGAATGCGAATGGTTGGGGCGGTCCAGTCTGCGCCAGGCGGTGTCAGTCTTCTCCTGTCACGTCTGTGTCAGTTGAACCTTCCCAGTAGTTGATCATCCCTCACCTCGTGATGGGGTAAAAGTGTAGCGAGAGCGGTTCTTCGATGTTGCGTGGGGGTACCTTCCTTTGATACTCCTTCATCTTCGACCGTTGAGTTTTGATGAGATGGCACGTCTGGATCCCTACGGATGCCCTGTGTCCTCGCTTTATGATGTGGCCTCCACGTGGGCTTTGCTAGCACACGTGGCGAGGAGATAAATAAGTGTACTTACAATTTGCCCCTCTTCTCGTGATCAGGCGCCGACTTAGTTGGGAGAAGAATCAGGCACGTTTTTATCTCTCTCTTCATAACTTCTCCTAAAAAGGAGTTATACGCATTTATTGTGCACGTTTCCCACATCCGGTCATGCTCGCTCTTTGGGTAGTGGACGGTTTCTTTTGGTCTTATAAAGAGAAGGGGATGAAGGAATGTGAATTAAATTCACATTCTACGATTATTCTCTGCCCCTACTTTCTGCTTCGCCTTCTTAACTTCTTCTTTTTAACTTCGTCTTCTTAACCTCGTCCTCTGCTGCTATTGCTGTTGCGGTCGTTGCTGCTGTTGCTGCTGTTGCTTATTGTTGTTGCTTATTGAAACTCAGGTAGGATTTTTTGCTTCGTTTATTCGCCATTCCTACCCTTGTTGAGTTTTGATTTTCCTCGGTGATGAACCCTGATGGATTTAACCTTATGCATGTCATGGAATTTGAAGGTTATCGTGTTGGGCCGTGTGTTTTATCACCATGTTTGATTCTCTTTTGCTTCTTTTGTGTTTGAGTAATAGCTTGAAAGCTTAACGGTTATAGATGAAATCTAGGGTTTTTCTCACGTTCACCTCTTTGTTCTTGAGATTTTTTCATTTTTCGATCTTCCTTGACTCTTACTTGTACTTCCATTTGTGTTTGTGTCCGCAGACATGTCCGATCGTCCATGGGTTCCTTATCGGACTCCTAGTCAAGTCCTCATAGATCTCCTCGGAGGGATTCTAACATTAAGGGCGGAACTTCGGCTCCTATTACGGGGATATCCTTGGGATAGACGAACATCCTCATCCTCCGGTCAGAGGCCTTCGCTCAAAAAAGGTGATCCGCCGAGGGTCTAAGTATGCCGTGAATCGTCCCTAGGGATGGGTCTCCTAAGAGACAATGAGAATCCGCGATGAACTTAGATGTGCGGCCTCTTCGCGCCATGCCTCCACCGCGGACTAATCTTCCTTTGACTCCATCTCGTGCCTAGTTCGAGGCAAGTCCACTAAGAATCGGCCTCGAAGAGGAAGGCTTGAGAGATAGGATCTTCGGGAGATGTAGTTCCTCCTAAGAAGAAGGTAGCGGGTTCTGCGGAGGATGTTATGAGACGTCCTGACGAGGATGACTCTTCTCGTTACCTTTCGTCCTTTACCTTTGGGTAACAAGAAGTTCACTTTCATACACATCGATCTTGAAGCCTTCAAATTGAAGCATGGTCTTCGGCACTTCAAGTGCGCTTTTATGCCCACGATAAAGATATAACCTATGAGATGGTTTTCATTATCGCACGATGCCTTTCATTTATTGACGACCGTGGGTGCTTTGAGGCTGGTTTGATGTTGCCTTTGTATAAGGTGAGGTGACGATTTCTACTACCGGGTGTTGTCTAGCCGCGACACTGCTAAGAAGAGTCATAACCGTGGGGTGCAGCAATTGACAGAAATTATCTTCGCCATCTCCGGGAATGCTATCTTCGTAGCAAAGGGCAAACGATGATGACACGCTATACCCCCAAGTTAGCGGAGGAGAAAGGGTGGTATACTCTGAAAATTTCAACAAGTCCTTTGGAGATTATGTTAACGGGAATACACGTAAGCCGTGGTCTCGTGAGTCTCTGCGGAATATTGCTCATGTTAAAGGGGAAATTCGCCTTTTTGAGCGAGGTAAGTGACTCCAAGATGGCGAGGGTTCCCGGTGCCGAAGGTCTTCCTATTCCCTGATGAGAGAATTAAGCGTGATCATGACTATGAGTGGTCCCATTTGTTCTTGAAGTTGTTGGTCCGTGGGCCTATGGTTGGGTCCCCGGACCCCATGGTTGGCAACCTTACGTTGACAGTCCTTATCGCTAAAACCTCTCCCTCTCGTTATGCCCATTACTGCCCTTGCGAGATGAGTTTTGAGGTATGGATTTTGCTTACAATCGTGATGTTGATTATGCGGAAGATGAAGATATTTCGATGCTAACCCTCCTACGCAGAGTGCTAACATTGCTAAGGTGTGTTGTTTGTTTTCTACGTACATATGCCCCTTCGTTTTCTTAAGTAATGTTGATTATGTTAAGGAAAGGAGATACAAATGGCTCTTTTAGCATCATCTCTTTATCATTATGTTTCATTGTCACTATGTCTCGCATGGTGCTTAGAAAGAAAAAGATCAATCCCAAGCGATCGTCGAATTCTCCCACCGAAGATTCTACGCACTTCGAGGAAGTGAACAAACCAAATAGATGGTGACGAGGATGTTTCCGATAAGGAAGAGCGGATTGGGACTTCTCCACCCTTTCAAGAAGGAAACAATGTTGTTGGTGGGGGCGATGGTGATCAGACCACCGGTGGTGGTAGTGGTGATCAGGCCCCTTGGTGGTGGTGGTGGTGATCGGGCACTTTGTGGTGGTAGTGGTGATCGGGCACTTGGTGGCTGGTAGTGGTGATCTGGCCCCGGTGGGCCGTTAAGTCGAGTGGGGCCGCGGATATTGAGGCCGGTGAAAATCCGATCGCAGAGGACAGTGGCATTGGCCCGCAATGGTCACGTTGTAGACAAGGGCAAGGGAGTTTCCTTTGGTAGTAATGATAAGGATGGGGATACTTACATGTGAGTTCTCCTTTGGTAAGGTTTTGTCAGGGGACAATCTTTTGACATGGCCGTGGCTATAGGGCTTGCCTCGGATTTCAATTTGCTTTCCGCCGGTGATGACTGGGATGTTCTTCAAGATAGCCGCGGAGGTGATGTTGAGGTTGGGTTAGTACGCGGATCTGATGCTGAGGTTCTGGTGGTTCATCCAGAGGGTTTTGTTGGCGCTTCTTCCTCTCCGGCGGGGCTTTGGTGCAAGGTACCACCGGTGCTTTACTTGGTGGTAAGTCCTCGATTCTTCCTCCGATGATTTCTCATGGTCTTTAACCGCGGATGGCGATGATGCTATTTTGGCTTGGCTTAAAAGAAAGATTTGCTTGTCGTGTCGCGTCCCGTCCCCGTGATTGAAGGGGAAAAGAGTTCGACTCCTTTTACTCGCATGGCATATGGAGCTAACCTCTCGAGGAGGTGGTAGATGGAGAGTGGGACAAGAATCTTGTGGCCAACGGATTGATCTCGTGGTGAATCCTCCTCTCTCAAGTTGCAAGGGCATGATGGCTATTGCCGATGGGTACCAGTACAGTTATCCCCAGCAGCGGTTATTGGAGGTTTTCCCTACTTTCTCTATCCCTGATTTTACTTAGGTGTGTTATGTGAACTAATGTCGCTTTTTGATTAATAGATGATGAGGAGTGAGTACTGCAACCATAATCTTTACCGACTCTTCAAGGCTAAGTCTCTCAAGCTTGAAGCGAAACTCCGCCATCGTGAAGAGGTGCTCTCGAGTGTTGAAGCTGCGGCCTCTGCTAAAGATAAGGAAATAGCAGAGTTGAAGGGTCTGCTTAAGCGCAAGGAGCAGCAGGACGCGGAAGAGGCAAAGCTGCGTTCTGAGCTAGCTTCGGTCAAGGAGAAGTTAAAAGTGGCTGAGAAGAATTCTTCATCTATTTCAGGTCTGCATCTCCTTCTTTTTGATTATTAGATGTTCCTTATATGTTCTGAGTTATCTTCTTCTTCCCCCCCCATCGTACTATCTTCGGTGGGTGGAATCCCCGAGTTGATGTGGCTTCGGGGTGAGAGAATTCGTCAAAAAGGTCGTATTGCCGAGTTAGTTGAAAAACTCAAGAGTGAATCAGCGAAATGGAACGCTCGCGCGGATGTCCATAATGCTATGGCCGAAGAATGGCGTAAGAAAAGTTTTGCTTGGTAGATCTGCAAAACCAAAATAACCATGACCGTCATTTATTCAACGGGGCTCTTTTATGGACGCGGGATATCTTGAGAGAGCCCGTGGTCAGATTTCCGCTCTAGAACTTAAGCTCAATGTCATGGAAGAAGAACTGCGGCAAGCGCGCTCTTCTCATCCCTCAGATGTGCGGGCTTATATGCAACGTCTTGCCAAGGAAAGAGATGACGCTAGGGCGGAATCGGCGCTCTTAGTAATGCTCTATCCGCGTCTCGAGCCGATGTGGCCCGTCGGGTCGAGTATGAGAGGAACTTAGAGGTGACTATGTATCGACTTAATAAGGGCTTAGAATCGAAGAATGATGAGGTTAATCGATATCATCATTCGAACTCGATGCTTCGAGATGACCTAAGCGTGAGTCAGCATGCTCATAATCTTCTGCAGATAGATTAGGATAAGTTATCAAATGAATATGATTATGCCATGAAGCACGGGACTCCGCGGTTTATCATTGTGAAGGTATGCGTCTTTGTCATCGAGTGTGCTTTGTGTTGTGTTTGTTATAATTGTTCTTTTCTACTATCCGCAGAGCTCAGGGACGAGCCCGAGCCGCGGATGACAAGTTTGCCGAAGCTCAAAGCTAAGGTAGTTCAATTGGAGGGCCAAGTCAATTACCATCGTGGTCTGGCCTTGTCCCGGAGGAAACGCTTTGAAACAAGCCAATCAAAAGGTGGACCAACTTTCCACTTCCCTAAATCAAGCTGAAATGAAGAGTGTAGCCATCGGCTTCGTGGCTCGTAAGCAGTTGGCAGAAGAGATTAACAGGACTCTTGGTGATATTGAGTTGGATCTCAGGAAGAACCATGGGCTAAACAAGAATTATACTCGAGGCGTCCGTACCGCGCTCCCTTCAGTTCTTCGGCCCCTCCTCTGGTGGTAGTGTTCCTTCGTCGCTGAAGGACAAACCCGCGGATAATGCTCCTTCTCAGTAGATCATAGATAGTATGCTAGGGATTGATCTCAGTTGCTTATCCTTTTTGGCGTTTTTGCTACTTTTCTTGCTAGGCTTGTAATCAACTGCTGTGTACTAGATCAAACTTTAGCGTTTAAATCTGACTTTGAATTTTGTTAAATTCGCATCTATTGGTTTTTCAAATCAAGTTAATATAATGATTAATTTCATAGTGTTTGTAATCTAAGGATGTTGAACCTCGGAATTTGAGAAAGTGTATTGTTCGTGCAATTCCGCAGGTTGATATCCCCGGAATTGTCTTGTGACCTTGCACCCGTCCAGCTAATTCCTTGGCGAGGATTTCGGAAACGGTGGGGGTCTGGCCGACGTTCAAGGATATACTCAATTGAGTTCGCGGCTTGTAATATTGCTCGGGTATCCCGTTCCGCGGAAGTCACCCCTTGGTCGTACACTTATAGACGCTTACGGGGGAGTTCCGAGAGATTGCATGTGTATGCTTTGCGCAGGATATTCCCGATGTATTGCAGTGGGTATGATCCACGCTTTGTGCGGGACATTCCTTTTGTTAAAGTATTGCGGTGGGTATGATCCACGCATGTGGACATTCCTTTTGTTAAATTATAATGCCGTTCTTAATAATTGTAACTGCACAATGATTTACGTGGTTCGGCCCTAAGGCCTACATCCACGGGGTAACGATAGTGTCGATATTTTATTAAGATGTGACATGGTTTTCAATGTACATTCATACTGCGTTCCTTGGTTGATCTTTCTATGTACAGATGGGTGTGTAAGTAGTATATACATGTGTCTCATATGGTATAGGTTGTGGGTTTTGAATAAATTGAAATGTGTGTGGGTAATGAATAGAATATGACACTTGAAGATGAAAGCTTGGATTGATTGAAAAATTAAGGCGCGTTACTCGTTCATCGAGATAGAAACATGTGGACTTGTAAGTCAATTTTCTTCTTCCGGGAAACGCATACGCAGTGGTAGATTACGGGTAGTATGGCTTGAGATATTTGGCATTCCACGGATGCATGAGGATTTCCCCTTCGGATACGCGCAGATAGTAAGAGCCATTTCCCGCGATGTCGTGTATTACGTAGGGTCCTCCCCAAGTTGGTGCCAATTTTCCCCACTTCTTTTCTCTCCGGTATTGGGGAATGGTCCTTAACACATCTTTGCCCTTCTACGAAATTCCTAAGCTTCACTTTTTTGTTATATTCCCTGGCTAGCCTGCGCCGGTAGTTTTTCCATTTTTTGGTGCGCTTCTCTCCTTTCTTCGAGATCGTCAAGCTTTTCCAACATCATATCCGTGGTGAGGTTCTTCTCCATGCTTCGTCTTTGTCGTTGGTAGTAGAATTGAGTGAGGATTATCGCTTCTTCCCCATACGTGAGTAAAACGGGGATTCTCCGTAGCCGATCTTCGAGTTGTTCCGTATGCCCACGTAACGTTATGTAATTGTTCACACCACCGCCCCTTGTACTCGTCTAGTTGTTTTTTGAGGATAAGTGCCAAAGTTTTGTTCGTGGCTTCGCTTGTCCATTGCTCGTGGGTATATGGGGGTGGATTTGTTTTTTCGAATTTTGAAAGTGTCGAACAAAGCAAGTCGATATTCTTTCCTTGCGATTGTTTACCGTTGTCGGAAACTATCTCTGGGGATGCCAAACCCGAAAATGATATTTTGAAAAATAAAAGTAAAGACGTCCGAATCACGAATTCAAAGTGCCTTGGCTTCTACCCACTTGCTGAAGTGTCCGTTGCCACTATTAGGAACCTTCTTTTCCGGTCCCCGATATGAACGGGCCCACTATGTCGATACCCCATTTTGCAAAGGGCCACGGACTATCCACGTAGTTTAATTTTATAGTGGGGCGTGGATTCGTGCTCGCCAAATCTTCCGACATTCCTCGCACCTTTGCGCCATTCCACCGCGTCTCGGATCATGGTTGGCGCTTAGTAGCCCCGTGTCTTTGCCTTATCTGCAAGGGACCTCATTCGTTGTGATTTCTGCGTCTCCTCTATGGATGTCTTTCAAGATGGCATGTCCCTCGGATCCGGTCGGCAATGACAGAAGTGGTCCGAGGAATGATTTTCACGTATAAGGTTCCGTCTCTTAGCTCGTACATCCCCGCCGGGATTGTACTTTCCTAGCCTTTTTGGTGTCCCTGGGGAGTTTCCCTTCCTCAAGGAAGGAATGGATTTCGATTCTCCAATCTTCTTCGGATCGTAATCGTCGTCCTTATCGCTTGTCGCATGATGTCATCGTTTTCGAAGTCGTCGATTATGTGCTCTCCGATGTCATCGTCAGAGATATCTTCCTCCCTAGGCTTGCGTTGGTTAGCCGCGCACATTTCTTGGGGTTTGACGGATGGTTCGTATACCCTTGCTATCTTGATTGCTTTGACATCCTCGTTCTTGAGCATGGCTGATATGTATGCCAAGGCATCCGCGTGTCTGAGCTCCTTCCTACGTAGATGCCGGAACTTGATTTTTGGTATCTGGGAAACCAATGTTTGCACTAGAGCCATGTATGCCATTAGTGTCGCGTCGTACACGTTGTATTCGTAGCCTATCTGCCGTATGATTAGTTGTGAGTCACTTGTCAAACGCGCTTCTTGTATCCCCATTTCAATTATTAAGCGGAGAGCATGGACCACTCCTTCGTATTCTACGATGTTATTTGTATGGCCTTCAAATTCCAATCTGAATGCGTGCACGATCCTATCCCCAGTGGGTGTGGTGATGACAATGCCTATCCCCGCGCCCTCTCTATTTTTGGAGCCGTCGACAAAGACCTCCCATTGTCGTGGGTTTCTCTGGGTTCAAGAATATTATTTGGTTCTTTTTGCTTTTCTATTTACGGGGCGCCCGCGGCCCTCCATCCTTGTATGCGCACCTCTTCTTCGTTGTCCGTGAGGTAGGTCCGCTAGGAAGTCCGCTAACACTTGCGATTTCTGAGAGTGTTGAAGCTCATAGTGGATGTTGAATTGGTTGAGGTACGTGCTCCATTTTGCTATGCGTCCTACCTTGCCTGCCTCTTTGAGGATTGCTTCTAAGGGTGCTCGACATGGGATACGTATGTCATGTGTTAAGAAGTACGTCCTCAGCTTTAGGGTAGACCATACGATGGCTAAAATCAGTTATTCGATTCTTGTGTAGTTTCTTTCCGCGGAATTCAGGGTCTTCTTGACATAGTAGATTGGTTGCTCCTCCTTTGTGTGGGTCCGGACCAAGCACGGGCGCTTACCGCATTGTCATTGGCTGCGATGTATAGTGCCAAGACTTCGTCAGGGTCTGGTTTCTGAAGGATGGGGATCTCCGCTAGATATTGTTTGATGCCTAGGAAGGCTTCTTCGCATTCTTCAGTCCACTCAAATTTCGTCCCCTTCTTTAGTATGTTGAAAATGAGTTTGCATTTATCCTAGGATCTCGAGATGAACCTTCCTAGAGCTGCTAGGGATCCATTGAGTTTTTGTACTTCTTTTAGGTTCTTTGGGGATGGCATGTCTACTATGGCTCGGATTTTTGCGGGATCTACTTCAATGCCCCTTTTTGTCACCAGATAACCAAGGAATTTTCCGGATGTTACTCCGAAGGTGCACTTTTCCGGATTTACCTTCATATTATGTTCTTTCATGGCTTCGAAGATGTCCTTCAGGTCTTGGTGATGGTTCTTCTTCAATCTGCTTTTTACGAGCATATCATCAACATAGACCTCAAGGTCCTGCCAATCCATGGCTTAAAAATAGCATCGACCATCCTTTGGTATGTTGCTCCCGCGTTCCGGAGTCCGAAAGGCATCCTCACATAGCAATATAAGCCGTGGGGTGTGTAAAATGTCGTATGTTGTTGATCTTCTTCTGCTAAAAATAGTTGATTGTACCCAGAGTATCCACCCATGAATGATAGCTCTTCGTATCCTTCTACTGCGTCGACTAGTTGATCAATGCTGGGTAGTGGATAACTGTCCTTGGGGCACGCTTTGTTCAAGTTGGTGAAGTCGATGCAGATTCTGACCCCACCATTCTTCTTTGGTACTATTACCATGTTAGAGATCCAAGTAGGATATTTGACTTCTTTTATGAAACCAGCCTCCAACAGCTTTCGCGAGATCCGTTTCTACGGCTTTGTGATATTCCGTAGCCACCTTTCGTATCTTTTGTCTTACCGGGGTGTGCTGGGTTTAATGCGCATTCATGTTGTCTGATTTTGGGTCTATTCTGGCATGTCGGATAGTTTCCACGCGAAGATGTCCGCGTATTCTTTAGTAGTTTCACCAGCGAGGCTTCGCGTTCTTCGTCCATTAGAGTTCCTATCTTGATCTTCTTTGGATTCTCCTCCGTTCCTATGTTAACTTCCTTCACCGCCTCCAAGGATGTGAATGTGGGTTTTGGTTCCCCAATGTGAGGAACTTTTTTTAATTGCTATTTGGTAGGCTCGGATTCTTTGTTTGCGAGAGCATCCTGGTTAGCAGTTGATGTTGATGCTTCGGTGTTTCCGATGGAGTTCCCCTTGGACAAGCTCTTCCCTGCGGTTCCGTCCAAGTATTCATTGATGGCTTTGTCTTTGGATGTTGCCTTGTTCCGAGCCCTGCGGGTTCTTCTTTTCTCATCTTCTTCATTGTTGAGTTGTATTTGCATTGCCCGGGCATTCCTTTGCGGAAACTTGATCACCCCCGATCTCCATTACCCCTAAAGGAGTAGGAAACCTAAGGTATTGATGGTAGGTGGATGCGACTCCCTTAAGTTTGTGGACCCATTTTCGTCCAATAGTGGCATTGTAGGGTGAAGGCGTGTTCACCACACTTTGAGGCGTCAACTTTCATGGGACCTGCGTCTACCCTCGCAAAATAATATCCCCGAGAGGCTTCGTAGCCGTACCATTGAACCCGTAGATGGTGTAGTGTGAGGTCAAGAGTTGCTCGTCATTAAGCTCCATACGTTTGAAGGTATCGTGAAACGGGACGTTCTGGAGCTCCCTCCATCAATGAGTATTTTCTTTATGTTGCATCCTCGCGATTGGCAAAGTGAGGATCAAAGGATCGTTTTGATCTTCCATGTCATCCTCAATGTCCTCGGCCTCGAAGGTTAGAGGTGCGTTCATCCATTCTTCGTGTTCTTCCACTTCTTTTCCGTCTAAGTTGTAAAGCTCACAATAGTCTTCAAATTGCTTCCTCAATCTTTTCCCTATTTGTGCGGTTAGGGTTGGTCCTTTGCTTTCCGAAAGGATATAGTATTTAGTGTGCGATTACCCTCCGGCAATTGGACCCGTTTTTGCGTTTGGCTCCGTCCTCCGTTCCCGGCCTTCGTACGTAATTTTGAGATCCCCGCGTCTACCGACTTTGTATCATTATCTTGAGGTTTTTGCACTTCTCCGTTGGGTGCCCGTAGAAGCAAAGTGGAAATCACAAGATCTTATTTGGACTCCGCCGAGGCGGTGGTTGCTTCCCCTTAGACCAGGGCCAGTCTAAGTTCTCGCGGTTCTTGATTTCCTTTAAGATGCGTGCGTAGCTGGTGTTGAGTTTCGTGTAGACTCGGTCTTCGAATATTCTACCACTCCTTTTGTGGTCATCGTTCTGATCCTTTTCGTATCTGCTGGGTCTGTTTACTTGTTCCGCGGAGTTTGTCCGTGGAGGTCGTTGAGCATGTGCTCTCGGGTTCTCTCTTTGAATTTCTTCCAACCTCGCGTGTTTTTCGATGATTATCCTCAAATCTCCTCTAGTTGGTTGGGGTGGTGAGTGGATTTCGACAAACAATGGGCTCATCCTGTCAAGTCCCCATTTGTACGGTTAATACTCACCACGGGGTCCACATGTCCTATGGCTTGACATATCTTGTGCCCATCTATCCGTGTATTCTCGAATGGATTCCTTATATTTGATTTCAAGTGAGAAGAGCTTGTCCATCCCCGTGTTCACAACCTTGTTGTACATGTAGGTGGCCAAGAATTTTAGCGTGAGTTGATCATACGAATTGATGCATCTGGCTTGAGGTTATCAAACCAAGATAACGCGGATCCTTTCGGGCTTGAAGGAAGAGTATACGCAAGTATAGCTTCGTCGTGGTCCCATCCGGCCATTACCCCCGTTGTAATATCGTAGGTGGGCGGCGGGATCGGTGGATCCGTCGTAACACTCAAAGGATGGGACCAGGACACTTCGCGGTATGGTAGCCGTAGCCAACTGCTCGTGCGAGTGGGGTAGTGTTGGCTTCCTTCATAACCTGTTCCGAGTCTTCCACCTCCTTGCCTGGTTTTGATTTGATTGATCTCTGCTAGCATCTCTCGCGTGAAGACTCTCCATTGCCAAATAAAGTGCTCTTCTTGAATGGAAGGCCGCGTCTTCCTTGTAGGTTGTGACGTCGTGGCCTCCTCTTCATCATAGTAGTCTGAAGTGTCCAGGATGGTAGTCTGGGTCATACCTTCTATCATTCCGCGCACCTCTTTGGGGTATTCCTCTTTGGTTGACTACCGCAGGTATGTTTTCGAGGATCATCCTCCGGTCTCTATTCTGTACCGCTGAGTTAGCCTCGTCCTGCTGATTCTCTAGCTCCGCGCTTTTTAGGATCTTCTCTCTTAATTGCTCGGTTCTCTTGGGCTAGTAAGGCCACCGCGTCCGCGTATGTCCTTCGATTCCGTTTTAGCTCTTCTAATTGCGCCAAAATCTGCGCAGACCGGTTTGATTCCCGATTTGTTCCTATCTCGTACTGAGCTTGTCCTCGGGGCCGCGGTGTTGATTTCCTCGTTAGCCGTCTACCCGCTCGATCATTCCGTAGGATCTGCGCGCGGTTGTACGTTTGTTCATTAGTCTGCGACATCCCATAAGGAGGGTTCTCGGATTACCGATTCTCGCTATCGCTTCGAGGTTCGTAGGCCTGGTTGTAGTTGTCACTTTGGAGGCGACCACTTGAGAAGTTCCTTCGGTAGGTGTAGCGACTTTTGCCGCCGCCGCCTTCTTTGCTTCCATTGCAATGATGCCCGCGTCCGAAAGGAATGTGCTTTCCGCTCCATTTCTCGCGTCTTGTCCCCATTTGTGAATCCCGCGCCCTTCTCGTTTGCTCCTTGTTACACCGGCGTAGTCCTAGGTGCCTCTTTTGAAGGTATCTTTGTCTTCCCGTATCTTTGTTCTTTTCCATTGTAATATTTTCACGCAGAGAAAGCATGGAGGTAAACCGAGACAAAAAGTCCACGGGTTAGCTGTTAGTTCAAACTCGATTTCATAAGATCAATTTCTAGTGGCTAAGAGTGTATTCAAGCTATTGGTTTAGCGAAAAATACGAATAACCTAGACGGATGTGTGGGATGAATTGGGATAAGGCTCATGGGTTGCTTTTCGCCAAAAAACCCAGATCTGTGGGTATAAATTATCTGCGAGATACTAGTTAAAACATAGATCCGTTGGTTAGAAGTTGCCCTAATCGCCAGGATCTCGTTGGTGGAAAATACATTGGACACAAATATGTGCGAAAAATAGCTCAAAAACACGGACCGCTAGTTTAAAAATTTGTAAAGGACCCAGTCTGCAGTAGAAAGTACCAAGGATGTAGAGATGTGCGAAAAATGGGTTTAAGCATAGATTTGTCTGTGATGTAAGTAAAAATTTTGAGGTAGAGGCTATAAAGTCACAAGAATAAATCAATCTGTTTCTAGCGCCATATTGTGAACACGGAAATCATGTGGGCATCCACATGTTCACAAACAATCTAAGCGAGTATTTTAATACACGCATCAGAGTGTGAATTTAGTCTAAGACTCATTGGTAGATGTTGATTCATTGATTCCAAACCCCGCGGGTTTATCATGATCTCATCAACATCCAAATTGGTAGATCTAAGAAATAAACATATAAACAAAGAGGTATGAAAGCTAAATGTAAAGGAGACAATGGTTTACGTGGTTGACTAAGGCTTACATCCACGGATCTAGGGATATAAATATGAGGTAAATGGTTACAAGAATAGTCTTGAGACTTTGAGTGTTCATCAAACCCATAGGTTGACATTCATACTTACTTCTCACCGATCTCTCTCCTATTTCCTAGTTTTCTCCCGATGTCCCCCCCCTGTTGGGAAGGGACATCTATATATATAGCCCCTTTAAGGGGGTCTCTTGGAAGAGAGTCGTTGAAGTCTTATCTTCTCGTGTTACGTGCAAAGTCCGCGGACTTCCTTGTCATTCCGGCCTTCTAATGTTTCTATGTTCACTACGCCGATCGGTCCGCGCTCTCTCCGCCGGTCATCCGACACGTGCCCTCTCGAGAAGCATTGAATGCGAATGGTTGGGGCGGACCGGTCGCGTGCGGGCGGTGTGTCGGTCTTCTCTGTCACGTACGTGTCAGTTGAACCTTCCCCAGCTCGTTGATCATCCCTCACCTCGTGATGGGGTAAAGTGTAGAGAGAGCGGTTCTTCGATGTTACGTGGGGGTACCTTCCTTTGATACTCCTTCATCTTCGACCGTTGAGTTTGACAGATGGCACGCCGTCTGGATCCTACGGATGCCCCCGTGTCCTCTGCTTTATGACGTGGCCTCCACGTGGGCTTTGCTAGCACACGTGGCGAGGGAGATAAATAAGTGTACTTACAAAATAAGAATGTCAAGCTTTTCATACATATCCCCACCTCCATCAAGAAGTATGTAAACCATTGAATCATCAGTACTACTGCCAGTACTGCTGCATTTACCACCATTACCATCCCCATCGGCAGTACTATTACTGCTGCTGGTCTGAGGAGGTGAAGACAAAATACAGTCTAGGACATTATAGTTAAATTGCACACAATGTAAAAAATTAGGTAACTGTACAGTTTCCAGTGACGCAGGATTCCATAGAAAACAATCTCCATATTTGAAAACCGGGTCTGAATCATAACAAAAGATGATTAACCATCCTTGGTGACAAGGTTTCTGCCAAATTTTTCTTTTGCTCAACTCTGGTATGTATTTTCTGTAAGATTTGTTATTGGCATCACATATATTATAGAAAGTTTGGAACTTACAGTCTTTTCCGTGTTCGTAAACAATCCATGGTGCTGCTCTTGGTGATGGTGGGAGCCTACGTTGGCTTCTTTGATGAGCTGATGATAACTCTGAAATTTCCATGGAAGCTGAACAGAAGGAAAAGTTAAACCGCCCTGAGTAGTGTGCGCCAGAAGAGTATATATAGGAATTTTGTGATTTCCTTTTCCCTTCAACAGAAGGGATTCTAAATATAGACAGATAGATACAGTTTCCTCTTCTGTTTCTAGTTCCTTGGGTTGGTGTTTTACACGTTCAATAACTTTCTTGAGAAATATCACAAAGGAAATAAAAGACATAACATTAACAGTGGCACAGAACATGTCAACATGTGTGACTAGTGCCCCTCTGGTTTTGGCATTTCTAGGTGGAAATGAGTTTGCTAAGCCTGCCGACAGTCCAACACTGTTGTAGCCTCCCAGTAAATATAGCTGCTGTTTAATAACTTTTCAATGTTCACTCAAGAGCCAAAAAACTAATCAAATGTGTAAATATCATACATAGAAGGCTGTAATACAGAGTACACAAGGAAGAAAGCACATATGAAGATCTGGTCTAGCAAATAATCAATCTCTTTCTTCAATCATTGGACTGGATTTCCAAGGAAGCAGCTGCTTAACACAAATTACAGAGAACAACAAAAAACCAAATCGAGATTTGTTCGTCTCCTTTCACATTCTCAGTGGTTTCAACCCAAGTGATGCCCTAACCCTGTTCGCTTCTGCAATCTCAGGATCTGGGTGATCAGTGCCGTCTTCCTTCGGTTTCTTTGGCTTCTTCTTTTTATCCTCTTCATCAGCACCACGTCTCCTAGGGCTGGCACTGCTACGACTATGCCTCTTACGATGATCACCATCACGATCCCTGCGATCCCTACTCCTACTCCTACTCCTGCTTCGACTAGGGCTCCTTGAACGATTCCTTCCTCGGTCTCTATCTCTCCTTTCCCGATCCCGTCCATCTCTACTCCTTTCTCGCACCCTATCACGACCATAGTCCTTTTCATCTCGCAAACGATAACGGTCCCTGTCCCTGTCCCGCTCTCTATCTCTTTCACGTCCTCGCCCACGCTCCCTGTCATAGTCTCTATCATAATCCCTATCCCTATCATAGTCCCTATCCCTGATATAAGGAACAACATGGAAATGATGGTTAGTCTTGGAATTGATAAACCAACTTTCAGTTTTAAAAAGATAAATCTATTAATTGTGTTGCTAAGGTTCTCTAGATAAAACTGTATAAAGAAAACTGAACTTGGCGTTCAGTAAATTTCAGCATTTTATACCCACAGTACAGAAACAATATCCAAACTAGGAGAGGAAAAATAAGTTCCTAAGTCATTCATATGTACTCTGCAATAGAGTTGTTTGAGCCATCATACTTCTCACTGCACACTGCCAGTGCAGAGAAACCTGGCAGGGTCATTGTATATAATTACTGTAGGAAGCGACTGAGTCTATCAAAGGCTTGAAATGCCAGTAATAGTGAAAGAACTCATGAATGCATGAGTTGTTAAGAAACCAGCTTCCACTATATTACATTACCCACTCAACTTCTAAACTAGGAGAGGAAAAACATGTTCCTAAGCCAATACTATGTACTCTGCAAGAGAGTTGTTTGACCCATCATACTTCTCACTGCACACTGCCAGTGCAGAGAAACCTGGCAGGATCATCGTATATAATTACTGTAGGAAGCGTCTGAATCTATCAAAGGCTTTAGATGCCAGTAATAGTGAAAGAACTCATGAATGCATGAGTTGTTAAGAAACCAGCTTCCACTATATTACATTACCCACTCAATCAATATAACAAAGGAATAAATCCACAATTATTTTAATAAAATACATAACGTTTGTCAAGGTAAGAAATACTTGTGCAGCACGTGTAAAACTAGCTACCAACATAATTCTGCTACGAAAATCGTTTGTGCAGTACTGAGTAAATTAAGACAAAAACATAACATAACAATTGCGGAAATCCATACCTGTGCCTATGACTATCACGTTTCCTATCTCTATCTCGATCTCTTTCTCTCGCAGGACTTCGACCACGATGGTAATCCTGTTGAATATAGGAACAAATCCCACATGAAAATCCATCCAAAACATTAAAAGAAATTGAAAGAGGAGATAGTACCACAAGCAGTACAATGAGAATAATTTCCCAACCTTTTCATGCGTCCCATTCTCTACATCTTCCATTGGTTGGTCTTCCTCCTCTTTATCTTCTTCCTCCTCAAAATCATCTTCCAGAGCACTTCTTCTAAGTTCTAAGGTCCCAATTGATTCAAGAGTCCATCTGTTCATCCACAAAACATTAGGGACAGGGACAATCAGTATCAGATTCTATTACCAGCTACTAAAATACTAAAATTAAAATATGCGCTACTACTAAGATGAAAACTGAAACTACCATGGTTGCAAATAAATTATCTGCGCATTGTCAGCCAACCCATCAAAAACCTTACAAACTGAATCACAACGATCCATCGCCATAAAAAAAAACATTAATTAGGCACTAATTGTAATACCAAAACTTACCTTTTTTTAATGCGAGGAAGAGCAATATCACAAGAATAATCTTTCGTCAGGAGCTCATCGATAACCTCATCCACGTGCGTCAAAGTGTATCCTGGAAGACACAGAGAAGACATCAAAACACTGTAGATAAACATAATCCCACTACAAAAGCAAAGTAACCAAATAACGAAGCAAAGTTTCTGCAGCAGAAGTAGTCAATCCATTTTCTGCAGCAGGAGTAGTCAATCCATTATAAAAGATAAATACCTAAACACTTATAAGCTAACATTTCAATCCATTCAATAGTGCTTGCCTAAAATTTATACATCAGAGATCAAGGTCCAGGGTTCGGACCATCACTATAAAGGATTCAATGTGAGCTAATACCGACGCAACTATCATCTTACAAACGTTAAGAATAATATTTGTGGTATTCAATGTCACATGTGTAGGATAGAATTTGCTATCAGTTAGGAGTAAGCTGTTGTATACGGTTTTAAGGATAAACATCTAGGAAGTTATCATTCGTCTCATTGTATTTATAGATGTCTACAGGTCAATGAATGTATTATGTTAATCATCATCAATCAATGTAATCTGTGTTTTCTTCATGTTTTTCAATCTCTACTCTAATCTCTAAGCCATTCCAACAACAAAATGCAAAACACATAAATTACAAGTGCAATTCGAAAAACTCGAAAAACGAGAAGTAGGAGCAAGGCAAATACTTACGTCCATCAGCTAATTTCTGCCTCAATTTACGATAATCATTGTACAAAGGCTCAAGATACTGGTACACATCTGTATCTGTCCCCGTTATTCTCAAATAAAACGCACCAAGTATACGAACATATCTGCAACAAAAATCAAAAAACATAATAAATCAGCTGAAAACCCTAATTACCCAAAACTCAATCTCAACCATTAATAAAACAAACCCTAATCTCAACGAAATCATAAATATTACTTACTTGTAATCTTCGTTTTTGATGAATTCAACAACAATATCTTTCTCAGGTTGAATCTGAAGCATCTTCATCACAAGACACATGAACGGAGTAGGTTTACGCGTACCACCAAAAGTACCGCCAAGATGATCCAATTCCATTGCTTTATCAACCAGAGTTTCAGCTGTTAAACCAAAACATTGTTCCTTCCAATACGTATTCTGATATATCTTCGTTCTCAATATCTTCTCTACCAAATTCTGTGGATTCGTTCCGCGAATGTTCTTCGCTAATGGATCTGTTCGATTCGCCATTGCTAACCCTAACCCAGCAGAGAAGAACCCTTGAAATTTCTCACCAACAGATATTACCCAGCATTATAATAACAAACGAAAAGGGTAGTTTCGTCTTTTACATACTTTCTGAGATTAACAGTTGATCGAACGGCTTGTATCGAGTCAAAACAGTCAAAAAAAAATGGTTAAAGATTTGGGCTTTAAATGGTGTAAGGTGAATTGGGCTTTTTCCTGGTGATGCGAAATCGGGCTTTAGATTGAATTAGGGTTTCTGTAAGCTATAAATACATAGAGTTTCTTTCAGAGAAGAAACATTTTCAATGGCGATTTACTGCGTTTCTTTCTTCCTTCCTGGTTTAAACTTTAAGATTTAGGGTTCACTATGTTTCGGTTTTCTGTTCTATAAATAGTTTACTCCTTTAGTTTGCATCTACGTTTTAGATTTGGATCTTAATCAGAGGTTCTGCAAATTGATTTCGGTTTTTTTTTTTTTTTTGTTGTGTGAAATTGAATAAGCGGTTTCTTAATGATGTCAAACAGATGACGAGACTGATGATATCCATTCATAAAGCCTTGATGTTAACTGAGGCATTTGTCTGAGAGGAACCCAATTCGATTTTGTTTGGTTTTGCTTTTTATTTACTTTTCTGAGATTTCGATTTGGGGATTTAGGGATTGTGATTCTTTCTTAATGATGATAATATAGATGACGAGACTGATATATCCATTCTTAACCTTGATGTTAAATGAGGCATTTGTCTGAGAGGAAGAATAAAACAAACCCTTTGAAATACCCCTTTTTTTTTTTTTTTTTACCCTCTATTTTGATTGTTTTTTTTGTTTTTTGTTTTTTTTTGAAGCAATATTTTGATAGTTTCATGGTTATCTCCACACTGTTTGATGATCTCTATTTGAAAAACTGTCAATTTAGCTAATGTGAATATTTGAAATTTAGATGTTTCAATATCTGAAATTGCTGATGCATGATAATTGGAATCCAAGATTTTGCGAGTCCATTTTGCCGCTGATTAATTGATAAAAACCACCCTTAGTAGAACCATATTATTATTCAATCAGTAAAATTAATTATCAAACACGTATTGATCTAAAGAGAAAAAAGTTGATCTCTTCAGATCAATCAATTAACTTAGTACCGATAATTAACCATATTTTGAAATTTGAAGAACCTGGATTGATTGAATTACGAAGAAGTCGTAGTACCCGAAGGTTTTGTAACATGGGGCTGCCGTTATGCCCTGTCCGTTCTTGGCTCCTCTTGTTGTTTGTAGGTCAGAGAGCGATAAGAGAAGTTGTTCAATATGATTCATTGTTTATCCCCGAAAGAACACGCAATTGGGGATATAGAAATTAATCAGGGGATATAAATTGTTTCACCCAACCAATCATATATCCCAAAGGTGTCACCATCCACAAAAAATCCTTCAAAACAAAAGTAACATAAAAATCCAAAAAAAGTAACACAAAAACCACAAAAAATTTGATGAAACCAAACCCTTCAACCCAAAAATCCAAAAAAAAAAGTAACATAAAAACCACAGAATTTTATGAAACCAATTTTGAAATTAAGGTTGTTGTATCAATTTTTAAAATGGATCCCAGCATTTGAACTGAACAGGGTTTTTATACACACAAGTTTGGTCACCTTGGGTTTTTATGACTAGTTTTGTTTTGGGGGGCAAAAATATTAAATACCCTTCCCTCAAAATAAAAATCAAAAAACAAAATCATATCCTCCATTTTCATCTCCACTTCTTATTAATCTCTTTTAGGGTCGGAGATTTGAAACCCAAATATTCCCCATTCCCTTTCAAATTCTAAATTTCCCCCACTCTCTTTCAAACACTTCCCATTACCTTTGGAAACGATTTTTTTTTTTTTTTCCGGAAGTGATGAAGAGCATGTTGGTAGTGATGAAGACCATGTCGGTAGTGTCGAAGACCATGCCGGTAGTGATGAAGATCATGCCGGAAGTGATGAAGACATGCCCGTAGTGATGAAGACCATGCCGGAATTAATGAAGACCATGTCGGAAAACGGTGTCGGCATGCTTGGTAACTAACATTCAATGCCATAACTAAATGTCGGCATGCTCGATAGAAATCTATCAATGCCGGTAGTCAAGTGAAAAAAAAATCAACTTTCTGGATACTTTACATAATGTGCCGGCATAGAAATTAAAGCAACATACTATCTTTGGAAAACGGTCTTGCATGCTCGAGAATTAACTAATCATGTATAGCGGTGGACTGATTAAAACCAGAAAAAAAATCAAAACGGAATAGGTTTTGGATTTCAAAACCAAAAAAAAATTCTACGGACCCCCCAGACCCCCTGGTTAGCGTTCTGAAAAAAAATAACTTTTGTACTGGCATAGTTTTTGGGTGAATACTATGCAGGTTTGAATTTCAAAATGGGGGATAAGCTCAGTGCCGGCATGGATGTGGTATGAATACCATGTCGGTATGGCTACTTCCGGCATTGTATTCATACCATGTCCATGCCGACTCCGAGCTTTTTCAGCTGCAAAAATGGTGGATTCAAAGAAAAAATCAAATTTTCAACCTCTTAGCAGCAATTATCTCTTCACAATCATCCTCCATTTTCAACAAAAAAGTTCCCTCTCAGTTTTTTTTCCCTCTTTCTACTCTCACCTCACTCACCCAAATACAAATAAAAACATACACTAATCTTTTAACAAATTCTTAAGATTTTTCTTATTCTTTTGAAAGTCCATTATACAGATGACGATGAATTTTTAATACTATAATTTGTTTCCATTGAGGTAAAATAGTATACTTCTTGCTTATGATTCCACAAGAAGATTTTAATCCGTTGAGATGCATTCAACTTCCAAATAGATTTCCAGAAAGCAGTGATATTATGGGTGCATTATTGATGATATTAATCAAAGGATGTTAAAGTTTTTGGTACATCGATTTCATAGTAAATTTTCCGTCATTAGTAAGAAGCCATCTTAATCTATCTTGTTTCAGAGTTCCATTTATGTTTGCGAAGATTCTAATTCCTAGAATCTTGTCACATTCCACTTTTTAGTAACTCAAATACAAGTGTTAAGAGTTAAGAGATTTAGTTGATTTCCACAATAAGATATGGGGTTTTGTTCCATACCTGGGATCTATTTATCTGTCCAAATGTTGATAGACTTACCGTTGCCCACCTCCCAACAACTGAATTTGTGGATTGTGGATTAAAGAAACCCTTGCGTAATGCATCCCCATATCCACGAAGCATTATAATGTTTTTTGGCATGGAAGATAGTTAGAGTTTTTAAAATATCAATGTTCAAAGGAAAGGTGGTGTCTATGATGGATAAAGGACGGTCGAGATCGAGCGAAACTTGAATGGCAGAGATTACGCCTCGACCCACTAACTCTGGCTCCGGCCGCTAACCCTAATTCCCATCTAACTAACTACGCAGCCTTAGTAAAAAAACACATTCCTAATTTAAAATTAACCCTAAGAAGTTGAAGTTGGTTTTATTTAATTCGATTCTTCTATCGTTTGCAAGTTGCAATATAACGGTAGTATGGTTATATCGAGAACCCGATTTATTTATTTATTTATTTATTTATTTATTTTTAGGTAAAATAGGATTTACAAGAGATGTTGTCATAGACTAGTAGTTAGCTATCTCTTTATGTACATGAACCTTGTTAGTTAGTCGGGTGGCCCTTACCTTTTACTTAGCGCCTTCAGTACTTTGTTCACATGATGCACATGAACCTTAGCTATATGAGATGTTGCTCTTTTGCTTTGGATGCTTATGCATTATTGATAATCTTATGTTCCTTTCACATGCTCCTCTTATTGTCTTTCTTCTTCTCTCAGACTCCTTCTTATTCATCTAACCTCTTATAAATCTCTAGTTCTTAATCTTCTTCACCTCTAAAACTGTTAACTAAATGTATTTTTAGTGAATATCGCTACATGTGGTATCAGAGCAGTCATTTCTGGACTGCAATCATGGTTACATTAGCTGATCTATCAAAGAAAGTGGAAGAGATCTCTAGATCTCAACAGGAAATGAGAGATGAACACACCAAAAACAACAATAACTAGCTCAGGTAGAGCGAGATGAAAAACAGAGGCTGAATAATGGAGAGATGAAGCAGTCTCAACAAGACTTTTACAAGATCGTTGACACCATGATGTGGAGTAACAACCGTAATACTCATAACCAAGGACAATCTTCTGATATATGAAACTCTCCAGCCAACCACTATTGAAAATGCGGAGGTCTAACAACCTCACCCAATATTTCGATTAGCAATTTGTATGGACAAACTCGAATATACTTTTAAGAGAATCAACTAGACAGTCAGACTCAATCTTAATAAAAAGTATATCAAGGAGTTAATATCTCTATCTCTTGATTTGATCTATACTCAAACAAATATAAATATGTGAGTCTTTATCAAATACAAGAGATATAAACTTGGATGGTACCAAAGACCAATATCCAAGGATCAATCAACTTCCAATCAACAACCAAAGGTTGGATTTCACAATTGATCGATACAATGCACAACTTTGTGATATTTCAATTATATAACAAAATATAATGCGGAATAGAAATAACACGATCCTAGAAGTTTTGTTAACGAGGAAACCGCAAATGCATAAAGGCTCGGGACCTAGTCAGTTGAACACCACACCGATATTAAGCCGCTACAGACACTAGCCTACTACAAACTAACTTCGGTATGGACTGTAGTTGAACCCTAATCAATCTCACACTGATTCGAGGTACAGTTGCGCTCCTTACATCTTGATACCAGCAGGATACTATGCACTTGATTCCCTTAGCTGATCTCACCCACAACTAAGAGTTGCTATAACCCAAAGTCGAAGACTTTAATAAACAAATCTGTATCACACAAAAAAGTATAAGATAATAGATAAATATGTCTCCCACAGATAAACCTAAGAGTTTGTTAAAGTCTTTTGATAGAAATCAAGGTGAAAAGGAACTAATTGATAACAGGACTTATATTCCGAAGAAGAGCAGTAGAATTATCAATTACCTCACAATAATCTTAATTGTATGGTAGCGAAACAAGATATTGTGGAATCACAAACGATGAGACGAAGATGTCTGTGATTTCTTTTTATCTTGCCCTATCGGAGATATAATCTCAAGTTTATTCAATTGAACTCGTACAATAGAAAATGGCAAGATCAGATCGCTTAACTACAAGAGAAGAGTTTCGCCTGGCTTCACAATCCCAATGAAGTCTTTCAGTCGTTAACCTACAGGGTCTCGAGAAGAAACCTAAGGTTAAAGGAGAATCGACTCTAGCAAAACCAACTAGTATCACATAGGAGGTGTGGGGATTAGTTTTTCTAGTTGCTAGAGTTCCCCTTATATAGTTTTCAAATCAGGGTTTGCAATATATGTTAGCTTAGTAACAAAGTATTCAATATTCACTGTTAGATGAAAGAGATTTGCATATGACTTTAGATATCTTCATCGAAAAGAATCAAGAGAGTTGTTACCAAACAGATTTGTTGTTCCTTTACTGTTTGGAATACGATCCAAAGGAATTATTCTAGTGCGTGCACTTATTAAATGCCGGAAGCGCATGGATACTGAAGAAACTAGGTGAACTATAGGTTTAGTTGCTTGGTCTCAAATATATGAAGTTGGTTAGCTTTTGTACATCGGCTTAATTCTGAGAATATTCAATTCTGGACTAGGTCCCGGGATTTTTCTGCATTTGCGGTTTCCTTGTTAACAAAATCTTGTTGTGCCATTTACTTTATCTTTCCGCATTATAATTGTTTGTACGTTAACAGAGCACTTGATATTGATCCTATTGGTTTCGGTTATTACCTTACCTTTTATCAAGTGATCACTTTGTTGTTGTATTGTCTCAATTCCATATCCATAGACCATCACACAAAGTGTATTGGATTTCTCCACTTGTCTTTGATATTTATTCACGTGTTAGGCCAGTTCGGACTAACCTTATTTCAAGTGGACATTGTGATGAAATATTCCTTGAGTGATTGTATCTCAAAGAGGTTTATACATAGTGGGGCTTGTATAGGTTGTGATCAAAATAAAAGATTGTAGTGTATTTGGGTACCCTCGTCTTTTCAGCGTGAGATCGGTAACGGCTAATAGTACTCTTGAGTTCTATTTTGATTGTTACGAATCTGGATCTTATTACTTCGGTAATTGAAGATTGGATTGATCTAACCAGGCAAAGGAGTTTATTAGTTTAAACGTAAGAGCCTTTGCATATGACTTCAGATATTTTTATCTAGAAAGAATCAATAAAGTTGTTACCAAATAGATTTGTTGTTCCTTTACTGTTAGGAAAACAATCCAAAGGAGTTGTTCCAGTGCGTGCACTTATTGAATGTCAGAAGCGCAGGGATAATGAGGAAACTAAGTGAACTAGGTTTAGTTGCTTGGTCTCAACTATACGAAGTTAGTTTAGATTTTATATAGCGGCTTAATTCTGAGAGTATTCAATTCTGGACTTGGTCCCGGGGGTTTTCTGCATTTGCAGTTTTCCTCGTTTACAAAATTTTGTTGTGCCATTTAATTATCGTTCTGCATTATAATTGTTTCATTATAATTAAATTCAATTGCACGTAACGTTAACAGGGCACTTGATATTGATCTTATTGGTTTCGGTTATTACCGTACCTTTTATCAAGTGATCACTTTGTTGTTGTATTGTCTCGATTTCATATCCATAGACGATCACACAAAGTGTATTGGATTTCTCCACTTGACTTTAATATTTATTCACGAGTTAGGCCAGTTCGGACTAACCATATTTCAAGTGGACACTGTGTTGAAATATTCCTTGAGTGATTGGGTAACCTTGTCCTTTCAGGTGTGGTTGTTAGACCCCCGATTTTTCAACTTTCTTTCGAGATTTTATGCTTATGAGGTGTGGAATTTGTCACTCAATATTACCTGTTAGGTGCGGAATTTGACACTCAATATCATACATTGTTTGAAGAAGGAGTTAGTTTCATATACATGATTGTTTATTTTTGTGAATTGGTTGTCTTTTAGTGTTTAGGAAAAACGTGTAATGTTTTCCAAATCATTCCGGTGATTACTTGAAGGTTAAATGTTATTTCTACTGGGCACCCCTTTTAGGGATGATGTGCTCACTCAATTCTCACTTTCAGTTTCATAGACAAATCAAGATGTGCACATGGGTATAAAAGCTTGAGGAGTTGATTACGTTAGTTAGATTGCTTCTGCTATGTTTGTTATGATGCATATATTTTATTTTGAGAACAAATGACTATTGTATATGTATCATTTAAGAGGAGTTCTTGGATGTATTTCAGAGATGGTTTAGATTCGGGTTAATTTTGGTTTAGAACTTCGTTCTTATAGCTTAGGTATATTGATTTGGTACCTTAGTGCATCTTTATTCAGTTAATCTCTTGGATTAGTCAGTTGCTAGCTTTGGGGCAATACAGAAGTCTTCAAGTCGTTAACCTATTAGGGTTTTAGGAAAAACCTAGGTTAAAGGAGAATCGACTCTAGTTGCAACTAGTATCACACAGGAGGTATGAGGATTAGGTTTCTCAGTTGCTAGAGTTCTCCCTTATATAGTCTTCAAATCAGGGTTTTCAATCAATGTTACCTTGGTAACAAAGCATTCAATATTCACTATTATATGAATACCTGATTAGATTCAAGCTAATATCTTTCAACTATTAGATTGACTTAGCTTGTCACACACAATTGAAATGTACCTTCATTTAGATTTGGGTAATCGTACCTAAACGTGTACACTTAGTTGGTTCAACAATATCTAACTGAAGTTATCCATATGAACACTCTCATATCAACCGCATTCATCTTAATCACAACTAGTTCAAATGACTCAAATAAAACTATTTATTGAGTTGTTCAATTGTTTATATTCTCATAGAAGTATACAAGACACAATTGAAGCAAAATCTGTTTTGATTCACTCGAATTAATTCATGAACATTATAGCCACGGTTTGCAAAAGATTGCATTCCTTATTATATAAATGTATTTGTTCATGACTTAGCCGATTTTAGAACATAACCCACTCAAGTATGCAAACATGTACGCATACCTAAGTAGCCGGACTTGGATTGTGTTCGCCAGTATGCAATGCATCCTGTCGTACACATCCAAACTCAGTTGAATATAGTATGTAAACGTGTACGCATACTATAGTTCCCAGACTTCAACTGACTTTACCAATACGCCTACGGGTATGCATACTAGGTTCCCGTACTTGGACTACACATATACAAGTACGCATATTGTGCTTATATCCAATCATGGTTAATCATTTTAAACTCCCACTTCAATCATTAAAACATTCTTAGAAGACGGGAATAGCTGTCTCACACAAACTATTAGCTTCAAAACAATCTTCAAGTGATTGAATGATCAATACGAAACATTCTGAGTCTACATGAAATGACTATCTCACACAAATCATATAAGATGTTACCAGGTAATTTTCACATGATCATATTTTGACTTTCGTCAAGAATATAAGATGAACTTGGTTAAGGCAAAAGCTTACTGTTTATGGGTGAAAACTGTTTCTGCTTAGGTTTGGTAATTTGGGGTGTGTGGATGAGAAATGAGTCTAAACCTTAAACAAATACACTACTGGGAGTGCTTGTAGATTCGAGAAATCAATCTGTGCAAATCCGGCCTAAACCAAGAAATGCCGTTCCAAACTTGTTTCGGTCACAAAGTGAATGAGATGGGGTTGATCTTAGGGAGGGAAGCGAAGAAAGTGTTGAGATTGTGAAGGTGTTGGCTATGTATGACTTGTATCGAAAAGTTGGCGGCTTCGAGGATGTAAGCTATCGGTTACGGTGTTTGAATACGATGGTATCAACACTTGCCTATGTTGTCTGGACTTGTTCTGTTTTGGAAATAGGGAGGAGTACCTATTTATACAAGTCATTTGAGCCTTATTCATGTCTCTCGTGGGAAGTGAAGGAAGTGGAGTGATGGAGTAGTGAAGTTGTGTGTTGGTATTACACGACCAGTCTTTCCCACTTCTCCTGTCATCTCTCACCGTACATGACTTCTCGACACGTTCTTGTGATGGCGCGTTGCATTTATGTAAACCGAGACCAATACCCCCAGTATGTATCCCCATTTGTGACATGATTGATGTCTTGAGTGTGCAGATCATGGGACCCATAGAAAGTAGCATGTAATGCTAGACTAAATAACTAAGTTATTTAGGAAGTCGATACTTGTGAAGTATCGTGTGTATTCTATGCAGGTATTGCATCAAGTATATTCAGCATGTATGAAGCATCGTTGTTAAGGCTTAACGTAGTAAGTCACGAATTTAAGCGTCTTAAAATAGCATCATGTCCAGCCATCTTCGAGTGATCGTTTGGAGGCTATACAAGCAAGCCATGATTTGGCCGATCACCTCATGTGGAAGAGTGGTGGACGGTGATCGTGGTGATGCCTTCTTTGGTCTCTTAACTCCTAACTGTAGGCTGCTTGACCAAGCGGTAGGAGTGGACGGACGAGATGATCTCAGTAACGTACGCTCATCTGCGACCGTTGATGAAGTTTTAGGGTTTTGAAGAGGTGCGCAGGCATCATTCTTCAGCTTGGTCAAAACCAAGCATGGGAGGTGTTTTGGAAAGGACCGATCGGGCATGCGTTTAGACGGCATGCCGGTGTGCATGTCCGTACCTTACTGTCCCATGAAGGTGCGATCTAGGCCACTCAATTTGACCGGCAAAGAGGATCGGTTGAGATCGATTTACAACAGAAATCCCACGCTGTAAAGGAATTGGAAACCGCGCACCATGCCTACTTCGGGCGCGCGTTTCGAGACATCCGGCCATGATCAGTCATGTGTGTAGGTGGGCCCACGATGATCATGTTGACATGCTCAGGACCTTTTAAGTCTACATCTACACCCTCCATCCAAGCTTGCGAAGATGGAGGCTCGTGATCGATTAGCGACACATGCAACATGCCACAAACCCTAATTAGGGTTTTGGATCGGTCGTGTGTACACGACTTCAACCTAACGGTTTGGAAAGCTATGATACTCCTTTAGGGAGGCCGACCATGTGTGGCCCACATTGGGATGGTGGTGATCACGCTAATACCTGTCTGACAGCTAGGGGTCTGATCTAAGC
The DNA here is from genome assembly GCA_023531295.1 of Papaver armeniacum. Classification (NCBI taxonomy): domain Eukaryota; kingdom Viridiplantae; phylum Streptophyta; class Magnoliopsida; order Ranunculales; family Papaveraceae; genus Papaver; species Papaver armeniacum. The sequence goes on from JAJJWW010012787.1 coordinate 408,527, forward strand.
CATCCAAATATTTCGGTGAAGTTGGATGGTCGGGATCGATTTAAGACCCTTAGTGGAATTTCCTACGACCTTTAAAGCATCACGTAGGCCACACTTTGGGTAGCGTTTGCTCTTTCCAGCTAGGTCGTGAGATGGTGGCTATGCGGGTAGAAAGGGGGCCCGCCGGTGTGCAGGACAAGCTTGTCCGACCGGTCATGGGATAATCCACGCCGTCCAATTATGCCGGTGAAGTTGGACGGCCGTGGATGTTTTTTTGAGACTGTCGTTGGCGGTCTTGTGCGCACAAGCTTATTCCAAGCTGCTCCACACCAGTCCAACCATCCTACTTTAGGCCGGGTGTTCGGTGGTTATTTGGGAGGCATGGTATGTATTCGACCGACCCGGGGCATAAACAAAGCCGTGGTGGTCATTAAGGTGGTAGCCTGCTCCTGCTGAGGATCGTCTAGGTTGGTTAAATAATGCATCCAACTTGCGTGGTCGTGATTTTTTCTGAGACTATATGGACAGTCCAGATTCAAATATGCTCAATCGGGCTAGTATAACACCGAGAGTTGTAGCTGTAAGGGTATTCCGTACATGTTTCATTATTAATACTTGGAGGTTCGTGTTGCTGTGCTGAGAACAACACTCAGTCGTCATGCCGCATCGGTAATGAGTACAGGAAATACAAGGCTGATCATGCATTAATAATGCTGTAAATTCACAGGGTATATGGGATTGTTGGTACATGCTCCAACCTGGATTAATTTTGTATATTTAATTCACAGAATACCGGGATTGTTATCACATGCTCCATTATAGGTGAATTAGTAAAGTGGAGAAGTATTCATCACTTATCAATGGCTTTATCTTTTGCAAGATGTTAGCGCATAATTTTGGCCTTTACAAATTTAGCCTTAAATGAAAATCCACCATCAACATTAAGTCCCCCGCCTAGCGCATAATGGTTACGCTATTGTGGGGTAGGCATAAGATGGTGACAATTTTGTATACGGAAATGACCAAGCTAAGGTGAATATACATTTTACCGCATAGGTCGACATCGTCAGTGTTGTCCTTAACCGGTCGGTCCCGATTAGGATGGTGGAGGGAGCGGGACTTGATCGCGAGTCGCTTTGGGTTTCTCGCACTATTCGGACAGAGCTTGGCCCATTTCTTGGACTAGGTGCACTCCCCTTCGTTACATGGCAGCTTTCCTCAGATATATCCGATAAGCATCATTGATCGCTATCTTGAATCGGCAAGTAGAGACTCTTTTTCTCCTGGGATTCAGTTGACTTGCTAGATTATAAAGAAAAATTCTAAGGATTCTTCTCATCACATAGTCGTTCCTTTTGTATCTCAGGTATTGCTTCGTACTCATCTGATCTTCTGATTGACTGATGATGATACATATATTTTTGTGTGCTCATAACTTCTTCTTCTTTGCAGCTTATCATGGAAGCAGTGGGCGATGATCATTCTGTAACTTCTCCAGAAAAAAGGTTCGAAGTTGACAAACCCGAAACTAATGCGCACGAAGAGGTAATGGCTAAAATCGACCTCCCACTTGGGGAAGTCGGTCGTCTTTATACGGGGATGTCCATTCTGCACTGCGTATTGCAGGGGGACGCATATGTGCCCTTTCAGCTGCGATCGACATGGAAGAGCGGTGGAGGCATGAGGAAGCGTTGCGAGCACCATTAAGTGCAAGGGCAGAGAGATATACAACACGGTTAAAGAGGCGTAGGGTGGAGCATAACGGCCTCCGGATGAAGATAGGCGTGATTATCCAATCCAGGACGGTGTGATAATCCTTGGCTACGACATGAACCAACACGAGTGTTAAGCGATCGAGCGCAACCCCTAATGTTGTTGTAACCTTTGAGGAAGACTTGGAAGCTGCTCCTGCCGATGATGTCAGGACGGAGAGTGTTGGTGCAGAAACATCTGAAGCGGAAGCTGAGGCTCCGAAGGGAGAAGCGGTAGCAGGTGATGGCGTTGAAGCAGGGCCTAGCAGTGGTGCAGGCGCGGTCGCTCTTCTTGACGGCTAAACCTCTTTGCTTCTTTTTCTCTTTTCAAATGTATTCCCGTAATTCTTGAACGTCTTTCTTGTACTCAGTGGCGGCTGAGTTCAAGATCTCTTCTTCTGTTTGCTTACTTTGAACAAAGGTTTTATGGTATAACCCCTCGTTAAAATTGCATCTGTATGTGCTCCTGATGCAAGATCTCCTTGGTCTTGCTGGGGTAAATGGCTCAAATCATCTTCCTTTTGTGTACACATTCTACTTCCCGTAATGTTTGCTTAGGGTCTCCTTCCTTGCTCTAGTGGGTTGATTCGAGGCGACTTAGGACTTTGTGTTTTTAGGGGTAGAGAGGTTCTCAGATGGAAATAACGCTTCAATTAAATTGAAAATTGAAAATTGAAACCCTAACTATGAATGCAAGTATTGCAATCATTTTCTGGAGGAATTACAAATATGACATGAAATTGTAAAAGGAAACACGCTGGAGGAAATAGCACATCGTTTTAAAGTGTGGAGGACGATGGAAAGTGGTAGCACAACGTCTTAAGTTCGGTAGGGTTTGAGCCATTGTGAGTGAATTGTTACACCTTCTAGTTTATCAGCATTGATGAGCTTGCAGTAGCCGCCTAGGATAACATTTATTACCAGGTACGGTTCATCTTCTCTTTCGGGGATGAGTCAGGTGGAGTGGTCATTTTCACCGTCATGCTCCCAACCTTGAATGCAGTCGTCTTTGTCACAGATCTCCAATTCCAAATGGGTTTGGGCGCAGATACTGGACCTTGGCCTTATCGTATTTGACCAAGACACTGACCTCTACGCTCTTGATAAACGTTTGAAGGGCGGCTTCCCATTCACATCTCCTAGCCGGGGTTGGTTTGTTGGTTGGAGCCGGTCCCGGGACTTATCGGGTGATGAGTGATTGGTTGCAAGAAGGGTTGCGTGATGAGACTTACTTGAGCTCGGAACCTCTTAATATATCTTTGATGGGCTCTCTCCGAGAAAGTTGTGTCACATTGGCAAGTCAGCAGTGCGGCAACGGACAATCTTCGAGGTCCGAGACGGCTTGTTAGAGATCCTTTCAGGTGTCGTAGCTGGTAGAGGAAAAACTCCCAGTGTTGTCTTGTTGTCGTGTACCCAAGAGCGTCCTAGGATCATGTCGTAATTCGGATGCTCTCTGACTATGTAGAACTTTGCTTGTATCGAGGCATCACCCAATTTTACTTCAAGATCGATGTATCCATATGCATCTCTAAGTTCTCCTTCTGGAGTCTTAATCACACTTGGGTTGCGAGTAGCCTCCTGTTTTGAAATTTTTGCTGCTTTTAAGGTCTGGAGAGTGATGATGTTGAATTCAGAGGCCGTATTGATCAATGTGTTATCTAACTCGATATCCTTCAAACGGAAAACGGTTAAGAGTCCCCAATTTCCCTTGCTTGCATATTCCAGCAAGGACTGAGGTTTCGAGACCGCTTCTTCTTCCAGATACAAGTGCTTGCCTGAGACAACACGGTTGAGGGCTGCAAATATTTCCTGGCGTTGTGCTTTGGAGAAGTACAAGATCTCGCATAAATGTTCCATCATAGATTGTACAGTCTTGCGAACGGAATCCACATAAATCATGCGGTTCCTGCGGGAAGAGGGTCTCTACGAACACCTTCGTTTCCAAAATTCGGAGTTCTCCGTCTCTATCTTTTCTCTCGAAGATTTGTTTCACTGTTGCGATCTTTGGTTGGATGGTGAACGAACCTATGGTAGCAGCAGTACTTAGGATCCGCCATATCTTTCTCGGTTAGTGGACGTACGATAGGAGGCAGCTTGATGGCATCGTCTTGAATCCATGCCTCCAAGAGTTCCAATACTTCATTCATGGGGAACGGGAAACCTGTATTTTCGGTGTCTTGTGCAGGAGCCTTGCCCGTTCCCGTTTGAGAAGAAGTCATGTGTGCTGAAGCCGTACGCTTGGGTTGTTGTTCCGTTGATGAAGCTTTCCTTTTTCCTCCTTCGCCTACCACGCTCACAGAAGGACCAGTGTTGTATTGTTTGTTTGTGAGACGCCTGCTTCCTTGAATCTCACGTGGATCTTCTTTTTGAACAACTCTGGTTCTCTCTAGCAACCCAGGGCAGTTGCCAGGTGAACGTTTGACTTCATGGAGTTCGGAGAACGTCTGAAAGCCCAGATTCTCTAGTAAAGTGCGGTATATGGGTATCATCCCGTTGATGCACAGCTCCACCAACTGACGTTCAGTGATGTTCGGATCATGACAATCTAGTGCTTGAATTCTGAACCTCTTAACGAAGTCGTTCGGATTCTCATTGTTCCGCTGAGAGACTCTCCCTAGATCTGAAAAGGTGATCTGCTCGGATACGAAGAAATACTTCCTGTAGAAAGCACCAACCATCTCGCCCCAATTGGAAACGCTATTAGGCGCGATGTTGTTGTACCATTTGTACGCCCTTCCCGTAAGTGATTTCGATAACTCTTTCAGGCGGAGAACATGATTGTACTCATGCTCCCCCAAGGATTCCAAAAATCGATAGATGTGTTCACGAGAGTTACCAGTACCATCATAGAGGGAGAACTGAGGAGAGGTGTATCCTCTTGGAAGAGGGATTCGTTGCATATCTTGAGGGTATGTCGGCTGATGTTGGTGTGCATCCGTCAGATTTCCTTTTCCTCGGTTTTGGAGAAGTCGTTCCAGGTCCTCACGTGTGATGAAGTTGGATGGCTGGTCCCTTTCTCCTGAGCGTTCAGGAGCAACACGAGCTTCTTCACTCATGTGGGTCCAAGTGGAAACGCCTGCTCCGGGTGTATTAAAGGCATCTCTTGTTGGTTCCGAGGGTTACCGTGAATCTTGTGGCAATCGTTCAGTTAAAGTCTTAAGGAAAGTGAGTACCTCTTTCTGAGTTGCGGCCATATCCGTTTGAGTCTTAGCAAGAACTTCCTGTTTCTCCATCAAGTCTGCAATGGTAATGGACGGTGGTCCTCCTCTCGTCCCTCCGGCTCCTCGTCCTGATGAAGGAGTGAAAGTTGTTGCTCTAGTGACCACTGGAGGCGTTACACTTGAGGAGATGCCGGGATTCGCGTGCCTCCGGCTCGTGATGGGAGGCATTACACCTCTTTGGAATGTCTCTGCTCCGCTAGCTTTGGGGATAGAAGTGACGGCTCCACGAGATGTATTGACCACGGTAGCGCCACTGACAGGTACATAGACACCGGGAGTGTTATTTACACTAGCTCCATCAGAATTGATTGTTGATCCAGACCTGATTGTTGATTGAATTGGTTCTAAGATCTACCCTTTTTTAAATTGATGAAATTGAATCAGATTTCGAAGAGATTGACTTTACAACCGAGAGATTAACCTCCCACTGTGGTCGCCAATTGTTTATGGGTGAAAACTATTTAGGTTTTGGTAATTTGGGGTGTGTGGATGAGAAATGAGTCTAAACCTTAAACAAATGCACTACACGGGAGTGCTTGTAGATTCGAGAAATCAATCAGGCAAATCCGGCCTAAACCAAGAAATGGCCGTTCCGGACTTGTTTTGGTCACAAAGTGAAGGAGATGGGGTTGATCTTAGGGAGGAAGCGAAGAAGGGTGTTGAGATTGTAAAGGTGTTGGCTATGTATGACTTGTATCAGAAAGCTGAACTGGCTTGCAGGATGTAAGCTATCAGTTCCGGTGTTTGAATACGATGGCATCAACACTTGCCTCTGTTGTATGGACTTGTTCCTGTTTTAGAAATAGGTAGGAGAACCTATTTATACAAGCCATTTGAGCCTTATTCACGTCTCTCGTGGAAAGTGAAGGAAGTGGAGTGATGGAGTAGTGGAGTTGTGTTTTGGTGTTACACGACCAGTCTTGCCCACTTCTCCTGTCATCTCTAACCGTACATGACTTCGACACGTTCTTGTGATGGCGCGTTACCTGCGCACGCCAGTAAACCATGGACCAATACCCCAAGTATGTATCCCCAGTTTGTGACATGATTAATGTCTTGAGTGTGCGGATCGTGGGACCCACGGAAAGTAGCATGTAACGCTAGACTAAATAACTAAGTTATTTAGGAAGTCGATACTTGTGAATTATCGTGTGTATTCTATGCGAGTCACGCATCAAGTATATTCGGCATGTATGAAGCATTCTTGTTTTTAAGGCTTAACGGAGTAAATCAAGAATTTAAGCGTCTTAAAATAGCATCATGTCCAGCCATATTTGAGTGATCGTTTGGAGGCTATACGGGCAAGCCACGATTTGGCGGATCACCTCATGTGGAAGAGTGGTGGACGGTGATCTTGGTGATGCCTTGCTGGTCTCTTAACTCCTAACCAGGGCTGCTTGACCAAGACGGTAGAGTTGGACGGACGAGATGATCTATGACGCTCATCTGCGACCGTTGATGAAGTTTTAGGGTTTTGAAGAGGTGCGCAGGCATCACTCTTCAACTTGGTCGAAACCAAGCATGGGAGGTGTTTTGGAAAGGACTGATCGGGCATGCGTGTAGACGGCATGCCGGTGTGCATGTCCGTACCTTACTGTCCCATGAAGGTGCGATCTAGGCCACTCAATTTGACCGGCAAAGAGGAGCGGTTGAGATCGATTTGCAACATAAATCCCATGCTGCAAAGGAATTGGAAACCGCGCACCATGCCTACTTCGGGCGCGCGTTTCGAGACATCCAGCCATGATTGGCCTTAGTCGATTGGTCATGTGTGTAGGTGGGCCCACGATGATCATGTTGACATGCTCAGGACCTTTTAAGTCTACATCTACACCCTCCATACAAGCTTGCGAAGATGGACGCTCGTGATCGATTAGCAACACATGCAACATGCCGCAAACCTTATTTAGGGTTTTGTATCGGTCGTGTGTACACGACTTCAACCTAACGGTTTGGAAAGCTATGATCCTCCTTTGGGGAGGCCGACCATGTGTGGCCCACATTAGGCTGAGTGGTGATCACGCCAATACACGCCTCGACGGCTAGGGTCGATCTAAGCCATCCAAACATGCGGGTGAAGTTGGATGGTCGGGATCGATTTAAGACCCTTAGTGGAATTTCCTACGACCTTTAAAGCATCACGCCGGCCAAACTTTGGGTAAGAGTTTGCTCTTTCCTGGCTAGGTCATGAGATGGTCGGCTATGGAGGTAGAAAGGGGCCCGACGGTGTGCAGGACAAACTTGTCCGACCGGTCATGGGATAATCCACGCCGTCCAATTATGCCGATGAAGTTGGACGGCCATGGCTGTTTTTTGAGACTGTCGTTGGCGGTCTTGTGCGCACAAGCTTATTCCAAGCTGCTCCACACCAGTCCAACCATCCTACTTTAGGTTGGTGTTCGGTGGTTATTTGGGAGGCATGGTATGTATTCGACCGACCGGGGCATAAACGGGCCGGGCCGGGTGGTCATTAAGGTGGTAGCTTTGCTCTGCTGAGGATCGTCTAGGTTTGGTTAAATCATGCAGACCAACTTGCGTGGTCGTGATTGTTTGAGACTATATGGACAGTCTAGATTCAAATATGCTTAATCGGGCTAGTATAACACACCGAGAGTTGTAGCCTGTAAGGGTATTCCGTACATGTTTTATTATTAATACTTGGAGGTTCGTGTTGCTCTGCTGAGAACAAAACTCAGTCGTCATGCCGCACCGGTAATGAGTACAGGAAATACAAGGCTTGTCATCCATTAATAATGCTGTAAATTCACAGGGTATATGGGATTGTTGGTACATGCTCCAACCTGGATGAATTTTGTATATTTAATTCACAGAATACCGGGATTGTTTTCACATGCTCCATTCTAGGTGAATTAGTAAAGTGGAGAAGCATTCATCACTTATTAATGGCTTTATCTTTTACAAGATGTTAGCGCATAATTTTGGCCTTTACAAATTTAGCCTTAAATAAAAATCCACCATCAACACTTACCAACACATATTTTGAGAAATATGTAAGCGAGTTAAACTCAGCTCGAAATATCAAATGTGTATAAATTAAATTTTATATAGCTATATGACTTTTGTCTTGAAAATGCGGGGGGCTAACAACCACACCCAATAGTTCGTTTGGCAGTCTGAGAGGACTTACTCCAATACACTTTCTAGAGAATCAATTAGACAGTCAGACTCAATCTAGATTAAAGTATATCAAAGAGTTTTAATATCTCTATTTCACAATGTAATCAACAAATCAAATAGATAAAAATCCGCGAGCCTGATTATTATGTGAAACAACTTGAACGGTACCAAAGACCAATGGTCAAGTGTCAATCAATGTAAATCAACAACCAAAGGTTTCATATTCTAATTGATTGATCTTAACGCACAACCTGTGATATTTAAATTATATAACAAAATATAATGCAGAAAAGAAATAACACAGACACCAGAATTTTGTTAACGAGGAAACCGCAAATGCAGAAAAACTCGGGACCTAGTCCAGATTGAACACCACACTCGTATTAAGCCGCTACTGAGATACTAGCCTACTACCAATTAACCCTTGATTTGGACTGTAGTTGAACCCTAATCAATCTCACATGGATTCATGGTACAGTTGCGCTCCTTACGTCTCTGATCCCAGCAAGATACTACGCACTTGATTCCCTTAGTTGATCTCACCCACAACCAAGAGTTGCTACGACCCAAAGTCGAAGAATTGATAGACAAATCTGTCTCACACATAAAAGTCTATAAGATTGAATAAATCTGTCTCCCACAGAAATACCCAAGAGTTTTTGTTCTGTCTTTTGATAAATCAAGGGGAACATGAACCAATCGATAACCTAGACTTTTATTCCCGAAGAACATCCTAGAATTATCAATCACCTCACAATAATCTTAATCGACTAGCGAAAGAAGATATTTTGGAATCACAAACGATGAGACGAAGTTATTTGTGATTATTTTCTATCTTGCCTATCGGAGATATAAAATATCGAGTCAATTATTCCAATTGTACTCAACGCGATAGAAACAGCAAGATCAGATCACGCAACTACAAAGATAATAGTTGGGTATGGCTTCACAATCCGAATGAAGTTTTTAAGTCGTCAACCTACAGGTTCTCGAGAAGAAACCTAAGGTTAAAGGAGAATCGACTCTAGTTATGCAACTAGTAACACACACGAGGTGTTGGGATTAGGTTTCCCAGTTGCTATAGTTCTCCTTTATATAGTTTTCAAATCAGGCTTTGCAATCTAAGTTACCTTGGTAACAAAGCATTCAATATTCACTGTTAGATGAAAAACCTGATTCTCCCAAGCTAATATCTTTCAACCGTTAGATCGAACTTAGCTTGTTACACACAAATGAAATGTACCCTCATTTAGGTTTATGTAACCGTACCTAAACGTGTACACCATGTTGGTTCACAAATAGTTAACCAAGGTTAGCCATATGATTACTCTCATATCAAACTTATTCATCTTAACCATAACTAGTTCAAATGAAACTAGTTAAAGAGTATATTCTCATGGATTATACAAGAACACAATTGAAGAAAAATCGGTTTGATTCACTAGAATCAATACATGAACATTATAGGAACGGTTTGCAAAGATTGCATTCCTTATTGATAAATGTTTAGGTTCACGTATAACTGATTTTAGAAAAGTAACACACTTCAGTATGCATACAGGTAAGCGTACTTAAGTAACCAGATTTGAGTTTGTTTAGTTTTCAAACTCAGCAGAAATTCACGGACGTGAATTTTCCGCCAGTACGCGTACGGGTACGTGCACTTTAGGTAACCGGATGAGATTGGTTTTGGTTTTCAAACTCAGCAGAAATTCACGCTAGTTTTGGTTTTCAAACTCAGCATAAACTTGTTAACGTGAACTCAGTCTCCTACAACCTTTTTGTATACACACAAGTATGCATACTTTAGGTTCCCGGTTTTGGACTTATACACTAATGTGTGAACACACTATGCTTATATCCAAAGATGGTTACAAGATTATAAACTTTTTATTTCAATCATTGAAATATTCTTATATAATGATAATAGCCGTTTTCACACACTATTAGCATCAAAGAAATTTTCAAGATATTGAAATAATCATTATCGAAACATTCCAAGCCTACATCAAATGATTGTATCACACAAACCATGTAGGATTTTACTCGACAATTTTATCATGATATAAGATGAACTTGGTCGAAGCGAAAGCTTACCAACACATATTTCGAGAAATATGTAAGCGAGATATACTCAGCTCGAAATCTCAAATGTGTATAGAGAAAACTATATCTTAACACGACTTATGTATCAATATAGGAGATAGTAGAAATAGACTTTCCAAGTGATGGATGAGTTCAAGTCTTCACATACCTTTTGTCAAAGAAGTTCCACAAGCCCCCTTAGTAGTTCTTCGTCTTCAAATGATGAACTCTGTGAAATATAAGCTCAACTACACTATCTATGTCCTAGTCCAAGACATCTATAAATAGGCTAGAAATCAAGACTTATAGTTTTGATCACTAACATTGACAAACAAGCTTGAGATAGCAACACATGCGAGTTTGACCTAGTAGTGATCTAACATGTCTCAATAGGAGATATAGTTGAAATAGACTTCTGAGTGATAGATGAGTTTAAGTCTCCACATACCATTTACTGATGAAGTTCCACAATCTCCCCTTAGTAGTTCTTCGTTTTCAATCGATGAACGTCGTGAAGTCTAGAGCTCAACTACACATTCTATCCTAGTCCGAGACATAGCTATAAGTATACTAGAAATCAAGACTTATAGTTTTGACAACTAAACTTGACAAACAAGATTGAGATAGCAACGCTTGCGAGTTTGACCAAGCAGTGCTCTAACACCACATTCTTTCACTCCTTTGCAACCGTCACACTTACTGGATATCAATGTGTTAACTAATTGCGCATTATAAATAGGTTCGTTAACCTATGATTGGACAACTTAACTTATCAAAAATTAAACTCAATTCAATTGATCTTAGTCAAACACTACTGAACAGAACTCAATTCATTAACCCCCATAATACTATTGTTATTGTTATGGAGGTTTCAGTGCTTTATTGCAAAAACTAGTAACGCAGGTACCTTTGATTTTCATCATAAATGCAAGTCCACCAAGCTAACACATCGTGTTTTCTTTGATGAAGTTCGTATTTTTTTCAAAGGTTCTTTGAAGGCTACTCAAGTTATTAGGGACATTCTAAATGATTTTAAGATTTGTTCAAGACTTGTTGTGAGTGTACAAAAATCCTCTTTGATCACTCTGGGATTTAGGAGGAGGAAGTGAGATTGATTTTACGGTGTATTGGTTGTGCTAGGGGGGTTATTCCAGTAAGATATTTGGGGGTACCTCTCATATCTACCAGGTTATCTTATGCTGACTGTCTTCCTCTGCTTGCAAAGATTATCAAGAGAATCAAGTCATGGAAAGAAACATTCTTGGCTTATCCTGGTAGATTGCTTCTTATCAAAGTTTTCCTTTGTGGTATGGTGTATTTTTTGTTCTCTTGTTTTGTGCTGCCTACAAATGTGTTTAAAGAGCTGAATACTGTTTTTAAGAGGTTTTTATGGGCTGGTATTGAGATGGGGAAAAAGCATAATCCCATCAACTAGATGAAAATTTGTACTTCTTATGAGGAAGGGGGTTGGCAGTTAAGAATTTGGAATTCACTAATGGTGGGTTTGGATGTAGGATTTTAAAGGTGGGATTTATGGGTCCAGGAAATTAGGTGGAATTACGTTTCCTTCGGTACGTTTGGTTACCCAAATCCCCGAAATCACGTTTTCCATAGGAATCAGTTTTCAAGCAAATCCTCCATATGGAGTCCGACACCTCCCCCTGAGATTTGCTGGGAAACTTATCAAGGGATTTATGGACCCATTTTTTTTAACTCTAAATCTCATATATATATATACAATATTAAGTTTCTGAAGGTAATTCCAAACAACATATGTACTTTAAAGCGAGATACCTCTATGAATCCTTGGAATTTTAAACGAGTTACCAAACACACGAGGGATTTACATGAATCCCAGAATTCGTAAACCCATGGGATTAGGGGTGCACAGAACCGAGTCGAACCGACCGAACCGGCCCGAAACCGAATAAACCGAACCGCACCATTGGATGAACGGTCGGTGGCAGTTTAAGAATTGTAGGATCAACGGCTCAGTTCACACTTAAACTATTGAAACCGACCGAACTGAACCGATGCAATGTGAGCCCTTGATCTTCTGAAATCCTAACCCTCCATCTATACCTTATATATTAAACTAATTCTCTAAAAACGTTTCACTCTTTCATTCTTGTTCTGTTCTTCTTCTTGACTCTTTGAGTCACAGTTGCAGCACCACTCACCGTCACCAAAATCATCTTGTTCTACTTCTTCTACAATCATCTTCTTTTACTTTTTTTCTTTCTGTTTCTGTTTTAATTACTCATTTCTCCCTTTAAACCCAAACCAGAGACACCTATAATGCCACCATCACCGGCAGCTGATACACCATCACCAGCACCACCACCTACTACACCATCACCAGCACTTCCGCCTTTTGATTGATGAAAATTGAAGATTAATCAAGTGTTTATGAGGTTTGAGGACTATGTCAGAAATTTAGGGCTCTTTAGAAATTAGTTTTTTTTTTTCATTTATAATTTTATGGTTGATTTTGACTTGTATACATCATGGGTTTTATTTATATTATGTGATTCTCAATTTTGAAGGTTCAATTCTTGTTTTTGTGAGATTGATTGTATGTCTGATTTGGGATCAATAATTATATTTGTGATTTCTCAAATGTTTAATTCGTGATTCTCTATTATTATTGTCAAAATAAATCTTTAGTTTTTGTATGGTATGTTGAAATTGGTTAAATTCGTAAGTTTGTATATGAATGATGAAATCAGTTGAAAACTTGATATTACAGGTTGAATCGTTGATTTTTTTTTTTTTTTCTTTCTTCCAATTTTGGATCGGTGAAAACCGTAAACAAAATGAAAAAGACCGAACCGAGTCGGATCGGTTAGAAACCACAGAAACCTTTGGCTTGGTTCGGATTCTGATTTGAAAACTTGAAACCGATCATCATGCAGTTTAGTCGGCATTTTTGGCTAAAAACCGTACCGACCGACCGATGTGCAGCCTCTACATGGATTATAAACCCTCGAAATCATGAATTCTGCAAACAAACCCACCATAATATTTCCACTACTACTCTTAGGCACATCTAAGAGCTAGTGTCTGGTAAGGATACTATTTGGAGTAACCGGGTTAAAGTGAATCTTATTAAATCTTATGTTTGCCACTAATGCGAGAATAAAGGTCAACTGGAAAGGAGATGTCGTTTCTGTATAAGGAATGAGAAACTTCATGATTTTCTTGTTTGGGCATCACAAGAAGTTTTGAAACCAAGATCATACGTTAAGACTGACCCTCTTAACGTTACAGGTTGTAACTGTCCAACCTTTAGGCAAAGGAATCAGTGTTGTGATAAACCTATATTTGTCTATAAACGTCGTACGAATCCTTTTCACAATCGTAATGGTTATCAAAAGGATAACTTCGTGAAGACGAAGACAAGATCCGATGCTCCCAACTAGAGAGGGACTAACTTGCAAAAGAATAGTCAATCCAATTCTCTTCCGAGAATTCTAGAAGAGAGTAGTTGGAAGAAGGTTTCGGTTGTTCCTAAACGCACTCAAAAGTGGATACCAAAGAAAGTCAATGAGGTTCTGAGTGTGAAAAGGAATGATCTTCCAGAAAATTCCATGACTATGGAGAAGGCAGTATCCATGATGTTGGAACTTAACAAGTTTTTTGGAAAAATGGAATTGGATGTGAAAGGTTCTAAAGGCGATCTCTTTATGATAATCCAAAGGTCACTTGTGGTGAGCAAGACATTGTTCTCCTCAACACAACTTGATTGTCTTATAAGTGCATCCTCACCAAGGAATGCCCTGCTATGTATACGGTGAGGGAAGCACGAGAATTGGGGCACACAGATTATGTTCGGTATGGCTGTAGAATTCGATTGGATTCTTCTAAAAAGCTATGTCTATAAACTTGAGCAAGATTTGTGTTTTTATTTTCTTAGAGTACTTATAATGATCCATGTACCTTGCTTATGGTTCATTTCTACCTAACTTGATCTGTGTTTAGGTTTGAAAATAGTAGTTCAGGATGTTTGGACTTCATGGTACACATACTATGTATGCATACCATCATTTAAAATCAAAATCCAAGGATTTTTGTACGCATACCCATTTGCATACTTCCCCAGGTCATGAAAATTCGTTTGCAGACCCATATGCATACTTTCCCGTAGACGTCGCTATTCGGTAAACATGTTTTGGCCGTAACTTCTTCGTCCGAACTTGGAATGACCTCATTCTTTTTGCATTCTCTTCCTCTTTGAATTATATTCAAATTGGAGTTAAGAATTCTTGAACTTGGATGAGTTAAGGTTGGTATTTGTCCTGTCTCTTGTTTTGAGTGTTTTGCTCCGTCTCGTCACACTTGTTCCACTTCTATTTGACTTGGGCACTTGTTATTCTTGGAGTACTACTCTTTTAAGCTCATTTGTAGCTTTTACAAGAATGTTTGTGGTGAATCACAAAGAAGGAAGTTCAAGAATGGGTAGTAGCACGCATTACTATGTGATTCTTGAATGTTCACAATCATTTTATGTGAACTATGGTGCATCGTTAATGACTCTGTATGTTCTTCTTTGTTGAGAAAATCTTTTTATACGTCTTTGGTAGCTATTCATGGTGTAAATCCGGGCGAAAAAGATTGATTCTACCCTCTTAGGACAAACCATCTTATATATGCATTACGAGTTTGTCTTGATATCTAGGAAACTTCTTATGAGAATTTTATTCTTGTATTTTTTAGAATGATTACTAGGGTTTGGAATAGCCATAATTGTGATTACACATAGCCATGTCCAACGTTTTCATCTTCATTGTTTTTAGATTTATTTATTTAAACTCTAAAGTTGTTTGGAAGATGATTTTGCGGTATTAATCCTTATGGTTTTATATATTGCAATTTTTTATGGGATATGTGTATTTGTGTCCGTGAACTATGATTATTCCATACATGGTCAAAAGTTAAGTCTTTAAATGCAGATGATGTGCAAGTATTGATAAGGGATTAAATGAACTTTTGACAAACAAAAGATAAGCCTATTTATATGTCATTATGCAAATATTGATGGAAGATAGGATGAGCTTTTGTTTACGAAGATTATGTCTATTATATGTCATTGTTCAAATGGTGATGAGAAATAGAATGAATCTTTGTCTATTCCGCAATATTGATCTTCCATGATCCATATTTTTATGAATATATTGTGCGGCTCCGTAAGTTCTCTTATGTTGAGCATTTCCGATTAAATTAGTCATGGGTTCTCTTGTGGATAATTTAATTGAGTTTTTGGATACAAATTCATATTCCTATGTGATTTGTTAAAATCCAAAGAAATCCTTTTTTTCATGTGAAAGTAAGGTCGCCTTTGTTGTTCTTTCGGGAATGACACTTTATGGGGGAGAGTTCTTAATTGAACTTGTGCTTAATTGTCAAATCTTTGTGGGGAGTGCGGATGTGGAATATTATAGGGGTTATCTTGTATCTTTATAAACTCCTTGATGAAAGCATTTAGCTTCGGCTATATGATTGCATCTACAAAAGTTGATATGTACTTTCTTTTGGCCATGAAGTGTCTCTATGGAACTTTCATGAGGATTGCACTAGTTTTCGTACCTTTGCCAATTTTATTGACAAAAAGGGGGAGAATTAATGTGTAGTTTGCACTACAAATACATATGGTTTTCGGATCATTATGTAAGGGGGAGTGGTTCTCATGTGAGATGAAGTATTGACTAAGGGGGAGTGATACATATCACCATAGCATTGTTGTCGAAGTTGTGATACAATTGAACTTTGATGATGTGTAATAATACTATGACACTGTGTAAGAATGATTGAGAGCTTTTGTTTTCTCATTGTTATGGCTACGAATCTTCAACAACGATGATGCTGCATTGAATATCTTTGGAATCATTGGAGTGCTTGGAAATGACGAAGATTCCGAGTAATGTTGAAGAGCCAAGAAGTCATGCATGTGGAAGAGAAGCTGCAAAGTTTATTTATTTTGTATTCCATATGCATTGATAGTTTTGTCACTAAAATTGACAAAGGGAGAGATTGTTAGAGCACTGCTCGGTCGAACTCGCAAGCGTTGCTATCTCAATCTTGTTTGTCAAGTTTAGTTGCCAAAACTATAAGTCTTGATTTCTGGTCTACTAATAGCTAAGTCTCGGACTAGGATAGAAAGTGTAGTTGAGCTCTAGACTCCACGACTTTCATCATGCAAAGACGAAGAACTACTCAAGGAAGTGGTGGAACTTCATCGACAAAAAGGTATGTAGAGACTTGAACTTATCTATCACTCAAAAGTCTACTTTATCTTCTATCTTGAGACAAAAGTCGTATTGGTATATAGACTATGATTATACACATGTACTATTTCGAGTTGAGTGTATCTCGCTTATCTATTTCTCGAAATATGTGTTGGTAAGCTTTCGCTTTGGCCAAGTTCATCTTTACCTAGTGATGAAAGTCATATTTGTTTACTTGATAATCGCTTTGACGAAAAATAGTTTGTGAACTGTTATATAATGTCCTCTAAGAATGTTTCAATGATTGAAATGAGAGTTTAGAATACATAACCATGGTTGGATATATACATTGTGAGACGTCTCATACTTGTGTAAGTCCAATATCCTTGAACCAAAGTATCGTGCTTTCTCAACTTTCAGGATAACTTAGGAACTAAAGTCCACATGCAGTCATGCACCGGAAGTTCACATCAGTGAATTTATGGTGAAGTTTGTGAACTGAAAACAAACTTAATCCGGGTACTTAAGTCCGCGTACCAGTATGCGTACTTAAGTAGATTATTTTCTAAAAACGGTTTAAATTCGGGAACTAAGACATTTATATATGAAGGAATGCAATCTTTGCAAAACGTGGCTATAATGTTCATGAATCGATTCGAGTGAATCAAAATTGTTTTTGTTTCGATTGTGTCTTGTATATTTCTATGAGATCTAAGCAATTGAACAACTCTCTAACTAGTTCATTTGAGTCGTTTGAACTAGTTGTGGTAAAGAAGAATAAGGTTGATATGAAAGTGCTCATATGGCTAACATATGGTTAACTACTGTTGAACCAACGGCTTGTACACGTTTAGGTATAGTTACTCAAACCTAAATGAATTTACATTTCATGTGTGTATAACAAGCTAACTTCGATCTAACGGTTGAAAGATATTAGCTTGAATCTAATCGGATTTTTCATCTAACAGTGAATATTGAATGCTTTGTTACCAAGGTAACTTAGATTGCAAACCCCGATTTGAAGACTATATAAAGGAGAACTCTAACAACTGGGAAACCTAATCCCCACACCTCATGTGTGATACTAGTTGTATATTAGAGTCGATTCTCCTTTAACCTTAGGTTTCTATCGAGACCCTGTAGGTTAACAACTTAAAGACTTCATTGGGACAATTTTTAACTCGAATTTACTGTTGTGCCCCCTGGTGTGGTCCTCTTAGAAGGTCTATGACTCCACTTAGTAACTACACTAGCTTGAGGTTTTTGATTCAATCAAGAGGATGCTTGACGAAGAAAAAATATACTAGCAGATCCCTGGTTTGTATCAAAAGACTGTACCTTTACCATCCATTTCTCTATCCCCCTTTACCCAAACACGAAACAAAGCCTAATAACAGATCTAATCAATTTTCGGCTACAAGATTTAGACAAATCTCAAGAAAAATTTACTCAGTTTTCGGAGAAAATTTCTTAAAACCTAAAAATGGAATAGTCATATCTGTCTCATCATCTTCTGCGGAGAAACAAGTGCAATTCCGGAAAAACCAATTCAACCTGGTTCCTCTATGGGTTCTCAAGCAATCACCCTGTCCGATGGGTATGAAATTGGTATTGTCATAGGCAAATTCTCGATAAGTTTTATTATGGTGAATTTGGATTTCAGCATTAATGCATTGGAGAAGTTACCGATGGTGTTCAAAATACAATTTGAGAAACTTCTTCTACTGGATTTGCATTTTTTTTCAAGTCTGGTCCTTACACGCTATAATTGGAAGAAACGAAAGATCCAACGAAATTTAGATGGAGACAAGATTATCATCAAGAAAATTAGGAATCACCAATCAAAGAAAACATTTTTTGAGGACAATTGCAAAATCCACAAACAGTATGAGCCAGATTACAAGAAACGGTGACATTGTTGAGACTGAGGTAATTCATTACACTAAAGGAAATCAACATGATTTAGTTTTTTTCTGCAATCCTCCTTTCTTTGTTCATAGGAATTGTGGATCTTACTGTTAAAAATGCTGGTGTCTCAATCCCAACTGAGGTAACCCTGAATCCCACTATTTTAATCTTTTGTCCCAAATGCCATGATTTGGATTCTTGTGCTAAGACTTGTTATGATACTCCATACATTAACTACTATGGAACTCCTGAAATGGTTGACCTCAATAAACGTAACCTGTTTCATGCTTATTTGAAAAAAAACATATTTGATTCACATTATTACTTTTCTAGCGAGAATGTTAGGATGGGATGTTTTTATGAACGAAATGCTTGCTGAAATTCGGAGGATATTTTATGGAATTCATGATCATGTAGTGTTGCTTAAATTTAGATACCCTACCATTTCGTATTTCTGGCAGTTCATTAGTATGATAGCTTGGAACTGCCAAGGATTAGGTAACATAGCCACCACTAATAGTTTAATAGACACTCTAAACAAGGAAAATCCAGATATTCTTTTCTTATCCGAAACAAAACAACAAAACAAAGAAATGAACAACATTTTAAAAAAAGCAGGAGTTTATAACTATTTTCTAGTGCCTCCTAGAGGAACTGCAGGTGGCTTATGTCTTATATGGAAACATAATGTGAACTTACAGATAAATGATCATGCCCATAATCATATAAATGAAACTATTAATAATTCTACTGATAATAGCAGTTGGATCCTTACATGTTTTTATGGGAGTCCTTATAGACACCTAAAACTAAATTCATGGAAAATTTTAAAGGAGCTGGCCAATACAATGGATAAACCCTGGATAATCATAGGTGACCTAAATGTGGTTCTGCATGAGGAAGAAAAGAAAAGTAGATTTCATTTCAACAAACGTGAAGCGAGGATTTTCAATAAACTGATAAATAACTGTGAATTGATGGACTTAGGTTTCTCACAGGCATACTTTTACCTGGAACAATCATAGAACTGACAATAACAACATTGAGCAGAGATTAGATAGAGCGTTAGTAAATTCCAAATGGAACAGAAAATTTCCAAACTCTAGTTTAAGTCACTTAGGACCTCTTGCATCTGACCATCTTCCAATTAGATTAAACACGCATAACCATTGGAATGATGGTGCTAAGCCTTTTAAATACTTTGGCGACTGGATTAAACATGACCAGTGTAAGCCACTCATACAAGATAGTTGGAACAATCAAGTACAAGGGTGTTTGCTTACACAGTAGTTAAAAAACTAACAAGAGTTAAGCACATTTTGAAGCTTTGGAACAGGAACAGTTTTGGGAATATCCAAAATAACATAGAAAACATCAAGAAAGAACTAGAAAGGACAAATAAAAGATCTGACTACCCAAATAGGAAAACTGACTTGGTTAATCTAAGAAAAGATCTTGTGCAATGGTATGCAATAAAAGAGAAGTTTTGGAAATACAAAAGCAGGGATCAAAATTTGGCACTAGGAGATAGAAACACAAAGTATTTTCATAACAAAGCTAGGTATAGAAGAAATAGAATAGAAACTTTAAAAAATGAAAATGATGAATGGCTAAACAGTAGAGAAGAAATATCTAACTGCATAACTAGTCACTTTAGAAAAATAGCAAGAAGTGTTAATCCAGGAAATAGACTTGAGAAAATGATTGATCTAATACCCTCTTGCATAACTCGAATGATAATAATATACTCTGCACTAACCCCTCGGAAAATGAAATTAAGAAAATTCTTTTTCCAATGGAACCGGACAAGAGCCCCGGTCCTGATGGTTTTCCACCCAATTTTTTTCAACAAAATTGGGAAACCATAGGACCTGATTTAACTAAAATGGTTCAATCTTTTTTTCTCACTGGAAACATCTCCAAGGAAATGAATGCTTCTTTCATCTCCTTAATCCCCAAAACTATGAACCCTATAACCCCTGTCGAATTTAGACCCATTGCGCTTGCCAACACTCCTTATAAAATAATATCCAAACTAATGGCTTGTAGGATGAAGAGTCTATTAGAAAAAATAATCTCCCCTTATCAATCTGCCTTCATCCCTGGGAGGCAGATTTCAGATAATATAACAATAGCACATGAGATAATACATAAAATGAAAAACTCAAAATCTAAAAAAGGGTTTATGGGCTTAAAAATTGATATGTCCAAAGCTTTCGACAGGGTCGAATGGACATTCTTAATACAAATAATGACAAAAATGTGTTTTAACAGCACTTGGTGCAACCTTGTGCACCAATGCATCTCTACAACAACTGTCAGTTCTTCTTAATGGGTCTCCTCTTGATTTCTTCAAACCTACTAGAGGTTTGAGACAAAGAGACAATCTCTATACCTTTTTTGTTTTGTATGGAAGCTTATCTAGATCCATTTCTAATGCAGAAAATCTTGGTTTAATGAAAGGAATAAAAATTGTACACCAAGCCCCTTCTGTTAGCCATTTATTATTTGCCGATGACTGTCTTATTTTTTGTAAAATAAATGACAGAACGTGCCACAATCTTGTTAAGCTTTTTAAAGACTTTGAATTAACTTCAGGACAACTCATTAACTTGAGCAAATCGGGAGTATTCTTTAGTCCTAAAACTGAGACTAGTATTAGACACAAAGTGAAACATATCTTAGAGTAAATGCCATCCCTCTGGATGATAAATACTTAGGATCCCCCTTGTTCACTAATAGATCAAAAATAGCATGCTTTGAACCTTTGGTAGAAAAGGTAAAACATAGAATGAAAAGTTGGAAAGGAACTGACCTAAACACTGTTGGGAAGACTTTCATGATAAAAAATGTGTCAACTTCTCTCTACGTTTACCAAATGAATTGTTTTAAAATACCAGTCAAAATTTGTAATAGTATTACTAAGCTTCAAAGAGACTATTGGTGGGGTAAAAACGAAAAAGGTCTCAATGACAAAGGAAAGAAAGGGGTATATCTGAAAAACTGGGATTCGATTTCTAAATCGTTAGAGGAAGGAGGATTAGGAATAAAGAATGTGAGAAACTTTAATTTAGCAATGGTAGCTAAAATGGGGGTGGAGACTAAAAGAGAAACCTAAATCTCTTTGTGCCACAATTCTAAAAGCTAAGTACTTTCCGGATTGTGACATTCTTCACATTAACAATAAACCAAATAGGAATGATAGTTGGATTTGGAAAGGCATGCTAACTGGAATGGAACAAATAAAAAAAAATATATTCTGGGAACTAGGAAATGGTGAAACGATTGATATATGGGAGGATCTCTGGATACCAGGTACTAGCACTCCCTTGCGCAGACAAATTTTATTGGGAAATGAAGGTCCAACAAAAGCCAGTGACCTTATAACTAGGGAAAAAACATGGGACCTAGAGAAACTGATCAATTTCTTTGATGCTCAAACTGTAAAGAAGATAAAAAAGATTACCATTCCAACCATTAATAGAGATGATATAGCTCACTGGATGCTAAACAAAACAGGTACTTTTTCTGTGAACTCTCTATACAACAACATAAATTTTAGTGGAAACACAAACCACAGCTGGAGCAAAATATAGAGTATGAACACCACTCCATCTGTAAAACACTTCATTTGGAAAGCATCCCATTCTATACTACCAAATAGTATGAGAATAGCAGCCATCATCCCAGGAATAAATACTACTTGTAAACTTTGTAGTGAAGCGGATGAATCTCTAACACATCTGTTTCTAAATTGCAATTTTACAATCCAGGTTTGGAAACATCTAAATTTTGATATTTAGTACATAAGAAACGGAAAAAGCACCTTCCATGATTGGCTTACCGACTGTTTCGATAATACTAATAGAGGAAGTTATAATATAGAATGGCATGTTCTGTGTAGTGTAACGATATGGTTTATTTGGAAAGTAAGATGTAATGTGGTCTTCAAAAAAGAAAACAAAGATAGTGCAATCACCTCTCAAAACATCATAAAGTATATCAATAGCTATATGATATCTACAAAACCATGCCACAATGTAATACACAGGACTTGTACTACAATCCCCTAAAGGATGAGAAGCGACAATCACTACTCAGAAGATGAAAACACATTCAGAGATATGTCTTTGAAGATAAATATAGACTTGACAATGATGAATGCGAGACTCTTTTCTGGTATTGGACTAACTTTATGTGATTACTCAGGTAACATCAAAGAAGCAAGAGGTCTTCCTGCAAACTGTACAAGCAGAGAACAACTGGAGTTAGAAGGTGCAAAAGCGGCTTTCAAATGGGCTACTGATTGGAGTGGACATTCTATAACTTTCAAAAGCGACTCTCAACCGACTTTCGTGTTACTGACAGAAATGTATGCTAAATCAAGAGAACAGAGATACAAGGTCAATCAATATCTTGACAACATAACACCTCATGTCATAAATTTTAGAGTTCATTCTTTTATACTAGTAATGAGAGTAGACATAATATGGGCAAAGAAACTTGCTTTGTCTTTTGTAACAAATACTCTAGTCGGACATAACCTGGATTTGGAGATAGCCTAAGAGCAATTTTAACCTATCTGAATATTCAGACATGGAACAATGATGTAATGATTCACCGCAACTCTCCTTATGGAGTAAACGGTGCTCCTTTATATATGATATGAGGCAGGGACGGAGCTATGTAGATCTCAGGGGTGGCCCCCGCCTCCCCTGTTTTAGCTTAATTCTTTAGTGATCCTTTACAAATTTTACTAATTAAAAGAGAAATCTCCTAATAAGCCCCCCCTAAATAATGTATTTTGTCTATTAGCCTCCCCTGTATGAAATTTCTAGCTCCGTCCCTGATATGAGGAAATCCTCTTTTTTTCAAAAAAAAAAAGAAAAACCTCACACTATTGGGAGATCAATTGCCTGAAGAAATCCACATAACTGCAGTCCATAAAACCCATACTCACAAAATAAAATTAGGGAAATTAAGAAAGAATAATTCTAAATAAAATAAAAATACCATATTAATTCAAATGGATTATAGTTTTAAGAAAAGGTTAAAATTAGAACGTGCAGAAGCATTAACCTCTGTGCACCCCTCTTTGTTGATTACTGCAGTGTGGCAAAACAATCAAATCAGCATAAGTGTGTTGTGGATACACTCATTAAGAAAAATCAGTGGATCAAAGAAGATGCTTTCCGGTTGAACTATCACGATGGAGTCAAAACAAGGTTTCTTACGCAACTTATTCAGTCGATTCCGTCATTCAATTGAACATCATGTCTTTGCAAGTTGTTACATTTTAACTTTTTATAATGAGAGAGCACAAAATTAACTCTCGTTTTCAGTGTCAAATGTTTGTTCCGAGGAGGAACAACAAATAAAAAGCATATATTGAGTAATTTCAGTATATATATCTCAACAGAGTAATTTCTAGTATATATCTACCTCGACAGAATTCCTTAAGCTTTCAACAGAATTCGTCAAGCTTAATGTATCCAAAGTCCTGAAACAATGGGCCTTCTGGCCGCAAGCAACAGAATTTCCGCTTGCCTCCGACCCAGGCGTGGTCCACCACTCCCAAGGGAAATGGGATTCCTAGATCCTCTCTGCGTTTCTTCCTCTTAATTACATCCCTCTCAGCTTCTCTAGCCGACATATTGATCATTACTTTAATCCACTCCTTTCCTTCATCATAACTGATGTTACTGCTATAGAATAACCTTAAGCGATCATATGCGTCATCATAACAGCACCCATTTACGGCATACCTACCAGCAAAATGGACGGAGCAGTCTTCCGAGTAACAGACCATCAATCTTGGGATAGGGTTTGTAGGATCTTCCAAATCGTAATAAGCGGCTAATACCCTAACCGGATTATACCACCAATAGCGTTGTTTTATAGATGCCATTGAAATCTTAAGCATGTTAACAACTGCAGCAGATGAGTAGACTACCCTGCCACTCATCCGTCCATCCATTTGTTTATGTAATTTTTTGGCAAAACCTGATGAGCCTGACATCGCCATGACCAGTCTTCTCCCAGCTACAAAAATTTTGTTATTCACTTTTTCATAGCCGCGAAAGTCGGTAATCGTTTCACCGGTATCCGAATCAACATCATAATTAGGTCTCACGGATCGGGTATCTGCACCCAGCATTATACACCTTGTCAGTAAGATCATGGCGATGAATGTACCAGCTGTCATTCCGGTTCCCCACCAATCATCCCTGAATCTGGTAACCTCAGTTGTTACTTCGGAGCTGTCAACAACATTCGCACGATCCCCAGTCTTGCGGGATCCATGGAGTAGTATGAGCTTCAATCCCTTTGCACTCTCAGCGGACTTTCTCTTCTTTGCTGGGAAACCTAGATAACATGTCTCTCTTAAAACTGGCGTGTCATTGAAGCTAGACCAAGTACGTCCTCTTGGTGTGCTCCCTGCCCACATGAATCTTTCAGAGTATGGGTTCACGAGACTTTCCCGAAATTCTTCAGCTGTCTCACAGATTAATCCCTAAAACACCAACAAACTAATTAAAATTTTATACTTTTAATTAGAGTAACGCTACATACAGTCATGACAGAATGGAAAGCATTTGATAATCCTTCTATGGTAAAGGAAGACATAACATCATAATATTTTCTATTTCTAATTCTGGCTCTGGAAAGCATTTGATAATCCTTCTATGGTAAAGGAAGACATAACATCATAATATTTTCTATTTCTAATTCTGGCTCTGTGTAAAGGAAGACATGCATTTATGTGTTTCATTCATCTAAGGAAACAGATAACTCTATTACCAGATTTGGGTTCTAAGGTTCTTCGTGGTTACCATATTTGGGTTTGTTTTGCAATAAAAGTACACAAACCAGCAGTCATCCATAAGGGGAGAATGTACCTCTGCCATGGCTTTGATCTTCAGAGCAACATCATTACTAAGAACGACAAGGCGTTCATTGTTCTTAATTCTCTTGAAAAGTAGAGCGCACTCAAGGGTATGGTCTTGTGCTGTCAGGGAAGCAATCTCCATCAGACTCCCAAATGAAGATAACTGGAGTGCTCTACCAAAAGCATCATAATTTGCTTCCCTTAATATAGAGTGTGGGGATGCAGGAGGAGTTGGTGCTGTGGGCAAGCTCTCTAGTGAGTTTTGAACATGAATCCACCAATTTGTTCTGGTCATGCACTCTCTGATCCATTCCAATACAGCAGAAGAAGAGACCTCTACTGCCCTTTTGAACAGGCTACCCCGCCGCTTGAGACTATCCAGCTCCCTTATGACTGCATATATAATTGGTAGGTACATTAAGCTAATGTGTGTAAGTAAGATCCTCAATGGTGATACGGAGATAAGCACATCCTTGGTTTAAAATGTAAAATAAGGAGACCTTGAAGATGAAATCAGCTAAAATAAGTAACAAGTACAAAAACGGTATAAAAACAAACATTAGATGACTGTTATTCTGGTTTAGAAAACAACTATTGACATGCGGGAAACACAAACATGACTAAATCCTTTCACAGATTCCTGATACAATGAGATGACAGTTATTCTGGTTTATAGGAGCAAATTTTATATGGCAGATATGTATAAAATAAGCTTATAGATAGAAAGATAATCAATAAAAAGAAGAAGACTAAGTTTTACCCATTCTTGGTATAATGAGGTGAGTCCCTTTAATGCCTTCAAGTAGTTTTAAGGACTTCCAAGATTCCTTATCTAGAAGACAAGCTGTATCTACCACCATATTCCACCTTCTGTTATTAGCCTCCTCGCCAGACTGGTTCTGCAACAAAAAAGTCCAGTTCAAAACTAGTTTACTTAAATGTATAAAATGGAAAACTGCAACTGTGGCCAAGAGATTTACATTGGGATATGAAACACAGTTCTTTTCAGTAGATTGGCTGAAGTTGGCTGAATCACAGCTCGTGGTAGTAATAATAGAAGGAGCTGAGGACTCTGACTTGCTTTTGCTGATGGAATTTGGTGATAGAAGGGACTGAAAAGGCACTTTTCCTTCTTCTCTCTTGCTCAAAATCATCTCTGATTCATTTCTTACATAATCTCTAAAACTAGATTTCCTTGATTTTGAGTCTCCGGAAACTATAGGTGTCAAATTCTCTTTATCTGAAAAGTAGAATCTACCTTCTTCGACGTCATAATTTGGGGTAGTAATGAACTTTGAGTTTGGAGATCCAAAATTCTTCAATTCCTCTAGCCCACCGTCTTCCATTGAATTCATCCCCAATATAGGTCTCGGGGAGAAATTCTCCTTATCTGGAGTGGATATTTCTTCTTCACATTTTCGATATTCCTCCTGAAGAATATTTGAGTGCATTGCAGCTTTTGAACCCAGAGATCCAGAACTTTGGTTCTTCACTACTGCTAAGCAACCTTTCTTCTTTGATTTCATCACAAGTACGCGTCGTCCTGGAGTGATATTCTCCTTATCTGGAGTAAAGAGTGCTTCAGCTTCTAGATCTTCATCAATATTCGGGTATGTACTAACTTTAGAACGCAAGGGACCAGAATTTTGATTCTTCATTTCTTCTAAGATACCTTTTTTCTTTGATTTCGATCCAAGTAAGGATCTAGGTGCAGAATTCTCTTTATCTGGAGTATGCAATTCCTCACCTTCATTATCTACACCTGGAAAAAGAATTCGAGAAACTATTTCCTCCTCTAACACATTAGCACTGTTAACCTCCATATTCTTCATTCTGCTCCTAACCTTTGAAGCAAATGATCCAGTATTCCTGACCTCATCTGACCCAACCTCTTTTCTCATCAACTTCATTCCAGGTGCAGGTCTTGGTGTACAATTCTCCTTGTCTGGAGCCAATTCCTCTTCCATCTCTTGCTTAGAACTAGCCTCAGCTATTTCAATCTGAACCGAACCAACAGACTTGCCTCGTCTCAACCAAATATTCGGCGTACCAAACTTCTTTTCTGATTTCATTGGTGGGCTCTCTTGATTTGCAAGTTCAGATAATACATTATTCATATCAACAAGAGACTGTAGAGTCCCGTTTTCCTTGTCAATCTGGTGAGGACTTGTTTCTTCTACAACACTCTCTACAGCAGCCAAGGTTGATGAAAACACAGATTCTTCACCCATAGCTCTAGACCTCAAAGGACCCTCCCTTCCTTCTTCTCCCACCACCATCATCATATGTACTCCATTATCATCTTCACTAACAAATGAAGAATTTCCTTTTACCGGCATCCATAATTCCGACCACAGAGTATGGATCTCCAAACTTTCAAAAGAGATTTCATGCTCCATCTGTTACACAACAATAACACTTCCTTAACAATAATGACAATAAACTATAAACAGAAAGTGTTAAATTCTAAGTTCAGAAAGTGTTAAATTCTAAGTTCAAAGCATAATCTAACCTCGCTAACTTCTCCTTCATTTGAGATTTTTTCATGATTCAAAAGCAAAAACCCATATATTTCAAACCCTAAAAACTTCATTCTCACAAAAAACATGCAGAAAAGCCCTAGATATGTAGAGAATATAAAATCAAACTAAATTAGGACAAAATCTTACCTCATTCATGTCGTCTCTTCCTTCTTCTACCTCTTCTTTCTCTTGAATTGAAAACGGATTTTCAAAATTGGGCGAGTTTTCAAGATCAAATGAACGTGGAACCCAATGTAATCTGTAAACTCTAGTTGAAGCACCTAATCTAAGCGTATCACCTTCATTCAGATCTACTCTAACTTGTGGTTCAATCTTCTGATCCGAAATCCATGTACCATGAGCTATAAACCAAAAACAATATCACAAATCAAAAATCAATTCACAAAAAAATTAAAGAGAGAGGAAGTTTCAGAGTAAATCTTGTAGATACCTGATGATAAATCCATGACGGACATCGATTTCGAAGAAGTTTTAGAGTAAATCTTGAGATGAAATCTACTAATACTCGGATGTTCTAACATTATATTACAATCTGGATGTCTACCAACAATGAATATCTCCTCCTCTTCTTCTCCTCCGACTAATACAGAATCATCTTCCCCAGAAATCAATAGATTATCAAGATAGATGTTCTTGACAATAGAACCTTTCTTTAAGACTGTAAACACAGGGATTTTCTTCTCTTCTGCTTTCTCTGTCTCATCCGCCATTGTTGAGAGAGAGATACAGAGATCTAGGGTTTATGAAGATTGAAGAAGAAGAAGAGAGTGGTGACTGAGTTTCTCTTTCTTTGAAAAGAATTCTGGGGATTTTTAATTTTATATTTCAAATTTTGAAATTGAAAATTTGGGCTCGTTTTGGCCTCGTTTTGGGCTTTGATGTTGAAACGGCTATATTTTCATTTGGAATATATGACTTTTTTTTTTTTTTTTTTTTTTTGGGTTAATTTGCTTTACCTCCCCTGTCCAAGATCATAATTTGCGTTACCTCCCCTACAAAAATTAAATTAGTGAAACCTCCCCTCGTTAAATTTTCCGTCCAAAACCGGTTATCCCATCCCAAGAACTCTTTCTGCACGTGGACATTTTTTTACACGTGTAATTTCACTTTCGAGAATACCCTCCCATATAAAAAACAGACACGTGTTGGAGAAGGTACTTTTTCATCCAACAGTTCGCATCGTCGACAATGGATGGCTTAGATTTGCCACCGTTTTGGCGGCCGGTTAGAATAGAACACGTACCCTTCGTCTCTACAACTACCCCTATATAGAGCGGGAAGCAGGACATTGTGAGAGAGAGAAACAAGGTTAATCGGCCAGAGAGGAAAAATTGATTGAAGTGATAAGAAAATTTAGGGTTCCATCGAGAGAAGAAGAAATTGATTGAAGTGATAAGAACGGGTACTATTATTTCTATTTCACATGTTTTTCTAGTGGTTAATTCGCGATGAATCGAACCTGAGAGACGACGATTGTGAGTATTTACCTTTTTTTTTTCTAGGTTTATGTTCTTTCGGTTGTGTTTTCGTTTTAATGATTCTCTATTTGATTATGGGTTTGATGTTATGCATGTTAATATTGGGTGTTTATCATTGTCCTACGATTTAGGTTTTTTTATATTGTTAATCGATTGGAGAAATTACTGTTTGTGAGTTGTGATCTCGAAATAGTGTATGAATTGGGTGTTTTGAAAATGATTTGTAACCCTAATTTCATTTATAAATTTTGTATTTTACCTATGCTTCTTTTTTTTTTTTTTTTTTGTTATGTGATTGGGTTTTTTGTATAATTGAAAATCTATAGTCGGTTGCTAATTTAGGTTTTTGTTTATGATCTGGTGAAAGTGTTGTGTATGGTATTAAAAATTTCTATTTACACTATGATGGAGAATGGCCTAAGGAACAACTTTGTTGGTGGATTTAGTTTCCTTGATTACATGAATGGAAAGGAGGTGTCTTGGCCTAAGTATGATGGAGACACTCGAACATCTTTGGACTTGTTGCACAATGTGTTTGAATATATTGATGGGATTAATGGCCACCAGTGTCTTTTTCAGTACTTGGAGAGTGGCTTTATTTGTGATGTTGTGGATGATAATGACCTACTAAAGTTTTGGAATGTAAGTGATCAAGATGTGGCTAATGAAGTACATTTGTTCATGACTCATGAGAAACCACTTAATGTGATGCTACCAAATGAAGTGAATGATGAAGTGAATCTTTGAGGTGAATGATGGTGTGAATGATAAAGCTATTGTGCCAGTCACACAATCTCGCATGCAGAGCCATCAGTGGTTGGATGTTTTGTTGAAGATGATGAAACAAGTCAGCATAGCACACAAGTGTCGAAGATGATCCAAGTAAGGCAGACCCGGTCGGCAGATATGTCGACTCCACCAGAAAGCGGACACCTCACACTCCACCGCAGAGCGACCAAGTCGGTTGTGATGAGATAAGCATCCAAGAAATGAGCATCCAAGTCGACTCCGGTGACACATGAGCATCCAAGTCGACTCCTCTTCAAGATACTTGACCTATTACTCCTTCCCCAAAGAAAGTTGTATCCAAAAACAAAACTCCACGTAAGTCATTTGCTAAAAAAAGAAGAACAAGAGGAAGGAAACAGTTATTTCATTGGATGAAGAACATGATACTGTGGATGAGTTGTTAAATATGCCTGAGGAAGGGCTTGATGTATTACCTGAGTGCACCAATCTAAAGACTCATTCCATCCATGAATTGCCAATAGAGGATGATTATCACAGTGGCAATTCATCAAGTTCTGAAGGTGAATTTAATGAAGACGGTGAACCGGATCTCGATTTGGATGAGGAAGATGGAGAAGAACCCGCTAGGTACCAAGAATACAAAAGTGATCACCGAGAAATATGATGATATGTATGCTGATGTTGAGAGTGATGAAGTTACTGAATGGACTTGTGATACTTAAGAGGTTGAAGTTGGTATGCAATGGCCCACTATGGCAGAGGATAAGTTGTTTGTAACCAAATTTTGCATTGCCAACTGTATTGAAGTTGAGAAGTTTAAGGATGACCCAACCAGATTGAGGTGCGGATGTAAAGTCAAAAAGTGCCCATTCGGACTCTTTTTGCTAATGAGTAAGCCGGTGATCTTAAGTGTGTATGGTTAAGCTTGTTGGGCCTTATTTTTTTTTCTAAGTTAATGTCTCTAACTTACACTTTGTGGTTTTTTTTTTACACCAGGCAACCAGATGGGCATACTGTCAAGATCACAAAATATATTCCTAAGCATATTTGTGTGAATAAAACTGGTACTGGCAGGAATAGGATGGCAAACTCAAGTTGGGTAGCTAGTGTTATTGTACAGGATATTAATGAGGATGATTATTCATTGCAACCTAAGAAGATCCAAAGTAGACTGAGGACAAGGTTTAGTGTGGAACTTAGTTATTGGGTTGCTTGGAAAGGTAAAGGTAAAGCTTTAACTAAGAAGTTTGGTTCTTATGAAGATGGGTACAAGTTCTCACCAAAGGTTATGGATCAGATATTGAAAAAGAATGTAGGGAGTATAACTATTGTGAGCACTGATACTGACAAGGATTTCAGTTTTTGTTGCTTGGCATTTGATGCTTTTTTGACTGGTTTTAAGGATGGATGCAGGCCATTTCTAGGTCTAGATGGGTGTTTTCTCAAAGGGAAGTATGGTGGTGTAATGCTTTCTGCAGTGGCACTTGATGGCAATAATGGTATGTATCCTCTGGCAATCTTTATTTGTGATTGTGAAAACAAGGAAAATTGGATTCTTTTTCTCAATATAATCAAGGGTAGGTTGCTAGAACACCCTGCTCCATTGACTTTTATCTCAGACAGGCAGAAGGGAATGGTCCCAG
The DNA here is from genome assembly GCA_023531295.1 of Papaver armeniacum. NCBI lineage: Eukaryota > Viridiplantae > Streptophyta > Magnoliopsida > Ranunculales > Papaveraceae > Papaver > Papaver armeniacum. Next base: position 440,136 of record JAJJWW010012787.1, read on the forward strand.
CACTTCAAGAGGTGTTTCCCTCAAATAGGAATAGATTCTGTTTTAGACACATATTTGAAAATTTTAAGGGAAATGGCCATAAGGGAACTCACATGAAGACATTAGCTTGGGGTGCAGCAAAGGCATATAGGAACACAGATCACATTAAGTATATGGCTACCATGGAAACAGATAATAAGAGGGCACACCAATGGTTTGAGGATATCCCAACACATTTGTGGGCAAGATCTACTTTTGATACTACTTCAAAATGTGAGCATGTGACAAACAATTTTTCTGAAAGTTTCAACAATTGGACGTTGGATATAAGATCCAAACCTCTGCACAGGATCCTTGAAGGGTTTAATTTGAAAAATGATGGGTTTGATGTTTGATAGAAAGATGAAGGTGAAGGAATGGGAGGTCAAGGTTTAGTACTTGTCCCTAGAGCCGAGGATAATCAAGCACGGGGTTGAAAAGAAGAGAAGATACAATTTGTTTGGTTCTTCTCGAGTTCATTGGTGTGTCTGAGAACCATGAAACATCAAGTAGATGGAATGTGGATGTGAAGGAGCAGACTTGTAATTGTAATGTATGGGAACTTACAGGATACCTTGTGTACATGTTGTTGATGTTGCTTGCCACCTTAGACTGGATATCAATAGGTCAATTAAACAATTCATGATAATGTTTGTTTCAATTTTAACTGTCATTCTAACTGTAGCTTTTAACAATTCATTTGATACATTTTTATTGATTTTGTGCAGTCTGGTACATGATTATCACAAAATCTCATTCTACAAAAAGGCTTATGCTGGAAAAGTTGTAGCATGTGATAGTCAAGATCACTGGAATGAGGAGGTGAGTTAGTAATGGCATTTAATGCAACTGTTTAACTGTTATCATTCATTTATATTATGTGGTTGAGTTTAACTGTTTGTTTTTTGTACTTGATAGCATACAATGGAGGTTTACAGGCCTAAGTTCAAGATAAAGACAGTCAGACCAAGAACTAAGAGGATTAGGTCTGATGTGGAAGGAGAACAACCACATAAGAAGGCAAAAAGATCTTGTACCAATTGCCAGTCTATTAAACATAATATTAGGACTTGCCCAACCAGAAATGCAAGGGCTACACCCCCAAATGGCAGTGGCAGGGGCAGGGGCAGAGGTAGAGGCACCACATCTACCACATCCTCATCTACACCTCATGAATCACATGTTGTAGGAAGGTCAGTAGTGTTTTCTTTTGCATTTGTATATCATTGTCTTATGCAGTTTTTCTAAGTTTAAATAATGGTATCTAACCTAAACTGATTGAACATTGGCAGGGGGGGAGTTGCTTCTGCACCACCAACACAAGAAAGAGGAGCTGCTTCTGCACCACCAACCCAAGGAAGGGGCAGAGCTGTTGCAGCACCACCAACCCAAGGAAGGGGCAGAGCTGTTGCAGCACCACCAACACAAGGAAGGGGAAGAGCACAAGGAAGGGGCAGAGGCTATGAATGGCTACTTTTTGGGACAACAAATGAACCATCACCTGGCAGAGGAAGGTCTACACCAACACAAGGCAGAGGAAGGTCTGCACCAATGTCAGCATCAAGATCAGCCACTATTGGGAATTATCAAAGTCTATATGGGACTATGCCAGATGGAATGAGGGAACCAAATAGACCACCTTCTCAGACATTCAAGCCACCAAGATGGAAGATTTAGTTTGCTTGAACTAACCGTATGAGCATCTTTTTTTTGGAACTTAAGACTTTTACTTCATTACTAATTATGCTATTACATAGACTACATAGCACTTGAACACAAGCTAATGAAACAGATGATGAAATTGTTCTTTTTTTGTGAATGCCAGTACCTTAGACTTTTGTGAAATGCTTAGTTATCTTCTTTTTTTTCTGCCTTCTCCACAGTCACTGCACCTTTAAACCTGTCACAAATTTCTGCAAACATGTTGTCACTAACATCTGAATCAATGACCATTTTCATGTCATGTGTTTCAATTGAATATTTCCCTTTGAGAAAATACCCATCAACTCCAGCTATAGGTGTGTTTTTTTTTGTTGGATGCAGGTGAAGCTTCTGGGCATTGTGAAACCCAATGAGAATCACTACCACACTTGAAGCACCCATCTCCTAACTGTTGTTTTTTTGTTCTTGGTATCAATTAGAATATATGACGCCCATGTTTAGTGCACCGAATGCACCAGCAACTACAGTGGTGCGAGTATAACTAAAGATCAAAGACAAAAAAAAAAGACCAAATTTGAGTTTAGTCCGTATTGTGACGCTACGGTAGAGCGTCCACAGTCATACGAGTATACCAAAGAGTAAAACCAAACTACAAACTAAATTTTTTGGGTTTGGTCAGTGGTAGAGAATACTGGGGAAAGATCAAATTTTGGTCAAACGAACATTATATGTCCGCCCAAGTGAGGCGACTTTATACTTTCGCCTGGTGATGATTCACCACACGTACTAGAAGTGTGTGTGACTTAATATATTGGTTTGTATTAAGTGGGAGGACTTTATATGTTCGCTTCACCCTCATGCGCACATTTAATTTTCGCCCTATTCCAAGCGGTTATTATATCAACGCCCCACACCAGACGAACTCTTTAGTCTCCCCTCGACCATATATAGTTTTGGTCCTGGTCTGAGACCAAATATACTCTGAAACAGTAAAAAAGCTCGACTATATTTAGTTTTAGTCGTCCCACTACGCTTGGTTTCTGGACCAAAATTATAGTTTTGGTCGTCCACTGCAGTTGCTCGTAGGCGAGTATATTTAGTCGAGCGGACGTATAATCTTCGTTTGGATGTGGAGCGTAAGTATAAAGTGCGTCTCGTTCAGGCGTTGATATAGTTTACGCTCGTTGTGGGGCGTTGGTAAAAATTACGCGGGTTGTAGGGCGTTCATAAAGTTTACGCCGGGTTAAGAGGCGTGCGTATAATCAACGCCTGATGGGGCGAATGGGAGAATCAACGCCTGAATGAGGCGTTGATATAAAGTCCGCTTGCTTCACACAATTCATTCTTTATCTTTCCAGTTTATATAAAAAGTAAGAATTCCATTTGTCTGTAGTTCTTTCGGTGGGAATTTATCGAACAATTATCTGTTTTTCTTCTTCTAAGGTCTAAATTAATTGAATAGAGACTATATAAAAAGTTTGATGTTGCAAACAAAAAAAAAAAAAATATATATATATATATAACATTGTGCATTGCAACAGGAGCCCATACCCGTCGTTATTTTGTCGACATTAACTAGCTTAAAGCTAAGAACACAGTGATTCGAAATTGGATGCTGGAACTGGGGCGGAGGTATAATGCCCGCTCCACTTCAGGCGTTAACTATATGCACGTCCGGGTTGGGATGTTGACTATATCAACGCCTGACTGAGGCGTACGTATAATGTTCGCCTCATTAGGGCGTTTATTATATTACCGTCTGGCATGGGGTGTAAACTTTAGCAACGCCCGGACGGGCGTACATTTCAGCACCGCTCCATCGAGGCGCAGTTTATATACACGCCTGTTCGTGGGACGAAGATTATACGTGCGCTTCATGTGAAGCGTACTTTATATACCCGCCCGGTGCCAAACGAACATTATATGTTCGCTCGACTATATTTAGTTTTGGTCTTGGTCCCAGACCAAATATAGTCTGGGATTTAGTCTTGGTCCGGATTTTAATCGATAGGATGCCCCGCTGTGTCTCGTTTTTTGACCAAATATTTGGTTATACTCGCCCTCTGTGGTTGCTCTAACCCATTTTAAAAAAAAAAAAAAAGTGCACCGAATGCACCCGCTATTAAACAGGTGGAAAATTCCATGCCACTGTAACAACTAAACATTGAATATGCTTACAAAAAAATATACTATAAAATATATATGAAAAAAACAGAAACACCAATTGAATTAGGAGCTCCGTTGCTGCAGTTCATGCCTAGCCATTAACCAAGAAGTGATGGGAATAACTGAACTTATGACTGCAGAAGATTCCATGGAAAACGAATCCTAATGTTTCATTAGGTGGGATGGCGAAAAGAATCAGGATCCTATTCAATTTTTTCCTGAGAGGTCAAGGACTGGCCCTACGAATTAAAAGAGTTAATATGCTCCCGCGAAGGCCTTATTGGATCGCTAAGTTTTATGAATTCAATAAAAGATTCGTAAAAAATTCTATATTCTAGAGGTATATTTCCAGTTGTTAATAAACAAGATCCAGTCAATATTACTAACCTCAAGTGGAAGGATGATGTCCTCGTTGTAGTCGTTACTTCTTCACATTCTTCAGGTTTTCGGAGTAATACTTGTACGTCTCAACATTCCTAGACTTTCTAGTCTAACCTAAACGAAGTTTACTCTAATATTTAATTAAGCGACTCTAGATGAGTTTTGATACTAAAATATGACAACCAAACTTGACATACCAACGCTTGGCGGGTTCAACAGACCTATGCTCTAACAACACTTGTATGTTAATCCTAATCACTTGATATTGATCCTATAGTAAATCGGTTTAGGAACGTAACTATTATCAAGTGAACACCTTGAAGTTGTATTGTCTCGACTTTGTTGATAAACAGTCACTTAAGATATCAGACTTATAGGTTGAAACGAAAAAGCGTGGTGTATTTGGATACCCTCGTCATTCAATTGGTATTAGAGCAGGCAAACATGAAAAGATCTAACAATCCCACCAACTTAATAGTAATAAGTGGGGTTCTGTTCTATGTAGTGTATGAGAAGCTTAAAGGTCGTAATACCAAATGATAATGATAAGGAGAACTTAATAAGAAAATGGGGCAGTGTATTGTTACTCATTCAATTCATTTTACAATCGACCGGGCATCACTCATTATACGTAATACCCGGTATTTTTATTTACCGTTTCGAGTCAGGTTATACCCCCTTAGTTTGTTATTTAGGTTTTTTTCTTTGCCTTAGTCTATTTGGGTTGCATTAATTAAAAAAGCTACTAGTTATGGGTTGCTTCAATCTATTTATATCCCCGGAGGGCCGATTTTCGGCGATGTGAAGGCGATCACAGAGTCATAGCGTTTTCATCTGATCAAACCCTTTCTCTGTGATTCATACTCATTGTTTTTGGATTCCCATATTTTTCCCTCCCTGATTAGCTACCTTTGGATACTATTCTACACTTGAACAACATTGCAGGCAACATATACCTTCTTCTAGGGTTTTTAATTGTTGTTTCTCCTAATGCTAACTGGTTCTTACCCAGCCTTCTCGCCTGGTACGTTGTCTGCTTCTCCCTCTACTAGCCCTGGAAGTTTAATCTCTAGTGGCTATGATGATTTTTTCCAGTGCCCACTTCGTGGACTGGATGGTTGCATAAACGGGGTTGCAGGGAGGGAGCTTTTGAGGGTTTCTTTATTTAACCATTTGAAGAACCAACATTACAATGGAGAAGTAGGTAAGGATCGTTTCGTGAGAGGTTACGATCTAATGGTGATGTTTACAGGGCATGGGAGGCTATTCTGCTATAATCGAGAGTCCGGTTATGCCCTTAATGTATGCACATTAGTGCTTGGGGTAAGAGTTGCAAGGTGCATCAAGGGCCTGTGATTCCTGCACATTCCTATGGTTCAGTTCCTGCGAATCTTATACAAGGTATAGTTGCACCTGCCTCGCTCTACTGCCTCCTCCTCACCTGATGTTGGAACTTAATGCGCTGCAGACTTACCCACAATTGGCTTGGAACTGCTGAATACAATCTTACAAGCACAGATTCCGACAGTTTCCATTATCCCTGCAAAATGCAGACTTCACTTTGCTCGTACTCTTAAATCTGTGCTCCAAAAGGTGGTGTCTCTGCCTAATGAACTAACCCCTTGGATTTTGCTATTGCTTTTCCCTGTTTGTACACTCAATACCTACGTACCATAGAACAAACAAGAGGATAAAACTAGCACTAAAAAGAAACTTCAAATCAGGTTCATCAACAACATATCGAACCTATGGGATGAGGCTAATGGTTGTATGTTGCTGGCTCAGAGAGTTTTGGCAGAACATGAACAGAGACGGAAGCTTTTGGAGGTGCGAAAGAAGACCCAACCGGAGAGCCAGGAATCCACTAATCTTCGCTTATGCAAAGGGAAACTAAGAGATGGTTTATACGCTGCGGCAATTCGTATTCTTACATCCAATAGTGTTGCACCCAACTATAATGGTACTTTGGAGGAATTGCACATTACATACCGTTGTCGGGGCCACCTCGGGATCTCGTCTACCCCAATTACACAAGAAGCTATGGTAGCTTCTACTAATCTTGTTTTGAGTAGACTTAGAAGTTTCCCCAAGGGGACTTCGTGCGGGAGAAATGGCCTCAAGGCACAACATATTCTAGATGCTCTTAGTGGGTCTGCAACTGCCATTTCGGATGAGCTCATATATTCGATCACAGCGGTGGTGAACTTGTGGCTTTCTGGTATTTGCCCATCCGTTTTGGGTGAATTTGTGGCTAGTGCGCCTCTTACCCCACTAATTAAGCCTGGTAGCGGCCTGCGTCATATTGAGGTTGGCACAATATGGAGAAGGCTCGTCTCCAAATGTGTTGCAACCCATGTGGGTAAAGAGATCAACGTGTACTTAGGAGACTACTAGTTCGGTGTTGGTGCTAAATGTGGGGGAGAAGAAATTCTGCACGTTGTTAATTATATGCTTGAGGAGAAGGGAGACTCGGATAAACTGTCCATGTTACTTGTAAATTTTTCGAATGCGTTCAACCTCGTCAATCGTACTGCTATGCTTTTTGAGATACATAAATTGTTCCATTCGATTTCTCGTTGGGTAGAATTCTGTTACGCTTATCCTGCTCGTTTATACCACATGGACCATGTTCTCTCCTCATCCCAGGGTGTGCAACAAGGTGATCCTTTGGGTTTATTGTTGTTTTCCCTTACTCTTCATCCCTTGATTAATAAAATTGCTGCACAATGTGAGCTTGATTTGCAAGCTTGATACCTAGCTAGATGATGGTACCTTGATTGGTGATACTTTGATGGTTGCGAGGGCTTTGAAAAATATACAGGATGAAGGGGATGATAAGGGGTTGCATTTGAATATAACGAAAACAAAATTGTTTTGGCCTTCTCTTGACCCTAGAGCTTTGATAACTGGCGTTTTTCCTCCTAATATTAATATTAGCAGGCCTTCTAAGGGTGTGAAACTTCTGGGTGGCCCGGTTAGTCTTGATGCTCAATTTAATAAGGATTTGGTTGTCAGTAGGGTGCACAAAACTATTGCTCTTATATATGCAGTGGAGAAGATTGAAGACCCACAATGTGAATTGCTATTGTTCAGGAATTGCACGGGTGTGTCTCGGGTTTATTTTCCGTTGAGAACTACTAGTTTTGAGTATGTATGGGAAGCTCAAGACTTATTTGATACTCGATTGTTTCAGTTCCTTAGAAACATTATTACAAGCGATGACCCCGATTTTGGTCTTCTTCAACAACGACTGTCTACCCTGCCATTCAAGTATGGTGGTATGGGAATTTATATTATACAAGACACCAAGCATTATTGTTTCCTTGCATCCTACATACAAAATTTGGAGTTGCAGTCTACTACCTTGAGAAGTACCGGTATCAGCGGTGCAACCGTTCTTTTCAGCAAGTTGTGGACTCTTTCATCTCCCTAGGTGATGTTTCTTCTCCTCTAAGCACTAGTAGTTTTGCCACTCATTCCATGAACTCCTTGGCGACAATTTAATTTGATGTTGTAAAGAAGAACATACCCACCAGTTATTCTTTAATGGAACGTGATTTTGTGCTATGACAATGCAACCAAACAAAAAATGCTTGGGACTTCCTGATAGCTATTCCAATAATGGGGCTCAATAAGCATATTGGGGCTAGACAATTCAGTGCAGTTATCTGGTATAGATTAGGGATCCCCATGTTTAAGGGTGATGGTGCTTGTCCCTTCGCAATAAAGACATGGATGCTTTTGGTGATCACGCCTTGCATTGTGCAAATGAGGTAGGGCTTAAGTTCATACATGATTTGGTGCGTGACACTATTGCAGACATGTGCTATCATGCGGGTGTGCCGGTTAGGAAGGAGGTTGATTTGGGATTTCTTTCGAAAACTGGCACTGCCTTGAGACCAGTTGATATTCTTGTGTTTAATTGGGATAATGGCCATGACATGTGTTTAGATGTAACTGGTGTTTCTCCCTTTACCAGAGGAGGTATCCGATCATTTTCCCCGGGTCTTGACATCAAGAATGCAGTTACTCAAAAAAATTCCAAGTATTTAGAAAAGAGCTTGACACAAGGCTATGGGCTTGGGATACTTGCTTTTACCACCTTGGGAGAGCTTGGCGAGGACACTACAGACTTCTTCAAGCGTCTGCGCAATTATATGGCTAGTCATGATGCTAATGTTCGTGTTGAAGAGTTTCTTTTCCATAGGTTAGGTGTTGTAATTCAAAAAGGGGTTGGAGCTCAGCTTGTTGCTAGGCTTTCGACTAATTTCTTACCAGATGATAGTCCTTATGATTGAATATTCTTAAAAATAAAGCACAGTTTGGCTAACTTTACCTATGTAAGTGGTTTTTCAGATTTTTCCTCACAAGAGATAAATCTAGGGATGTATTCGTTTGTCATAAGTGATGGTTGTGATTGGGATTAGAAATGCATCTAACGGACAAAATTTATCATGTCATTAAGGTTCCATAATTCTTCATAATAAATAGCCTATTAATTTTCCATGATAACATTTTATTAAAGGAGAAAAATATTTCTAGCCCAATTTTAAATTTTTTTATATTAGGAACCCACCATTAAGATACCCTATATCAGAAACCCAAAATTAGTTTTAAAACTACAAGTTTTACGATACTGACCTTTTACTATAGTAATTATCTTATTTTTTATTGATAATTATCCAATTTTGGTCTATAGTGAAAAATTCAAAAACCAAGAATTTAGGAAAATCCCGAAAATCAAGCTCACCTTGTTTAAGGAAGTCTCCCTAAAATAACTCGTTTGATTATTATTCCGTTAATTCTAAAAAATACCTAAAATCTCTCCCCAAAATTATTCTTTTTTACTCCTTTGACTCCTATTCCGTTATTCTAAAAAATCCCTAAAATCTCTCCCCGAAATTATTCCTTTTACTCTAAAAAAATCCCTAAAATCTCTCCCCAAAATTATTCCTTTTACTTGTTTTGTTTAATTACCACTCCCGGTTCAATGTGAAAATTATAGTTTTCATGATGTAGTGATAATTGTATTTTCTTTCACATAATTAAAGGTCAGATGTGAAAATTCAAGTTTTCATAATATAGTGATAATTGTATTTTTCACATATATAAATAAGGATATTCTAATTTTCAGAAGAACATAGTGATGATTGCAGTTTTTCACGTATGAAAATTCTACTTTTCACAATATAGTGATAATTGTATTTTTTACGTATAAAAATATAAAAATTCTCCTTTTCAGAATATAATGATAATTGCAATTTTTCACATATGAAAATTCTACTTTTCACAATGTAGTGATAATTGGAAATTTTCACATGTCAGAACATATTTAGTGAGAATTTTAATTATCATCGGGTCGTTGAATATGTAAATTAGTGGTAGTTGTATTTTTTTCACTTGAGCATGAGTGATAAAAGAATATCCAAACAAAGAACGTCAGAATTTAAGAGCATGATTGTAGCAAAAGGAGTTGATCTGCATGTTGGCTGAAAATGCTTGAGCAACAACGGCCTTTTCTCGATGATGAATGTTTTGATTCTAAATCCAATCAATGGATCCAAAACAGAAAATACTTGTTAGGTGCGGTACGTATAAGTTTTTTTTTTTTACTTCATTAAACAATAGTAGGAGTATGGCTGATAATACCAACGCGTATATGGAAATGACTTTTGGGTCGGCTAAACACATAATTACCAAAAGACGGTAATAGAACCTGGAAGTGGAGAGATTATTTATACATTCATGATTTCTCTAGAATTAACAACAACAGACCTACTTCCACGATGAGCATGAAATAAACCTTAAGCCATTGCTAAACCATTCAAGACTTTGACATCTTTTCTTCTCAATAATCAAATGAAAAAAAATCTAATAATCGAGAACAAAACCAAAAAAAAATTTACTTGCTGGAAAAGATTTTGGAGAGAGAAGCAATCGTAATAAGATTTTTGATTGATATAGGGAGTGAAAAGTGAAAAGATTTTTAAGAAGAGGAAAAGTCAAACGTGGAATATAAATCTGCAAAATCAGTTCACTACCGAAAATAATGCAAGCAATTTATGCCGAAATATTTTCTTCAATATATTTCTTAGTCAAATTAATTCACCGTAAAATTCTTTCACTGCTACCAAAAATATCGCCCATGCCTAATTAATTAACTGTAAATCAATAAAAAAATCTAAAACTCTTTTATTAATAAGGGATAAAGGTTAATCTAGTCTCACATAAAATATGGAAACCTAAATTCAATCTAAAACTAGTAATCTCAACCTTACATCTTGTGTTTTGGGCTACAAATATATATTATCTTATTGATGGGTTTCTAGAAGAGAGAGGAACCAAGCATGGGTTCCTCAGAAATTTCCACTATTATTAAATGTCAATTTTTTTAAATAATAATAATATTAGTTTATTATATATAAATTAATGTCAAATTAAAAATGATAGTATATAAATTATCATACTATTGATGATAATTAATATATTTTTATTAGCTAATACTTAGGATTAGTTTGGTATTGTTGCGAGCTTTATAAAAGTGCTTTTCTGATGTACGTTACAGTGTCGATCTATGTAAAAAAAAACACTTGAATGGTTGCCATGCAATTGAATGGTTGAAATTATAAACTAAAGCTAAAAATATTTTAAAAAGCGATCAAATTGTGTCTGGGAAAATATCAGGTCCAGCTATAGTTAGTGAGAAAATGACAAAAGTAGACATGTCTCTGAAAATTGTTTATTCTATTTCATCATGCATAAAAATAAGTAAATTTTCTACTATTAGGGCACATATATGTAATATTAAATTCACTAATTAGTATTATTACGAAAATTATTATTTTCTTAACCACTTTTTAAAAATTAAAAATTTCTTAATATTTACTGTTGATAAATAAAAGTTTGTTTCAGTGATACGGTATAACATAAAATTTAGTTTGAAAATAAATAATAACTATCTTTTAAAGAATAAAATATAGTGAATAAAAGTTGGTGATCATATATAGATTCAAGGATAATTTTTGTCAGTTATAAAAAAAGATGGGATAGAATTGGAAAATAAAATATGAAATTAGGGTGAACTATAGTATTTGCCTTTGAAGCTTTTAAAAGCTCATCCTCCCCACTTTCAAAATTGATAGATTTTGAAAGTGTATTGCATAAAAAACACTTTATGAAATCTTTACCAAACACTAAGATGAAAAAATATTGCTATAAATATGTTTTCGAAGTACTTTTTTTTTTGAAAGAAAAAAAGCAGTACCAAACTTAGTTAGATTGGCTAACAATTATATAAGTGGACCATAGTGACGATAGCAAGTATTGGTGCCCAGTGAGTAATTTCGCGTCGTCTCACGTATTTCTTGATAAATGGTTTAACGTTATTTTTATCAATGATGATGGATAACATAATTTATTGTTAGTAGAGCTTATTGTTATTAGGTTAAGTACTTAACGATTTGACTTACTAACTAATCATGGTTTTATTATTTTTATGCAAAGAATAACCTCACATTTGGAAGCATAATGTCGTAGAATGTAATGGCTTGACCATCAACCGATAATATCGTCACTTAGCCACCGCGGTCATCTGACAATATTGAGTTTTCAATGGTCACCTATGCGGTCATCCAACAACAGCTTCTCAGGAGATCACCCATCCCAGGATTACTCAATACCGAGCATGCTTAACTATAGATATTTTTCGCCAACTATGAAGCCAATTATGTTGAATAGGTCTCGGTGTTAGGAAAGGACAAACCATTACCTATATTCCATTTGACGAATCCTACATGCCGAATCGGAGTACTATAATGCCTCCAACTTAATTTGGAGATGTCATCGGCTCCGGAATATGTTCAATCCTAGACTTAGCATTTTCTCACTCATGAGACCCTTTCCCGACACAATCCGTCAAGCATACTCTTTCACCCTCTACAGGTAACCCGTGGTCGACTCTAATACCATTTGTAAGGACCTAATCCTCCGCCAATACTGTCCCCACTTAGTCACTGCGGTTATTTGACAATGTGGGATTTTTAACTGACACTGATGCGGTCATCCATCAATAGTTTTCTGGGAGGTAACCCATCCCTAGATTACTCTTCCCCGAGAACGCGTATATTCAATGATTTTTACCAACTCTGGATCCAACTATGTTACAAAGGCCACAATGTTACGAAAGGACAAACCATTACCTATATTATATTCGGTGAACTCTTCCTGCCGAATTGAATAAAGTACATAATATATATTGGAATTTTGAAAAAAATAAAACTACATCGTATGTGAGTAAAATGGTTTCCATCGGGAATGATTTAACATTTTAAAGTATAACAACTTAAGTGAATGAATTTTAGTTTTCATTATGTCATTGAAATAGTAAGAACATAGAATCGATATGTATTATTGAGTCAATTATGAGTTTTACTCTTATCAAACTATCCTTAAAGGGGGAAAAAGCAACAAGGATCCGAACACTGTTAATATCTACACAATTATGTTTGCGACGAATGAGTTCCGGTATTGTAATTTTGTTAGAGCTTACATACTTTAATATGTTGGTTCCGCTTGGTTGTTGGAGTATGTGGCGCGATAAACCACATATGTATAGCTAGGGATAGTCCCTCATGAAATAAAGAGGAATACATGTGGATCTTAAAAAGCTTGGACATCTCCATACATAGTACCGATGCCTTTTAGTTAAAAACCCCACACCTCTTATCCCAAGGTGGTCAAGTGGGGTTCCGGGTTATGTGGTCGGCCCTGTGTATTGTCCGATGGTCTGTGAAGATCCTAATAATTGGTATCAGAGCCTATGGTTGGGGCTACTGTCCTAATGTAGAAGTGGTTGTGGATGTCACCAGGTTTAGGGCGCAAGTGGAGTCAAACTCAAGGCAGACAAGGCCCAAAGTTAAACTGACACTCAAAGTGAAGTTAGTGTCTCACCCATTAACTCAAGTGGAGCAGGGTTCTAGATCGGCAAGGCAATGCTCAAGGTTGAACTGGCGCTCAAGGTGGAGTTGGTGTCTCACACATTAACTTTCAAGTGGAACAGGGTTCTAGGTGGGCAAGGAAATGCTCAAGGTGGAGTTAGTGCTTTCCTTCTCATTAACTCAAGGTGGAGTAGGATTCCAGGGAACATATTGATAATAATCATGATCAATGGGAAGCATATACAAATGGTAATCATATGGTGGAGTCTGATTGGACTGGTGAAGTGGTTCGCCAAGGTGGATATTGTTGGAGTATGTGGCGCGATAAACAACATATGTATATCTAGGTATAGACCCACGTGGAAGACATGAGTACATATGGAGCTTAATAAGCTTGGGCATCTCCTTACCTAGTATCGAGGCCTTTTAGATTAAAATCACACACCTCTTATCCTAAGGTGGTCAAGTAGGGACAACATCGGTGTTATGTGGTCGGGCCCGTAGTTGGTTCCTATGGTCCATGAAGATCCTAACATCGTTCACTAAAATAAGGAAGATGCAGAAAGGTAATATCATTTCAAAGGATCGATAGGATATCTTTGTAAACTAAAAAACATATCAAATAATTTCATTGTTGATTTCGATTTAATTTCATTGTTGGGACAAAATATGTAAAAATTAATTTCGATTTTTGGGACAAAATCTGTAAAAATTAATATGTAAAATATGTAAAAATTAATTTGTAAAAATTAATTTGTAAAAATTAATTTTGATTTAATTTCATTGTTGGCTTGAGGATACAACTCGAGAAATGAGAGGCATAGTATGGGCGGAAAATGCTAGAAAGGATTTGTGAAGTGAAGGATAAAAATATCTATCAGGCTTTCTTTTACTTTCGCAATGATAGAAATGGTAAACTTGATATTAATACATATTATATTTAATATTCATATGTCGAAAAATGCATAACTAAATAAAAATTATGCCCGTGCCGTTACGGCACGGGTTAAGCCCTAGTAAATTAATAAAAAAATAATCACCTAATTATATCTTGATAAGTTAATAAATTTGAGGAAAATGAAAAGATAATTAAAAGAATAAAATAAATAATAAATATGTATATTAATATGGTGTTAATGTTACAGGGCGTACGACCCGTTGGGTGTGCGGTCCAACTAGATTCCTAGGGTTGTATATATAGGAAACTATGTAATACATCTAATTAGAGATTCTAATAATATATCCTTCTCCTTGTCTCTACATCTTCTATCTTCACCTCAAATTTCCCCAAAACACGTTATCAGCACGAAGCTTTACCACAGAGCCGGATTGGATCGGTTGATAATATTTTTATTTATCTATTTTTCTGCCGGAATCAAATCAATCACCTAAAAAAAAAAAAATTGTTGAAATCAAATCAATCAGATAAGTTGAATCTAATTTCTCCTTTTTTTTTTTTTTTTTTTTAGAATCTAATTATTTATATCATCAGAAATCATTTCATAATATTGTCTCTGAATATGTCCATGAATCAAATGGGAGGACGCTCCGAAGTTTTAAATGATTCTAGAGAACAATGAAATCCTGACGGATTATGAGAATGCACATGAGTCAATGGAAGGATCATGTGTGCACAGTGATGATATAATCCATAATTAGTTGCTCTAGAAGTAGAGCACAATGAGATCAAACCATGCTTTATTTTGATTAATTTCAAATAAATAGCATATTTGGCCTACACAATCCAGATAGAGCTTAGTTCTTTGGCAAATATATAGGTATTTGGTGTGGTAGTGCTAACCAACCAAGTGTAAACCCTATTGGACATACATAATTAATTTGTCATAAAGCATAATGAGAAGAAAATAGTCTTAAAGTACAAAGACTCGCCTTGTGGCGCGAGGTTTCTCACAAAGCCCTGGAATTATTCTTTTGTAATGAACGTTATAAAGTTCCGCTACCTAGTTAGCTTGGTAATTTCAAAAGGACTTGAAATGCAGCATATGCATGTTGTTGTTACGTATCTCTGAAAGAATCAAGAGATAGAAGATATTTACAAAAGTACTTGATAGACTTTTGTTTCCCAAATCAAATGACTCTAAACCACAGAGTACGTTTACAATTAGATAGAATGTTCACTTATAGATTGAAGCAATCTAAGGAAGTGGTATACCCGTCTAAGTGGCTATTTGATTTGGAGGGGATAGACAAGTAAGTTATTTTTCCTTGCATGTTCATAAGAAAGTTCGATTTGGAATTGTAGCTATTTATGTTGATGTTACGAGACATGATTTTTACTCTTGATGTAATAAGAGACCTTAAAAGCTATTTAAAATCCGAATTTGAGATGAAAAATCTAGGGAAAGCTCGATCGAATACCGAGCTTGTGGTATATTATTCCACCGGTTTGCATATGTCTAAAGTTGTCGGGCAATTTAACAAAGACATGCATCCTGATAGCACTCCCATGATTAGTCGAGGTTCAAATGTAAGTAAGTAACCATTTCGTCAAAAGGAATATGACGAAGATGTGTTGGGAGATGAAATTCCAATATCTAAGTACAATAGACGCATTGTTGTACTTAGTATAATAATGTACTCGATTAAATTTTACATCCTCAGGGAACTTGTTAGCTAGATATAGCTCCGCGCCAACGCAACGTCATTGGAATGGTATAGTGAATGTAATCATGTACTTAAAAGTAACCATTGACATAAATTTGTTTTATCCCTACAAAAACATTAAAAGGAATGCTAATGAAAGTGCAACCCAAAAGTTGTTGATTATGAAGGAACAATAATCTCTTCTCCAACGAAAGTAATCAGAGGAAGATATCGTAGATTATTTTCTAAGTCATTACCAATATTAAGTTTCGAAAAATACATGACCAAAGAACTGTCTGGAACAACTCTGAAAGTAATCAGGGGGAGATGCCGACATCAGGGGGAGGATCTAAGGATATGTTGTCGACATAATTTACTTCGAAATTGAAGTTGTGTTGTACTCTTTTCCCTTCGATCGAGAATAGTTTTTTCCCAAAGGGTTTTGTTACTCGACAAGGTTTTTAGAGAGACAATACTAAAAGCATCAAGTATGTTGAACGTTGAAGACATAAACATCGCGTTGATATTATTAAAAATATCTGAATCAAAGAAATGAAACACGATAGTACGTTAAGCAACGTAACTTCCAGAATCAACAACATGGTTTTATAAACATCCAAGTCACCAAAGTAAAGTGTGATAAACTCCTTTTGATTGCATTATATTAATAAAAATTGTCTGACATCAGGGGGAGCATCTAATGGTGTGTTGAACTCTTTTCCTTTACCGAGGTTACTTTTCCCACAGGTTTTTTGTTGCTCGGCAAGGTTTTTAATGAGACAACAACAAACACCGGGAATGTAATTTCCCATCTAAGGCTATTGTCTTTCCCATGAGGATTTTCTACCTTAGGAGTTGTGAAGCAACTAATCAACTTCAACGAAGCAAAGTGACTATCTGTCACGTTGTACTATTGCCCCTTCGCCAAGATTTTGTCCCACTGGGTTTTTCCTTGTCAAGGTTTTAATGAGGCAACATATACGCATCCAACTATGTTCTAAGGTTAATTAATATTGTACTCTTTTTCTTTAGTTCAGGTTTTATCCTCCGGGTTTTCCGACGAAGTTTTAACGAGGCAATTAACTTAGACTCGTCGATCTTTGAAGATCGTATTGCATGTGATGAACTACATGTAAAGTAAGAGACAACATGTGAAGTACTACATGTGAAGAGCTGTAGCAAGGTTTTATCCCGCTGGGTTTTTCCTTGTCAAAGTTTTAGTAAGGAGATTGATTTCGGCACAAGTCATCAAGGAGAGGACGACATTTGAAGAACTACATTCAAAGCACTATGTATAAAGTTTTGTTATTGAACCGCACAAGGGGGAGTGTTACAGGGCCTACGACCCGTTGGGTGTGCGGTCCAACTAGATTCCTAGGGTTGTATATATAGGAAACTATGTAATACATCTAATTAGAGATTCTAATAATATATCCTTCTCCTTGTCTCTACATCTTCTATCTTCACCTCAAATTCTCCCAAAACAGTTAATTAGTATTAGTATCAATTTATAAGATTTATGATAAAGTAGAAACAAAAAGAATTAGAGTTAGAAAACAAAAGGCTACGGAGAATAAGAAGAAGAAGGAGATGAACTTAAGGTTTCTTTTAGAGAAAAATAAGATTATGGAAAATCAGTAGAGGATCAATGAAATGAGGTAGAATGCTAGACCCTTTCTCTTTTGGTGTTTTTCTTCATGTGTTTTCTTGTATGATTTTGTATTGTTAGGTTTCATAAATTTATTCGCATAACTATACATATTTGATTGATGATCAGGCTTATTCTATTGATAATTAACATAATTGGACATCACTGGTTAAAATTTGATAGTAATCCACCGTAAATTCACCATTCAATGTTTCTTGCAATTTGGATTATGATTTCTGAAAATTATGTGTAGCTTCTCTTTGTCATGTTTTTGCCTTATTTAGGCAACCTTAATTATGTTAGAATGATTTGTGATCTTAATGAAAGTTATAGATGTGTATATTATGTTTCATTGTAAGTTGTATTTTTTCAATTTTGGGTTATTAATATTATGAATTTAACATGAATTGTTTGGTAATAATATGTAATCTGCCCAGTTTTTAGGATGCTATTATAAATTAAATATCTTTTGTTTCAACTGTTGGTTTACTATGAAATTTAGGTATATGGTTTTATATTGAGTCATGAATGTTATGTTAAAATTTTAGAAAGATCGGATAAATTAATCACCCTTAGATGTATGATGTAAAATGTCCGCAGTTAACTTGTTTGCATAAATGCTTGAAAGAAACTCTTGTTGTTTGTTATATGTTGTTAAGCCATGGTTGATTGCATTGTTTGTAAAAAAAGAAATGATTTAAAAGTTAAAATGAGTTCATGTTTTACCGTTAGATGGAATATGATTTCATGCTAACGGCGGGTAATGATCCCCGAGAGTTAAATGGGTAATGATCCCCAAGTAGGAAATTGTATGCCCTGACCATCATCGATGGTGGTTATTCGTGCCAGATAATGAAAATAAAACGGGTAATGATCCCCGAGAGAAGATGTGTATGATCCCCATATGAACTTTTGTTCCTGACCATCGATGGCGGCTGTCCGTGTCAGTAAACAATAGGTGGGTGTACGAACCAAAGTTTTCGTACCCTGAACATGGTTTGTTGGTGATAATATTAATATGTGAATCATGTAAATATAATATTATGGTGAATTGATGACATATGGAATAGTAAATTGGGTTATTTGTCTGAAATATTATTGGTATTGTGAGCTTGTTAATTTAACATATAATTGAATCCTCGAAGTTGTGCAAAGTCTTTTGTTGTATGCTGTCTTTGATTGATTGATATTTCTTCGCATCTTTAGAGAATGGGGGTGCATCCTATTGAGTTGTGATCTCACCCCAATTGACATTCCTTGCGGATTTATGGAAGTTGGAAGTGAAAACTGTGAAGATAGTTTAGTTATTCTGTTGTTTTATTGTATTGCTTGAAATGTAATTTGAATTAATAAGTTTGGTTTAAAATGTTGTTAAAGATGATTAGCGAATTCATATGTTTAAAAGGTTAAATTATGTTTGTTGTAATAAATAAATTAGAAGAGTTATATTAGAATATATATGACACGTTTATCAGAGACACCAAGGTGATCGTGCAGTGACCGTATACCATCTTAAATTTTGATATATAAATCAAATTCAAGATGGATATCATTGATATTAAACAAAAAACAAAATCAAATCAATGATAAAATAAAACAATCAAGAAGAAACAAATCTACATACCAAAACAATAATGAGGACGATGTTTAACGTGGTTCGGTCAACTCGACTTACGTCCAAAAGCAACCCTGTAGAGTGAATAATAATATTGATCATCGGAACATTCTGAGATGATCATTACAAATAAATTGGCACTCTATTTATAAAGTTCAGAAGATGAAAAAGATATTACTAATTAGTATCAGAATATGCTTAATTAGGAAACTATAAGATTACATATATCTTCTAGATATTTGATTAATTCTTCACATGCGCATACAGTCACTGCACGATCACCTTGGTGTCTCCAATAAACGTGTCATATATTCTAATACCCCCCTCAAGTTGAACACGAAGAAAATTGTAGTGTGCAACTTGAAAAATCTGTTGAAAAACATATCTTGAGCTTAAATCTTGTTGCTGAAACTTTTGATTATCGACTGCTGCATTTGATCTTTGGGCCACCACACTTAACTTGATAGCTAATTTTCATTAGTAACTAAAGCAAATATCACATTTTTTTTTTTTTTACGATGCAACAAATAAAGCTTAGAAAGATAAATAACATTAATTTGATTGAATGAATCTCCCTGAAAATAATCAGTTTTGGAGGGAAAATGTTTTTCTAGATATTTGATTAATTCTTCACATGCGCACACGGTCACTGCACAATCACCTTGGTGGCTCCAATAAAAACGTGTCATGTATTCTAATATCCCCCCTCAAGTCGAACACGGAGAAAATTGTAGTGTGCAACTTGAACAATATGTTGAAAAACATATCTTGAGCTTAAATCTTGTTGTTGAAACTTTGGTTATCGACTGCTGCATGATCACCTTGGTGTCTCCAATAAACTTGTCATATATTCTAATAAGTTATATACATAAGCCTCTTTCCGACCCGTAACGCTTCGAGTACGGATCTCCATATGGGTTTGACCATGATCCGGAACTCGGGGTGTTACATTATAGGCCCATATGCATGAGGAATTAAGTACAATAAATACACGTAGATGGATGTGTGTCTATAACATTTTTAGACACCTGGCCTATTAATAGTGTGTCTTCCACACATGCTGAGATGTCATGTAACAAAAATCATCTTTTTGTATGCCGTTTGCTTTTGGTTGGACTTAAAACTCGAGATAACTGGACCAAAGCTGAAATATGGTCAGGGGTTAGTTGATAAGTCTGAATTTCCCATATTAAGTGAATAAACGCATTGATGTACTTAGTATAATGTACTCGACCAAATATTCATCCTCGGTGAACTTGTTAGCTAGATATAGCTCAGCATCGACACAGTGTCTTTTGGAATTGTATAATGAATATAATCATATACTTAAAAAGGAACCATTGACATTGTTAGAGTACTGCTCGGTCGAACTCGCAAGCGTTTCTATCTCAAGCTTCCTTGTCAAGTTTAGTTGTCAAAACTATAAGTCTTGGTTTCTGGTCTACTTATAGTTATGTCTCGGATTAGGATAGAATGTTTAGTTGAGCTTTAGACTTCACGAAGTTCATCGATTGAAGACGAAGATCTACTAAGGGGAGCTTGGAGGAACTTCATCAACAAAAGGTATGTGGAGACTTGAACTCATCTATCACTCAGAAGTCTATTATATTGTATCTCTTACTGAGACTAAGTCGTATAGCTATATAGACTTGAATATTATACACATTTGATATTTCGATCTGAGTTTAACTCGCTTATATATTTATCTAAATATGTGTTGGAAAGATTTTTGCTTTAACCACGTTCATCATTATTCTTGACGAAAGTCAAAAGATGATCATGTGAAAATCACCTTGTAACATCTTATATGATTTGTGTGAGACAGTCATTTGAGGTAGACTCAGAATGTTTCGTATTGATCATTCGATCACTTGAAAATTTCTTATAAGCTAATAGTTTGTGTGAAACAGCTACTGTCATCTTCTAAGAATGTTTCAATGATTGAAATGGTAGTTTAGAATAATTAACCATTGTCTGGATATAACATAGTATGCATACCCGTATGCAAACTGTTGTAAGAATGATTCAGGTCCGGGAACCAAGTATGCATACCCGTATGCGAACGGTTTTAACTGAAAAATTCGGGAACTAAGTTTGCGTACCTGTTTGCAAATTGTTTCACCTGAATTCGATCTGGAACGACAGTATGCGTACCCGTTTGCGAATTGTTGGAAAAGATCAAGTCCGGAACGACAGTGTGTGTACCCGTTTGCGAACTGTCGGAAAGGATCAAGTCCGGAACTTAAGTTTGCATACCTGTTTGCAAACTTATGAGGTTAAGTTCTAAAATCGGTTAAGTATGATTTCATACTCATGAACAAATACATTTATTTGTTAAGGAATGCAATCTTTGCAAACCGTGGCTATAATGTTCATGAACTGATTCTTTTGAATCAATCCGATTTTGCTTCAATTGTGTCTTGTATACTTCTATGAGAATATAAACATTTGAACAACTCTATGAGTAACACAATTATATTCATTTGATTATCATTTGATCTAGAAGTGTTAAGATGAACATGGTTAATACAAAAGTATTCATATGGCTAACTTCGGTTAACTGTTATTGAGCCAACTCAATATACAAGTTTAGGTACGGTTACCCATATCTAAATGAAGGTATATTTCATTTGTGTGTAAAAATCTAAGACCATCTAACGGTAAAGATATATTAGGTTGAATCTTGAATCAGGCTTCATTTAACGGTGAATATTGATTGATTTGTTCCAAGGTTATCAAACCTTGATTTGAAGACTATATAAGGGAGAACTCTAGCAACTGGGAAACCTAATCCCCACACCTCATGTGTGATACTAGTTGCGACAAGATTTGATTCTTATTTAACCTAGGTTTTTCTAAAACCATTATAGGTTTGTTAGAGCATGGCTCGGTTGAACCCACCAAGTTGGTATGTCAAGTTTGGTTGTCATATTTTAGTGAATCAAAACTCATGTTAAGAGTCGCTTGATTATGTACTAGAGTTAAACTTAGCTTGAAAGTATTAGGATATGAGACATTACAAGTATTGCGAAGACTTGAAGATGTGAAGAAGCAAGGAGCTACAACGACAACAATCATCCTTCCACTTGAGGTTAGTGATATTTGACTTGAACTGTTTCATTCCCTAATATATCTTTCAAGTCGTGCATATTGAAAACATAACTGCGAATCATATTTGAACTCTAGATAGACATAGTATTAAGGAATACAATACGAAGTTTATTGCTTAACCATTAAACTTTGTAGATAAGACATCGCCATAATCATTTGAATGCTATTGTGATTATGTATGGGCATGAGGTGAGGATTTCATCCTAGGGAACAGTGTTTATATGTGTTCTAAGGAAGTAAGTTCATAAACTTGTTTGTGAACCGAAAAGGAAATTGCCAAGTGTTATTGGTTTTGTTATTCATTGCATATCTTATGAACAACCAGTATGTGTGATAGAGTATAACCGCTCACAACTTGTTGTGTTCTTGGTAGAACTGTTCACAAAGGCCTGACTTATGTATTGGTATAACTTTTATTAGTAAAACCGATCTTGAGTAATCACCCGTGGTATGATCGGATTTTGTTTGTCTGACCTGGTAAGGGAAAGGGAACCGATCCTAGTAAGGGAAAGGGAACCGATCCTAGTAAGGGGTGCAGTATATCAAAGGGAACCGATCCAATCTGGGCTCGTGCAAAGCACGGCGTACAACTAGTTAAAAATCCAGGGAAAACCGAAAAAACCAGAAAATCGATGGGACGGTTTTGGTCTCTAACATTATAAACCGAGCATAAACTAAGCATGGTTTGGATTGGTTTTGGCTTCTCATACGAGACACTGGTTTGGTTATTGAGTTTGCCACAAAACCAAACCACACTGAACCACGGGCATAGAATAATAGATAGATTCACAAACCTATATATATTAGATTAGGAAATATGGTTAGATCAGGGAAACAAAGAATAGACGTTCGGATTTATCTTTCACGGATCGGTGGATCCTTCCTCCTATCTTTGTATATATGATGAGGTACCTTCCTCTTTGCTTTCCTGTATAAAGTTCTAACTTGTAGCCGTCTGTGGAGAGCGAGATTTCTTTTAGGCAAGTGTATCCTGCAAGTGATATTCGTTAACAGCCTCTTGAGGTTTGGACGTTTATATTTTTGTTCTAATTTTTGAATTGTTCGATTTAAGGTTCTTATTATGTATTTTATTGCTCGATTTCCATCTAATAATTTGTATTCATGCATGATCCAGTACTGATTGATGTCGATCTGTTCTAAATTTTCACCCCCTTTGAGTTGTGATTAGTTTTCCCTAATTTTTGTTCTATTTTTTTTTCTTCCTATTATCCTCTACAGCAATATTTTGTTTCATCTCTATGCCTATATATGCTTTAATTTTCAGCTATAATTCTTATAGGTCTATATCTTCTGAGTTCCAGCCCTTCGAGTTGTTGATTCAATTTTGACCTGTTGTGTCCGCTAATAGAACCCTAGGTGAATGTTTCTACTTACTTATATCGATCCGTTGTTGTGTGCATGTTGTAGCTTTGTTTTTAGGATCTATACTGGTTGCTGTACCTGTTAACTTTGTTGTGCAAGTAACAACTCCAGACTTTACTCATTACAGTTTGCAATTTCTTAGCAATCAGACATGATGTCCCTGTGTCCTGACTCTCATCATAAATTCAGAAAGTGACATCGTTTCCTCATTATGTGGTGGTGTTTGTTGAATCAACTTCTTGTCCTCCTATGAATTCTGTGTATCAACTGCATGTGTGATATTAAGATGTGATGTTTGGGAATTCCTTTTTTTATTCCATTTTGAAAGTTCGTGCAGTTTTTGTACCAAGGCATACTAATTTTTCTGCATTCTTTCCTTTCTGTTCCAGACGCCGATTTTGTTTTGCATCTCTTTTCAATGGAGGCACACGCTTCCCCGAGGCGAAATGAAGACTTTGTTCCCCTGCCTGTGAAATTTTGTCTGACAATGGAATCGGAGGAGGATCGTATGATTCATCAGGCAAAACTTGCTCGCTGGTTGAAGAGTGAAACTGAAATGAGATTGTTGGGGAAGGTTCCGTCTAGGACAATTGCACCGCTAGAAACAAGAGAGCGTTATAAAAAAAAAGAAGGTCGCGTTCCCTTTGATCTGCCGAAGCAGAAGCATGAAGAGTACAAGGTTATGAAGTTAACTTACGTCAGAATACAACCCAAGGAAGGAAAAGAATTTCTTGGTATCCTTGAGGCTCATGAAAACCGGTTCGTATGTGAATGCTCGGGGTTTCATATGGTTATCATGCATGCATATTTAGAAAGCTGTTTCATGCGACTTGGGGACATGAAGATGCCGCCTCTTTTGCATTTCCACTTGCGGCGCACTGTCAAGGTGGGAACAATAGAGACAAAGGATATACAAGTTTATTTGATGCCACACGACTTTAAGAAAGGCAAGCAATCTGTTGACGATCCACTTAACTTTGAGAAATACGAGGAATCTCGTAGGAGTTTGCAGAATTTTAAGATGTACCTGAAATCTGGGGTGACATCTTATCCTAATGAATCGTACTATCTAAAAATGAAAGCTAATGAGGATATAGATAACATTGTGAAATTCAAGGAAGCCTGGAATAACAGCCGTAACGAAGATTTAAAGAACTTTGCCCACGAAGTACAACAAAGACCTCAGAGTTGCGACAGTGTACTACCTATACATTTCCATGCACTAGAGGAGTTCGAAATTTTTGGGGATGTTGGCACCCCGTTCGCCCTCACTTATGGTGCCCTAGTTTTGCTTAAAAAAGTACCTTTTAGTGTGATCCTAGTACAGGACATTGAGATTGTTAACCTGGCGCGTCTTGAACATGGAAGGATTGATATGACAGTCGTATTTAAAGACTATGAGCGTGATGTGCTTGAAATCCGCTCAATTCCCTTGGAATCTCTCACTGGCATAAAACATCGTCTGCACTTTGGGGCCGTGAAGTACTATGTTAACGAGGTAAGCAAGGACTGGAATATGTTGCTGAAAGATATCAGACAATCCCCCAAGGAGTTCATAGATTCTGGTGGATGGGGTTCCCCCAAGTTAGATCTCGAGGATCCTCTTACTTTGACCTACTATAAGGACTCGGATTCAGATTCAGATTCGGATTCGGAATGGTGATAGTGAAGAAGTGAAAAGCAAAGCAGGGGAGTTGGAACTACAAAATTAGTTTTTTTTTTTTTTTTTTTTTGAAGCATCCTCTTTGTTGCCGAATATTGTTAACTAAAATGTTTCTTTAGTTAGTTTAATATATTGGTTTCTTGTTTTATATATTGGTTTCTTGTTAATGATAGATTTGCAAAGGGAGTGTCCGCCCTGAATGTGCATTAACTAACTGAGAAAGGATCCATTGACAGGGCATATTTTTACAAGATTTAACAAGCTTTTTCAACAGAAGAATTATTTAATATAGTGGCTGGTATTTCTTAATCCTACATCAGAGATATCTCTTATCAATTTACTCAATTTACTCAACTTCATATACAGAGAGAAAAATGACTTCGCTTCAACAATTTATTTCGGATTTAATTAATCGTAATATTTTACTTGGAAAAGATCAATATGATTTCAAGAGGTTGCACCAGTGATCGACCCAACTTTCTTCTATATAGTTGCGTGATATTATCTTGATGTTTCTATCGTATTTGAGTACAATCGTAAGGATTGGCTTGAGATTAATTTCTCTGATAGGCAAGATAGAAAAGTAGTCACAAACATCTTCGTCTAACCGTTTGTGATTCCACAATATCTTGTTTCGCTAGTCGATTAAGATTATTGTGAGGTGATTGGTATTTCTAGGCTGTTCTTCGGGAAAACTATCATACTTATACGACTTTTGTCTCAAGAGTAGGAGATAAAGTAGACTTTTGAGTGATAGATAAGTTCAAGTCTCCACATACCTTTTAGTCGGATGAAGTTCCACTGGTTCCTTGAGTAGTTCTTCGTCTTCGTATGATGATCGCCATGGAGTCTGGAGCTCAACTACACTTAACTATCCTAGATCGAGACTTAGCCATAAGTAAACTAGAAATCAAGACATATAGTTTTGACAGCTAAATTTGACAAACAAGCTTGAGATAGCAATGCTTGCGAGTTCGACTGAGCAATGCTCTAACAATCTCCCCCTTTTTCAATTTTAGTGACAAAACTATCAATACATATGGATTACAAAATAGATAAAACTTTGTAGCTACTTGTCCACATGCTTGATCTCCTTCGTGCTTCAACATTACTCGAAAACTTCGTCTTTTCCAAGTACTCCCATGATTCCATAGATGTTCAGTTCAGCAAGTTGTTGAAGATCCGTAGCCATAACAATGAGAAAACAAAAGCTTTCGATCATTGTTATACAGTGTCATAGTATTATTACACATTATCAAAGTTCAATTGTATCACAACTTTGACAACAATACTATGGTGATATGTATCACTCCCCCTTAGTCAATACTTTCATCTCAACATGAAAACCACTCCCCCTTACATAATGATCCGAAAACCATATGTATTTGTAGTGTGAACTACATATTAATTCTCCCCCTTTTTGTCAATAAAATTGGCAAAGGTACAAAAACGGGATCCTAATGAAATTTTCATGGAGACTCAAGACCAAAGAAAAGTACATATCAACTTTGTTTAGATGCAATCATAAAGCCGGATCTAAATGCATTCATCACGGAGTTTATAAAGATACAAGATAACTCCTCAAATATTCCACAGCCACACTCCCCACAAAGATATGGAAATTAAGTGCAAGTTCAAAATAACTCTCCCCCATTAGATGTCATTCCCGAAAGAACAACAAGAGCGACCTTACTTTTACAAGAAAAGAAGGATTTCTTTGGACACTAAAAACCACAAAATGATTTTGTATCCAAAATTCTCAATTAAACTAACCACAAGAGAACCCGTGATTAATTTAATCGGAATACACAACCAAAATAACCACAAATGAATCTATGATTGGTGTAGTTGGAAATGCTCACATAAGAAGGCTTATGGAGCCGCACAAGATATACATAAAATGTGGATCAGGGAAGATCAATACTGCGGAATATACAAGGATTCATTCTATTTTCCATCACTATTTGCACAATGACATACAATAGACATAATCCTCGTAAACAAAAGATTTTAACCTATCTTCCATCAATAAATGACATAATAGGCTTAACTTTTGTTTGTCAAAAGTTCACCGATCTTGTATCAATACATGCATATCGACATATGAAAGAGATAACTTTTGACATCGTATGGGACAATAATAGTTCACGAACGCAAACACACATATCCCATAACATATTGTAATATATAAACCATAAAGATTAATATTGCAAGAATCATCTTCCAAATCAACTTTAGAATTTAAATAAATAAATCTAAAAACATTGCAAGATGAAAACGTTAGACATAGCTATGTGTACTCACAATAATGGATATTCCAAACCCTAGTTATCCTTCTTAAACAAAACAAGAATAAAAATTCTCTTAAGAAGTTTCCTAAAAAAAATGTCTACTAGAAACCGATCACAAGCTAAGTCAAAGTTCACGTTCGGTAGCTTCACGAGTTTTGAGACCTTTGAGCTTGTGCCTCATAGTATCAATCTGCGTCTTCGGAGAAGATATCCTCATTGAGAATCTCTTTAACATGTGACTTCATGAGACCAAGGTCAATGGTAACCTTTTTCAACTCAGTTATGACCACATCAAGATCCTTCATAGTATCAACAAGTTGCAGTTTTGCTTCCTCAAAGTATTTAAGAAAGTCATGAACCACTTCAGCGGAAACCATATCCTCATTCTCAACATCTTGGTGTGAGTAAGCATAGTAGCATGAGGCATTAGGTGCACCATCTTCTACAAGAGTTCTTTTCTTCCTCCCTTTTGATTCGAAACCAAAACCTTTCTCAAGAAATCCTTTTGCAAAATCACCATAGCGAGATGAAGAAGAAGACATTCTTGATAACCCAAAAAATAACCTAGAGTATGCGTACGTGACTTACTTAACTCAATAGGTTGGGTACTTAAAGGTTTCTTAGGGAAGGAATTTTTAGGGTTTCCTTAATTGATTTGCGACAGTCACACGTGTAACATGTACGAGTTCAATCTCAACCCAAAAGAAGGACAAGAGTCATACGCACACGACCTTGCTGAAAACTCTTGTACTATGAGGAAATCATAATGACTCCAAAAATATGTCTCATAAGAGAAGCAATTTTAGAGTACATGAGTAGAACCTTGTTTAACCAAAAATAAAATAAAAAACAAATAGTTGTGCAAGCATTTTTGCAAAGATACTCATGCTAAAGACGATAAGAAAATAGCTTGAGAATCCTAAAACACCATTGACAACAAGTATACCTGAGCATATCTCTCAACCAGAATTTTTGTACGAGAGATTTCAACCTTGTGATCAAGTAGCACAAGTATGAGCCTTTGGCTCATCAGATGAATATTGTTTTTGGTTAAACCCCTTTCTTCTGTACTTTGGAAGAAGACTATTATGATGTGAAAAATTATCATAAAATTTACTATCATCATAATACGACACATAGTAAGGATTCTTACCTGAAAGGTGTTGTCTAGATGGAGTACATAGTTTGTTGATGATTTCCTTATATCTATCAATAACCAATTTTAGGTTGTCATCCATCTGCTCATATCTGCACTCTTCACTTGATACACGATTCATATGAGGGTTATTATTATCTCCATTTCTGATAGGAGAGAGAACACGTGTTCTTCTTGGACGATATTTGTCAAAAGGTATATTATGCTTTTGTGCATTTGAGGAACTCATTGAACTGACTTTCCTGGTAGGGATCACAGGATGTGTACTAAAACCAATTGGTTTATACATACGAATGTCAGTTACACCTTTAAGAATTAAATCTAAGGTGTTCTGAAGTTGAACTAACGATTTGTTTTTCAACTTGGGTTTCCTTTTTTGCACTATATGCCCTTTTGAATCACAAAAAAGGCATACTTTCTGATCACCGGAGTGATTAGAGATTGCA
The DNA here is from genome assembly GCA_023531295.1 of Papaver armeniacum. Lineage (NCBI taxonomy): Eukaryota > Viridiplantae > Streptophyta > Magnoliopsida > Ranunculales > Papaveraceae > Papaver > Papaver armeniacum. The sequence continues at coordinate 469,216 of JAJJWW010012787.1, forward strand.
GACCTAACATTATCGTTTGGAGATTCCTTTCTTCCAACTGATGTGTGAATCCCATGTACATTAGTTTAAGTGGAAAGAGAATCTGAGAGTACTTCGAAACTAGAGCTCTTTCAGTTTGAATAGAAGTAGACGGTATAATGAGACTTTTCTGAACATCCTTGAATGAAGAGTTTACTCAAGAAATGTTCAATTTCTAAAATATCCTTTTAAAGTTTTGCCTCAAGTAAGATACGAGTTGATCGAACTTCAGGATTTTCCTTATAAGAAGTCTTTTCCCTTGAGCCACAATCTTTTACTACACCATGAAGGACATTGACATGTTTTTTTAACTGTTTGAATCTATCAGCTTGAATTCTAACAAGATTTAGAATTAGTTTACTCTCTCTAGTTGTTTCCTCTTGAACAACAGAGTCAGATTCATCAGGACAATACATGTCAGTGTAAGTCTGTTTCATTTAAACGCTAGGTTCGTCTATAACAGAGATTGAATGATCTTTCTCTTTAACAGACCTATTAGAAACAAAGTTTTTATTTCTGGTGTCGTGTTTATCAAAGATAGTACCTCTGTCCATAGATCCAGATCGCTACAAATACAGAATGATAAGGTCTTTAAACGTGTTTGCCTGCTCTGATACCAATTGACAATGCGGGAGTCTAACAACCTCACCTAATATTTAGATTAGCAATCTGTATGGACAAACTCGAATATACTTTTAAGAGAATCAACTAGACAGTCAGACTCAATCTTAATAAAAACTATATCAAGGAGTTAATATCTCTATCTCTTGATTTGATTTATACTCAAACAAATAGAAATCTCTGAGTCTTTATCAAATACAAGAGATATAAACTTGGATGGTACCAAAGACCAATATCCAAGGATCAATCAATTTCCAATCAACAACCAAAGGTTGGATTTCACAATTGATCGATACAACGCACAACCTGTGATATTTCAATTATATAACAAAATATAATGCGGAATAGAAATAACACAGACACCATAAGTTTTATTAACGAGGAAACCGCAAATGCAGAAAAACCTCGGGACCTAGTCTAAATTGAACACCACACCGTATTAAGCCGCCGCTATACACTAGCCTACTACAAACTAACTTCTGGTCCTGGATTTGTAGTTGAACCCTAATCAATCTCACACCGATTCAAGGTACGGTTGCGCTCCCACGTCTCTCGATCCCAGCAGGATACTACGCACTTGATTCCCTTAGCTGATCTCACCCACAACTAAGAGTTGCTACGACCCAAAGTCGAAGACTTTAATAAACAAATCTGTATCACACAAAAAAGTCTAAGATAATAGATAAATATGTCTCCCACAGATAAACCTAAGAGTTTGTTCCGTCTTTTGATAGAAATCAAGGTGAACATGAACTAATTGATAACCCGGACTTATATTCCCGAAGAACAGCCTAAAATTATCAATCACCTCATAATAATCTTAATTGTATGGTAGCGAAATAAGATATTGTGGAATCACAAACGATGAGAAGAAGATGTTTGTGATTTCTTTTTATCTTGCCGTATCGAAGATATAATCTCAAGTCAATTACTCAATTGAGATCGTACGATAGAAAATGGCAAGATCAAATCGCTCAACTACAAGATAAGTAGTTTTGTCTGGCTTCACAATCCCAATGAATTTTTTCAGTCGTTAACCTACAGGGTCTCGAGAAGAAACCTAAGGTTAAAGGAGAATCGATTCTAGCAAAACCAACAAGTATCACACAGGAGGTGTGGAGATTAGTTTTTCCAGTTGCTAGAGTTCCCCTTATATATGTTAGCTTAGTAACAAAGCATTCAATATTCACCGTTAGATGAAAACCTGATTAGATACAAGCTAATATCTTTCAACCGTTAGATAGAAACTTAGCTTGTCACACACAAATGAATTGTATTTCATTTAGGTTTGGATAACCGTACCTAAACGTGTACACTTAGTTGGTTCACAAATAGTTAACCAATGGTTATCCATATGAGCACTTCCATATTAATCGTATTCATCTTTCTCATAACTAGTTCAAATGACTCATAAAAACTAGTTGAAGAGTTGTTCAATTGCTTAGGTCTTTATTCATAGACACAATTGAAACAAAATCGGTTTGATCCATTTGAATCAATTCATGAACAATATAGCCACGGTTTTCAAAGATTGCATTCCTTATAATTTATTGTTTTAAGTTCATGAACTACCGATTTGAGAAATAACCAGCTTGGGTATGCGTACCTTAGCTACCGGATTTGAGTTGGCTTTGGTTTCCAAACTCAGTAGAATTTTCCAGGTAGAAAAGTTCCGCCAGTACGCGTACCTAAGGTGACTGATTTATGAGTTCAGAACTCCGAACTCAGCAGAATTTTCCGGGAGGAAAAGTTCCAAGACGCGTACGAGTACACGTACCCAACCTGTCTCCTTCACCAATACCGTATGCACACACTTGGTTTCCGGTACATGGATTTATACACTAATGTGCGAACACACTATATATGCTTATATCCATAGATGGTAATTTCAACTCTACATTTCAATCATTGAAACATTCTTCTATAATGTTATAATAGTCATTATTCACAACTATCGTCATCAAAGCCATTTTCAAGATTGAAACGTCATCATGAATTTCGTCACGGGTAAAGATGAAAAATGGTTAAAGAGAAAGCTTACCAACACATATTTCGCGAAAAAGATAGGCGAGTAAACTCGGCTCGAAATAGAAAATGTGCATGTATGAAAACTATCATACTTATACGACTTTTGTCTCAAGAGTAGGAGATAGAGTATACTTTTGAGTGATAGATAAGTTCAAGTCTCCACATACCATTTAGTCGGATGAAGTTCCACTGGTTCCTTGAGTAGTTCTTCGTCTTCGTAAGATGATCGCCATGGAGTCTGGATCTCAACTACACTTAACTATCCTATGCCGAGACTTAGCCATAAGTAAACTAGAAATCAAGACATATAGTTTTGACAACTAAATTTGACAATCAAGCTTGAGATAGCAACGCTTGCGAGTTCGACCGAGCAATGATCTAACAACTATGGCTAGAGATCTCACCAAAAAACGCATGCTTCCTCAGGAGAAATTCCAGTTACCCTCAACGTTTTTTATTTGGATCTCTATAATCAATTTTGCAACATCATAAAACTGAAGATCGACTTTCTTAGGTTTGATGGAACTAATCCTAGATCTTGGATCCGTAAGCGCACCAAATTTTTTCTCTTAGATCAATTATCATGTTAAGGTCAATATGGCGTCTATGTACTTAGAGGGTAAGGCAAATGTTTGGTTTCATCGCGATTACCAAATAATTAAAGGTCATATGAATTGGGGTGATTTTGTCTGAGATATAGATTTCAAGAGTTAGGACAAGATGATATTGTTGGCGAGTTCAATAAATTAAGTCAGATTGGTAATGTATAGGACTACCAAGAAATCTTTGAGGAATTAAAAGCTCTCTTGCTAGCAAAAAAACCTCACCGATCAAGGAATATTTTACCTCTAGCTTCATTAGTGGTCTTAAGGAAGAATTGCAGCTACATGCGTTAATGCATTCCCCAAAGAGCTTACAACAAACAGTTTTTCTATCTAGGATGCAGCAAGCATTGCTAGAGAATGTAACTAAGAAAAAAATCCACCATAGACCTCCAATAGTATTTACACCCACTCAACAATTTTCAAGAACTCATTTATCACCAAGCACTAGTCTAAGACTATCTTACAAGACCACTAGTCCTACCATCTCTAGTCCCACCCATCAAAAGATTGTCACCAACTGAGATGCAAGCAAAAAGGGACAAGAGCCTTTGCTATAACTGTGATGAAGTTTACCAGAGGGGACACAGATGTGTCAAACAACAAATCTTTTTACTAGTTGTTGAAGAGGAAGAACAACACTCCATTGAAGCCGACTCACCAGTTGACACTCCAAGTAATTCAAGATATAGATGAGGAAATATAAATCTCTATTCATGTACTTTCCGGCAATGTATCCTTTCGTAATATTAAGGTTCAAGGTTTGGTCAAGAAATCAACTCGTCAATTTTTATTGATAGTGGTAGTACTCAAAGTTTTTTTAGACAGAGGCTGCCAAAAGATGTCATAGTTATATGGAGCCAACAACACCATTTGTGGTAGGCAGTAGTGAGATGGTAACAAATTGTTCGGTGAAGCTAGATGTCCGACATTTTCATGGAAAATGAAAGGACATATATTCCAATTTGATATGAGGTTATTACCATTGGGAGGTTGTGACATGGTTCTAAGAGTGGATTGGATGAAGGGTGTAAGTCCCGTGGTTTTTGACTTCAATAACTTAACAATATCTTTCATTAAAGCTGGTAGTAAAATTGAGTTACATAGTTAGTCCGACATCGGCAAGATCTCCATGATATCCAGTTCAGCTATGCAGATTTACTTCAAGAAGCACCAGACTTGATTAACGGGTCATCTTTTCTCTATTTCCTACTCAACACAACCATTCATCAACCCCTCCACCACCACCACCACCACCACCAATATCTACTATAAGTCTGAGTCATTTTCTAATGTTTTTCAAGAACCTTCAAAGTTGCCTCCCTTGAGCTCTTGACCACCATATACCACTCAAACCATTATCTTCACCTCCTAGTCAAATATCATATAGAATACCTTATGTGCAAAAATAGGTGGTTGAAAAGTTGGTCAAGGAAATGCTTAATGCGGGGGTGATTCAGCCTAGCCATAGTCCATTCTCTTCACCCATCCTCATAGCCAAGAAAAAAATAGTAGTTGGAGATTCTGTGTGGATTATATAAGATTGAATGACCTCACTATTAAGAACAAGTATCATATACCAATTATTGAGGAATTATTGGATGAATTGAAGAAGGTCAAGTATTTTCCAAGAGTGATCTTAGAGTTGGTTATCAACAAATAAGAGTTTATCTTCACAGAGATATTCACAAAATAACTTTTAGAACTCAACAAGGATATTTTGAGTTTTTGGTCATGCCATTTGGCCTAACAAATACCCGCCACCTGTGGTCGTCCCCTGTAGTTAAAGTAGCTCAAGCCGTGCTTGAGGCCACAACTTCAAGGATGTTACATTTTTTTTACTGTTAATAAATAATACTAAATCCGATTTTGTCTCCCTAAAAGGCCACAAGTTCTGAAACCAAAATCAAAGGGAAACGAAAAGTGAAAAGAAACACCGAAGCAAAGACCATTCTAGGGACTAGGGTTCGTAAAATTATAAGTATATGACAACCGATTAACTATTATTTTTGTTTTTCTTTTGATTCTTAATCAAGCAATTGTATTTGAAATTTCTTCAATTCTTTTGATTTTTATTGTTCTTTGTATAACCCTAGTCTGATTTGTGATCTTAGGTTTTTAATTTTGGTGTCAAATTTGGTTAATTAACTAATACACAAAGTTGGAAATTGGAATGTATTTGAATCATTATGAACAGTTGTAAACGATTAAAAGCTTTGTCATTTGTGTATACCAGTCAATATACATAATCAACTAAAAGCTTGATCCGTTGGTCACCGATCACGTTGTCAATATATAGCTTATTGTTGTAGATTTGTGTATATTATCAATTACAGATATACTATGTTGATCACGTTGTCAATATATAGCCAATTGGTAATTGTTGTAGCTTTTAGATTAAAAGAAATTGTCATCTGTGGAGTGTGCTTGTGGTTATTGAATCAGGTCATTATACTTCTAATTCTTTCATTTCAAAGGCTATTTATAGAGATCTTTTTCTTTTGTTTTTTTTTTTTTTTTTTTTTTTTTTTTTTTGTTGTTGTTTTAGAGTGTTTTGTAATATTGTGTAGTTGGAATTGGTAGAAAATGTAAGTCATATGTTAAAGTCATAAAATTTTATTTTTTTGTTCTTAATGGTAATGTTTGGATCTTTCAATATGCACATACTAAAGATAAAAATGCATTTAGAACTTGGCAGTAGTTGTTGTCTCTTTTACCGAGTCGCAAACTTATGAACTTCAACATATTACCAGTAGCTTAGCACAAATCCTTGAGCTTTGGAATCTCAATCTCACTGACAACCCACTTATTTGATTTTTAATTATTTTGAGCACTTGTGTCTATAGTATTGACTGGTAGGTACACGACCAAGGAAAATTTATAAATCATGATCATTTCTTAAGAGTGTCGTTGCACTCCAAAGCGGAATTATAAGCCTTGGCTATTACTTTAGTTTCTCAGATTAGAATGCCTACTTTAGTTCTCTATATCTTGTGGGTGTAGGGTGCTTATTGTTAGTGACATCTTGTGTGATTCTTAATTATCCTTTACTTTTTTTTTTCTACAGATGAAAGAAATTATATATTATGCCTCTAGTCCCAACTAGGAAGCATGAACCTGGTAACAAAAAGCTGAAAAGAAAGCGAAGGCTCGATAATCTAGAGAAGTCTCAATCAGGAGATATAATCAAGTATTTCAAAACCCCTCCAACAACAAATATTAAGAATGCCGATGAGAATAAGAATTCTACTATTAACAGCAGCGATGATGACAGCCATGACATGACTGCAGATGATAACGGTTCTACAAGAGCTGATGATAAAGGTACTACAAGAGCTGATTATAATGGTACCGCAAGAGCTGATGATGATTTTGCTGACAGTGTGCCAAACATAATCGAAAATGGTGAAGTTAATAATGAGCATCAACGCTTGGATGTTTTTGATCCTGAAAATTGGAATGTTATTGATCAACCTTTGAGAGATAAGTTAGTGCGAAGGGGTCCTGTGAGAATTTTAAATCATGATTATCCAAGGGGTAAAAACAAGAGGCGTTTCGCTGACACCTACTATACTCGAACTGCGGTCAACGACGAGAAGTAAGATAGAAGTTGGCTAGTGTACTAAATGACCAAAGATAAAGTTTATTGTTTTTGTTGCAAGTTGTTCAATCTTCATGGAGAAACAAATAAGTTATCTAATGATGATGTTCAAGATTGAGGAAACTTAAGTGGGAATATTCAGCGTCGTGAATCGCTAACCATCACTTGACTTATATGAATAGTTGGTCTGAATTAGCGACAAGGTTGAAAACAACTCAGACAATTGATAAAAATATTCAAAAGCAAATTAACAGAGAAAGGGAGCATTGGAAAAAAAAGTATTACAACGAATAGTTAGCCTTGTAAGACAACTTTCCAAAAGAAATTTAGCATTCCGTAGAGATAATGAAAAGATTAGTCAAGAAAGCAATAAGAATTTTTTGGGCTTTATTGAATGGGCAGCAAAGTTTGATGAAGTGATGAAAATGCACCTTCATCGTATACAAAATAAATAAATTCATTATCATTACCTTAGTCACAAGATTCAAAATGAGTTGATATTGATGTTAGCTGTTGAGACGAAAAACATTATCATCAAGAAGATACGGGAAGCAAAATACTATTCGGTTATATTAGATTGTACACCTGATGTAAGTCATGAAGAGCAAATGACTCTTGTTATTAGGTGTGTGGATACTTCACAATTTGTAGTAAAAGTGGGAGAATTTTGTATTGGATTTTTAAAGGTGGACGACACAACTTGGTCAAGGTCTTTTTGAAGTGCTTATGGATATTTTGAGTAGTCTTCAGCTTGATATTGACAACATAAGGGGCCAGGGATATGACAACGGTTCTAATATGAAAGGAATACGTAAAGGCGTACAAAATAGGATGATTCAAATAAATCCTAGAGCATTTTCTTCCCCATGTGGTTGTCATACTCTCAACCTTACTATTAGTGATATGGTGAAGTCGAGTTCGATGGGTGGTACTTTTTTTGCTGCAATTCAAATTATTTATGTGATGTTTTCGGCTTCACCAAACCGGTGGAAGATTTACCACAATCATGTTAAAGGTTCAAAAAACATCACGCTGAAAAAATTGGCAGACACACGATGGGAGAGTCGAGTAGAAAGTGTTAAAGCAGTACAGTGTCAAGCCCCAGAAATACGAAATGTTTAGTTTATTTGACAAAGTATTGTGAAGATGAAAAGGTGAGGCATGCTACTGGGAACATAATTAAACAAGACATGGGAAATTTTGAATTCTTGCTTAGTATAGTTATTTGGCATAATATTTTATCGGCCGTGAATAAGGTTAGCAAACTGCTGCAAACAGAAGAGATTGATATTAATTGTGCTATTCAACAGTTAAAGGGACTCACTTCCTATCTTGATACATATCGAGATGATGGATTTCAACAAGGGATTGCTGAAACTGAACTTATTGCTGCTAAAATGGGCATTCAACCAGTTTTCCAAGAGAAGCGTTTCATTTATAAAAAGTATCCATTTGGCGAAAGTGCGAGTAATGAGGTACGTCTACCACCTAAAAAATCTTTTAGAGTTAACTATTTCTTATACATATTGAATCAAGCTATTTCTTCGATAACTACTAGGTTTAAACAATTTGAAGTCTACGAAGAGAAATTTGGAGTCTTATTTGATATGGATAAGATACACTCTATTGATGATGAAGGCTTAAAAGAATCATGTATGAAGCTTGAGGTTATATGCAGCATGGCTCTTCAAAAGATATCGATGAAATGTTTTTTTTTTTTTGGAATTGAAAATGCTGACATGTATCGTTCTAACTTTTATGAAAAAACCCAAGAATGTGCTGAATTTTCTAAAAGCTATGGATGGCGTGGGTAGCTTTCAGGATCTTGTTAACTATATCGGTTACCGTTGCATCTGCAGAAAGAGCGTTTCTAAGTTAAAGTTGATAAAAAATTACCTCCGATCCACTATGTCATAGGAAAGATTAAATGTGTTAGCTATGTTGTCTATTGAACAAGAAATCGCTGAAAACTTAAATTTTACATATATTATGAATGAGTTTGCTACTAAGAATGTACAAAGAGAATCGACTTTTGGCCGAGTATAATTGTGTCATTAATTAGAGAAAAAAAGTATGTGCTACAACCTTAAATCTTTATGAGAGATTGTATGATGATTGCAAGAAAAAAATAATGAAAAGTATTGTTGATTTTGTTTGGTAAATGGATTTGTCTTAAATCTATTCTTCCTTTTCCTCACAAGTTTAATTGTGTTGTCCATCATATTACCTCTGTCGGGAATGAGTTTGTATGCTAAATTTGCTAAATAACTTGATTCATATCATATATAAGTTGATCAGGTACTTTTGCATCATACCCCACATATTATGGTTCTCTGTATTGCTTGAATGCGTGATCATTCCGTTGATCCTAGTTCGTGTCATGACCGATAAATCATTCTTTCATTTTAGATGTCTCATATAGTTAGTTTGCTCATTCATATCCATGCATCTGTCGTGAGAATGTTATATATGTTAATGTGTCTTATATATAATTCTAGTGTCATTCTAGTTAGCAATGTTAATGTAATTTTTGTTTTGTATAGTTTATTTTGATTAATAGGAGGCCACACAAAAAAAAAAAATTCTGCTTTAGGCCAAAAAAATTTGCAAGATCGGCCCTGCTGCCACCTTTCAAGCCTTGATGAATGAGGTCTTCAAGCCCTACTTAAGAAAGTTTATTTTAGTATTCTTTGATGACATTGTCATCTACAGCACTGACATGGAATCACATTCAGAGCATCTTCAACTAACTCTCACTCTACTACAACAACATTCCTTATTTGTAAAAAAAACTCAGCAAATGTTATTTCGGCCAAAACCAAATTGGATATTTGGGTCATATAATTTCTGGTGAAGGAGTAGCTGCAGACCCTTCCAAGATTGAGTGCATGTTACAATGGCCAGTCACATACAATCTCAAGGAACTAAGGTGTTTCTTAGGATTAAATGGCTACTATAGAAAATTCGTTAGGCATTATGGTCTTATCAGCAAGCCACTCACTCAACTTTTTAAGAAAAACAACTTCTGTTTGACATCCTCATCTCAAACTGCTTTTGAGCAACTTAAAGATGTTGTTTCCTCAACTCCAATACTCATCCTAACTGATTTCTCCAAACCATTTCCAGTGGAAACAGATGCTTGTGATTCAGGAGTGGGTGCAGTCTTAATGCAAGAAGGAAGACCAATTGCCTTCTTTAGTAAAGGCATGGGATTTTTGGCTCACTCTACTTATGATAAATAGATTCTATCCATTGTCATGGAAGTACATAAGTGGAGGCAATACTTGTTGGGGAACCACTTCAAGATTTACACTGACCACCGTGAGTATTAAATTTTTTATGGAACAAAGACTCAACTATGCCTTGTATCAAAATTGGTGGGCAAAATTGCTTGGTTTTGATTATGAGCTATGTTACAAGAAGAGTTCGACAACGAGTTCCAAGATGCTCTTTCTAGGTTGCCCCAATCCACTTCTGCCCATTTCACTACTATCACACAAATCCAACCTGCTTGGATGGATGAAATCATTAAGAGTTATACTTCTGATGAATTGGGTCAAGATCTGGTCCCTAAACTCATGGTCTCTCCTTCATGCATGCCAAACTACTCTTATTCTCTAGGTGTAATCGAGATACAAGAATAGACCGTACATTGGTGCAACCGGGGACTTAAGATAACAAGTTCTTTCAAATTGTTTGTCCATGCTTTTCTTTGTAGGTGGTCATTCGGGCCAACAAGCCGCCTACTGAGAGGGCCAAAACCTTTTTCTAGGGGATTGGCATGAAAAAGGAACTCATTTAGTACATTCAAGATTGTGATGTTTGTCAACAACATAAAAGCTCTAACACATTAGCAACTAGACTTCTCCAACCTTTAACAATGCCCGAACAAGCTTGGCAAAAGACGTCAACATGGATTTCATCACTTTGGCCTACCTAAGTCCGAAGGTCGAGAAGTTATTTTAGTCGTGGTTTTTATCCTCTCTGCGTGAACACTAATTCTTTTCTGGACAAATCTTTAGATTGCCTCGATTTCTAGTTGGTTGATCTTGTTACTAAATTGCATGATGAATGTCGGTGGTTTTTTCTTACCATCTTATAGTCTATCTCGGGAGTAGCAATACCGATTAAGGAAACCCATTATGCAAAGTGATCAATAGAGCCATAGTTATGCTTTTGATCGGGGAAACCTAAACTATGATTTCCTCTAGTATCACCGTTGGTTATAATGACAAATGGATCCCCCGCACCCCCACCCACCCATTGGGATGGATAAAATGCAACACCGATGATGCCTTTGATGATACTTCTACGGATAACGATTCGAGGCTATGTGATGCGGGATATCTCAAGTAAACATTGTCTACGATGTTGAATGCTTCGACTTGGCCTAGAGCAATTGGGGTTATTCGAAGAAAGATGTGGAGCAAAAGCTTACTTATATTATCATCCAGAGTGAATCGAGTGATGTTAAGGATTTCATTGACCGATTTCTGCTGGGAGGCTCGATGACAAATGTTATTTTTAAGGATATTCAATTTTATGCTTCATGTTTAGTTGCTTGTCTGTTTACTTTCCAATCGCGTTACCTCGTTGGGCTAAAACAAACAAGTCTTCTATCTACACCTCCAATTTGGCTTCTGCTAACTGTTGAGTAGGATAAAAAAAAATAAGGTGGGTGCTTGGACCTAAAACTTAACTCCTCGACTTTAACAGTCGGACATTTCGAATGAAAAGGTAAAACTAAAAGACAAATTACTGGGTACTGAGCTCTTACCAACAGTGATAATAAAATAAAATGGTGGGAAACCAGCAGGAAAAAGGGGTTTCCATTTTTCCTTCAAAAAAAAAAAAAAAGAAAAAAGAAAAAGCTCCCACGCACCAGTAGAGAGTCTAGAGACTAGAGAGTAATTACAGTGCCCTATTGAAGAACAGAAGTGCAGTGAGAAGCTGAAGAGAGACAAAAAATGGAAAGAGGGTTGGAAACCAGAGAAACTATGAGCACGAAAGAGGAAGTAGAAGAAGATAAGGAAGAAGAAGAAGAAGAGGACAAGATTTGCAGGATTTGCCATAGCCCTGGTGATTCTGAAAACCCACTTCAGTATCCTTGTGCTTGTTCTGGGAGTATGAAATTTGTTCACCCAAAATGTCTCCTCCACTGGATGAAGCAACGCATCACTTTTGAATGCGAGGTTTTCACTCTCTCTCTCTCTCTATCTGTGATTCAATTTCTTGGTTAGGGTTTTATTTTAATCTGACCTGAAACTAGAAAAAAGTAGCAATTTGATGAAATAGGGGATTTTTTTTTTTAATTTTATATTAGTGGCGGAGGCACATGGAGAGGTGGGTGTGCAATTGCACCCCTCAAATGTGAGCTCCCAAGCCTAATTGAAGCTAATTTTCCACCATTTTAGCCATTTTAACCCTTTTGCACCCCTCAAATGTGCATTGATTGGTAACTTGCCCACTCATTTCTAGAATTCTGGCTCCGCCCTTTGTAGATTAATGTTGTTGCGTTGGTATGGTTTCTGCAGGTGTGTAAACATAAATTTTCTGTATATCGTGTTTATGCTGAGAATACTCCAACAAGACTACCTCTCAGAGAATTTGTGGGTGGGATTTCAGTGAAAGCATGCCTTGTTCTGCGTTTCTGTGTGAGATTTTGTTTTTCAGTTTTTCACCAACACCTTATGGTACCCTTACTTGCATTTTGGATGTGGCGTTTGAGTTTAGTGAGTAGCCTTTCTGAAGCAAAGGAATTATTTGTTCATAGTCATGTGTCTCCTTCAACAGCTATAATGGACTGGTTGTATGGCATTGTAATCTGCCATGTCATATATATGATGTGGTTGTGTGGCATTTTGCTTTAATAAGAGAAGATGAAGAGCATGGGGAGGTTGAGGTTGAGGTTGAGGATCATGTTGCAATAGCTCCGGCACCAGGTAACGAAAATGACCATATTGCTGATGAAATTGGTGAAAATGCTGGGGAACCGCAAGCTATTGCTAGTGTCAGAAATGACAATAATTTCGCACCGGGGTTAAGATTGTTGGTATGGTGGTTGAAATTGTTGGTGGGTCGCCTTCGTCGGTATCTTCGTAGACTGATGATTAATAGCTTCAGGCTTGATGTTCCTCTACGACGGACTGGTATTTATATGGTCCTGAGCATCTTATATGTAATTTCCATTCCTTTTTTACCATTCTATTTACATTAGTAAGTACTACCAGGAATGTCAGCATCAATTGCTTCCTTGGGTCTCAACATAGATGCTAAACCAAACAATTACTGCACCAGACTGTAAATGTACCTCTCTGTAAAAGTTTAAGATCTTTTCATGATAATAAGTTGAGCATATGCCATATATTACAAATATAGCTAGTTCTAATACGGTGAATGATTGTGTTATACGGTTGAGACAACTTCCAGTTATACGAATAAGAAGTACTTCAATAATCTCGAACTATTGCTGGTTTATTATGTGAGTTTCTATCATCTTTGTCGGACCAGATGTTGAGATCAACATGTATTCGCTTTTATCTGAATCTTGTATCAATGTGACCTAAGTATATGGTCTCACTTTCCCTTTCTTTTTCGCTTATCTTTTCTTCTTTTCTTTTTTTTTTTTTGTTTTTCTTTTTTTGATCAATTCTTATCTCAGTATGAACCTTTTTCTGCATCCATCAAGTAATATGAGCAATATGTTGCAGGACAACTAGAATATTTATGTGCAATTCTATGACTGTTCATAAATCTTTTGTTTAAGGATTGATATATTATAATACTAAAGTTATACTCTCTCTTGCTCTCTTTGCAGTTTCTGATTAGCAATCTTGTGCTGATACGGATGCCGTTCTGGTTAGGGACGAATTATTCTGCATTGTCTTTCATGGCTTTTCTTTGTTGCTTCGTCGATTTTCATGCCATTTATAGAATCAGCACTCTATATAGAAAATAACTCACTGAAGAATGCATCACATGCCGTAACAAATTTATCTGTTGAAATTCAGAATAATGGCATGCTTTCATGTGCTGTAGAAGTGGTTGCTGAAACCTTGACTGCAGACAGTACTGGAGCAGGAGAAGCTATAAGCAGTGTTGGCAAGCCACTTTTAGTGTACCGAACGAAGCTCAGGCCTTTATTATGTTACTACTCTTGCTACTGGATATGTGGTCGTTGTGCCTTTGGTCTTTGTTTGCCTTGGTATCCCTATTAGAACTGTTGCATTAAAGATACGTTACTATCTGAGGAAATTCCTGACTACAACGATACATTCATTCGTTTTGATAATTCATCTTGGGGTTATTCCTTTGGTGTATGGTTGGTGGTTAGATGTTTGTACCATTACAATGCTTGGGAAGTCAATTTCTGATAGGGTAGAATTCTTTTCGAAATTCCCTTTATTAAGCTCTTCATTGCATTGGGTGATAGGAATCATATACATGTGCCAGATAAACATTTCTATTAGCCAAGTTCGAAGGGTATTATTCTTTAGCCCATTTGATGAAATTAACATTTTTGTTGTGTAATCACCAGTTTCTTGGGTAGTTATGTTTTTTGGTGATAAATTACCTTTAACGAATTGTCCAGGTTTTGCGTAGAGGAGTTCTATGCTTTCTTCATGATTTAGCAGATCCAATTGACATCATTTTAGGTGTACTTATCGATGAGGTGCAAGTTAGTCAATTATTCTCCATTGCCGTTAATGGCATTTTGATAGTATTTCTAGTATATTTTCCAGGTGTACTGGCCATGCGATTAGCACCAACTATCTTCCCACTGCATATTTCGTAAGTGAACCACATTTTCTACTTCTTATTTCTGTTTGCTATGACAAGTAATATTTAACCAGGTTCTTTCGAAATTGCAGTGTACCTGACCCATTCATTGAGATTCCTGTAGTCATTCTCCTGCTTCAGATATGCTTGCCTTACGCTATTGAACTGTGGGGAACAGTTGAAGCTCTTCTCCATCAATGGGTTACTGCAGTTTGCTGTTTTCTTGGCTTAAGTGGTTTCTTGTCTTCTAGACCTAAGGACATTGGTGGGCAGGGGAATGTGAAAGTAGAAAGGCGGCAGGACAGACTTCGTGATGGGCTCATTGCTGCTCAAGATCCAAACAAAAATATTGTAACCTCACAGAATTTTGATGGCGTGGAAAACTATGCAAGTGATGCGATTGTTAATGGGTAAGTATTTTCAGTTGTGTAATCTTTGTTTATGAGTTTGAGTACCAGAAGAAAATTTTAATTTCTACCATATTCACGTGTGGAATACATTCTGTCAAAAGATATTCGTAGTGAAATATCTAGCATGTTCAGCAATTGCAAAGGTCAAATTTGGTGATACATGGGATCTATGCGCCTGATACTGTACCTGTATTCTCCACCAAATTTTAGCTCAACTCTATTATTGGATCTCTCGATTATTTGCAGCTATACTTTTGTACTTCGTGTTGTGTTGTTGATCGTTCTCGCGTGGATAACGTTGCTGCTCTTCAATTCATCCATGATAATAGTATCCCTGCAACTAGGACGTGCAGTGTTCAGTTTCATTTCTAATCTCCCAATAACTCATGGCATCAAGGGCAACGGTAATGTACTCTCTTGTAGGCATCGTACTTTCTGCTCAATTTCATGCTTTTTAGATGAATTTTATTATTAAGACTAAGCTTCCGGCTCTTTCCTTAGATCTCTATGCCTTCTTTATCGGAAATTTTTCCATCTGGACTTCTATCACTGGAGCAAGATACTTCATGGAGCACTTTAAAGCAGGGAAAGCGCATTTACGGTTCAGCAATATCTGCAAGTTGCTTTGTCTTATCGCCGAGTTGTGTTCTATCATCACTTTGGGTATGGGATTGATGCAGTAGATTTTTTCTATTTCTTTCTTGGTAATCCTAGGATCTGTTTTCTAATGTTAATATTTGTCTTTTGGTTTCAGATCATTGTTATTCCGGTGTTGATCGGGCTTCTATTTGAGTTTTGTTTCATGCTGCCAATTGGAGCATTGGTGGTTGAAGCCCCAGTTTTACTCTTGCATCAAGATTGGGCAGTGGGGTTCTTCTTCTTTGAGCTGTGGAGGACACTGGTATGTGCTATAACTGTTCACTGTGTGTCACTTTTGAATAGCGTCTTGTGATGCTGTAGATGGAGGTGCTCACGCTGAAAATGTGATAAACGTATTCCATGAGTGGGACAAACTGGGGTTGATGCCTAATTGATTCATCAAAGAAGCTTCTCGAGCATGAAACTCTACTATTTGCCTACATTGATATACACACAGCTCTCTAGTCTTAGAATCCACTTAAATATCTAAAAAAACTTATAAAGTGTGACAGTCCTAAATTAAGAGACAAGTTTTCATTGGGTGCTTATCTCCTAGCATTTGTATCTTCTGATTTGCGTTTACAGGTTTTAATGAACCATAGGATTGTTCTGGTGGATGAAAGTTGGCATATTAAGTTTGAGAGGGTGAGAGATAATGGTTTCTTGAAGCTACCAGGGAAATGGGTGCTGCAGGAGTTACTGATCCCGATCATTATGAAACTGTTAATGTCTCTCTGTTTTCCCTATGTTATTGCCAGATGGATAGTCCCCTCGCTTGGGTTCTCGGACATAGTGAACTTTACTGTCTATCTCTGTTTACTTGGTTAGCCTGTGCGACTATAATTGTACTGTTTTCCTGTGCCAAAAGATTTCCTGTTTGGATCATCAACCTTCACAATTCTATGCGAGACGACCGTTATTCTGGTTTGGGGCTGCAAAATTTTGGTGAAACAGCATCGGAGTGCCAAAAGGAGATTTGATAAGTTGGACCTTGGTCAGATGGTTATCAGAGTCTCAAAGACACTAGTGTGTCAGATACATTTCAATTTAGCGTCATCAAGGAAGATTCCCTTAAAATCGAAGGTGAGCTGTTTAACTGTTATGTTCTTTTGTTTTCTCGGCAGGTATAGTTCTTTTCTTGATGGGATAACTTTGAGAGAAGATCAGGTGATTTAATTTGCCTAAAATTGTTAAATAATCTCCAGTGTTGCTTGTAAATATTCAGAATAGGTGCTTCACCTAGTGAGTAAGATTTTCAGTACGAAAGGAAGGTTTCAGAACTAGTTTTGTTTCTCATTTTGAAGTTTTTTTTTTTTTTTTTTAGAACATATTGTACTAGAGATTCTAACAGGATATTGAGCTACATTATTTAATACCAGGCAATTGCAATTTGTGGTAGCATTTTCTTTTCTTTTCAATAATACCAGCCATGGCTGTAGATAATGTCAGGTCTTGCTATTGTACACGCAAGAATCAGTTTGGACTTTGGAGGATTTTTTTTCTGTGATCAAGTTCCTTATATCGATTGGCTCAATATTAGTGTTTATTGAACATTCAGTGCTTGCTGAACTCATTGAATTGCCTGAGCATACATCATCAGTAAAAAAGCAACGCTGCATTGGTCCGAATGAATGCAACAGACATTACAGAAAAGTCCGAAGAAGGGGAATGGCATTGAGACTGAAGGCCCTTTTTGCCTTCTGAATAGTGACATAGAATGGGAACATGTCCCTAACCCAGACAATTGCCTAACCTAAAGCTTACAGTTTATTACAGTATTTGAGACTTCAGACTTTCGAGACGGTGGATGCATAAGGGTGAAAGAAGAGGCAAATAGCAGAAATGTCATCTGCAGCGATTCCTCGTCTTTTGCGTTTCCATGCGCGTGCGGCACATTCGACTATTCGTTTAGCTGCTTTCCGTTTATCCGGTGTCGAAGAAACAATTTGAACTGCTTCTTGATTTGAGATAACATCCCATACCTGAGTCACAATAAGATCAGAGTTTAGTGTTTACATTAGCAAATTTGCACCATTGTTCATATGAAATTTGGAACATATATCAAGAGGGAAGTGAAACTAGAATGATTTTTACACGTACCCCATCGGTGGCAAGGATAATGAACTGGTCTTTACTGGTTATACTCCTTTGTGTGACTTCAGGAACTGAAATGACACCGAAGTCTTTGACGCAGAAATCTCCTAAGGCTCTTGACATTGCTAATCCAGGTTTTTCCTCAGCTGGTAACCATACTCTATGTACACCTGGTTCATCGTCTAAGCAAAACACCCTTCCATTGCAATGCATTATCCGTTCCGCCTCCTCTGAAAAACAATATGAAGGAGAATTTAGATATATTGAATGACTTAAACTTGGATTATAAAGTATGAGGTAAAGCTACAGAGTCTTAGAGAGAGCTCACGTGGTAAGTTTGGCTTGAAGTCCATTGTAAGCTGAACTGGAACCAAGGTGCCATCGTCAGAAGCCGTTGCTAACACTGCACGCGAGTCTCCAACATTTGATATGAATATGTTGTCACCCTAAAAACGTCAATTAGGAGAAGCTCACTTTATCAGTTCCCATCCCAGACGAACTAAACAAACTCATAAACGCTTAAGGATTTCCAATAAAGGAGCTCAGGATGCTGCATAATCTATTCCTGAACTATACAAAACGAACTGAATCGAAATGGCTACACTGAGCAAAGTTGCAAATTTTCTTACGATCGATGTCTAAGTTTGAGGATCGGTTTGTATGGATTTAAGGACTAACAGAACTGCTTATCTCTAACCCAAAACAAAACAACAGATAAAAGGAAGTGCAACACATGAACAACCGGTTACCTGTCTGACAATTGTCACAGCAGTGGTACCGCTGTTAAAGGCATCTACGGTACGATGCTGCTTGAGCTCTCGATCAACAGCAGCACAAGTTTTCAAGTAGGCTTGTTTCCATATGTTTAACTGCCGAACATTTTTATCCGTCGTCAGCTCAAACTTGGGATCATCTGAAGCTGCAGCAAGGGTCTCCTGCCAATTCCTTAACAATGATGATGGCATGGAATCCCTTACATGTTTCGCCACATAGTGACCCCATGTACCATGCCCATCAAACACTCCACAAAACATCATATCTTCTTGGCATCCAAATTCCTATCAATCACCCAAAAAAAAAAAAAAAATCCCTTATCATCTCATTCAACCGGTGACCGGAGACCGGAGCAAATCATGTTCACCGTGAAAACAACTAAATCACAAGATCAAAATGCTCAAAAAGATAAAATTCATACCTCCCACACTAGGACGCAATCCTGATTGGCGGCTTTCATCCCTCTCTTAGAGTAAACAGAAGCGAAATTCTTCGAACCGCAAGCATCAACGACACCAGAAGAATTCAGTATCAATTCATTCTTCTTGGCATCTCTGATCATAGATTTTAACACCTCTTTACCAACATCATTCACACATTTCTTCCCTATCTTTATGTAAAATGACTCTGGCATTTTAGTGTTCTTACATGACAATCCACCAAACAGTGATGAAAACTTGCCCATTTGATCTGCAACTCAAAAATCATCATAAAATCCAAATTATAATCCAAAAATATACCAAAAAAATAACAAAATAATACACAAAACCCAGCATAGACAACATGTTCTATCAACTTCTAAATCATAAATTTCTCATAGAAAAAACAATCAAATTCTTACTGAAAACTCAGGAAATCCTAGTACACAGAGCTGAAAAATGAAGTACCTTTTTTTTTTTTTTTTTTTTGTGGATATGATTTGTTTCCGCAAAATCTGAAGTACACGGAGCTGAAAAAATGAAGCTTTTTCAGGAACAAACACTTGGGGCTTACTCAATGAAATGAGACTACTGCTGGTTCATCAGATGATGAAGTACTACTTCAGATCTCTGACTATGAATCTCCATTCTCTGAATTCTGTTCTTTATATGGTGGTTAATAAACAGGAAGAAACAAAAACTATGTATTCTTAAAGAAATTCAGTATGCTGCATGTGTACTTGAAACTATTATTTTAAGGCTCTGCTGCAATTCAGAAAAACCTTTAGAAAAGCGAAGACGATGTATGTCTCTATTTAATGGGGTTATGATTAATATTTAATCCAGATAGAGAGAGACTAATCTCAAAGCTAACAGTCTTAAGATTACGTGATAATAGTAGTATTTTTGGATTTGTCCGGTACATAATATCTTTCTCACCCAACAGAAAATTAGCGGGTTTTAAAGCATTATTTATTGACAAAAGACTAATCTCTGTTTAACGGCTATAATAATTACTTGCAAGCTATTTGCAATATTACCGTGATTCTCAGATTATGACATTCTGCTCAACTGAATCCATTTTTAAAGCTTAGAAATTTACTGAAGATGATGAGCACGTTAACATCTGGTAAATTTTTGAAGATGTTTACGAACTCTAAAAGCAAGTCATACGATATTTCATTTAAAGTTATTTGATAAAAATTTTGGATTGATCAAGTCTTAAAACTGAAAATCAAGCCGATAACCAACAAAAGTATCTCCAATCCGTTTAAATAATACAAATAACAAAAAAAAAAAAAAAAAAAACTGCTTCTGACTTTTGATTAGTAATTCTGCTTCTGATATCCAAACATTCTTTAAATTTACGGCTCAACTACTGTTGTGAGGATAAATGTGACTAGTAAGGTGGTATGTTCCCAGTTCCCACTTGAGCAAAAGCAAAGAGGTGTGAAAATCACAATTAATTAGTATAAAATTAGGGTTTGCATAAACCACCATTAAGATCTTTAATGTCGATGACAGTGTCATTTAAGGAGGGAAGGAATAAGAATAATGTAGAATACTACTATTAACATAAAGTAATTAAGGTTTTTATTGATTGGTGTATATTTAAATGAATGGAGATATTTTTGGACACGTTTATCTCTAGTAGACAAAAACAAGATTGTTGAACTTGACTACACAAAAGACTGAGCTGGTTATGGGTAGAAGCGCTATTATTTGGTAGGAACTGATTATTTTTTCAAAAATGCTTGGCAGACCGAGATTTTGAACAACACCAAAACAACACCCTCACATACCAACCTTTTAGGTGGGTCCCATGGCATTCAGATGGGACCCACCACTCCCCTAAGGGTTTATCACGGCCCTTGATTGGGCATATAGTTTTGGTGTTGTCCAAAATCTCGGTTCATAAAGAACCACTGTTATTTTTTTTATGAAATGAATAAAGTTGGCAAATCTTTTTTTATCGTTGCCAAGATAATGTTCGTGACATAAAGATATATTTGGTTACTACTTTGTTGGTGCGGCACCTGCATATGAAGGTCCATCAATAGTATCACATGTCATGTCAATTATTCATGGGGTAAAACACTTTCGGACCAAATTTGAAAATTTTGAAATTGGGACGTATAAGGTTAAAAAAAAATACCGGGAGAGTCAGTTTTCTGGCCAACTATGATATTTCCTACTAACATAAGGAAAAAAATGATAAGTGCAAGAAATATGGGCAGGCCGCAATGCATTGCTTTCATTAGACTGCACTTTGAGTCACTTTGCATGATAATTTTTTGTTTGGTTTCTTTTGTGAGATACAGCTTGTTGCGTGCAAATTTGGTGGCACCTGAGTCAGATTCGAATCAGCAAAATGGAGTACATTGGAATCACTATGACAACAACAGGGGGATTGGATTGAACTTCATATGATAGAGTTTCTTGTTTAGGTAAAAGGGTCTTTCAACTTTTGAAAATCATGGTGAGAAGAAAATGTATAGTTACCAATTATGGCATTATGGATGCTTGCTTTTATTAGCTATTTTAGGTGGATATGCACAAATTGGGGTTAAGTTCAAGAAGAATAAGTAGCCACGTGAAGAAGCTAGAAATTAGCTAGCTTTACAAATTCAACAATAACTAATCCTAATGGAATTTTGATAGTATTTCAAAACAAAAAGGAGAAATAGATTGAAATACTTTGACGTGATTTTCTTAGGCTTATCGGTCTATATTTCATTTCCCTAATTACTCGTCATTCAGTCTAATAGTTTTTCATTACAGGTGATTAAAGTGTTTCCGTAGAACTTTTGTAAAACTGTATATTGGTGTTCTTCAAAAAAACAGGTGCATCTTAGTAAGGCTTGTTAGAATTAAGTTTAATAAACCAGGAAGTAATTAAGCCGAATTATTTGAAAGGTTGAACACTTAATATATGGTTTGTCTAGTTGATCGACATGCTTGGAATCGCCATGAAAAGGGTGACCCATATATGGCCGTTTGTGTGCTAAAGAGTACACGATAAATAGTGACATCAATGAATGTAGACTATTTTGCATAATTACGCTTATTTACGTGCACATGGAAAGAATCCTAGGTGGTTTTCATAGAGTCGACTTCCGACTTTGGTCGCTGTTGTAGTACAGTGGGGATGCTGGATGCACATGCATGGGGCTGTGTGGTACAATGTTGAATTATTCAATCAGAAATCCGAAATCCAAAGTCTTTTCCAGTAGCAAGTACCGGGTCGACTAGAGAAAATCTCCTAAAAATTAACATGTTGAATTATTCAATATCACTCCAAAATGTCTATGTTTCCGCTCCACCCCATACGATCTTATTACTAATAATCTGTGTTTGAAAATAGAGTAATTTTACGTTAACACCCATTTATTCCGGGTATTCTTCCTGTGGCTAAGAGGGGACCTCTTTTATCATTGAGATTTTTTTATTTTTTTTTCATAAAAGAGGAAATAACCTCGGAACAGTAAATAAAGTTGTAGCCGATTTTCAAAATTGGAAATAGTTACATGATTTTTCAAGATCATTACGCTATCATCAGATTCAAAATATCTCCACCAATTCTTGATTGTCCATCCTAATTTTAAAGACTTAAAAACTGTTCAAGAATTCCAAAAGGACCAAATAGTATTACAAGGCATAATTAGTTTTGAAACAAAACTAATTTGTTTGACTGCACACGGACCAGTGGTTGGATCAAATCCAACCCCATGATTTCAAGAAATGTAAGTCTAGCTTACATGAACTAAGTTTTTCAAAGTAACCGTATCTAACACCTAAATCTAAGTAACAAAGGTTGAAAGTGTGTCTTCCACTCTCTTATAGGGTGGTATTCTTTGGATTTTCTCCGGTGTATATCATTTTCGTTGAAAATAATTCTACACTCATCTAGAGAAAAATCAAGTTTCATCGGTAAGACCCAGTTATAAGAGAAACATCCAGATCAACATATGAATCTAAGTACAATTGTTTATTTAATTAGCTCTGGGTTTGAAAACCACTCATATTTCATACTTCATTTTTATGTGTAGTTCATTTGTTGCCGTGGGTTGTTTTCACCTTTGTCTATGTTCTGTCTTGGTCCGGCGGCATATAAAAACATAAAAACTAGCTAGTCTATGGACGACCAAACCAATCAACCACACATGACACATACACGAGGATGAGACTTGAGAGGTCGGTAAGTACGTAAGACCTAACTAGGCCAGAAAATGACGCTTGATTGTTCATTTGTTATGTTATCACCAGATTCACCGCTTACATCCAATGCGGTAAATTGGATTTGTATAATACTCCCTCCGTTCTTTTTTAATAGGCTGGTTTTGTTTTTTTAGAAAATTAAGGAAATTAAGAGAGCCAATCATTGAAAGTGGTCATATGATCTTGTCGATAAAAGAAGTGGGGTGAAATCATGAAAATGACACTTTGTCACCAAAAAGTAAGTAAAGTGAAATGGTCCATGACACTTGTCAAAAAAAAGTTAAGAGAAAAATGGTCCCAGAAAAATAAAGTAACATTTGACTTTCCCAATTAGGAAACCAGCCTATTTTTTTGTAACATTTATTTATAGAAACCAGCCTATTATTTAAGAACGGATGGAGTAGTCTAGTTGCGGCTATTGACTTATGCCGCAACGGCATGTGCTTTGTTTTGTTCTCCTTGTGGCTGTCGACTGTCAATTTCTCAACGTCTTCGTTTTAGTTCTCGGTTCAGTAATTCAGTTGATGTTTCTTTTGTTATCTTTGCATACAAAAAGTCTTTACTGACCGAGAGGAAAAACTACACAGAAAAACCGCCACACACAAACCACCCCCTGCACGTCTCCCGAGGGGCTGGGCTCACTAGGACCCACAAATAAAAGAAAAGAAAAAACTGTGAGAGGCGGTTTTTACCTGGTTTTATTTCTCGGTATGTAGAGAAGCACTACTTTGCATATATATTTAACGAACCTTGCTTCTGCCCGGACATCAGAGGCCGTCAGATTTGGGACACGACATGAAACAATCTGAAAGGTGAAAAGGGGAATGACTTTACCATTGGGATTGGTAACGAGGTGGAGATGTGAATGACTAAAGGTCTGGATTGATTGTCCCAAATTTGACCCATGATAGTTACCCCAATTTTAGTGTTTTACATATTTAACGTGTGTTTTTCTTATTTAACGCTCCAAACTGTACCCAGTAACTTTTTAAACTATCTGTAATTAAGATATTTTATTCTTTTATTACTTGAATGGAGATATTTCTAGACACGTTTACCCGTAGGCTGGGTTGCACAGACGCGGACGGGGAGACCCGGACGGGACACGGACGCGGACACTACAAAATTCTCAAAAAACTAGGACGCGACGCGTATATACATATTTTATTTATATATTATTTATATATACAATCATGTATTTATACAGAAAAGTCAAGTGTTTGGATCATATAAATTAGAAAATGATGCTACATGTGTATAAATTTCAAAAGAAATGAAGATATCGTTTGTTTATACACGCCGAAGGTCAAACAATTAATCACTATTAAACACATGTCACAATCAAAATGCATTCTTAGAATAACACATGCCCAACTATGGGTATACGTGATGTCATTTCCAATTACAAAACCCTAATAAAGACCTAAATTATTGATCTAAATGTTTGTCTTTCTTCATTTGATTAATAATAGTAAAAATAAATTAAGAAGTTTAAATGAAAATGAAAAAAATACGCGTCAAATCCGAGTCATCGGTGCGTCCAAACCAGACGCGCGCAGGACGCGCTAATTGGTGCGTCGGACACGCGTCGTGTCAGCGTCCCACGCGCGTTTCGTGTCCGACTCGCGTCGGACGCGGACACGGCTCAAAAAATGGAGCGTCCGTGCAACCCAGCTCATAGGAGATAAAAACAACATTGTTGAACTTGACAATACAAAAGACTGAGCTGGTTACGGGTAGAAGCGAAGTGATTTTATATGAATAAAGTTGGCAAATCTTTTATGGTTCGTCAAGATAATGTTTGTGACATAAAGATATCTTCGGTTGCTGCTTTTGTTGGCGTAACACTTGCATATATATGGTATCCTGGGTTACACAGACGCGGACACGACACGACGCAGACATTACAAAATTCTCAAAAAACTAGGACGCGGACACGTATATACATATTTTATTTATATATACAATCATGTATAGTTAAGTGTTTGGATCCCAAAAATTAAAAATGATGCTCCATGTGTATAAATTTCAAAAGAAAAGAAGATATCGTTTGTTTATACATGCCAAAGGTCAAGTAATCAATCACTATTAAACATATGACACAATCAATATGCATTCTTAGAAAATGACGATGTCATTTCCAATTTCAAAACCCTATTAAAGACCTAAATGATTGATCCAAATATTTGTCTTTTTTCATTTAGTTAATAATAGTAAAATAAAGTAAGAATTTTAAACGAAAACGAGAAAAAAAAAACGAGTCAAATCCGAGTCATCGGTGCGTCCAAACCAGACGCGCGCAGGATGCACAAATTGGTGCGTCGGCCACGCGTCATGTCAGTGTCCCACGCGCGTCCGTGTCCGACGTCAATCGGACGCGGACACGGCTCTAAAAATGGAGCGTCCGTGCAACCCAGATAGTATCACATGCCAACAATAATTGATGGTGGTAAAACAATTTTTAACCAATGACTAGTTTGGGATCTAGTGTGATTATTTGGGGCCTGTTACTAAAGGACAAATAAAAGATCATTAAGAAGTAATTTCTATTAATTAACCCCTTATCTATCTATTTATGTTAATTAATGACTAATATTCTAGTTTAACCCCTTATGAATTGGTCTCCTAAGAGCATCTCCAAAAGTGGGTGCTAAAAATCCTATGTGGAATTTTTATTTAGATCCTTATTTATGGGGTCAAATGTATGTGGCAAAAATAATAATGCTTTGCTCATGAACCATCTCCAATAGTATGGGGTCTTATTTTTAAAATTTGTTGTTTTGGATAATGATAAAATTGATAATGAGTACCTATCTTGGTTTAATACTATTTTCAAGCCAAATATTTCCATGCAACCGCAATGTTTGGGTCGGATGGATTTCCCAGCTTTAGGTAGGTTGCCACTTGACAATGAATTTCTTCCTTCCCAACCTCCACCAGAGACGGGTGACGTATTTGCATATCCTTCTCAAAGTTCATCGTCATACATGCCACCATTTTGGGAAGTAAAGACTATATCTAGCACATCTGGAGAGATTGTTACTTATCCAATTGTTTCTAGTGCACCTACTCGGACTTATCCATACCTCGGGGTCAATGCTACACCGATGGAGTATCGAACCGATATAACGAATATGATGCTCTTGTTCAAGGAATTCGAGAATATGCACTTGGAGCAGATGCAAAGATTGAGGGAAAGCATGATGTTTGACATGAGTCCCGAGTGTTGGAGTTTGGTAGAGAGGATTGAGTCCCGGTGTTGAGCCGGTAGAGGAATGAGTCCAGTGGAAGTCGACAAAGTCGTCAAAGTCAGCAAAGTCGTCGATGTCATCAAAGTCGTGGAAGTCAGCAAAGTGGTGACAGAAGATTGAGACGTCGTCATATGGAGGAGGTACCAGAAAGTTCAACTCCAAACATGGTGTTAGAAAGTCAAGCAGTACATGGTGTTGAAGAAAACATTGGCATGGATACAACTCCTACATGTATGTTTAGTCATTTGAAAACTGACATACTGACTCCAGGTGGTGGTGTGAACATGGAAGTAGTTAGGCAAACGAATCTGTATACCCCAATTGCCTCAACCTCATCAGCATTTCAACCATTCCAGCAACAATATCAATCACATGTATTTCAAGATTTGTATAATGTTCCCATACCCCGTACTCCCATTGCTTATCAAGGTTATGGTGATTTTGATGAGACTCAACCACCAAGTCAGTCTCAAACCGGTACCTTAACTAGTTTGTTGAACAACTCTATGGATCCAGAAAATGCAGGCAATTGGATCTTTGGTCCGGGAGAAAATGGACAAGGAAACGGACAAGGAAATGAGTAGTTAAAATGTTTTCTTTTAGTTGAAATGTGAAATGTAATTTTGTTTTTTTAGATTAATGGAAACTATCTTTTAAATTAATATTCAGATTGAAACCAGATTTACATTTCATTAAAAATTCACCTTGATAGTAGCGAATTAGACCAATAAAAAAAGAAAAAGAAAAGATGAATTTGAGCGAGGATTCGCTCAGAGTCGATTTTGTAACACGAATAATAAATACGGCCTTACTAAGAAGTTATACCACAACTATCATCCACTTTTCCGAGTGGGTATGTGGAAATACGCTATCATGATCCATGTTGTTTCCTCTGTAGTCAAATCCACTTCGGTTATGCACTATGCATGGTGAAATGAATTTGAAGTTGGGTTGGAATTGGTTGAAATCAGGTAGGGGGAAATTGTAGCCGTTAGATGAAGATCTGATAAGCGATTATCATACTAGCGAGCGATAGCTTGACTGTCATTGGCGATTTGAAGACTAACGAGCGTTTTTTTGACCATCGAGCGACGAAGACTCTATCGCTCGCTGGAAACTCTGTCGTGTATGCCTATATGCCAGAATTAACATATTGGCATATGAGTTTGGCAGTTTGGCATACCCATAGTGGGTGCATATATGCCAAATATCATGTTTTGACATGTGCATAGGAAGAGGCCTAAGAAGTAATTTCTATTATTACATGATTTTTCAAGATCATTACATTATCATCAGATTGAAAGTATCTCCACCAATTCTTAATCGTCCATCCTAATTTTACGGATTTAAAAATTGTTCTAGAATTCCAAAAGGACCAAATAGTATTACAGGGCCTAATAGATTTTGAAACAAAACTAATTTGTTTGACTGCACAGACCAGTGGTTGAATCAAAAATCCAACCCCATGATTTCAAGAAATGTAAGTCTAGCTTACATGAACTAAGTTTTTCAAAATAACAGTATCTAACACCTAAATCTCAGTAACAAAGGTTGAAAGTGTGTCTTCCACTCTCTTATAGGGTGGTATTCTTTGGATTTTCTCCGGTGTATATCATTTTCGTTGAAAAAAATTCTACACTCATCTAGAGAAAAATCAAGTTTCATCGGTAAGACCCAGTTATAAGATTAGTCAATTACATCGTTCTATGGAGAAAAAACCAAATCAACATATGAATCTAAATACAATTGTTTATTTAATTAGCTTTGGGTTTGAAAACCACTCATATTTCATACTTCATTTTTATGTGTAGTTCATTTGTTGCCGTGAGTTTTTTTCACCTTTGTCTATGTTCTGTCTTGGTCCGGCGGCATATAAAAACATAAAAACTAGCTAGTCTATGGACGACCAAACCAATCAACCACACATGACACATACACGAGGATGAGACTTGAGAGGTCGGTAAGAGCAACTGCAATCATGAGACTAAAACCAAAGAGCAAAGACAAAAAAAAACCCAAAAAATTTAGTTTACTCCGTGCTGTGACACTACGGTGCAGACTAAAACCCATCAGGCGTAGTTTCAAACTACGCCCTATTTTTTTTTTTGTTATGGGGCGTAACTTTGAGTTACGCCCCATCATCAGGCGCAATCCCCACACCCCGCTCCATCAGGCGCAATCCCAGACTACGCCCCAATATTTTTTTTTTTTTTTTTTTTTGGGGCGTAACTTTGAGTTACGCCCCATCATCAGGCGCAATCCCAACACCCGCTCCATCGGGCGTAACTTTAAATTACGCCCGACTAAAGACCAGACTAAAGACTAAATATGGTCTGGGTTTTGGTTATAGTCTGGTCTTTGGTCTTTAGAGCATCCACAGTCGTGGAGTATAACCAAATTTTTTGGTAAAAAACAGACGCAGTGGAGACAGAGTAAAGACCAAAGACCGGACTATAACCAAAACCCAGACCATATTTAGTCTTTAGTCTGGTCTTTTAGTCTGGCGTAAATTGAGTTGCGCGATGGGGCGTAACTCAAAGTTGCGCCCCAACAATTAAAAAAAAAAAAAAAAAATGGGCGCAACTTTGAGTTGCGCCCAACAATAATAAAAAAATTTGGGCGCAACTTTGAGTTGCGCCCCAACATTAATCAAAAAAAAAAACAAATTGGGCGCAACTTTGAGTTGCGCCCCAACAATAATAAAAAAAAAAAAAAAAAAAAAAAATGGGACGAGATTTGGAGTTTGCGCGATTGGGCGTAACTCAAAGTTGCGCTGACCAAATTTTAGTCTCCTCTGCTGCGTTCAACACTGACTAAACCCAAATTTTAGTTTTTTTTTTTGCTCTTTGTTCTTTGGTTATGGTCGCACCACTGCAGTTGCTCTTAGTCCTTCTCCACTGCATCTGTTTTTTACCAAAAAATTTGGTTATACTGTGCGACCGTGGATGCTCAATGTACGTAAGACCTATAACTAGACCAAACCCCACTAATAGAATAAGAGATCTTATTCCAGCTAGTTGCTGATATTATTCTCAAATTTTAGCCTACAAGTATATATAGAGAGGAATTAAATACAAAAGTACGACCAAGAACTGCGAATATCATTTGTAGAATAAAATACGAGTCGAGTTCAATGACGAAAACGTGATTGTGATCCAAATCAAACTTCTTAAAATGTAGTTGTTTTCGTGATGCAAATATTCCTATTATATATATGAACTTCTTGTATCGAGGAAATGAAGACGAAGAACAAGTGGATGAGTTCTCTCTCTATATATAAATAAATATGGGCGGACAACTGCAGTTGTTCAGATGATTATTGGACATTTAACTACTGTTATCATCGACATATTCCACGTCAAGTCGACGAGGAAGAAGAAAATGACACCTGATTGTTCAGTTTGTTACCATGCCATCATCACCACTGTCAATTGTTAAATCAAAAGTCTAGTTGCTTACATCTAATGCGGTGAATTGGATTTGTATAATAATAGTCTAGTTGCGGCCATTGACTTGTGCTTTCTTTTGTTCTCCTTGTGGCTGTCGACTGTTAATTCTTTGTTAATGCCGCAACGTCTTCGTTTTAGTTCTCGGTTGAGTTGATGTTTCTTTGTTATTTTTAGTGAATTGAGTATTTAACACACCAACCTGTACCCAGTAACTTTTCAAACTAGCTAGTCTCTAATTAAGATTTTTTTATTCTTTTTATCGCTTGGAGATATTTCTAGACAAGATTGTTGAACTTGACAATACAAAAGACTGAGCTGGTTACGGGTAGAAGCGAAGTGATTTTATATGAATAAAGTTGGCAAATCTTTTATGGTTCGTCAAGATAATGTTCGTGACAAAAAGATATCTTCGGTTGCTGCTTTTGTTGGCGTGACACCTGCATATATATATATATATATATATATGGTATCACATGCCAACAATGATTGATGGTGGTAAAACATTTTTTGACCGGTATGAAAAACCTATAATTTTTTGGTAGAGTATTGGGGACATCTTTAAGTACCACATATCAACCCAAAAAGTTTTAAGTAAACACAAAATTGGTTAAAAAGACCAAAGTCAACAATTCCTGGGTGAAAATGATATTTAGATTTTGATATTGTTTAAATGGACAAAAATGTAAAAATAGTCAGGATGTAAATAATTTCATCCTACCCATTTTCAAATACTTTTTCTTATTTTTAATTTATATCAGGATGTATCCAGTTTCATCCTTACTATTGTTATATACTTCGGTGACGGATGAGTCAGATTTTAGTCACAGAAAAACGCCTAATCCGGTAAAAAAGAAAATTTACTCTTAAAAGTACGATGAGAATAAAATGTGTAACTAGATTAATTAGCAATGATAGAAATCATTCATTTGACTAAATTAGTAGATTTGGGTTTCTTCTTTCGTAGGGGACCATAGATGCACGATCGAGTATGACACAGATTAAGCATAATTGCTGCATGGATTAGATTGGTAGATATATGCACAAGAACAAGTAGCCAAATGCAAGACTGGTTAAACAGTATGGATAGCGACATCAATCAATGTAGGCTTTAAGTATTTGTTTTTTCATAACTATAGGCTTCTATATATGCCTGGAACAACTTTATTGACGAGGAATTCTAACTGATTTCCTTGCTGTCGACGTTGTTATGCGTACAGTGGGGTTGGGCATGCATAGGGTTGAGCAGCCTACATTCACATGTATACAATCTTAATTAGTTTTAAAATCGAATTGAGATACAAATTCAGAAAAAGAAAACGAAAACCCACTTGTTTTGCTAGTAGCCACCTATGCGGCGCATTTCCAACATCCATATGCATGCACCGGATCGGTAACCCTTATGGAATTTGGTAATACCTGTAGTAACCCTGTCTATGCATGCACCAAAATGATGACTTAAGAGTTGAGTCTCATCCAGGGGCGGAACTGCATATAGACTTGGGCTGCCCAAAGTCCAAAAAAACACAAATTCACCATGGTTTTGAGTTTGGCAAAAAAAATCAAGCCTAAAACATAGGCTTAAGCCACCCCACCAAATCCAAATAATTTTCAAGCCGCCCTTATTTTCCAGTTCCACCACCTCTGGTCTCATCATAAAGCTGCCAACAGGCTAGGGTTAGGGTCAACCGGCCATAGCTTGCCAACCCGTGGTATAGAAGTCTGAACTGGCACATTTACACTACTATTTTTGTATTAAAAAGCCACAAGTCTAAAAATCTAAAAGGTGTACACAGACGCATTAGACTAAAATTAACAATTAAAATGTACCAAACCAAAGTTATCAAGTACCACCACCTAAGAATTTATGTCTCACACATGAGCAAATTTAAAAACAAAAAGCACAAAAGCTAAGGAAAGAAACAGTGGAGATACTCCCAAAAGAAGAAGTAATACCGAAAAGGTTAATTTCCTTTTAGTTTCACAAATCCAATTATACTACTTAAACCTTTTTTTAAAGCATTATTACTACTTAATAAACTTGGTTCTAAATTCAATCCCAATTACTATATCTATATAAATTTAAAAAGGTAAACGAGCAAATGCAATTCCACTTGTTTGGTCGGGTTTGTCTGAGTCATTTTGCACAATAAACTTTTGCCATGTCAACAGTGAAAAGATGGAATGAATCTTGGAAAGAATACAAGATATATATTGGATTCTCACCTTCGAAAAGATCATGACGAGAAGAAATGTATAACTTCCGATTAGAGAAACCATTAATAACCTGATAGAATTGCTAGGTTTTTGGTTCTTGTTCAATGATACATACTATCTCCGTTTCAAAATGATTGGCTGACTTCGTATATAATTACACATAAAACAATTTTCACAATTAGTTAACCCGCAGAGCACGGTTAAATCTTGAGTTATAAGGGCACGGTTTAAACGTATTTGAAACAATTTACGCATTGCAATATGGTGTGGTGCTTAAAAAAAGTGCAAAAATCTTTCACTAACAGGCATAATATTTTGGCATGCACATAATAAACTATATTTTTTTTTTGTTACTTTTCCGTAGGGCGTCGTCGTTCAGCTGTGGATCTACATTTTAATTCACCATTCCGTATCCTTGTGAAATGCGTGCGTTCACTTCCAATAGATTGATTAGTCGGGTTAATATGGATACCGCAGTTTTCAAAAACGAAGATAAAACTAATCAAGACGTAGAATCAGTTAGGTCCTGGACATTGTGGCAGTACCGCACTCTTTAACAAGTCAATTAACCCATTTACAATACAGAAACTCTTAATGAACCGTGGTTTTTAGACCACGGGAAAACCGCTACACACATCAATCCCATATACGGGACCCCCTGTTTTTTCTCTGCATTGCTGGGCCCATCACAATATGTGTATGCGGTTTTTACCTGGTTTGCAATCGCGGTTCGTATAGAACAGTAAACATCTCCGTATGACTTTATTGGGCAAGGATCTGTGGATAGTGCCTAATTACTGTCTGTAAATAGGAACATCAATCAATGTAGGTTAGTTTTGCAATGTCATGCTTATTAACGTACACAAGCCTCAATGAACTTTATTTAAAAGAAAGGGTCCCAAGCGATATTCATTCATAGCGTCGACTTCACTTCAGGTGGTGTTGTTGTACAGTGCGGGGCTTCCCCAATGTGGGGATCATGTACATGCACATGCACATGCAGATGGGGTTAGCCACTGTGTGGTGGTGGTACCACCATTGAACTCAAAATTCAAGATTTTCGAAGTTTCTACAACACGGCACATTTACAAGTAGTAATTCACAACCATTCCAGACATCATGCCAATGCAGGCACCATATCTTACGATCGTAAAGGTGTAAACATAAATAAATCCCTAATTTATTAGAGAAAATAGGTCATTTGTCCAAAAAAATTTAAAACACGGTTCAAATGGACAAGTAAAAAAATACGGGTGAAATCGCCAAAAAAAAAATAGCAAGGATGAAACTGGATTCATCCCTGGCTTATACTTAAAAAATAGCAAGGATGAAACTGGATGCATCCCGTGTAAAATAAAAATAAGAAAAAAATATTTAAAAATGGACAGGATGAAACCTGGTTACATCCTGCCTATTTTTAAATTTTTGTCCATTTAAACAGTATCTTTTTAATTTTTGGCTATTTAAACAGTATCAAAACCTAAGTGTCCTTTTCACCCAGGAATTGTTGATTTTGGTCTTTTTGACCAATTTTGTGAATTTATTATGTGCTCGAATGCGTAACTACTCGGCGCTTAAAAGTTTGAACCGTTGGATCTCCAACATATTTTTCCAACCCTCACCCTCAGCGCGTAATGGTTTATAACCTATTTTTCCAACACGAAACAATTTAGCGTTTTTTCTCTGACCTACGACGTCTTTCCTAATTTCGAGGAATAGAGTTGTCAAGGCGGGAAAAGCATTCCCTTGTGAAGGGCTCATGAACCTCCATAAAATTTAGTCTAGGGAATAATTATTAGAAATCACTTCGAACATTAAAAAAAACCCGTGGTAAATATTGGTATACTGATAGCAAAGTGGTATAGTGACCACCCGAGCCGCATAATATCTATTCTATTATATAAAGGGAAGACCCCTTACCGTAGCAAGTGAAGCTGCAAAAATTGATTTCCGAATTTATCCTCGATTTTATTTTTTTCATTTAACCATTCCGTGAATATATGGGGCTATAAAAGTAATTTAACATAATGGAAATCCTTTTGACAAAATCATAACCTTCACAACTAAAATCTGTTTGATCAGAATCAAGCAGACTTGCGTAAGTTTCCTTTAAAAAAATCATAATTAAGCAATTTGTTACCCAAATGACAAAATCGAATAAAACATTAGATTAGATCTACTGTAATTGCAATAAACTATACAACCATGTTATTGAAAAATAAGATTGAAAACAAAAAAATCAAAAAATTAAAGCTAATGTAAATCATAATCTTACAGTTATCACTTCTTAAGAGATCCCATCAATTTGATAGAACCCTGTAAATTACATTAGTCAAGAAAAAAAAATGAAATTTCTTCACTGCAAACTTAAATTTGAATGGACAGATCCTCTATTAAGTTCTTCAGTCACAAACGAGAAAATCAGCGGCAACGATGGAGGAATGAGAAGATTAAAAATAATAAGTCAATTAATTACCAAAATGACCTACAATTTCTTCCACCTGTTTAGCATGCACGATCGGTGTTGGTGTCATCCTATACGCTAAGGTGCTATCTAATTACCGTACTCCAATTTATAGATTCTTTTTTAGCCACTGATAAAAGCACGTGCATATGCACGTGCCTAACATTCTTGTATCTTAAAATATCATCTTTAAGACAAGTTTAATTTCGTGCACACTATGTTGAACAGTGTCAATATAACATTTGTATTAGTGTCAGAAAATTATCTTTGTTAACGATTTCTCTATAATACAATTCATCATGTATTATCTACCGATTCATTATAACTCTTTGTAATAACGGTCTCGTCTATGTATTACATCCGTAGTTCTGTTACCAAAATAAGAAAAGAAGAATAAAAAATATCAATATAATATATCTTGAACAAACTTATTTGAAGCGAGGCGCGTAATCTCTTTCCTTAAGACGTTATTCGTCGCGTATATTTGTTGTAATAGTTTTCATAACAACATGTCTTCCAAGAAACTACACCATTTTCGCATACTAGCAACAAAATTTAGCAACGACTCTTAGCGGTTGCGAGTGCGACATCTCAAAATTCTCGAAACTGCTAGATGCAATTGTTCTAGGTTGTGAATTTTTAAGCCGTGTTGTAATTCGCAAAGGTGACCTATCACATGTCTTTGCTTGTGTACAAGGTAATACTAGAGTTTCACGTGTGCAATCCGGCTAAGTGGGTGGTCACACTAGTTTTATTTCTTACCCCAAATGTATATAATCGTTTTACATGAGAAAGATTATTCCACCGTTTTTTCCTTATCTTATATCCAACCCTAACTCCCTCACTTATCTTATTCTTCATCGACCGGAGCAGAGCCTCCATCTTTCTCTCATTTTAACTACATCTCCATCTCTATTATCTTCATCAATAGAGAGGGAGATTAAATCAACAAAATCCGTCTCCATCACCAACTGAAAACGAAGATTTGTCAACAAAACCTATTAATAACATCAGGTTTTCTCTATTTTTTTCATCAACACCAACTGAAAACGAAAATTCACCATCAAAATCCATCAACAACATCAATTCTTGAAGATTTATTCTGAATCGATGAAGAATAGTCGATGAGGATCATTAGCAATAATAGAGAGTAATTTTATGTTGTCTAAAGCAATTAGTAATTTTACCGAAATTCGATGGACCGGGGAAATTACGCTTAGCGCGCCGAGTTGCGTGCTTTGGCCCATAACTCCCCGATGTGCCAATGTGATGCTACTAACCGGTCCTTAAGAACTAGGAAAATGTACGTTCACTTGCCCTTTCAAGCATGCTCGACGGGCATGTTGCCTTTAGCTTAGCTTCCACATCGTTCCAAACTTACCACAGAACAAGGGTATAAAACCTTGAAGGCTATTTCCGATGCATCATGCATGCATCACTGGCCTTTGAGTCTTTTCTAGGCATAGAGCATGTCATCTTGAACTTGCACATAGGCCATTTCAGGCCTATTTCCATCTCTTTACTTAGCTTAGG
Source organism: Papaver armeniacum (assembly GCA_023531295.1). Lineage (NCBI taxonomy): Eukaryota > Viridiplantae > Streptophyta > Magnoliopsida > Ranunculales > Papaveraceae > Papaver > Papaver armeniacum. The sequence goes on from JAJJWW010012787.1 coordinate 505,330, forward strand.
CATTGCTGAAAGCATGCACTTGTCTTGTTCGTGCCAAGGTTGCATCAATCAGGCTTATGCCGTACTTACTTTAGGCTAGCTTATGAAGCTCCAATAACTTGCATATTGATGTAGTTTACTTCCCTGGCCATGCCCATACGAGAGGCCAATATTCCACAATCATCTCGCAATTAGATGATATGAGCGACAACGTGCTAGGCCGGCAATCTGCAACTCATTGCGTTTGCCTACGTACCCTTCCCCACTCTAAAGGGATCAAGCACATATCGTAGTCATGGTAGTCAATATCGGTTGTATCGACCGATATTATAGGTTTTTATTGTGTATCGGAAAAAACCTTTATAATATCTAAAATATGGGTGATACAAGGATTGAACGATAAAAACGCTCATATCGGACGGTAAAAACCGATATATCGGGTTCACTTATGATGATAATATCTCGTAAGGGTAATTTGGTAGAATAAATTATTTAGATCTCGAAAATATGTAAACAAAACCCTTCCTCCTAATAATCTTCTTCTTACGTACCCTTGAAATCTCAATCCGATTCAGTAAAGAGATTTCCAACTATTTCATTTTTTTGATGAGTTTCTTATCCTTGAAACAACTACAGTCCTTTTTATCTCCTTCTCTTTTTTCTAAATATTTATCAAATGATAATTTGTTCCCGTTGATGCTTTTTTCTTCAACATCATCAGTTCAGGTTAGTAGCAACGTAATGGTCATCCGAAATATGAGTAGTAAATATGGAATAGATAATGGAATGAGATTGAATTTGTACTATGAAGCTTTTGATCTTGAGTATTAACCGACATTGAATTTTGAACGAGCCGGCATTGGGATAAGGATAACCGACATGCCGGCACTGACTACCGGCATTCTGTCATCTTTCAATCAAAAGCCGGCATAAGGGTATTTGTACACAGAAACAAAGTAAATTAGACACTCTACCCCAAGCATAGAGTAATATACTACAATCCACGCCGGCACCAGTAGGAAATTGAAATATGTTTACATTAGGGCTGTCAATGGGTACCCATTACCCGGAACCGAAACCGGACCCGGTAGATTTGGGTCCGGTTCCGGGTCCTAAAGTTGGACCCATTAACAACTTAGGACCCGACGAGTAATTACCCGATTGGACCCGAATATAAACGGGCCAAAACGGGTAATACCCGTTATGTACCCGCGGGTATCGGGTACCCGGTTATTTATACTTTTATTCATGTTTTTAGCAAAATTACAAGTATTTCGTTAGTTTTCGCTTTGATTTTTTTTTTTCATTTTTCATTTTTTTCTTATACTTAATCTTTATTTAGTACATTAATAAAGAAACAATAATAAATTTTTATAAAAATAATTTTGATCCAAGAAAAAAAAGAGAAAGATATTAAGTTTTTGAGATTTTTTTATAGTTTTCTTAATACCTAATGGGTACCGGGTTTTTAAACGGGTCCGGTTGCAGGTCCACAAATTTGGGAACCAGGACCGGGAACCAGTTAGGAACCGGACCCGACCTTTATAAGTAGGGTCCGGGTCCGGGCCTAGTAATTGATGAGTGCCAAATATTGCATATTTCTACATCTATTTATTGGCATTTAACTCATCTTTTGTGCTCGAAATCGAGATATTATCCCAGTTCGTATTTTCTTTGTTTTCAAGAATAAATATTTGTACTAATTAATTTTGTGTTTTTAGGTAGTAAATAAAGCTCGGAGAAATTGAGGAGCCAAAAGAGCGAGAAAATTGGAGGCAAGCGTCTATGGAGCGAAAGCCAAAGCCGCGCGCGCATCGGTTGCAACCCGACAAGGAGCAACCCATTTACAAGACATGGGCTTGCAGTCCAAGACCCGACCCACGACCCGGATCCGAGCCCGTCCCCTTCGAGCCGTCAGATTTGATCTATTCTTCATCCTACGGTCGCATCGGCACACGCATCGGATTACCTTAGATCCGGACGCTCGCTCTAACCTTCACATCAACTCTTGATGCTCCCGCTCAACACCACACCACCTATATATTCTCCCATCGACCAAACCAATCACACCTTATTCTCTGTCTCTTCTCCTTCACCCGACAGAACCAGACACCACCCCTTACCTCTCTTCTCCCCCGACCAAACATGGCAGAGCCACCACCATCTCCTTCCCCTGTCAGCAACAACAGCCACCATAGCCACCTTCTCCGCCACCCTAGTTCGAGTTATCTCTCACCTAGCTTCTCTCTTAACCCTAGAGGCTATGTTGGAGATAAATGGAATTAGGGTTTTCACTAACACGACTCTTGCATGGCTACCGAGCCGAATTAGCGGAGGAGACAAGTTAAGGTGCTCATTAATTGTAAGTACGAGCGATTGTGAGGTATAAAATCACTTGTTCTTCATGAGAGAGAACTCAGTCGGTTTTAGGGTTCATATTATAGTTTAATTTCAGTTGTATGTTATCATGTTTATGATGTTTTAAGTTAATTTGCTAGGATTAAAATGAAACCCTAGTTCTTTGTTCTGTGGTTCAACTTTATTTGAGTTGTTTTTTCATGCTTAAGTTATAAGAGAAGTTCAATTCCAGCACTTTCAATGCATTGCTCTCACAATGAATGCCATGTATCCATTGTAGTTAGGATAACACTGTGTTGAGTGTGTTCGGCTCAAGCTTTAACCATCATTGCTAACCCTTTGACTAGTTGTGCTTAACTAGACAATTAGTGCTTCTGGATTAGTATCTTTAGGTGACAATTGAATTATCCCCTGGTGAAACTCCGTAGATAAGCGATAGCACGACACACTTTCCTTATCCGTCACGGGAACAAGAACACTCAAATTAGTTGAATCACATAACTTTGAATTAGTGGTGGATTTGATAATCCTAGTGCTGTAATCTCTATAATTGTATTTCATCTTGTTATCATTGTTACAACCTTCAACTAGTCGTTTCGACACCCACAGACTCATACAACTCTGTCACTTCACTAGAAATCGGTTAGAGTAAGCCTTCGATCAACTCTGACACCCCATTTCCCGTGGATCGACACATGCTTGCCACGCCTCCAACGGTATTTGTGCACTTGCGGTTTACACGTAGGAAAACATCTTTAAAACCCTACCAAGTTTTTGGCGCCGTTCTTGGGAAGTGGTAGTATTTGTGTGTTGACCATTAGCTCACTTTCTTTTGCATTTCGGTTCATTTTTGTACATATGTGTTTTGCAATTTCGCTTTTAATCATTAGAAGTGTAACTTAGTTTTAATCATATGTAGTTTGTCACTTCGCATCCTTTCTTGTACACGATATTGCATTATAACATACGTTAGATTCTCTTCCAGTCTTGCTTAACTCATCTAAAGCTTAGCCCATCGTGATTCATCGTATCATTAGCATCTCGTAGCTTGCATTCATAAGCCCTGCATTCTTTCATTTCTTTTTGTTAAACCTTGCATATCCGCATCATTGCATTAACCTCTCATGTAATTGCGGTAGCTCGATTATTTCGTCGAATAAGCATCTTTACACCTCTCTCATCACTCCGTAACTTGGTGCATACTGAGCAGGATAACCAAGTACGGTGGTTAATCTTCATACTGCAAGTATTGCTCTCTTGCTTTGAATTGTGCAATATTGAGAACCGAAACTCTCTCTTGAGTAACAAGTGCACTGTGGAGCAGTCAAGCAAAACCAAGGAAGAGGAGAACACAAAGGAGCAAAACCACGGTGGATTTGCCTAAACCCGGTGTTATACGGCGGTATTGTGTCTCAATCTTGCTTACTTGAATGAATGAATGAATGATAGCATGTTTGCTTGTTTGATGACCTTTTGAAACTCACCTTTGAGCCAATACTCCCCGAGTGCATGATAACCTAGCTATCTTCCCAAGTATTGCTCCATACCCGAAATTTGTGCTTGTGTGCTCTGCTCCACTAGCTTTGTTGTAGTTGTGAGTTTGAGCTACAATTTGGTTAACCAAATTTCTTTGCAAGCCAAGTTAACATCAGCCATTTGCATCTTGCAAGCTCTTTGTCTGTTGTCAAGCCTGTTGAACATATTGCTATGATTATATAACCATTTGTCTGCATACACTTGATCATATCTAGTGAAAACCAAAGGAGTCAAGCGACCACGTTGACATCAACCAAACTTGTTGATGCTCTGTCACCCAACCTGTATTAGTCATTTGCTAATCTTTGCATCGTGACCACTCAACCCCGTGAAGATTTGCTCAATCACGAGCTAGTACTAAATCATACAACCTACGTTATCCGTGAATGATATAAGTGCAATTTGTTGAGATACCTTGTCAAGCCTGCTACCATTTTGCATGAGCTACCCCTGTGAATTTTTACCCAAGTATATTGTTACGCCTGCAACTCTTGACAAGGTATACCCATACCCCCGTGACATCTTGACTCGACACCACGAGCATGTTGTGAAATGCAAGCACTTTGTGTATTTGCTTGATTAATATGCTATACCGTGAAGTTTATATACCTTGGAATGCAAATATCTTGAGATTGTGTATCTGCTGAATGTCAAAATGTGTTACATCTGTACATCCGGCCTCTACAATATGTGTGTGATCTTGGGTGCTTGAATGAGTTATTGAATGGCAAAGTTTGTGTTAGCAATTAGCTTGTTTTTCAAACACACAACCCAGACACATGCTTCACCATTGAGTGAGCACATCCCATTCCCCGTACACCTTACACGATTTTTACTTTTCTTGTGCACCCGTCGGCAATTCGGGGTCTGTGCATAAGTGAGTTTTGCTCTTAAACTTGTCTTGTCTTGTGCAAAACCAACCAACACTTAATCTGTCTTTGTCTTGTGACTCCGCACACAACCCGTACAACCACCGAACCCACAACCACCGAACTCGCACTTTTTGCTAAATGTTGGGTCTGTAAACACCCAACCTGGCCGGAACCCAATTCCTTTGGGCTTTGCATAACCACTGGGCTTTGCACAACTACTAGGCTGTGCATTTTCAATGACTTTGGCTGCAAACAACCGAAGCCCATATAAACCGGGCTCTGCACAAACTAAAGCCCACATAATTTGGTGTGTCAATTTTTGTAGTTTTTGCTTTTACTGTGTTGAACTTGATTGTATGTTAACATGCTAGATGCTCTAGCTAGGCTATGATTGTGTCTTTTAGAGACCAAACAAATCGACTAGTTAGAATCCGCTTGGGACGAAATCGTCGGCATACCCAGTTCTTCAACAAAAGCCCAAGCCCATCAGAAACAGAAACCATGGGTGATGAACAAAACCAACCCCGTAGTCTCAAGGACTACATGTACCCAACTAGGGCAAGCCAGCCCTCTTGCATCATTCTGCCAGCCGATGCTTGTCAGTTTGAACTAAAAGCAAGCACCATTCACATGTTACCCGTGTTTAGAGGGGTCGATGCTGAAAACCCCTACCATCACGTGAGAGATTTTGAGGATATTTGTGGGACCCTGCGTTTTAACCAAATGCCAGAAGAGTCCCTCAAATTGAGATTGTTTCCTTTTTCTCTGAAAGACAAAGCCAAGTCATGGCTTCATGCCCTACAACCATAGTCCATTAGAACATGGGATGACCTCACAAAAGAGTTTTTCAAAAAGTTTTTCCCCAAACCATAAGAAACGACAATTCGCCAAAGTCTAAATGGTTTTGTGCAATTAGAAGACGAAACTCTAGCAAAGTACTTGGAGAGATTCAATGAATTATTGCTCAAATGTCCCCACCATGGTTTTGAAAAATGGAGACTCGTGCAAATTTTATATGAGGGTCTAGATGTTAGAACCCGAACCACAGTCGAGTCAATGTGCAATGGTGCATTTATTGACAAAAGTCTTTGATGAGGCTTAGACTTTCTTAATCGAAGTCGCTGAAAAGACTCAACAATGGGAGTCCATCCGTGAACCAAAAAGGACTACCCCTGTAGGTAATGTTCATAGAATCGAGTCTGACTTTGATGGAAATGCAAAAATGGCATCTTTGGCCTAGGAGAATAGAAATGCTTGAGTTGCGAGAAGAATGTAAAATCTAATGCCCCTACTCTCCGTGACCAAATTGAAATGGCCACTTGTTCGCATGCCATAGCTCGACCACTTAGTGGACAAATGTCCGGACTTACATGCATTTCAAGAGTCTAAAACCGAGCAAGCCAATGCATTGTACCATAGGCAAGAGAACAACCCGTATTCTCAAACCTACAACCCAGGGTGGAGGAATCACCCTAACTTCTCTTGGTCCAAAGGGCCTGTACAAGGGGGACCAACAAATAACAACCAAGGATACTCATATCCTAGAAACCCCCAAGTACAACCACACCCTCAGTACCCTGTAGAGAAAAAAGCCTAGCTTTGAAGACTGTGTCGTTATGTTAACCCAAAATCTTTCAAAACTTGAGAAAACCACCGACCAACGTTTCACAAGTCTAGAACTTAAAATGGGTCAAATCTCATGATGCATTGAATGAGAGAGAAAAAGGCAAACTTCCTAGTCAACCCCAACAAAATCCAAAGAATGTGTTTCAAGCGGGGGCTCCTCTACTCGCAATGAAACTTCACATAGTCATGTGAATCTTTGTCACCACTCTCCGTAGTGGTAGAGTTGTTGAGAACAATGTAGGTGTACCACCGTCAAGCGAGTCTCCATCGGACTCCCGGTACACACAACACCACGAGAAAACATCTCTTGAGAGAAAGAATCGAGCATGTTGATAAAACCAAGAGTCCTACTTGATATAGATGTTTGTTTGCCAAGTCATGCACTGTTGCTCCATTCCCACAGAGGTTGGTGCAACGGAGATGGGGGTACCCAAGTACAACGAGATTTTGGAAATGTTCAAAAGAGTTAACATAAACATTCCATTTCTCGAAGCAATCGGGCAAATACCCACCTATGCTAAGTTTTTGAAGGACACTGTGCACACAAAAGCGAAAGCTTCATGTGCATAAGCGTGCCTTTCTCACCGAGCAAGTAAGTTCAATTATTCAAAACAAAACCCCACCTAAGTTTAAAGACCCGGGTAGCCCAACTATCTCTTGCACTATAGGTGATCATACAATCGAGAAAAGCTTTATTGGACTTAGGAGCTAGTGTGAATCTACTGCCATATTCTGTGTATGTGCGGTTAGGTCTTGGGGAATTGCAACCTACCCCCGTTACGCTACAATTAGTGGACAGATCTGTGAAAATCCCCGTGGCATTGTCGAAGATGTGCTAATCAAGGTTGATAAGTTTTATTTCCTGTGGACTTCATTGTGTTAGATACTCAACCTGTGCAAAATCCTAGAAAATCATATTCCAGTTATCTTAGGACGTCCCTTCTTGGCAACGTCAAACGCTATCATAAATTGTCGTAGCGGGATATTGAATTTGTCTTTTGGCAACATATTTGTAGAACGAATGTCTTTCGTGTGAATCAACAACCCATAGAGTGTGATGATGATGAATTGCACGAGGTTAACATGATTGAGAGTCGATTCAAGACTCATTGTCGACATCTTATCGTGGACCCTGTGCAAGCATGTTTAGATAATTTTGACTTAGATCTCTTCAATTCTGAGTACATTAGTGAAGTCCACTCTTTGCTAGAGTCTGTGCCACCCATGGATACTGCTAAATGGCAGAATGCAGTGGAACCCCTTCCACTCTCTGATTCTAAATCTGCCCCACCTCTTGATACACCACCTAAGCTTGATTTGAAACCATTACCTGATACCCTGAAATATGCTTTCTTAGGTCCTTCTGATACTTTACCTGTGATTATTGCATCATGTTTAGACACAGAACAGGAAAGTCAACTCTTAGAAGTACTTAAAGAGCATAAAGGAGCCTTAGGTTGGACCATCTCCGATCTTAAGGGTATAAGTCCCACAATTTGCATGCATCACATAAACCTTGAAGAGAACACTAAACCATCTAGGGAAATGCAAAGGAGACTTAACCCCAACATGAGAGATGTTGTCAAGGGTGAGATTCTGAAATTGCTGGATGCGGGTATCATTTACCCGGTTCCAGATAGCCAGTGGGTCAGTCCCATTCAGGTAGTACCCAAAAAGTCTGGCATTACTGTAGTTCAAAATGAGATGAATGAGCTTGTTCCCACCCGTGTGACCACATGGTGGCGAGTCTGCATTGATTATAGAAAACTGAACACAGTAACCAAGAAAGACCATTTTCCTCTTCCCTTCATTGACCAAATGTTAGAAAGGTTAGCAAAACATAGTCACTATTGTTTCTTAGATGGCTATTCTGGCTACAACCAAATTCACATAGCACAAGAAGAACAACAAAAGACCACATTTACATGTCCTTATGGAACATTTGCTTATCGTCGTATGCCTTTTGGGTTGTGCAATGCACCCGCCACTTTTCAACGTTGCATGATGAGTATATTTTCTGACATGGTAGATAAGTTTCTTGAAATTTTCATGGATGATTTTTTCGGTGTTTGGTTCTTCTTTTGATGAGTGTTTGCATCACCTCACTTGTGTGCTAATTAGGTGTAAGGAAAAGAACTTGGTCTTGAATTGGGAAAAATGTCATTTCATGGTTAACTCGGGCATTATTCTAGGGCATATCATCTCGGAAAAAGGCATAGAAGTAGACAAAGCCAAGGTAGACCTCATTCAACACTTGCCTCAACCTCGTTCTGTGAGAGACATCAGATCATTCTTAGGCCATGCGGGTTTTTACCGCCGATTCATCAAAGACTTTAGTAAAATTTCACGACCTTTGTGCAATCTTCTTGCAAAAGATGTTGCATTTGTCTTTGATGATGCATGTAAGGAAGCATGGGAGCAACTGAAGGCTCTCCTTACATGTGCCCCTATAGTCGGACCACTGATTGGACATTACCATTTGAGATTATGTGTGATGCGTCGACTATGATGTAGGAGGTCTGTTTTGGGCCAGCGAGTAGACAAACTCCCTTATGTGATCTACTATGCTAGTAAAACACTTAATGATGCTCAACTGAATTATTCCACAGGCGAGAAAGAGTTGCTAGTCTGTCGTGTTTGCATTAGATAAGTTTAGATCTTATTTGATAGGGTCTAAGGTCATCATTTATTCGACCATGCTTTGCATTGAGATATCTTCTGTCTAAGAAAGATGCTAAGGCTCGTCTAATTCGATGGATACTCTTGCTACAAGAGTTTAACCTCGAAATTCGAGATAAGAAAGGGTCGAGAGAAAATGTTGTTGCTGATCACTTGTCTAGGTTGAATGTTGAATCTGGCGATGAATTTGTGCTAATTAGGAATCATTCCCTGATGAGCAATTGATGCTTGTGTCCGAAATGCCTTGGTTTCTTGATATTGTGAACTACCTTGCTACGGGTAGAATGCCCTTGCATTGGTCTAAACAAGACCGTTCTAAGTTCTTATTTGAAGTTAAACATTTCCTTTGGGATGACCCATATTTGTTTAAGTGCGCAATACCAAATCATTAGGAGATGTGTTCCCAATTCGAACAAAGGGACGTCATTTCTTTCTGTCATGACCATGCATGTGGAGGCCACTTTAGTGCCAAGAAAAGCTGCTGCAAAGATCCCGCAAAGCGGTTTCTATTGGCCAACACTTGTTTAAGGATAACCATGCTTTTGTGTTGCTTGTGGCCGATGCGAGAAATTAGGAAGTATCTCTAGGAGAAACATGATGCCCTTACAACCCATTTTGATTGTTGAGCTGTTTGATGTTTGGGGTATTGATTTCATGGGTCCATTTCCTAACTCACGAAGGTAAGTTATACATTCTTGTTCTTGTTGATTATGTCTCTAAGTGGGTAGAGGCCATTGCATCCAAAACCAACGACCATAAAGTTGTTCTTTCTTTTCTTAAGGAAAACATTTTCTCCGTTTTGGAACCCCTAGAGCAATAATCGGTGATGGAGGTAGTCATTTTTGCAATAGACCCTTCGAATCATTAGTGCGCAAGTATGGAATCACCCATAAGGTAGCAACACCTTACCATCCTCAAACCAGTGGCCAAGTAGAAGTTTCTAATAGGAAAATTAAGCATATCCTTGAGAAGACTGTCAATCCTTCTAGGAAAGATTGGTCTTTGCGCTTAAATGATGCTTTATGGGCCTATAGAAGCGCATACAAGACGCCCATTGGGATGTCTCCTTACGGACTTGTGTACGGTAAAGCATGTCATCTCCCGTAGAGTTAGAACACCGTGCATATTGGGCTCTGAAGAAATTGAATTTTGATCTTGATAAAGTGGTAACCAAAGAAAACTTCAACTCAATGAGTTAGAAGAATTGAGAAATGATGCATATGATAGTGCCAAATTGTACAAACAAAGAATGAAAGTGTTTCACGACAAGCGCATTCGCGCAAGTCCTTCACACCAGTCGAAAGTTTTATTGTACAACACTCGTTTGCACTTGTTTCCGGAAAGCTACGTTCCGATGGTCGGGACCATTCTTGGTACATACCGTTTTCCCCCATGGAGCTGTTGAAGTCGAAAACCCGGCAACCAAGAACATCTTCAAAGTCAATAGACAGAGATTGAAACCATTTCTGGAGCATCTTCCACCAGAAGTTGAGACCGTCGACTTGGAAGACCCCATCTATGTGGACTGAACAAGTTCACTTGTGTACATACATATGGACTAAAAATCCATCATCTTTCCCTTTTCTTTTTCTCTTTGCTTGTTGCATAGTTTTTATGTGTGCTAACCAAACTTTTGTCCCGCCCCTGGTTGTTTGCTTTCAAAGCATTCATCCTCCTTTGGTTTTGCAACATCATTGTACATCCGGTAATCTCTTCCCTTTTCTCTACTCAACATAGTTCTCTTGGTATGTGATTGTTTAAATTCTTATTATCTGTTGACACATTGAGGACAATGTTTGATTTAGGTTTGGGGGTGCATTTGCATATAGAGTTTTTAGTCTTTTAAAAAAAAAAAAAAAAAAAAAAAAAAAAAAACTCTTTGTAAATACTTGCATAAAAACCTCCAACTTTTAGAGATTTTAGAGTCACTAGCATGCTTCTAGCTATGTTTACATAGAGAATCTGACCGAAATAACAGAACTTGGAAGTACTGGAGAACAAAATCGGGTTTCTTAGTTGATTAGAGCGTTAAAGTTGGATTTAACCATACCGGAGGGCGAATTAGGTGTTGTTTAGATATTCGGTAGTAGAATTGTGATCACCCATAGTGGAGACTACCCATTTTACATCAAGCGAGGCACCAACCTTCATTTTTTGCAACTTTCTAAAAATCTGTTAGAGTGTGTGTCACCGTACGTCAATTAGGGTAGGAATGGTGAGCTACCCAACTTCACACCACTTTCGGCACTATTTTTGATCTCTTGAGTGCTAATTTTGTCAATCATGAGGGTGACGTTTAAAGATGAAAACTCCTTCTAAATATCGATTTGCGGTTAGCATCACTCTCTCCCTCTCAACAACATCAACGATTCATAGAAACACATCATCGTCAGCAAACGGAGCATCATCAGAATATTTGAAGAAAAGTTGAAATAGTCCAAGGTTCACGTGCAACAAAGAAAAGAAAAGAAAATAGGATGAGAATTAATGAAGTTTGTGAAATCAAGACAATACAAGTTGTTTTATTGTTAAAAAAAAAAAAAAAATATTTAAAAAAAAAGTTTGTCAAGTTTTTGTGAAGTTCGAAGTTCATCATCAACTATTGAAGACCGAAGAAGATTGAAGACGTTTCTATGAATGTTGAGAGAGTGATATTAATTGCCGATCGGGTGAGAAGGTAAGTGAGTACTCCCATCCTTGCTAATGGTTGATTTCCTTTCTTAGAGATCATCGAGAAAAGATTCTTTTTTCCACAACTCCGTGAAGTCTCCAGAAATTATTTCGGAAGGTTATCCTTCTCATCTTCAACGTGTGCGGGATTTCTCTCTTTATTCCTGCCGCACACATGAGAGACTAAAAAAGCGATCTTTTTGAGTGCAATTATCATAAAACCCTATTGGTGAGGCGAAGTCGAGGCTTATGATCACAATCGAATCCGAATTCTTTCATATGGTATGGTTATTTCTCGCTCAGCACTTAAGGATGAGAATGCGTTCTTTGGTAGTTCTAACTTCGTGTTACTAGCATGCAAAACTCTATGTCCTCATAGCTCCTTGGATGCTTGAGACTCTTTTACACTCGAAGTTGGAGAAGGTTTTGTGGGTACACCTCTGGTAAACCCTCACGAGACTACAACTCGTCCACTAGGGACACCTAGGGGTTTAAAGGCTTAGTGCATACGCTAAATGCATTCGAGAGAACTACGACGGTGGTATAGTTAGGATTTCTTAATTTTGTTTCACTTGAGGACAAGTAAAATTCGGGTTTGGGGGTATTTGATGAGTGCCAAATATTGCATATTTCTACCTTTTTATTGGCATTTAACTCATCTTTTGTGCTTAGAAATAAGATATTATCCCAAATTCTGTATTTTCTCTGTTTTCAAGAATAAATAATTGTACTAATTAATTTTGTGTTTTTAGGTAGTAAATAAAGCTCGGAGAAATTAAGGAGCCAAAAGAGCAAAGAATTGGAGACAAGAGTCTATGGAGCAGAAAGCCAAAGCCAAAGCCTGCGCGCGCGCCAGTTGCAACCCAACAAGAAGCAACCCATTTACAAGACATGGGCTTGAGCCCGTCCTTTACGAACCGTTAGATTTTGCCCATCTGCATCCAACGCCCGCTCCACCATGCACATCATTTCTCGCTGCTCCCGCTCAACACCAAAACCGCCTATAATCCTGAGCCGTGAGATCTTCCACTACCCTAAATCCTACGGTCGCTCCAACCTTCCCATCGATCCTCGCTACATCCTCCCAACACCACATCCACCTACACCTACACCCTTCGACCAAACCCATCTTCTCTTTCTCTTCTCTTTCTTCCTCTCCCGACCAGTTCAGAGAAAACCCATCCTCTTCACCTCCTTCACCCATACCAGTTGCAGACCACCTCACCACCACCATCTCCTTCTCCTGACAGCACCAACCGCATCAGTAGCCACCTCTCCTCTCTATCTCGAGTTATCTCTATCATAGCTTCTCCATACCCTAGAAGCTAGGTTAGAGATAATTGGAGCTAGGGTTTTTCTCCAACATCACATCAATGGAGTCAGAGACGAGAAAAGGGAGGAAAGAGGTTTGTGTGTTGTGTAATTGTTGTTTGCAGTGTTTGTGAGTTATAAATTATTGTTCTTGATATGAGAGAAAAACAGTCAGTTTTTAGGGTTTGAGTTATGTAATTTAATTTTAATCTGTTTTCCTTCTGCATGATGTTCTAAGTACTTAATTAGGGTGTAGATGAAACCCCTAAATTCAATGTCAAATTGATTTGAGTCTCAAGGTGTTCTTGTAGTTTGCAATGTTTAGGAGAATAGTTAACCTTTGAACTCGAGCTCACCTGTGATCAATGGTACTGTAAGAAGACCATTGATACTAGGGGTTAGTGAAGGGATTGAGATTAACAATTATCCATAGGAAGCCTTCAAGGGAAGGCACTAGAACACAGTGAGAATTGAAACTATCTAGCATAGGATTAGGAGGTGAATTCTATCACCTTAATAACCTTCCAATCTGTCACAACACCTTTTTATTACTTGTTACCTTAGAAATAGAGTCACAACTCCAACTCAGTCGTATCGACACCAAAATTAGTTCACCTTTGTGTTACAACTTTGTCACTTGTCTAGAAATCAGATAGTAAGCCACTAAGATCAACTCCACAGCAACCCATTTCCCTGAGGATCGACCTGTACTTGCCCTTGCTTCCACAGGCACTGTGCACTTGCAGTTACACGTAGGCGAAAGCACATTCCCAAGCCTACCACCGGCAGCGGCGCCAAAAACTTGGTAGGCTAAATAAAGATGCCTACACTTATACTGCAAGTGCACAGTGCCTTATTGTGTATAGTGCAAATACAGGTCGATCCTCAGGGATAAGGTGACTGCAAAGTTAGATTCCAGGCCTTACTCTACTAATTCGAGATAAAGAATTGGTTAAAATGATTAGATGTTGACAAAGGGAATTGATTAAAGTACAGACTGTAATTCAGATGAAAGATTGAACACCAGATAAGAGAATACTAGAGCTATCGATTCCACCACTCACCCTACACTAGATAATTTCATTACTGAAATTGTTCTTGTCCCTTGTAACGGATTAGCGGTGAAGATACAAGTCTTTCGCCTTTCCAAAAGGGTTTCAAAGATAAAAGATTCAATCACAACTTAAAAGATCAATTCCTAGTATTATTTGTCTTATTACAGCACAACTAATCACAAATTGATAACATTCAGTGAAGCCTGAGTTGATGCAACAACAAACAATTGATCTAACAACCTAGGATGCCAAACATACTAGGTGAAGGTTATAAGTAGCAACATAGAGACTGAACCAAATCCTGCTCAATTAAGATATACAAGAACAATTTCATTAACAAAGGACACTAGTAGTAAGCTAAGGGCTTCATCAAAGACCTAGTTAAGAAAGTTAGAACATAGCTAGTTATAAAACAGATGCAGTTTTTGATATTCAACAATATAAGCACTTCTCCTTCTTAACTGAGTTTTTTTTTTTAATTCACAAACACAAAACAGAAACAAAGGCAAGGACTGTGAACTCGCTTCTATTCCTTGCTTCTCTTAACTTTTTCATACCTTTACACAACTAATCAACCCCTATTTATACAACAATTCTTTACCCCAACTATTCAATCCTGTTGACCGTAATTACATAAGCAAAAATCTAGGAAATTGATAGTCTTGAAACTCACCACTGACGTCTTCTTCATCATGTACTGCCACAACCCTTATCTTCACCAATTTGACTGATGTTTTTGATAGAAATCAGATCTAAAAGCCACTTGCTTAATCACCACAGCCACCCTACTTCCGTGATTATGTGCTGATGTTGATGGCTTAGGTGCAGAGAGAAACAACATCGAATCCCTAGCTTAATGATTTCTGCGGATTTGAAAATCAAACAACTGACCTATTCTTGTAGGAGTCAAAACCTAACCCTAGGTTGAATCAAGTGTAAAGAAATGGGTGGAAAATGAGTAAGGGGTCTGATAGAGGAAGGATGTTGATGGAGGTGTGGGAATGAGTACTGAAGTTGACAGGGTTTTGTTCTCTCGAGAGGACTGATAGAGTTAGGGTTTGGTAGGGAGAAGAGGAAATTGGAAAGAGAATGGGGTCGGGTGATGTCGGGGAGGATGAAATGTAAGAAGGGTTAAGGGATTGTTTGGGTGTTAAGCATGAATACCCTGATTTTGGTATATGAGAGTGAAATTTGGATTGGGTTTGTATGCACTTGAACTTAGGCCCATTGAGTTATTTGACTCCTATTGTTAGCAAAACAACTTTGATCCCTTGCTCTGAATGTCTTCTTCTTCCCATTCATTATTTTGCTACACCCTCTTTTCTCCATGATTATGCCAACCCCTATTGTATTCAGTCTCCTGCCATGTACAAAATGAGTAATTAGTAAGATTACTAATATAAATTCACTTTAAGGTACTTAGAGAGGTAGAAATATAAATTGGCCTAAAAACATGGAGATAATGCGCATTGTGTACCATACACACCAGCAAAATGATACAAAGATATACATTATTGGGCACCTATCACACCCCCAAACCTGCATTTTACTCGTCCTCGAGTGAAACACAAAATCAAAAGAGAAGTCTACCTACGCCACTGGCGCATGACCAAATATACCCAAAAAGTTCTTATGATGTCTCACTCGTCCTCGAATAATCCACGTGATGTAGGCCGCCAGACCAAAACCCTAGTTGTTATCCCCCAATTTGACGTGATTGATGTCTCACGAATCGTGGAGTCTGCATGACAGACTATTTAGTTTGTCAGTTGTTGACTGATTAGACAATGAGCCTAGGTTTTGTTGAATCGAGCAGCAAATGCTCAGTGATTCATGAATTTAATGTTGTTTGTCTGAGCAAATATTGTAAATTCAACGAGTTGTTGAATATTGATGAGTTACTGAATATATGTGGATTATTCGAGCAACTGAGCAAGTATTGCTCGATTCGACGAAATCTCGATAAGTTACTGAATATCGATAGTTGGGATCAATATTCGAGCAACTGAGCAAGTATTGCTCAATTCGACAAATTACTGAATATTAAGAATTTGACGTGCAATTGAGCAAGTATTGCTCAGTTCGACAAATTACTGATAAATTAAGAATTTGACGTACAATTGAGCAAGTATTGCTCAATTCGACAAATTACTGATAAAATACTAAATATTGATAGTTGGATCAATATTTGAGCAAGTATTGCTCAATTCGACGAATTATTTATAGGTGACGGGACCCAACTAAAATATAGGTAGATTACCGAATATTATATGATTAATCCGCGTGGATCAACATAAGTTTATTTGGTGTTTGAACTTGCTCAGAATAATGATTTGTTGAGCGTTTGTCCAAAAACCCTAATTTTTGACGAATTGCTCATTAGTCGACGAATTGCTAAAAATAGGTCATGAGCAAAGGAGGGACCGACCACATGAGACCATGGACTTCCATGTGATGCCCAATTGCTCGAGTGAGCATGCCCAGGGTTCTCAGTTAGAGAGTTGGTGAAGGAATGATGATTAAATGCCGGTTTAATCATTTATTGAATCACTGCTGGGTTCAACATTAGGAAAAAACCTAAGTATGAAAGATGGGGGACCGACCAAGAGAGCATGGGCCGGCTCTTGGTGGTCACGGGACTAGATGTTGTCCATTTGAGCAATCCCCGGGTTGGTTGGAGAGAGTTTGGGCCCAATATGAGCGATTGCGCAAATTAGGTCAAAAGTGTGAAAACGTGTGGGACCGGCTTTGTGCAAGCCCTAGGAATGACTTTGGTCGGTCATTAAGGCATGCACGTGTTGCCGTGGTGTCCGTGTCTCCGTACTGAGAGTTTCAGTATTTTCTGATGTGCATTCGAGCAACATTGTGAATTTTCAGAAGAGTTTCATCTTCACTGAAATTCTTGATTTTTGTTGGAATGAGCATGTATGCTCAATTATTCAATATTTTGTAAATATTAAAATAAGAGTATTTTAATATTCAAAATTGCTGTGAGAGGCTAGCTGGTCATGTGACCACGTTGGCTTTTGAATTTTCATGATTTGAGCAATATTCGAGAAATTATGAAGAATTCATGCTTTTTGCTCAAACCAATGAGTTTCATGAATTTGAGGAAAATAATAATTATAAAATACTAGGGATTGCGGGGTGTGGGATCGGCCACGGCTAGGGCATGGCCGGCCGGCTATGTTGCCCGGTCCCGCACTCCTTTCCTTATTTTATAATATTATTTTCATGAATCCGTGATGTTATGGAGAATCCATGAGTTTTTTGTTGAAACAGAGGAGTTTCATGAGTTTAGAGAATAATAGTTATAAAAAGCTAGGGATTGTGAGGTGTGGGACCGGCCACGGCTAAGGCATGGCCGGCCGGCGATGTTTCCTGGTCCCGCACACCTTTCCCTATTTTATAATATTATTTCATGAATCCATGAAGTTATGGAGAATCCATGAATTTTGTTGAAACCAAGGAGTTTCATGAAATTGGGGAATGATTATTATAATAGGCTAAGGATTGTAAGGTGTGGGACCGACCACGGCTAAGGCATGGCCGGCCGGCCATGTTGCCCGGTCCCGCACACCTTTCCTTATTTTATAATATTATTATTATTTTCATGAATCCGTGAAGTTATGGAGAATTCATGAATTTTGTAAAAACAAGGAAAGTTGCTAAAATCAAGGAGTTTTTTCATGAGTTCATGAAATAACAAAATAGGGAAAAATAATGAGAGAAGCATGGGGACCGGCCACGGCTAGGGCATGGCCGGCCCGGACAGTTGGCACTCCTTATTATTTTATTAATATTTGTTGTTTTCTCCTGTTTTGCGTAGGATTCCTCATCTGTCCATATTTTTGGATGCTCGTTCGTGCATCCGGGTGCTCAGTCGTGCATCATTGTCGAGTACACTTACACCATTTTTGTGGGGCTTACTCAGTGATGATCCAGATGCCCGGTTGTTGAGTATTTATTGCTAATCCATGAAATTCAGTGTAGAATAATTCATGAAATTGAACAATAAAAATGAGTAGTTATTTATTATCAATTCATAGGATCAGCTGTGGATTCGACCATGAATTTGGAATAATAAAATAGGCATTACCATTCCATGGGATCGTGGATTCGACCATAGAATTGGAGTAATAGAATTATATTTTACCATTCCATGAGAGTAGCAGTGAATTCGATCATGAAATCGGAGTAATGAGATAATATAAATTGTTATTGCCATTCCATGAGATCAAGTCGTAGATTCGATCATGGAATCGGAACAATTGTTGTTGCCATTCCATGGGATCAGGCCGTGGATTCGACCATGGAATATGAGCAATTGTTATTGCCATTCCATGGGATCAGGCCTTGGATTCGACCATGGAATAGGAGCAATAATAGATTATTCTGGGAATTCAGTGGTGAATGTCACGGAAGAATTAATCTATGTGCATAGTCAGGAGACGGCTAATCCTGAGGGTGCTCTCCGACACTACGGAGAACACCCAAGTCTATACATGGCAGCTCTACATAGTTAGGATCAGTGAGTGTCACTGTCCTGAAGGCGATGCTGCTCTCAATCTTACGGAGAACCGCCCAATCGTTCTTTTATGTAGAGGGGAGTTGCTCTCATGTAGTCAGGAACAGTGAGTATCACCGAAGTCCTGAAGGCGTTAAGCCCTCTCAACAAACAATTATGTAGGAGGACCGCCCAATTCTATTATTCTACATAGAGTGCACAATGAAATGTCAGAATCGAACGCTCGCCTAGTGGAGGCTTTTCGAAAGACATGTTCATCATAGCTTCGTAAAATATGAATCGTCACATGCCTGAAGCCGTATCAGAAACATGCAGTATCATGATTTTACGGATTTGACCTTTGTCGAAAATCCACCATCAACATTCAGTCCCTTGCTTAGTGAGGGACAGTCATGTTCCGCAGTAAGCATTAGATGGTGATTTTCAGTCGACGAGATCGTAGTTGAACTCAGTCTACAAAGGAAGTTTCAGAATCCTCGATTTGATCCAATGGCGTCATGTACGAGCAAATGTTCGGGTGAGGACCCTGACAGTGTGATAGAGTGTTATTTTGTGGACGTGGAGAGGTGAAGTGCTGCTGATTTGGTAGGTCAAAAGTCCAGTTCTGGTTGATTTAGGATTTACGGGACCGAACCCAAAAAAGGAAACCCGTATTTTATTAGGTTTGAAAATAAAATTAATATAAAAGGTAAATAACCCTAATATTTTTATTGTTTTGATCGATTGAGCACCTTCATCTCTTCACCACCTTCACGTGTTCAGCAGGGAGGAAAATTTTCACGCCGGAAAATCAGCGCCGTCGCTGCCGATCACCGTCCGGCCAGTTTCCGGCCGGCAACAGGTAAGTTCGAACTCCTTTTTTTTTGCTGTGTGTTTTATGATTCATGAGTTGTTCACAAAACAAAAATCCCATAGTTGCAAGCATGCGTGGGGTTTATGAAGAATTTGTTTTTTAGAAACGTATGAATGCCCGTTTTTCGTTAGTTTAGGAAACGAATAAAAATCCTCAATATGGAAGAGATACATAAAATTTTGTATGGATATGGTATAGTTGCAGTAGTAAAAGTTTTGTTTATTAGGTTTCATGAAAACCCAAGTTTGTTTTTGAAGCATGAACTTTGCAAATACTTTTGGAAACGTAGGTTTGTTCGTAAAAGTAACAGAGTCAAAGGAATTTTGAAAAAACCTGGAGTTCATGATAAAGTTTATTTGTAAACTTTTTAAAATTTTATTTGGAACATGTGGACTTTTACAAAAATAGAAAAGACCCTGGTTTCGTGACGGATGCTCGTTTGAACAAAAAGGGTTTGTTGTTGTTTTTTTTTTTTTTTTTTTTTGCGTGAGTTATTAAACTCATGATTTTTTATTTATTTTTTTAAAAAAATACGTGACCTTTTCACGATTTTTTTTTTTTACAAAAGAAAATTAGATTTTGATTTATGGGAAATTGTTGAAAACAAACAATGTTTCTATGAGTTGATGAATTCGTAGTGTATGCGCAAGTTCGACGATTTTATAGTGTATGTACACGTAAAAATCAGCGAATGTTCACATGGAAAGTTATGTGAATTATTCATAGTTTCTTGAGAAGTCAGTGTTGACTCTTGAATAATATGTTTTATGCTCGACTTTGCAGGTTTGAAAGAACGAGCAAGTTTTGGGGTTTTACGTTGTTATCACTAAGTTCGTGAAATCGTAAATAGGTAAGAGTTTAGGATTACCATTTTTGCAGACGCTGATTGTGAGCATCGTAATTGTTTGATTGCTTTAATTCGATTGTACTGATGAAATTCGTGTGGAATGTTGCAGCTATTTGGCAGAGATGACTCGATTCCGTAATGATGCTGAAAGCGACGTTTCCAGAGAAGACACTTCTAGAGATGGTGACTTCTCCATGGATGACGATTCTGGAACTTCTCAGGGGAATGAGGAAATCCCCAAACCCAAGAACATTCCAAACATCGAAGACAGATTCTTTGAATATTTGTATAGGCCTGAAAAACGTCCTTTAGGTTCTTCGTTTCGGTTGCTCATAAATCCCAGGACTACTGCTCAGAATAAGTTGGTGTCTCCTCCAACAATAATTCGGTTCTGTTTGGAAGGGAAACATTATTCAGCTTCTCATGTGGAACTCAAACTTTCTCGGAAGCCGTTGACGCATTTTTCTGGATGGGCAAGGCATATGTTAGGCTATAGCCGTGTGAGGACCTTGCTGGATAGTGCGCTGGTGACGCGAGCCATTCAAGCTACTGTATATTTGATCATTAATCATGATATACCAGGTATCGTGGCTTTGCTTGCTCGTTGGTGTATTCCTACTCACACCTTCATATGCAGATGGGGAGAGTTCACGGTTACTTTAGAAGATGTAGTCTCTTTGTTGCATCTTCCAGTCGTTGGAAATTTCCCTGGAGAACTCTCAACAGAGGAGAAACTTGTAGTTGCAGGAAATCCCACACTACACCCCTCACTCGAATTTGTTTAATTAATCCATTTGAAGATGAGTAACAATATATTTTATTAATTATTTTCTTGAAAGGTTTACAAAGAAATGTAGAACAGATCTAAAGAAATTACAATCACTCTTAATTTTCTCTCTCCTAATGACTTGCTTAACAATTCAAAAGAATTCCCCCTCACAACAGACTAACTCAACCCTTTATATAGGGTAATACACAGTGGATGACAGCTAAGCTGTCCTTTATTTTCGGGAATACTTCGCGAAGCATCGCAAGTATATAAGTGTTAGACTTCGCGACACTCCTAAATCTTGCCAACTCTTCACACTTTTCTTATGTTCTAGCTGTCGTCATCTGGTGCGTCATTTAAATTATTTCCTTGCGACACCTTCGCAATGTAGTTGTTTATTACTCTCGCGAAGTATTGCTGTCGCGATATTCTGGTCCTACATCTTGCCTCTTCTCATGTATTCTCTGCGAAGTAGAGAATGTCATGAGAACTAATGTTGAAGAACCAGTTTCGATATGTCGCCATCGTTTAGTTTCCGTTCTTTTACCGACAAGATTCCGTGAATTTAGGGATGACTGTTTACACGTATCTAAGATCTTATTTTTTTACCGGTTCGTCCGGTTACCCTTCTCGTCTATTTAAAGAGGAATTCCCTTTGAAAATTCTCTTCTTTTACTTCATCTTCTTTATTGTCTGCAATTTTTCTCTGCCGTTTTCCTTCATTATCTTCCTGCTTTAATTCTTCTGCTACTGTTTCTATGGCATCAAGGTCTGTTGATTTCACCAATTTTGATTACTTCATGATTGATCTCTTTTATTGTAGTCTTTTATTTGAATATTGTTCTTCTTTTAATGTTTCTCCCACCATTTTTATTTCAGCCAAGACAAACCCAACTCCAAATTCACCGTTAAGAACCCTAATATTTCTTCAGGTTCAAAATTGAAATCCTTCGCTTCTAAAAGGCAGCCTGCGAGTGGCAAGGTATTTAAGAAACATTTACTCTTTTAATAACAATATTGTTGCCTCTGTTTCTTATTTAACTTGTAATTCGCAGGATGGCAAAAATGAAGGTAGATCTCCCAAGAGGCATCGCCACTCTAAGCCTGTCGCACCTTACATTTCCTTTCCCTGGGTTCAATCTTATTTCTTCTCCTGTTGTGCCTTCGCAAAGCGATTCATCTCTTCCAGCGATTGCCTCGCAAGAGAAACCAACCCCTTCTCTTCAAGATAATCCATCCTCTCCTGCGATATCCTCGCAGGATAAATCAATTCCTGAGTTTTCTGTGAATGAAATTCTTCAAAATGTACCCCTCTCCACTCTTTCTCTTAATACTTCTCTTTCTCCTTCACCTGTTTACCAGACTTCTTCAACTGGCATTCTTATGATCAAGAATGATTCAGCTTTTCCTTCTTCCTCCTCTGAGTCTATCCCTCTTACCAAAGAAAACTTAGAAGGGATAGATATAGCTTTTAAAATTTTATCAGACACCATGAACGATGTCAAGAAAACCTCCACTGATCCTATCAAGTCTTGTGTTTTTGAATCCTTGAATAAATACTTTGCCTCTGACACAGTGTCGCAAACATCTTTGGAGCAAGAAGTTAAGATCTTAAAGAACAATCTTCTCAACATTTCACTGGATTGCGACAATCTTCGCAAGAAGAATGAAGATTTAAAAGGTACATTTTGCCTCTACTTTTTTTTTTTTTTTTTTTTTTTTTTGAAGACTCAAGTCCTTGTTCACCCTTCAAGCTTTAAACCAGAAACGAAAAATGGAGATATATCAGTTGGAATCTACTGTTGAAGAAGTTCGAGCTGATAAAGATTCTTGGGTGGAGCAGTATAACCAATTAGATAATCTCCATACATATGATGTTGACCAAATAAATAATCTTTCTAAGGAAAATGCTGATTTAGCTCAGAAACACGACTTGTTAAGTAATGACTTATCTCGCCTCTCGTATTCTTTGACTAAAGCTAATTTAGAGTTGGAAACTTTATCAGATGAGAATGGAATTCTTTCTCAAGAGAAGCGATCTTTATTAAACAAGGTGTCAGTTTACTCGCAGCAGTATGATATTTGTCAAAAATTGTGTAAAGAGCAAGAACAATCTCTTCGTTCTCTAAGAAATAATCTTGAAGAAGTTACTATCGAGAAAAATAAACTTATTCAGGGTAGAATAACTTTAAGTGTAAAAGCAAACCAACTCAAGGATCAATGTTCCCAATTGGAGAAATCCAATTCTTCCCTCGCGAAAGAAAATGCCACACTTATCTCTAACGAGAAAAATCTGCGAGCTCGTTTGAAAGGATTAGTTGGAGATAACTTTGATATCACCATGGACCAACTGGAAAATAGTTGTTCGGCATTGACTTGACACCTTATCTCGCAAAAGGAAGGTAGTCATAACAGTTATTGGCTGCCTCATCTATTCTTCATTTATCGGTGCTTCATAATTTTTGTTGGTTATAATATTTTTTTGCTTTTATTCTTTGTTTCGCAGAGTCCGAGAAAAATCTTCATTCTTCCCTTCTTCGCTTTGAAATCGACCACTCAAAAATTTGCAAGGAGAATAAAATGCTTACTACTTCCCTTATGCATTCTCATGACGAGAGCAGAAAGAAGATTCAACTATATGTGCGGTTACAAAGATATAGAGAGTAAAAACCAGCAGAAAGCGCTCCTTCGTCAACTTCATCTTAAAGCTGAAGTTCTTGTGAATAGTGTTTTGTTATCTAAATCTCTTGATCCCGTATCTGTTGCACCTCTGGAAGTGAGTGATGATGAAGTTCCCAATTCCCCTGACAGTGATTATGATTATCAAAGCTGCGAAGAAGTCTCTAATGATGAAATTTTCAGTAAGGAACCGAATGAAGGAACTTCTGATGAGAATCGTCCAACTGGCGAAAAAGATGTTGATAAAATTTTTGGAGAACCAGTAACATCTCCTGTTGTCGAGAGAGTTGATGTAGAAAATTGAATTCTCTCTGTAATTTTTATTTAAACTCCCTTAATTGGATGACATTTTGCATAGGATGCTTTTGAATTTCTGTTAAAGTACTTCTTTTGATTTGGGGGACAAACTCCCTGATGATTAATCTCCTATTACTTTCTCTATATATCTTGCCTCGTAATTATAATCTCGCAAGCATGTTTGTTTACCTTTATTTTTGTTGAAATGTATTATTGCGACAAGATCGCAGGATCTCTTCACAATGAAGAAACCTATTGATCTTGTCTTACCATTAATTGTATGGTCTTATTTTGCCTTCCTAGTTAAAGGTCTTACTTTGCCATCCCTCCTCGCGACAAGATCGCAGGACGTCTTTACATTTTCATGTAATGACCCATTGACCTTGCCTTATCATTGCGCAAGTATTTTTGCCTCTGCAGGATATTGTACTTGCGACAATATAACAGGTTTAAATATTCTTGCGAACATAAAATCCCATGACATTGTCGGCTTTGCGACGAAATCGCAGGACGTTTTTTCATTTTTAAATGAAAAAACCCATTGATCTCGCCTAACCTTCATGTTAGTATTTTTACCTCTTCAGGATCATTGCACAAATATGACAAGCCTATATTTCCTTGCGAAAATAAAGTCTCATGACATTTGCGTCTTTTGACACTTATCAGCTCCCTAATGGAGGGTGCCGCCCTTATCATCTCCCTGGTTGCCCCTTCAAGGAGGCGTACATCGGCCATACAAGACTAGCTCCTCCCATCCGGTCTTAACGACAAGCGGTTGTTTTCAGCCTCTTATCCCTTATACCTATAGGGCTTATGGTTACGAGACGCACCCTAAGTGGAGTTTTCTTCGGCCGAGTGCAGCATGTGCCAAGACTTGTCAAGAGTGGTAAGGAAGTTCCATGCCCCCGCACTCTTGACTCAACCGTGTACCTCGGCGCCTTGGTCATACGCTGACTCCTTGGAAGAGACCCTCGGTCGCCCAACCAGGGTATAACCTTATATAGTTGGAAATCCAAGGTATCTCTCCCGGATGGATGTTATTATCCCCAATCTCCATGACTCAGGTTCCAGGAGCGGTGTAACCTTTTCACTGAGCCATGTCAAGAGATACCCCTTATATGACGCACTTTAGGTCTTACATTTGCCTCTTACGAAATATTATTCGCGAACTAGGGTGTACGCCATAAAGGTTCGTCCCATTCACTCACTCATTCATTTTTTATTATCATGCATTGTTTGCGAGATATTCGCACAATCTTGCTTTATTTTCTTCAATCTCGCAATCTATCTGTCGCAAAAACATTACATCACAGGCTCATTCCATTTCTCCCATCTTCTATGGGTAATATTTCTTAAGATATAACCTATTCCATGGCCTATTCAATTTTTGTCCTACATCTTTGCCTTCAGGATCCATCAATCTATATGCCCCTGTACTAACTATCTCTTTTATGATATAAGGTCCATCCCATTTTCTTGCCAGCTTGCCACCATTTTCTCGCCGATATATAGGTGTTTCTCGCAGCACCAAGTCACCTGGCTGAAATTCACGTATCTTGACACGCTTGTTATATTCTCTTCCGGCCAATCTTGATGATAATTCTCCATATGTTGTAGTGCTCTCTCTCTTTTCTCTTCTAATTCATCTAACTTGATTAAAATGTTACCCGCACTTAGATTTTTCTCCCAAGCTTCTTTCTTTGTAGTTGGAATCTTAACTTCTGTCGGGAGTACAACTTCAACTCCATATGTTAAACAAAAAGGGGACATTCCTGTAGCTTCTCTTCTAGTTGTATTATAAGCCCATACCGCATTGGGTACTTGTTCGCACCATCCTTTATTGTATCCTTCTAACTTCTTCTTCAATATGTCTGCGATTGTTTTATTTTGTCGCTACGCCTCGCCATTAGCCTGCGGGTATAGAGGAGTTGATTTCCCATCGTATATCGAAATGCATTAAGCATCAATTCTATATTTTGTCCTTCAAATTTGTTTCCCATTGTCGGATACCAACTGTGCTTTGGAATCCCAAATCTGCATATAATGTTCTCAAATATGAAAGTAAAAACATCCTTATCGCGAATATGTTGTACCGCTTTCACCTCTGCCCATTTTGTGAAATAATGTAGCGACGATTAAATATCTTCTCTGTCCCGTTCTGGTAAAAATGGTCCTACAATGTCTAAACCCCATTTTCCAAATGGCCAGACACTTGTTGAAGAACTTAACGGAGCTCCTGGTGCATGTATTTTCTTCCCATGCCTTTGGCAATCCTCGCAACGCCTTGACACTTGTTTCGCGTCCTCATGCATATATGGCCAATAATAGCCCCGCATTTTTGCTTTATGTGCTAAAGATCTTCCACCGCTATGATTACCAGTATCCCCACTATGCAACATCTTCAATATGATTTCCCCTTCCTTTCTTGTTAAGCATCTAAGTGAAGGCCCGTTAAAAGATCGTCGGTATAGCACTCCATCTCTTAATTCATAATTTGTTGCACGGCTTTTTAATTTGTGTGTCTCTAATCTATTTCTTGGTGTTTCTCCTGTCATCAAATATGCATGAAGCTCTGCTCTCCAATCTTCTTCGCAAAGTGTTTGTGTTCCATCTTCTACTACCATTACATCGGTTTCTTGTTCTTCTTCTTTGTCAATTGACGGCATCAAAAGTGTTTGTATTTTAATGTTTCTCGCAACCGGATCTGTCATCATACTTGATATAAAGGCAAAAGCGTCTGCGAGCCTATTATTTCTCCTTGATATATGTCTCCACTTTATTCTTGGTATCTGCATCGACAACTCGTCAACAAGTTTCTTATATTTTTGCAAAGACAATTCGTTTATGGAATATTCTTCTTTTATCTGGCGAATTGCCAATTGTGAATCACTAGTAATCCTCACATTCTCCAGCTTCATTTCTATTGCAAATCGCAAAGCATGTATTATAGCTTCATATTCTGTTTCGTTATTTGTTGATGCAAATTCCAATCTGAAAGAAAGAGCTATTTTATTGCCCTCTGGCGATATCACAACAATTCCTATTCCATTTCCTTCTCCATTTGATGACCCATCTACTAATATTTCCCACCTATTTGGTTCCGTTAACAAATCTTTTGGATCTCCATGTTCTTCCTCCACATCCATCATTTCTTCTACTGATTCATCCTCTTCCAAAGGAAATTCTGCTAGAAATTTTTGAGTAATTCCTTTCTGCAGCATTGAAAGTTTTTCTGATGTAATAAATTGGTTTTTCTACTCCTGCGTCCACTCGCAGTAACACTGCACTTAATGCATGCGAGGTTGTCGCAAGATAGATCAACAATTCTTCTCCTTCTTCTGCTTTTTGTAAAATTGATATATCCATTAAATGTTCCTTTATTCCTTGCAAGGTGTAGTAGCAGGATTTCCTACACTACACCCCTTACTCGATTTTGCTCAATTAATCCCTTGAAAGATGTAAGATCAAGAATATTTATTGATTGAATTCATGAAGTCTTTACACAGGAAAATAGAATTACACTTAGAAGTTAAAACACTCTTAAACTTTCTCTCTCCTAATGACTTGCTCCACAATTCCAAAAAGATCTCTCCCCTTTTACGAGACTCATTTAGCCCTTTATATAGGGTAATACATAGTGGATGATGACTAAGCTACCCTTTATTTTCGGGAATGTCCCGCGAAGTGTCGCGAGTGCACAAACATTCACTCTCTCGCGACACTTCTTAACCATCGCCAGTTCTCACGTCTTCTTTATGTTTGCTTTGTCGTTATCCATTGCGTCGTTTATTTTAGCTCTCTGCGACTCCCTCGCGACCTTTGTCGTTTATTAATCCCGCGAGCCATGTATGTTGCGATATTATGATCCTACATCTTGCCTCTTTTTCCTTGAATATTGCTTGAAGAGCGATCTTTAAGGAAAAATCATTGTGGTGATAATCTTTGATCTTTGTTGATAAAGGAACGAGCGGAAGAATACTTTGGACTTGAAAAGTACGTACTTGCCTCTATTCTTTTGCGAAGTTAGAAGCTTCTTTGAGATATATATGAAGTATCGTCTCTTATCTCTCCTCATATTTCTCTGCGAGGGGAAGAGTATCATGAGATTTTACAATATTGTTTCCTTGATTTGCTTATCTTTATCATTTGATTTTGTACTTTTACACGGATTTTGATTATTAATGTCTTTTCTTGACACGTTTCTTTCAACCGCTTATTTTTGACCATTCATGTCTCTTCGCATTAAATGACCTCGTTTTCTCGAGGATCTTTTTCCCTATATATAGTTTTCTTTTCCCTCCTTTTCATTCTTTAGTTTTCTCTGCAACCTTTCTTTGACTCTCTCCTTCCGCAATTTGCTCCTGCTACTCTTGCAAATATTTTCTTCGTCCTTTCTAGCGCTGATCTTAATCTCCAATCTTCCATTCATTCCCATCTTGATAAATGGCTTTCATCGAGTCGTGCATACAAAGCTTCTTTTGAAGAAGTTCAACAGAAGTTGCTCGAGAAGGGTTTTACTCTATCAACCATTCCTGATCAAGAACCTTCATCTATTCTTTCTGCAAATCTGTTTTCTGATCATCAATGTGATGATCAAAAGATTATAATCTCGCTAGGTCAGCTTCTCGCGGGACTTCCCATTCCCTTGTACAATCCTGAGTTGCCTTTATTTTATGAAATTTTGGCCCATGAAAAATTCTCTCGGGCTGTTTATCAATTAAGTGGCGATTGTATTCGCCTGATGCTTGAGTTCGCGAACCGTGGTGCAGGCAAAGGATCTTTATACTCTGACTCTGTCAGAAATCCCAAATTCGCAGACTTGGTAATAGG
Organism: Papaver armeniacum; assembly: GCA_023531295.1. Classification (NCBI taxonomy): domain Eukaryota; kingdom Viridiplantae; phylum Streptophyta; class Magnoliopsida; order Ranunculales; family Papaveraceae; genus Papaver; species Papaver armeniacum. The sequence continues at coordinate 534,219 of JAJJWW010012787.1, forward strand.
CTGTTGAGAAATACACTTTGTGGAAAACTTTTTTTGAAAATTACTCGGTGATAACTATGGTGAATGTGAAATCTCATTTGGGGCGTTCGCTTTGAAGAAAAAAGGATAATGTCCACTGAAGATAAATTACTCATGCAAGACATTGATTGGCACCCAGGTAATAATACTTCTCCTCGTCATTCCAAAGATGAGAAATGGTGGGTCGTACCCTTGATCTTAAGCGGCCCTTACATCGCGGGCTCGCATATTCTTCTGCGAATCTCGCGAGGATATCATCCTTGGGAATTCAAATGGCACGAGAAGAAGAAAGAGGTATGTTTCCGACTTCAAATTTTGCTTTAGCAACTTTCTTTCTATAATTCTTTGAGTTTGTGAAATCTTTCGGATAGCCAGGTTGAGAAGAAGCTACAAAAGGATCCGTCGGAGAATACTCGACATTGCTTCGATAAACTTACGAGTGAAGTAAGAAACACTTCCTTTCTTCTTATTTAAAACAATATTGTTGCCTCTGTTTCTTATCTTTACACGTATGCGAAGGTTGGAGTTGAAGAAACTATTGCTGCGAAGATTAAAAGTAAGGGTAAAACAGTCGCTCGCAAAGATAAGTCTTCCGCTCCATTATCTAAGAAACGAAAGGCTCAATCTTCTTCTCGCCTTAGCTCAAGTTACGAATCTTCGACGAGGATAACCATGATTCGGATCCTTCTCTCGCCAAGAAGATTCCATCGACCGGTTCTTCTATGGATCGGTTATCTAGCATCTTCTCAGTTGTTTCCAAGGAATGGGAGATGCTCCACTAGCTTCTCTTTGCGGGGCTCTCGCAAACGTGTGTAATGCTACTTTATTAGAGGGCAATAATTCTTTCAATGGAACCTCTAGAACTGTGTCTCGACTTCTTGAATGCACTTGGATCTTTGAGTACGTATGCAGTCGTATTTCCCTGTTAATTTTAAATTGTTTATATATGTTTTAATGGTTTTTCTATCTTCTTTTATAGGTTGGAAGAACTTCCTTTGTAGTTGCCTCAGACCTTGAGAGAAGACGCAACAATCTTGAAAAGAAGAATTCCCAATTAAACGAGAGGATTCGAGAGCTAGAAATTGAAGCTGCGTCATCTCGTGATAAAGACGAGAGAATTCAAAAGTTAAACACCGAACTTGACTCCCAAAAGGATAAGGTGTCCACTCTTCAAAACGCCAATCAGCAGCTTTATGGTATAAAATTTTACCTCCTTTTACTCTTTTTATTTTATCGGTCGCATATTGCTACCTAACTTATTACTTTTCATGAGATGTATATAATCTCTCCAGATGAGGCTATTCTTCTCCATACATTTCTGATCCTATGGATAATAATCTTCTTCTCGCTCACCTCAACAACTCTTTAAGTAGTTCATCGAACAAAATTAACTCTCTTTCATTAAATGAACTTGGACCAAATATCGTCTTTTAGAAATTGAGCATAGATCTGGTTTAAGTGCTGCCAACCAATTTAAACGAATGTTTCTCGAGTCCCATAAAGAAACCAAAATTTTGAGGAAGAAAATTAGTGACCATATAGATGATAAAGATCGCATTGCTAATAATGGTGCACAGGCATTAGCAACATTTCAAAAATCTCTCCTTGAATTACAAATTGAGCGAGATGAATTGCTTCGCCAGAATTCCTTGCTTAGTGAGCGAGAAGATCAAATTCGTTCTCTCCTTGTTATAAATAGTGATGATGAATTCGCTTTGGGCTGCGAAAATTTTAGATAATGCCGGAAATAACCTAGGTGTTGATGTTAGTCTTCACGTAGAGCATACTTCCTTGGTTAAAGATATGATATCGACGAGAGAAGGTTGCTTATTATACCTTATTGCTTCTTATTTCGTAGTATTGCTTGTAAATTGTTAACTTGTTGTTTCTTATTTGCGAGAATCGAGAAGAGGCTTCGGGTTAGAATTAGAGAGCTTGAATCGAAAAAGAACAACTCGCCAGGGAATTTTCCAGCGAGAATTGAAGAACTCGAAGCAGAAAAAGAACGACTCGCAAAGAATCTCTCCCTTCGCGAGAATAGATATTCCAAGTTGAAGAAACAATTTCTAACGACGGTGGAGAACTTTAGTAATGATCTTTGTTCGTTTTCGCAATGGAGGCATGGAGTATGTTTGTAAGGACCACAATATCCCTCTGCATTCATATCCTGTCTCCTTGAAAAGGTTCTGAGAATCTGCTGTCTCGGACGTTTCGATAGCGAGGGTGGCGAAGAAGAAGAAAATTACAGTGATGAGAATAATCGGTGAAGAATCGAGATGAAGAAGAAGAATCACCAAAGAGATAACTCTTTTTGTTTTCTTTCTCTGCTTGTAATATCTGTACATTTCTGTATTCTTATTATAGTGTATTTCTTGGATTTTTCCCCCCTGAATTCAATCTTCACTCCCCCTTTTTTTGGTAGTTCTTCCTTGTAGTATAATCGGCTAACTAACATTATTCATGTATAACTCTTTCATCAGAAGATGAATAACAATATTTCATCTTTTCCATTCCCATACTTGCCTCTGTTATTTATCTTCAGATGGAAGATTTTAGTTGTCATCATGTATGTGGTTGAATAATAATTTTATTGTTATTGAGATGTACTGTTGCGACGAGGTCGCAGGTACCTTCATAAATCAAGGATTCCACTTGCCTTGCCTTATCTTCATAAATGTATTTTATTTCTTCTCATTGCGACAAGGTCGCAAGCCACCCTACATTTTCAAGTAAGAGCCCATTGACCCTGTCTTATCATTTTTGTGTGGTCTTCCGAGTTAGACCTCCCTAATTAGAGGTCTTCCCCTGCCACCTTTTATTGCGACAAAATCGCAGGACGTCTTTACACTTGCATGTAAAGACCCATTGATCTTGCCTTATCATTTTCCAAGTATTTTTGCCTCTGCAGGATGTTTTAGTTGCGACAATATGACAGGCCTATATATCCTTGCGAACACATAGCCCCATGACATTGCCGTCGTGCGGCGAAATCGCGGGACGTCCGTACACTTTCATGTAAAGACCCATTGATCTCGCCTTACCCTCGCGTTAGTATTATTGCCTCTGCGGGATCATTGCACAAATATGACGAGCCTAAATTCTCTTGCGAAAACATAGCCTCATGACATTTGCGTCTGTTTTGATACCCCCTAATGGAGAGCATCGCCCTTATCATCTCCCGGTTGCCCCTTCAAGGAGGCGAAACATCGGCCATACAAGACTAGCTCCTCCCATCCGGTCTTAACAACAACCGAGTTGTTTTTCGTGAGCCTCTTATCCCTTATACCTATAGGGTTTATGGTTACAAGGCTGCACCCTAAGTGGAGTTTTCTTCGGGCGAGTGCAACATATGCCAAGACTTGCCAAGAATGGCCGGGGTAGGTTCATCCATCCGGGCACTCTGGCTCAACCGTGTACCCGGCGCCTTGAGCATACACGACTCCTAAGAAGAGACCCTCGGTCGCCCAACCAGGGTATAACCTACATATATAGTTGGGAATCCAAGGTACCTCTTAGGATAGGCTTTCATGGGCCCCAAATTTCCATGACTCGGGCTTCGGGAGCGGTGTAACCTTCCCCCGAGCCATGTCGAGAGATACCCCCTTATATGACGCACTTTAGGTCTTACATTTGCCTCTTACGAAATGTTATTCGCGAACTAGGGTGTACGCCATAAAGGTTCGTCCCATTCTTTTACTCATTCATATTTGTTAAATCATTCAATCATTCATGTTTCATTATTTGCTTGATACTTGCTTGCGAAGTATTCGCACAATTCGTATTTTCATTTTCTTTCTTAATTGAATTCCCATATACTCTTGTCTGCGAGATTCTCGCACATCATTACTTCAATTGCTCTTTTTCTCTTGTTTTGTTGATTATTCACTTCTTATGCCTTTTGTTCCTCATATCCTTTGCTTCTTTATTACCATAATATTCTTTGTCTCTAGGCATTCACCTCATGAGGTATGTTCGATCCTTACTTCTATGGCATCCACCATCAATTTCTCCTTTCTCTGCTCATCTCTCACATGTTGTTTCCAACCTTTTCTCTTGGCATTTCTTTCTTTGACTTTCTACATCTACTTCATGACATTGTTGCGACTCCTTCCAATCTCCTGTATAATACCAATGCCATTTGGATGTGGAAATTTTATACATTGATGATATGTTGATGCGACTCCCAAAATTTCATGAAGCCATGGCCTCCCAATCAGCGCATTGTATGGAGATTCCACGTCAACCACACAAGAATAAAATATCGGTTGATAATCCTTGTAGAGGTATTCTCATGCGAACCTCTCCCTTTGGTTTGTTTGCAGTGCCATTAAAGCCATATATCTTATATGTAGAGGGGATCAAATCTTCATCTTTTCCTCCCATCGTCTTGTAAGTATGGTAGAAGAGAATATTCACCGAACTCCCGGTGTCGATTAAGATTCGGTTGATCGCCCGACAAGCACGCCTCATCATCTTCTCCATCAATTGGTTTCGGGTTAATCTCTAGTTTCACAACCAACGGGCTATCATGTGTTTCTCTTCCTTTTGGCACTTCATCTGCAGAGAAAGAAATGGTCTTCAGCTGCCACTTTTCTAATTGCGTCGTTCTCGCTAGGCTCATTATTTCTTTATCATTAGCATCTCTCGCAAAGACTCTCTACTGAGCACGTTGTCATGAAAATCTTCGATTGTGCGATAAGAGTGGACGATAGAGTTGCAATTCAAATTTTTAGCTTTTGTTCCAACTTCTATAACAAATGTTTCCTTTCCTTTCGTTGACACTGTTCTGTGCATCTCTGGTGGTGGTGGTAATGTAACTTTGTTCTTCTCCCTTTAGAAAGTGATTTAGCTTCCCCTGATCAATCATCCTAAGAATAATTCTCTTTATGTTTCTACAATCATTTGTTTGATGTCCATGGAAACGATGATAAGAACAAAATTCATGACTTCTATCTTTGGCGGTGGTTCCATTCCCACGTTCCAAGGTGCTGGTACATTTTCCATCACAAGTATAGCTTCCCAGATCTTTTCCACACTAGCATTCAATGGAGGCATCTTAATTGGTTCCCATATTATTCTGCGACTTCTCTGCCCTCCATGGTTATATTGCTTTCGTCCACCGTAAGTTTCTTGCACATGATCTAGTCTTTGAATCTTATTATTGCTGTTACGGTTGTAATAGTTCCTTTCTTGTTCAAACTCCTCCTGGTCATGACTTCCCATAGCTACTATCTTCATTGTCCCTCATCAGCCTTCCCTGCTTGCTGTCCTTGCGAAGTGCTCGCCACTGTATTTATGAATTGAGGTAACAAGCTTGCGTTCGCAGCATTCGAATTTGTGTTCGCGATCGGATAAGAATTCATTTCATTCTGTCTTTCTTCTAAGGCGATATATTCTTCCTGTAACTCTCGCAGTTACGCCATCGTGATTGTATTTTTGACTCTAAAAATTTGAATGTATAACAAGTTAGTCGCGAAGAGAGCATTCACAAATGAGAGGATGAGATATCTTTCCTCAACCCGTCCTGCCATTTCGCTACACATGGTTCTCCATCTTATTGTCAACTGCCTTAAGCTCTCGCCAACCCTTTGTTTCAACCCGAATACATCCTCAATACACAGTCGTGAAGAGTTGTTACTTATGTATGCTCCCGGGAATGTGGCTTGTAAATGATTGAATGATGTGATTGTGTTCCTTGGTAGTCCCTCAAACCATTTTAGTGCTTCTCCAATTAGGCTTGATGCGAAATACTTGCAAAAGTATGGCATCATGATTCTCCCATTGCAACATACACCTCATATAGGCCTTGATATCTTTGTACGCACGGGTTGTTCCGTCGAAGATGTTTGTTAATGCGGGGAGATTGCACTTAGGAGGTATTCCTCCCATCGTACTTCTAGCGTGAAGGGATTCTTCGCAGCCTCTGCGATGGCTTCGTCCAATTGTTTCCTTCCTCCTTCCCTTCTTTGTTCAACAATCCTCTCATTTCGGCCAGTTCTCTTAAGATTTGTTCATTTGCCTCAGAACTTGATTTCTCTTGGTCTTTTTAGCTCTGCTTCTCTCCTTCTTCGCTCGTACTGTTTTGACCTTCTTGCTCGTTATTTTCTTCTCTCCTTTCCTGCGACGCTCTTCTTCGTTTCTTTCTTCAATTCGCACGCCATTATATCGGTTGTTCTCTCTTCTTGGTTGTCTCTCAGCTCTCATCTGCGCCCTCTCATATTCTTCATTAATATTTCTATTGGTGCGATTTTGTTCCCTTCTTCTTTCGCGGTTGTCATGGTTATTTTACGTCGGATTGCTTCTTCCATCTCTTGATTTTCCATTTCTGCTCTTATCCTTTCTCTCTCGCGAGCCAGCCGCGCTTGTTCAATGTAGTGTCTCTCAATGTCATCCTCGATTTCTCGGTTTCTTCTCAATTCTTCTCTCCCGTGCAAGATTATTCTCCCTTCATTTTGGGTCATTCGGTTCTTGGAGTTGCATGTTTCCTTGATTTTCCCTATTCCGCTCATTTTGAAGATTTTCGGGTTGAGGAATATAACGATCTTCTATTTCCCTCTTCTCTCGCCATGCTCTATATTCGGATTTTGTGTTTCTTCCTCGGTACTTTACTGTTGGTAAAACTCTCCTTCTTTCTTCCCTATTCGATCTTGAACTTGATCTCACGCTACTTCTAGATCTCCTATTTTGCAACCTCATATTTTCCATCCTCAATTCATGATTCTGTCTTGTCAAGTTTGCTCGTTCTTACGCCTCTAACCGTCTCTCTTCGTGTATTGTTTGCCTCAATCTTTCTAATCTGCGATTTCTTCGTTTTCTCCATTCATTCCTTGCTCTCCTTGTCCATTGTTCACCCATTCTTTGCTCCTCTTCTATCTCGTCTTGAGAATCAGACCTCCAAGTATGTACACTTACTCTATCATAATCCACAGCCGCGTTTGCTCTTGGGGAGATCGGTGGTTGGTTTTGATCTTCTCCATCGTTTCTCATATTCATCTGACGATTCTCTGTTTCATTCCTCCTTTCTCCAGCCAAGTCTCCCACTTCTTCTTACAATCGTTGGTTGCCCTTGTACATTTCTTCTTCTAGCCATTTTTCTTTTCCAATGAATTCTTGAGTATCTTCTCCAAATCTTTTCTCTGTTAATCCAAATTCCTTCCAATTTCTACGTCAATCTCTTGCTCTCTCCCTGTTTCTAGCGCATATGTAGTAGCGGGATTTCCTACACTACACCCCTTACTCGATTTTGCTCAATTAATCCCTTGAAAGATGTAAGATCAAGAATATTTATTGATTGAATTCATGAAGTCTTTACAGGAAAATAGAATTACACTTAGAAGTTAAAACACTCTTAAACTTTCTCTCTCCTAATGACTTGCTCCACAATTCTAAAAAGATCTCTCCCCTTTTACGGACTCATTTAGCCCTTTATATAGGGTAATACATAGTGGATGATGACTAAGCTACCCTTTATTTTCGGGAATGTCCCGCGAAGTGTCGCAGTGCACAAACATTCACTCTCGCGACACTTCTTAACCATCGCCAGTTCTCACGTCTTCTTTATGTTTAGCCTGTCGTTATCCATTGCGTCGTTTATTTTAGCTCTCTGCGACTCCCTCGCGACGCTGTCGTTTATTAATCCCGCGAGCCATGTATGTTGCGATATTATGATCCTACACAAGGCTTTCTCGCACTCATCTGTCCATTTAAGCTTCGATCCCTTTCTAAGGATATTGAAAAAGTGCTTGCATTTGTCAGATGATCGCGAGATGAACCTCCCTAGCGAAGCTACCAACCCATTTAACTTTTGAACATCTTTTACTGTCGCCGGTGTTGGCATATCGCGAACTGCTTGTACTTTTTCTAGGTCGACTTGAATTCCTTCTTTGGATACAATGTACCCTAAAAATTTTCCAGAGGCGACTCCAAAGGTACATTTTTCTGGGTTTACTTTGATATTAAATTGCCTCATTTGTTCAAAAATTTCTTTCAAATCCTGTATGTGGTCTTTTGCTTCTTTACTTTTTATTAACATATCATCTACGTATACCTCTAATGTTTTGTGTATCCATCTCGAACACCTTTTCCACCATTCTTTGGTATGTCGCACCAAAGATTTCGTAAACCAAACGGCATTTTTGTATAACAGTACAATCCTCTTGGGGCAAAGAAAGCAGTATGTTCTTGATCTTCTTTGGCGAGAGGGATTTGATTGTAACCCTTATATCCATCAAGAGATGATATCCTTTCGTTTCCTACCGCTGCTTCAACCAATTGCGGGATATCTGGTAATGGGAAACTATCTTTAGGACAAGCTTTGTTTAGATAAGTAAAGTCTATACAAATTCTTATTCCTTTTTTTTCTTCTTCGGGACTATAACCATATTTGCTATCCATTCGGGATATTTTGCTTGTCTAATGATTCATGCGTCCAACATTTTCTGCAATTCTTCTTCTATTTGAGGATGATATGCTGTTGCGATCTTTCTAATTCTTTGTTTAAATGGTTTTACATTCTTGTCAATTTCCAATTTATGGCAAGCCACTGATGGATCTATACCAGGCATTTCATCCATATCCCACGCGAAAATATCTTTGTAATCTCGCAAAGCAAATCAACAGTTCTTCTCTCTTCATCCGCTCCCATTTTAGTCCCAATTTTTAAGATTTTAGGCTCCTCCTCGGTTCCAACATTCACTTTTTTTGTTTGTTCTACTGCAATATAACTAGATTTCGGTTCTCCCATAGGAGTTGGTCCTTTCATTTCCTTCGCGAACTCACTCCCTTTTCCCATGATTTCGCTAGGTATTCCTTTTCCCTCTTTTGCTCTTATCATGTAAATTCTAAATTCTTCTTATTTCTTAGCTGCTTTTAACATCTTCCTGCGATCTTTTCGCTTCTTCACCTGCCCTTCATAATGCTTTACTTCGATTTGATGGTATATTCTTCCTTTCTCAATATCTCCTCTGATTTCACCAATTCCACTCGGCATAGGAAATTTGATGCACTGATGGAGTGTTGATGCTACCGCCTTAATTGAATGTACCCAAGGTCTCCCTAACAATATGTGGTACGGCGATTCCATATCCACTATACTTAATGTTACCTGTGTTTCAATTTCTCCGAGTAAAATTCGTAATTTTATCTCTCCTTTAGGCACTGTTATAGATTTTCCAAAACCATGAATATAATACCTTGGGGAACTCATTTCTTCATCTTTATATCCTAATTTTTTGTAGGTATGGTAAAACATGATACTCACCAAACTCCCGTATCCACCAAAGTTCTATTTATTGCCCATTCTTCCGCCGCTTTTGCCGATTCTTCTCTTTTCTCGCTTGCATTTATCGTGATCACTAGTGGAGATATATGATTCAAACTTTCTCTAGGCACTTCTGCTGCTGTGAATGTTATTTTCTGTTTATCCCATTCCTTCAAAGACGATGTCTTCTCCTCATCTATAATCTTCTTTCCTTCAAAATCTCGTTTATGTATCCTTCCTCTAATATTTTCGTGGAATTCATTAACCATCGCTTTTGTAATTGAATTGTATTCCATATTTTCATTATATTCCTTGTTTCTTAACTCCTCTACCTCATCTGATTTAATATTTTCCTTTCTCATTTTCTTGATTTAAACGATTTTAACTGTACTCTTCGATCTTCAATTTTCTTCAATCCCTGTTTCTAGCGCATATGTAGTTGCAGGAAATCCCACACTACACCCCTCACTCGAATTTGTTTAATTAATCCATTTGAAGATGAGTAACAATATATTTTATTAATTGTTTTCTTGAAAGGTTTACAAAGAAATGTAGAACAGATCTAAAGAAATTACAATCACTCTTAATTTTCTCTCTCCTAATGACTTGCTTAACAATTCAAAAGAATTCCCCCTCACAACAGACTAACTCAACCCTTTATATAGGGTAATACACAGTGGATGACAGCTAAGCTATCCTTTATTTTCGGGAATACTTCGCGAAGCATCGCAAGTATATAAGTGTTAGACTTCGCGACACTCCTAAATCTCGCCAAGTCTTCACACTTTTCTTATGTTCTAGCTGTCGTCATCTGGTGCGTCATTTAAATTATTTCCTTGCGACACCTTCGCAATGTAGTTGTTTATTACTCTCGCGAAGTATTGTTGTCGCGATATTCTGGTCCTATAAAACTGATATCTCGTACTTTGGAATCTAAAATGCATGAATTCAACGAGTCTCCCAAATTTTGCTATGCTCAATGGTTGAGATATTAGTGGCCGAGAGACGGAATTCCCGAAGAACCTTATTATAGTACTTTGTCCATTGCTGCTTTCTTGTGCTTGTGGCTTTCCAGAGATGTTCTTGAGGACAGTGGACATTTGTTGAAGCCGTTGGTGATACCCTTTGCCATTAGGATGGCCAAAGGTGAGAAACTTCCAATTGGTAGCTTGTTTTTAGGTTCACTGTTTGCCAACTTGGACTCTTTGGTTATTGACTCCAGTGTCTCTAACGGTTTCATGAAAATTGAGACATATGCTAATACCATGTTCCTCCAAGCTCTGATGTGGGAGCATCTTGATAAGTATGCTCCGATTCCCCGTAGTATTTTGCAAGGGCCTAATGTCGACACTCGCCATGCTTTTCTCGAGAAAGACAATGCCAGGATCATAAGGTGGTCTGCAAAGCAGCCGTAATACAAGATATGCATCACTGATATTCTGGATATTGAATCCGAGTTCAATTTTCGCCCTTGGGTGTCGGTCCCTGATCTCTTCTCACAATTGATCACTTTCAACACTGCTGAAAAAAATATCACATTGAAGACTGGTGCTGATTCGAATGATGGATAGAGATCCTTTATATTAAGTTGCACTCCTGGCCACCTAGTATCAGTAATGCATGGAGAATTCAGAGTAGAAGAATATAATATTGACAGGTCAGCTCGGCAAATGGGCGTCGACCAATGTATCCCAGGTCACCGAATGAACAAACCATCAGTTGAGTATTTGAAGGCTAATCTGGACTGCACTCACGTGGAGGGGAATGAGTATTTATCCCCATGCTATGATCGTGCTAGTTTTGTGACTCCGAGTTACATAGACTTCTAGCGTCAGCAACTTGAGCGTTTGTATGCTTTCGTGATGGATGTTAAGTCTCCAGTGCAAGATTTTCCTTCCCTTGACTCCATTAATGCTCGACCAAGACTAAAGTACCTTTCTCGTGGTGACAAGAGGAAAACATCTCCGGAATGTGCACAGGTAGGCCTCTTTTCTTCACGATTGGTGAGAGTAAGATAGATGTATTTTAATCATTCGTTGATTTTGTGTAGGATGGTCGTGCTGTGAGGCCTCGAATCTGTGTAAACTTCTTAGACCTTCAAGAAAGTCCCCAGGGTGGAGAAGGAAGGAGTAAAAAAGCTCATAGAATGATACCGAATAAAGTGCAGTCCCCTACCGCTTCTTTGGTGAGTTGTTAGCATTCCTATTATTATTGCGGCTTTCTTGTCCATATAATCAGGATCTTAGAAAAGTACTACTAATTTGTTTTAGAATTTTGCTCCATAGGTTATTGACGGTCTTCAACTTTCCTCTATACGAACAACTCAGGAATCCAGCGTTGATGGAGAGGTTGATGTGAGTATCCTTTCGTGTAAGTGATTTCGGCATTTCCTTGAATGAAATAATGATGATTATTATTGATAATTCCAGGAGGAAGTTGTTGTGGAAATCCAACATGGTGATGCTATCCATTCATCTTCGAATAGTAGTGGGAAAGAGAATCCTCCGGAATCACGACTGAATGGAAATAATGGTGCTCCCCATGTAGATGCCGACCCTGTTAACCCTTCGAATGGATTGGAGATTCCTCAAGTAAGTATCCACTTTGTGTCATCTTAATAGAAGTGTAGGATTGCTGATTTGTGAATGGATGAATGAGAATCCCAATGAATATACAAGAAATTTTGCCGAAATACGTCATCAAAAAAATCCAGACCCCAGTTTTTTAGTGAAAATGCTGTAGAATCTTTGTTCGAAGTCGGATTTTCGCAATCTGCATATGTATCTTCAAGCCAGTAAAATTTCCAAGGTTTTTCAAAGAAGCTTTTTGAGTTTTGAGCATGTTTAGGGCCTGAAAAAGGCGAAATAGTAAACTTCCAAGAGACTTTCAGAACTTTTTCAGATTGCATGTTGCTCAATTTTTCGGCCACATCTCCTTGCTCGTTTCTTCAATTGCTTTGAATTTTTAATATGTTGTAGATGACATCCATACGAATAGAATGGTATATGACCCAACCTTAGATTCTTTACCAATTGCTCCCAGTTCGTCGTCATATACAGAGTAGTATAAAATTTTTCTGACGGACTTATTGAAAAGCGTGTCTTATAACTGTTATGCTATTTTCTCATGTCTTGGACGTATAGTAGAGAACTTGGATAATATTAGTTCACTTACATGCTGGAATTTATGATTGTGTTGAGTTCCCATGCTTGGACCGCTCTAATCCCGTGTAATTTTCTTATTAGGTGCCAAATGCCGAAGCCGAGAATAATGAGACCAATAATGATGATTCGAGCAATCCCGGCGCTGTTGATAGTGAGACAACCATCTCTGCACTTCAAGGCCGTGAGATGGTTGTTGCTGATATTGTTGAGGAGATTGAAACACCAACGGTGATTGCTCCAGGAACATGAGAAGCCGTGAGAGCAGATGATATTTTCCCAGAGGAAGCTGCGCCTATGATTGTTGAAGTTGCTTTTGAGATTGAGAACCTTATAATAGTGCGTGAATACTCTACTGCAGGGATTGTTTGTGAGCCTCCATTTGGTGCTTCACTCCCATATCATGTATTTATTGGTGGATTCAGCGTCCCCATAGGGTATGCCAACATGTATGAGAAGTTGTGGAAGATGTATGGCCATATCGTCGTTACAAGAGATCCTGAACGTAGCTACTTCTTGACCATGCAATTAGGAAACATATTATGTGTCATATATGATATCCGTACCAGGCCCAGAAGCATTGTTACTCGAGATGTACTCTTTGATTGGGAGTACAACTTGGAGAATTCTGAGAAACTTGGCTTTAACCTGAAGTGGCTTCGTCAGAAGATCAACACCATCAAGGATGCAGTAGTGAAGAATATACCTTTTACCAGTGATGCCGTGGTGGAGAAAATGGCTAAGATTGCTGAGTTGACTCAAAAGTTGGAGTTGGAGAAAGCGGCTTTGCAAGTCTTGGAGGATGCTGAGAAGCAGAAATCGTACTTTCATGGCTTTTTTTAGTTTTTTTTTTTATAATCTCTTGAACTTTGAACTCCTGAGAGATGTGAGATTTTGATTTTGAATTTCTGGATTAGATAAAGATTTTTCTTAAATAAAGAACTTTGATAAATTGCCGAATTCAAATACTGGATGCGAGTATGCACAAGTTTTGGAGGAATTGAAAATACATGTAAAAATCTTAAGAGGCAAACGTCAGATGTTTTGAGCGTTTGTCTTGGACATGAAATACCCAATGCTTCATGCGTCGAAAATCTTGAGCCAATTTTCATGAATCACTGGTATACTCGTCTTTCCCTTAATGTCATCCAATTTGTAGTATCCTCCAGCCACTGACTTAGCAATCATAAAAGGTCCTTCCCAATCAGAACTCCTTGTGGAATGTAAATTGCGTCTGGTTTCCTTAAAAACCAAATATCCTTCATGAAATTTGTTAGGCTTGGTTGCTCGTGCCTTGAATATCTTCTACTGGTTTGGAATTCCTCGTGGATTCCATGTTGGTGGGGCTTTCCAATTCTACGGCACATGTGGACACTCGTGCAAAGGAGAGTATTTAGGATATTGATTGTGAAACTCAGTCGTTACCCTAGCAATGATCGTGTTAGTGAGATGATAAACTTGGAGAGGTTTTGCGTCTAACCATTTGGTGAAGTATTGCTGAGGTGAGACTAACCACTCATAGTGATTGGTGATAGCTAGGTTTTGAGCAGAACTGAGTCCCCGGACTAGGGTAGCATATTTGAAAGTTGGTAATACGTACGCATCATGGGGAATAAGACTTGCCTGAGTGCGGAACCTTTTGACAAATTCATGTGCGTTTTCTTTAGGTTTCTATGTGAGTTCCATCAAGGCTTCGACTCTTCATAAATGCTTAAATGGTGGAGTGTCCTCCATTTCTTCTGAACTGGAGATTTCCTCTGAGTCAGAGCTTTCCTCAACAGAGAGTTGCGCAATTGATGATGTTGTTGTGACCTTTCCATCATGAATCCATGCTCGCCCAAGAATCATGTCATATCCTGGATCCTCCTTAATTATGAAGAATTTAGTTTTTTTCCAAGTTGAACCATTTCTTATGTTGAGAATGATGTAACCGTAATCATCCCTGGAGATCCCTTCATGGTCTCTGACTGAGATAGGAGCATGAGTTGCTTCTTGTCGAGTGATGCCAGCAGCCCTGAGGGTTTTCAAAGGGATGATGTTAATAGCAGTGCCAACGTCGACCAATGCTCTCTTGAATTCATTTCCTTTGAGATAGACCATGGTGAGAAGTCCCCAGTCGTACATCTCCTTGTCTGTTACTGGCGGTTCATAGAGTGTTTCCTGAATTGTTAGCCGTTTGCCTGACACGATATGGTTCAGTGCAGCAAACATATCATCTCTTTGGGCCTTTGACAAGTACAGCAACTCGTAGACATGCTCAATTAAGGATTGAACTGCCTCCTTGACCGGCTGCTCGGAGGGTGGGAATGTTCTGATTGGGAGAGGATTTATGTGCACTCCTTCAGTTCTCAGTTCCCCTGAGTCAGCCTTTTCTTTGAATATACGCTTTAGGATTCTGCAATCACTTGTCGGATGACTGACATACCTATGGAAATGGCAGTAGCGTGCATTTTCCATCTGTTCCTCAGTCGGTTCCTTTTTGACAGGAGGCAATTTGATTGCACCGTCTTGGATCCAAACTTCCAATAGTTCGATCACTTCTTCAATAGAAAAGGGGAAGTCAGGTGCATCTTGATCATTCTGTTGATGTTGAGTAGGAGATTGTGCATTCCCGACTTGACCATCTTTCCTTGGCGCTTTTGAGGGATTGGACGCTGGAGGAGCATTCTTATGTGGTTGTGCTTCAGCTTTTCTTTTGCTCCCTTCAGCAACATTCATGGAAGTTTCGACACTGTACTGCTTGTTGATTAGACGCCGGGCATTGTTGTTCCGAGCGTCTTTCGATTCCTCTATTTTGACAGTTTTCGTTCTTTCTAGCAGGGCAGGAGCGGTAGTCGCTGATCGCTTGGCCGCTTCATGAGGTTCGGAGAAGGTCTAAAAATAAAGATTTTCCAGCAAAGCTCTGTAGACTTGGATCATCCCATTGATGCACAAATATACCAGTTGTTGTTCAGTGACATTTGGATCGTGACAATCCAGAACCTGGAGTTTGAACCTCTTTACGTAGTCGTTTGGATGTTCATTATTCTTCTGAGACATCCTTCCCAAGTCGGAAAGAGTAACTTGCTCAGAGACAAAGAAGTATTTTCTGTAGAAAGCATTAATCATTTCTCCCCAATTGGCTATGCTCCCTGGTGCGATGTTGTTGTACCAAGTGTAGGCTCGGCCGGTCAGAGACTTCGAGAATTCCTTCAAACGCACAACATGGTTATGTTCATGCTCACCCAATGTTTCCAGGAATCGAGAGACGTGTTCTCGAGCATTCCCCGTTTCGTTGTAGAGTGTGAACGTTGGAGAAGTGTAGCCCTTTGGAAGAGGGATTTTTTGCGTAGTTGCAGGATATGGAGGCTGATGACGATGGACTGATGGTGCATGGCCCTTTCCCCCGCTCTCCATAAAACGTTCCAGCTCTTCACGAGTGATGAAAGTAGCAGGTTCGGGTTCTGCAGCTTTGCGGGCTTCATCATCGTCAGGGACTGGAATAACTTCGGGATTTGTAGTTGGAGACGTTTCCTTGTCTTTTCCCTTATCCTGAGTTTTGTCTGACATCTTGTCAGTGAGAGTTTTGAGGTAGTTACATAGCTCCTTCTGAGTGGTTTCCATGTCAGTCTGATTTTTGGCAAGAACTTCCTGGACCTTCATGAGATCAACAATGGTAGGCGGGTTTTCTCTAATTTCTTCGGGATGCCTGCCGAAGAGCGGACTGTTTCCAATGTTGGTTTGCGGAGGAGTGGTATTGTAATTGCAGGAAATCCTACAATACACACCTCACAAGAATTCATAATATCTAACACATATTTAAGATCAATAACCAATCTCTTTATTAATTGAGTTAGAAATTTTACAAGAAGGAAGTGAAATCAAGAATGTTATTGCTACTCTAGACTTTCTCTCTCCTCTAAAATTTCTCTCCACTCTCTAAAAAGATCTCCCCCCTTTTCATAAGCCTATTCGGCTCTTTATATAGGACATTACATAATGGATGACAGCTGAGTTATCCTTTATTTTCGGATCCGACTTGCGACATTCTCGCAAGTGTACAAATGTAAAACCTCGCAACACTCCTAAATCTCGCTAGGTATTCACATCTTTCTCGTGTTCTGGCTGTCGTCATCCGTTGCGTCATTTATATTACTCGTCTGCGATGTCTTCGCAATGTGTCGTTTATGGATTCCGCAAGGGCGTTGGTGTTGCGATATTCTGATCCTACATCTTGCCTCTTCTCATGTCTTCTCTGCGAAGGAGAGAATGTCATGAGAACTAATCAATTCAAAATTCCGCAACTGCTTATTCTTTCATTCTTATCTGTTTTGACATGACTCCGTACTTTTACACAAAATTTATTACACGTATCCGTTCTTCCATCCATTTCTTGACACGTCTTTTTCAACCGTTCATGTCTACTCTTCGCATTAAATGTGTTTGCCTTTTCGAGAATCCTTCTCTCTATATATATTTTTCTTACTCCTCTCTTCTTCTTTTTTACTCTCTTTCTTGTTTTCTCTGCAATTTCTCTTCTTCATCTCTCCGTAATTTCCGCTCCTGCTACTGTAAATCTTCTTCTTTTTACTTCTTTTGATCTTCCATCTTCTCTTCATTCCCATACTCTGAAAGATGCCTCCAGTTGGTCGTAGATATGAACATCTTTTGGAAGAAGTTCAAAAAGATTTGCTAGAGAAAGGTTTCACATTATCCACTATTCCCAATCAAGAATCTAAATCCATTCTCTCTGCCAATTGTTTGCTGATCATCATTGTGATGATCAAAAATCATAATTTCGCTAGGTCAGATTCTCGCAGGTCTTCCCATTCCTCTCTACAACCCTGATCTTCCCTTGTTTTATAAAATTCTTGCTCATGCGAAATTCTCGCGAGCCATCTATCAATTAAGCGGGGATTGTATCCGCTTAATGCTTGAGTTCGCCAACCGTGGTGCCGGTAAAGGATCCCTTTACTCCAAAGAAGTCAGAGATCCTAAATTTGAGGATTTAGAGATATTCGCTGAAAAATATTCAGTAGAGAGCTTCTTTGAAAATTATGAAATAATAAATATGAAGAACGATAGAACTCGCTAGGGTACATGTTTGAAGAGAAAAGAAAATATTCCTAGCGACAAAATACTTATGCAGGATATCGATTGGCATTCTAGAAAGAACAATGTTCCTCGCCATTCCAAAGACGACAAATGGTGCGTCTTTCCACTACTTTTGAATGTACCTTATATTTCAGGTTCAAATGTCCTCCCTGCGAATCTCGCCAATTATCAGCCTTGGGTATTGAATTGGCCTGAGAAAGCAAAAGAGGTATGCTTCTTAAATTTTGCTCAATTTGAAATCTTCTCTCCTTTTTATACTTACTAACCTTGCGAAATTTTCAGATTATCAAGTTGAGGAAGAGTTATAAAAGAAATCCTAAGGAGAGTACTTTAGCAGCACTCCGTTCGATCACGGATGAAGTAAGAAATACTTTTATTTATTATTTTTAACAATATTGTTGCCTCTGTTTCTTATCTTCATTTGTGTGCGAAGGTTGGTGCTGAGATCGTTGGAGAGGAAGAAAATCCTAAGAAGAAAGGTAAAGGTTCTCTTCGCAAGGATAAGTCTACTGTCCCACCTTCTAAGAAACGAAAGATCCATTCCTCTTCTCCTTGAAGTCCTCAATCCAGCGAAAGCTCTGATGAAGATAATGATGATGTTGATATTTCTCTCGCAAAGGAGAATCCTCCAACTGAATCTTCTATGGCGCAACTGTCTAGCATCTTCTCTGACTCCATGCAAGGAATTGGAGATGATCGTCTTTCTAGTACGTGTGAAGCTCTCGCGAGTATCTGTGATGCTCCTTTACTAGAGGGTGATGATTCTCTTTATGGGGTCTCCAGATCGGTGACTCCCAGCTTCCTAAATGCACTTGGTGTCTTGGTATGTCTTTATTCCCTTAGTTCTTCATAATTTCGATTTTAAATTATATCTTGATAATTTCTTTATTTTCCTTTATAGTCTGGGAGAGCTTCCTTTGTTGTTGCCTCAGATCTTGAGAAAAGGCGCAGCATTCTTGAAAAGAAGAATCTTCAACTTCGCAAGAAGAATAAAGAATTGGAAACTGAAACTATTGCTCTTCGCAAGAGAAATGAAGAATTTGAAAATGAACTACTACTCTTCGCGAGAAGACCAAACAACTGAAAGTTGATTCTTCTACTCAGAAGAATAAAATATCTAGTCTTCAAAGTGCCAATCAACAACTTTATGGTATGAGATTCTTCTCTTTTTCCTTCGTTTTGTTCTCTCATTATCTTCCCTTATCTAACTTACCATTTTCGCAGACGTTTATAACCTTTCTGATGAAGCTATCCTTCTTCACTCATTTCCTGAACCTATGGATAATGATGCTCTTCTTGCTCATCTCAACGATTCTTTGGATAGCTTTTCAAATAACAACATTAAATCTCTTCCTCTAAACGAACTTCAATCCAAATTTCGCCTCTTAGAAATTGATCATAGATCTAGTTTAGGCTTAGCCAACCAACTTAAACGTCTGTATCTTAGTTCCAAAGAGAAAATTAATACTTTAAGGAAGAAGATTAGTGATCTTATAGATGACAAAGATCGCATCGCTAGTCAAGGTGCCCAAGCATTAGCGAAATTCCAAAAAACTCTTCTTGAAGTTCAAGTTGAACGGGATGAATCCATCCGCCAAAATGCTATACTTAGCGAAAGAGAGAATCAAATTCGCTCCCTTCTTCTCATAAACAATGATGATGAATTCGCTTGGGCTGCGAAGGTTCTAGATGACGCTAGAAATAATTTAGGTGTTAACGTTAGCCTTCAAGCTGAGCATACGGCCTTGATTAGGGATATGATTTCTGATAAAGAAGGTTGTTAATTATTCTTCTTTATTTTACTGTTTATTTTTTATGAAGCTGTCATTAAGTTACTAATTCATTATCATATGTTCGCAGAGGTCGAAAGAGATTTCGCAAAAGAATTGAAGAACTTGAGTCCGAGAAAGAACAAATTTCGCAAAGGATTTCTCTCTTCGAAATAACAAATATTCCAAATTGAAGAAGCAACTACAAAATACTGTAAAGAATTTCAAAAATGATGTTGTTCTCTTCCGCAATCGACTATTAAGACAGTCATGATGACAACAACATTCCTCATTCTTCATACCCTTGTCTCCTTGACGAAATCCCTGAGAATGTGCCTTCTTTGGATATCTCTGACAGTGATGCTAGCGAAGAAGAGGAATCAAATGAAGGTAAAGAAGTAGAAGAATCTGATAAAGACGAAGAAAATGAAGAGGAAGAATCGAACAAGAAATAATTCTTTTTTCTTCTTTCTCTTTTTGTAATATCTGTACATTC
The DNA here is from genome assembly GCA_023531295.1 of Papaver armeniacum. Lineage (NCBI taxonomy): Eukaryota > Viridiplantae > Streptophyta > Magnoliopsida > Ranunculales > Papaveraceae > Papaver > Papaver armeniacum. The sequence goes on from JAJJWW010012787.1 coordinate 554,016, forward strand.
CTTCTTTTAATCTTCTATTTTTGTAACCTTTTGTTGTGAATTTCTTGGATCTTCAAATATTATTTCTACCTTTGTTGTTCCTTTCTGCACATGTTAAAAGAACAATTCTTTTTTGCAATACAGTTAGTCAATATATTATCAATCTTTCATTTTATGAGCGCGTAAATCTATCATATAAAGACAAATAACATGTTTTTATTCTATACATTCCCATACTTGCCTCTGTTATTTGCGTTCAAATGAGAGATTAAGCAAGTTACTTTCTTATAGTGATATGTGTTCATGCCTCAATCTCGCAAATCGTTCTTCGCTGAATTTTTCAGAAGTAAGGAAATCTTGGTTTCTTCCAAGATTTCCTTTTTTCTTTTTCTCTTATGTGGTCTTATTTTGCCTTCCTAGTTAAAGGTCTTCTTTGTGCCACCTTCTTGTCATTGCGACAAAATTGCAGGACGTCTTTACACTTTCATGTAATGACCCCTTGATCTTGCCTTATCATTTCTTTAGTATTGTTGCCTCTGCAGGATAGTTTTGTTGCGACAATATGACAGGCCTAAAGATCCTTGCGAAAATAAAGCCCCATGACATTGCCATCTTGCGACGAAATCGCAGGACGTCCTTACACTTTCATGTACTGACCCATTGATCTCGTCTTATCTTTATTTTTTATATTATTGCCTCTTCAGGATTGTCGCACAAATATGACAAGCCTAATTTTCTTGCGAAAATAAAGCCTCATGACATTTGCGTCTTAAGACACTTATCAGCTCCCTAATGGAGGGTGTCGCCCTTATCATCTCCCTGGTTGCCCCTTTAAGGAGGCGTACTTCGCCATACAAGGCTAGCTCCCCCATCCGGTCTTAACAACAACCATTTGTTTTCGCAGACTGTTATCCCTTTTGCCTATAGGGCTTATGGTTACGAGACGCACCCTAAGTGGAGTTTTCTTCGGGCCGAGTGAAAAGATATGCCGAGACTTGCCAAGAATGGCCGAGACACTTCAAATGCCCTGCACTCTTGGCTCAACCGTGTACCCCTGAGCCTTGGTCAAATGTCGACTCCTTAGAAGAGACCCTCGGTCGTCCAATCCAAGTCTTAAGCTTAGATTGAAAATCCAAAGTATCTCCCCCGGATGGGCTTTATTGACCCCAATTCTCCATGACTCAGTTCCGGGGCGGTGTAACCTTTTCCCCGAGCCATGCAATAGGTCCCCCTTCTATGACGCACTTTAGGTCTTACATTTGCCTCTTACGAAATTTTGATTTCGCGAACTAGGGTGTACGCCATAGTTGGTTTGCCTCTGTATGATTAATTTTTTGATTCTTTTGCATGTAAATTCTTTTGTAATTTCGCAATCATATCTTTATATTTCATAATATATTCTCTTCTTTTGCATATCAACTTCCTTTCGCAACCTCATCTCTGCTATTCATAAGAAAGATTTTTTTTTTTTTTTTTTTAAACCCAACTTACATTTATCGTCTTCCTCCCAATTTTTTCTTTGACAATCAACAACTATATTTATTCTTTGAGTCTCTTACTTCTGCTACTTTCTGCCTCTGCATTTTTGAATTTTCATGTCGTTTTTCTTGTCTGTTGCGAAGCCTTCGCTACCTCCTATCTTCATCATTTTTTGGTTTCGCAGCATTTCTTCCTCTCTTTGTTCTATTACATCTACCATTAATCTTTCACCTCTTTGTTTTTCTTTGATGTTGTGTTTCCAATTCTTCTTCTTCGCAGCTCTATCTTCGCAGGATTCTATATCAAATTCATAACACTTCTTTCCTTCAACCCAATCTCCCTTTATGATGCCAACACCAGTGGGATGAGGGAACTTGATACATTGATGGAAAGTCAATGCCACACCTAAGATCTCATGTAACCATGGTCGTCCGATCAACGCGTTGTATGGTGATTCCACATCAACTACACAGAATAAAATTTCAGAAGATAATCCTTTTAGTGGAATTCGCATATGAACTTCTCCTTTTGGCTTATTTGAAGTACCGTTAAAACCATAGATTTTGTACGTTGAAGGTATTAGATCTTCATCTTTCCCTCCATAGTTTTATAAGTATGATAAAAAAAATATTCACGGAACTCCCAATATCAATCAAAATTTTGTTGATTGCCCATGAATTATCAGCTTCATCATCTTCATCCTCACTAGGTTTTGGGTTGATCTCCAATCTTACCACCAATGGGTTGTCATGCATTTCTCCACCCTCATGTACTTCTTCTGCGGTAAAAGAGATAGTCTGCTTTTGCCATTCTTCCAGTGGCGATGACTTCGCAATGTTCATTATTTCTTTATCATCAGCATCTCTTGCGAAAACTCTGTTGAGAGTGTTATCGTGAAAATCTTCAATTGTCTTGTATGAGTGTACGATGGAGTTACAAAACAGATTTTTTGCCTTTGCGCCAACTTCAATCACAAATGTTTCTCTTTCTTTTGCTGTATTTGGCTTGTGAATATCTGGAGGAGGTGGTAATGCTTGAGTTTGCGTTTGTCCTACCAGAAAGTGATTTAATTTTCCCTGATCTATCATCCTGAGAATGATTCTCTTTATATTTCTGCAGTCATTTGTTGTATGTCCATGGAAGTGATGATAAGAGCAAAATTCATTACTTCTGTAGCTTGGAGGTGGTTCACTCCCCATGTTCCACGGTGCAGTTATGTTTTCCATTAGGATTATAGCTTCCCATATCTTCTCCACACTAGCATTCAAAGGTGGCATTTTGATTTCTTCCCATATTATTTTTGGATTTCGCTGTCCTCTTTGAAAGTTTTGCCTCTGACCTCCATAAGTTCCTTGCGGTTGATGACCTCCATAAGTTTCTTGTGGCTGATCAAGTCTTTGGATTTTGTTATTTCCACCACGGCTATAGAAGTCTCTCTCTCTCTCAAATTCTTCTTGATCACGGCTCCCCATAGCTACTATCTTTTTATGTCCATCTTCCATTACTCTCTCTTGTTGTCCTTGCGAGGTGCTCGCCTCTGTATTTATTAACTTGGGTAATAAGCTTGCATTCGCTGCTCTTGAACTTGTGTTCGCAATGGGGTATGATTCCATCTCGTTTTGCTTTTCCTCAAGAGCAATATACTCCTCCAGTAGTTCTCGCAACTCAGTCATTGTGATTGTATTTTTGATTCTGAAAATCTGAATGTATAACATATTGGTTGCGAACATAGCATTGATGAATGATAGAATGAGATATCTTTCGTCTACACGACCAGCCATATCACTACACATTGTCTTCCACCTCACAGTTAGATGCTTCAAACTTTCGCCAACCCTTTGCTTCAACCCAAATACATCTTCAATGCCAGGTCGCGAGGAATTGTTACTTATATATGCCCCTAAAAATATAGTTTGCAAGTGGTTGAAAGAGTTTATAGTATTCTTTGGCAAACCTTCAAACCATTTTAATGCCTCTCCTGTTAAACTTGATGCGAAATACTTGCATAATATTGCATCATGGCTCTCCCATTGTAGCATACATCTCACATAAGCTTTGATGTGTTGGACTGCACAAGTTATTCCATCAAAAATGCTGGTTAACGCAGGCAAATTGCATTTTGGGGGTATTCCTCCTAATTGTACTTCTTGTGTAAATGGAGTTTTCGCAGCTACCTATATGGCTTCATCTAATTGTCTCTTACCTCCTCCTCTCTTATTATTTATCATTCCTCTCATTTCCGCTAACTCTCTCAAAATTTGTTCATTTATACCGGAATTTGGATCCATTGGTCTTTTCAACTCCGCCTCTCTTCTCCTGTGCTCATCTCTATTTTGACTTCCTTGTTCATTATTTTCTTCTCGTCTTTCTCTGCGATCTTCTCTTTCACTTCTTTCATTAATTCGCACACCGTCATATCTCTCATTTTCTCCCCTTCGCCGTCTTTCAATTCTCCTTTGTACTCTATCATACTCTTCATTGATATTAGCATTATTGCGGTTTCGCTCACGCCTCCTTTCTCGATTATCATGGTTATTCTGTCGAATTGCCTCTTGTAGCTCTTGTTCTTCCACTTCTGCTCTTAGTCTTTCTCTCTCGCGAGCTAAATGTGTTTGTTCAGCATAGTGTCTTTCAATTTCATCCTCAATTGCTCGTTCATTTCTTTGAATTTCTCTCTCGTGTAAAATTCTCCTTCCTTCTTCATGATTTTCTTCGCCATCTCGATTATTTCTCCCCTGACGATGTCTATTTCATTGAATTCTATCATTCTGTTCATTTTGAAGAATTTCAGCACGTTGAATATAATGATCTTCTAATACTTCTCTTCCTTCGCAACGTTCTTCGCCTGGATTTTGTATTCCCTCTCGAGTTTCTTCATTAGCATTTTGTATAGGCAAATTTTATCTTATTTCTTCTCTAACTGATCTTGAACGTGATCTTGTAGTGCTTCTTGACCTCCTATTTTGTAATCTTATGTTATCCATCCTCAATTCATGATTTTGCCTTGTCATATTCGCACGTTCTTCTGCTTCCAACCGCCTTTCTTCACGTATTGTTTGCCTCAATGTCTCTAATGCTGCAATCTCTTCATTTCCATGAATTATTCCTCCAATTACTTCTTGATCTCTCTCCTCTTGTCCATTGTCTCCTAATTGCTGCTCTTCTCCCATTTTATTTGCAGAGTCTGATCGCCAATTATGTACACTCACTCTATCATAATCCACAACTCTATTCTGTATTGGTGGTGTACGTTGAATAGGCGGTTGAACTGGCGGTTGAGTTTGATTTTCTCTGTTGTTCCTTGTATTCATTCTTGAAGATTCTCCTATCTCTTCTCTCCTTTCTCCAGCAAGTCTCCTACTCCTTCTAACAGTTGTTGGTTGCTTTGATGCATGTCTTCTTCTAGCCATTTTTCAATTTTAATGAATTGTTGAAAATTATAAGAAATTTACTCCAAATTCTTTCAAATCACAATATCTATCTTCAATCAGTCCCTGTTTCTAGCGCCAAATGTAATTGCAGGAAATCCTACAATACACACCTCACAAGAATTCATAATATCTAACACATATTTAAGATCAATAACCAATCTCTTTATTAATTGAGTTAGAAATTTTACAAGAAGGAAGTGAAATCAAGAATGTTATTGCTACTCTAGAATTTCTCTCTCCTCTAAACTTTCTCTCCACTCTCTAAAAAGATCTCCCCCCCTTTTCATAAGCCTATTCGGCTCTTTATATAGGAGATTACATAATGGATGACAGCTAAGTTATCCTTTATTTTCGGATCTGACTTGCGACATTCTCGCAAGTGTACAAATGTAAAACCTCGCAACACTCCTAAATCTCGCTAGGTCTTCACATCTTTCTCGTGTTCTGGCTGTCGTCATCCGTTGCGTCATTTATATTACTCGTATGCGATGTCTTCGCAATGTGTCGTTTATGGATTTCGCAAGGGCGTTGGTGTTGCGATATTCTGATCCTACAGGTATCACCAGCACCGATGTTGGAAGCAGGAGTAGTTTCTGGAGTACCACCATTGTTGCTAGTTCTAGCATTGTTTGTGTTGGGATTGGTGACTGAACCTGACCTAAGATCAACCATTTTGTGAGAATGAGATATTGCAACCGAGAGATTAATCTCCCACTGTGGTCGCCAATCTGTGGATGGGGAAAAACGGTTCGCTGGTTTTTTAGGAAAGTGAAGAGTCGAGCGTGTTGTCGAGACTCCTCGAACCGTGCAAACTGCTCAAACTCACACAGATGCACTGCAAAGGGAGTACTTATATTCGAGAGATCAATTTGTAGGACTCCGGCCTAAACCAAGTCAATGGCCATTCCAGATTCAATTCGGTCGCAAAGAGGGAGATGGGTTGATCTGTAGGAGGGAAGCTGAGAATTGTGTGGGATCAGTGATGATCAAGGATTGTGGGTGTGTTGAATGTTTCTATAATAATTGGTGAACTGTTGAGTTCGAATAAGTTCTGATGGATTGATGAATTCTTGAGAGTAGTTACTCGAGAAATTCTGTGTAGACCCCAAAAAACGTTGTTTTTTAATCATGGATTCAGAAACTTATTTATATTGTCAGAGTTGTGAATACCTTGATCCCTGTAAGTGTGACGGTTTCATGAGTGGAAGAGTGGGCAAATGGAAGATCGTGGTAAAGTCAGTTCCACGTCGTGTGGAGACTTGACGGATCGTGCACCCACTACTTTTCTAGCTCCTTCAACCATTGACACAACTTGCGCACATTTCTCGTCGTGGATAAATCCACGTGCTGTAGGCCGCCAGACCAAAACCCTAGTTGTTATCCCCCAATTTGACGTGATTGATGTCTCACGAATCGTGGAGTCTGCATGACAGACTATTTAGTTTGTCAGTTGTTGACTGATTAGACAATGAGCCTAGGTTTTGTTGAATCGAGCAGCAAATGCTCAGCGATTCATGAATGTTAATGTTGTTTGTCTGAGCAAATATTATAAATTCAACGAGTTGTTGAATATTGATGAGTTACTGAATATATGTGGATTATTCGAGCAATTGAGCAAGTATTGCTCGATTCGACGAAATACTGATAAGTTACTGAATATCGATAGTTGGGATGAATATTCGAGCAACTGAGCAAGTATTGCTCAATTCGACAAATTACTGAATATTAAGAATTTGACGTGCAATTGAGAAAGTATTGCTCAGTTCGACAAATTACTGATAAATTAAGAATTTGACGTGCAATTGAGCAAGTATTGCTCAATTCGACGAATTATTTATGGGTGACAGGACCCAACTAAAATATTGGTAGATTACTGAATATTATATAATTAATCCGCGTGGATCAACATAAGTTTATTTGGTGTTTGAACTTGCTCAGAATAATGATTTGTTGAGCGTTTGTCCAAAAACCCTAATTTTTGACGAATTGCTCATTAGTCGACGAATTGCTGAAAATAGGTCATGAGCAAAGGAGGGACCGACCACATGAGACCATGGACGTCCATATGATGCCCAATTGCTCGAGTGAGCGTGCACCAGGGTTCTCAGTTAGAGAGTTGGTGAAGGAATGATGATTAAATGCCGGTTTCATCATTTATTGAATCACTGCTGGGTTCAACATTAGGCAAAAACCTAAGTATGAAAGATGGGGGACCTACCAAGAGAGCATGGGGCCGGCTCTTGGTGGTCACGGGACTAGATGTTGTCCGTTTGAGAAATCCCCGGGTTGGTTGGAGAGAGTTTGGGCCCAATATGAGCGATTGCGCAAATTAGGTCAAAAGTGTGAAAACGTGTGGGACCGGCTTTGTGCAAGCCCTATGAATGACTTTGGTCGGTCATTAAGTCATGCACGTGTTTCCGTGGTGTCCGTGTCTCCATACTGAGAGTTTCAATATTTTCCGATGTGCATTCGAGCAACATTGTGAATTTTCAGAAGAGTTTCATCTTCACTGAAATTCTTGATTTTTGTTGGAATGAGCATGTATGCTCAATTAATCAATATTTTGTAAATATTAAAATAAGAGTATTTTAATATTCAAAATTGTTGTGAGAGGCTAGCTGGTCATGTGACCACTTGGCTTTTGAATTTTCATGATTTGAGCAATATTCGAGAAATTATGAAGAAATCATGCTTTTTGCTCAAACCAAGGAGTTTCATGGATTTGAGGAAAATAATAATTATAAAAGACTAGGGATTGCAGGGTGTGGGACCGGCCACGGCTAGGGCATGGACGGACGGCTATGTTGCCCGGTCCCGCACTCCTTTCCTTATTTTATAACATTATTTTCATGAATCCATGATGTTATGGAGAATCCATGAGTTTTTTGTTGAAACGGAGGAGTTTCATGAGTTTAGGGAATAATAGTTATAAAAAGCTAGGAATTGTAAGGTGTTGGACCGGCCATGGCTAAGGCATGGCCGGCCGGCTATGTTGCCCGGTCTAGCACACCTTTCCTTATTTTATAATATTATTTCATGAATCCATGAAGTTATGGAGAATCCATGAATTTTGTTGAAACCAAGGAGTTTCATGAAATTGGGGAATGATTATTATAATAGGCTAAGGATTGTAAGGTGTGGGACCGACCACGGCTAAGGCATGGCCGGTCGGCCATATTGCCCGGTCCCGCACACCTTTCCTTATTTTATAATATTATTATTATTTTCATGAATCCGTGAAGTTATAGAGAATTCATGAATTTTGTAAAAACAAGGAAAGTTGCTAAAATCAAGGAGTTTTTTCATGAGTTCATGAAATAACAAAATAGGGCAAAATAATGAGAGAAGCATGAGGACCGGCCACGGCTAGGGTATGGCCGGCCGGCCGGTGGGCCCGGCCCCTGGGCGCTCCTTATTATTTTATTAATATTTGTTGTTTTCTCCTGTTTTGAGTAGGATTCCTCATCTGTCCATATTTTTGGATGCTCGTTCGTGCATCCGGGTGCTCAGTCGTGCATCATTGTCGAGTGCACTTACACCATTTTTGTGGGGCTTACTCAGTGATGATCCAGATGCCCGGTTGTTGAGTATTTATTGCTAATCCATGAAATTCAGTGTAGAATAATTCATGAAATTGAACAATAAAAATGAGTAGTTATTTATTATCAATTCATAGGATCAGCTGTGGATTCGACCATTAATTCAGAATAATAAAATAGACATTACCATTCCATGGGATCGTGGATTCGACCATAGAATCGGAGTAATAGGATTATCTTTTACCATTCCATGAGATTAGCAGTGAATTCGATCATGAAATCGGAGTAATGAGATAATATAAATTGTTATTGCCATTCCATGAGATCAAGTCGTAGATTCGATCATGGAATCCGAACAATTGTTGTTGCCATTCCATGGGATCAGGCCGTGGATTCGACCATGGAATAGGAGCAATTGTTATTGCCATTCCATGGGATCAGGTCGTGGATTCGACCATGGAATAGGAGCAATAATAGATTATTCTGGGAACTCAGTGGTGAATGTCACGGCAGAATTAATCTATGTTCATAGTCAGGAGACGGCTAATCCTGAGGGTGCTCTCCGACACTACGGAGAACACCCGAGTCTATACATGGTAGCTCTACATAGTTAGGATCAGTGAGTGTCACTGTCCTGAAGGCGCTGTTGCTCTCAATCTTACGGAGAACCGCCCAATCGTTCTTCTATATAGCGGGGAGTTGCTCTCATGTAGTCAGGGAACAGTGAGTATCACCGACGTCCTAAAGGCGTTAAGCCCTCTAAACAAACAATTATGTAGGAGGACCGCCCAATTCTATTATTCTACATAGAGTGCACAATAAAATGTCATGGATCGAACTCTCAGCTAGTAGAGGCTTTTCGAAAGACATGTTAATCATGGATTCGTAAAATATGAATCGTCACATGCCTGAAGCCGTATCAGAAACATGCAGTATCATGATTTTACGGATTTGACCTTTGTTAAAAATCCACCATCAACACACACAGAAAAGTCTATGGTAATAGATAAATCTGTCTCCCACAGAAATACCTACGAGTTTTCTTTCGTGTTTTGATAAATCAAGGTGAACAGGAACCAATTGATAACCCGAACTTATATTCCCGAAGAACAACCTAGTATTATCAATCACCTCGCAATAATCTTAATCGACTAGCGAAAGAAGATATTGCGGAATCACAAACGATGAGACGAAGATGTTTGTGACTTATTTTATATCTTGCCTATCGGAGAAATCAATCTCAAGCCAATCTTTACGATTGTACTTAGTACGATAGAAACAGCAAGATCAGATCACACAACTACGAGAAAGTAGTATCGGTCTGGCTTCACAATCCCAATGAAGTCTTTAAGTCGTTAACCTACAAGGTCTCGATAGAAACCTAAGGTTAAAGGAGAATCGACTCTAGCTTATACAACTAGTATCACACAGGAGGTGTGGGGATTAGGTTTCCCAGTTGCTAGAGTTCCCCTTTATATAGTCTTTCAAATCAGGGTTTGCAATCTAAGTTACCTTGGTAACAAAGCATTCAATATTCACCGTTAGATGAAAACCTGATTAGATTCAAGCTAATATCTTTCAACCGTTAGATCGAAACTTAGCTTGTTACACACAAATGAAATGCATGTTTTTTGGTTTGTGTAACCGTACCCAAACATGTACATTTAGTTGGTTCAACAGTAGTTAACCAAATGGTTATCCATATGAGCACTTTCATATCAACCATATTCTTCTTTACCATAACTAGTTCAAATGACTCAAATGAACTAGTTAGAGAGTTGTTCAATTGCTTAGATCTTTATAATAGACACAATTGAAACAAAAACGATTTGATTCACTCGAATCGATTCATGAACTTTATAGCCACGGTTTGCAATTATGCATTCCTTAGTTTATATGAGTTTAAGTTCACAAATAATCGTTTTTAGAAAATAACCAACTTAAGTACACGGACTGGTACGCGGACTTAAGTACCCGAAATAAGTTTGTTTTTAGTTTACAAACTCCAGCTGAATTTCTCGGGATGATAACTTCCGACAGTACGCGGACTTGGTACCGGTTTTTCTGAGCAGCAAAGTATGCATACTTTGGTTCAAGGAATAAGGACTTACACACATATGTGTTACCACACAATGTTTATATCCTTCCATGGTTATATAATCTAAATTCTCATTTCAATCATTGAAACATTCTTAGAGGACGTTATATAGTTGTTATTCACAAACCATTTTTCGTCAAAGCCATTTTCAAGTGATTGAAACTTAACATGACTTTCGTCACTAGTAAAGATGAACTTGGCCAAAGCGAAAGATTACCAACACATATTTTGAGAAATAGATAAGCGAGATAAAATCGGCTCGAAATAGCAAATGTGTATAATCATAGTCTATATAGCAAAACGACTTTTGTCTCAAGATAGGAGATAGAGTAGATAGACTTTTGAGTGATAGATAAGTTCAAGTCTCCACATACCTTTTAGTTGATGAAGTTCCATAAGTTCCTTGAGTAGTTCTTCGTCTTTGTATGATGATCGCCATGGAGTCTTGAGCACAACTACACTTTCTATCCTAGTCCGAGACTTAGCTAATAGTAGACTAGAAATCAAGACTTATAGTTTTTATCACTAACATTGACAAACATGCTTGAGATAGCAACGCATGCGAGTTCGACCGAGCAGTGCTCTAACAAGTACCGTTTAAACGGTCTTATATAACTTTTTGTTACAAAATCCAAGAGAACTAAAGCACCACATAATGATTATCCATTTTTAGCTTGAAGATGATAGTCAAATTGGCCAACCAGCAACATGGTATTATTAAAAGTGGCAAATTAAAATGCAGACGTTACAGGCTCGCCAAGTAACAGAGACTCAAATGATTAAATCTTGAGAAGCCTTGTATATATATATGATTGACACAACATCGTCAATCAAAGTAGATTTATTAACTCTCAATCAAAATCCAACCCAAACAATAACAAAAACCCTAGAAAACAATTAGCAGTAAGTTTTTTTTTTTATTATTTGGTAAAACCTAACTAACTAGTAAAACCTAAATAAGTAACATGAAAGAAAGATCCTTACCTAAATCTTAAAATAGTTGATGCATGTAACTTAAGCCTAAAACATTATTGTTGTCACAAATGAAATCACATCTCATCGTACAACCCGTGATTGTCATTAACTTGTTCTTTGATACAGTCGAATAAAAACCCTAATTAACTAGTAAACCTGTAAGATCTAACATATGATTTTATGAGATCAAACAAAAAATCGAACATAAATTTAATATTCATTCGATAATGGGTTGTAGAAATATTACCAGCAACAAAGATCGAGTTTAAAAAAGTAGATTCCTTGTAAAGATTAGAGATAGTAATAGAATAAAAACCCTAATCATGCTTTAACTAGTAAACCTATAAGAAGTAATAGAATAAAAACCCTAATCATGCTTTAACTAGTAAACCTATAAGATCTAACATCTAATTCCATGAGATCAAACAAAAAATCTAACATCAATTTAATATTCATTCGGTAATGGGTTGTAGAAATAATACCAATAACAGCGATCGAGTCTGAAGAGGTAGGTTCCTTGTAAAGATTAGAGATAGTAATAGAATTATGATTTCATAAGAGAATGAATCGAGTAATGAAAACTGAACGTGGAAGAAAGTAGATCAAACTCATCTTTCTTTTTCTTTTTGGAATTTAACCAAACCATCAGGCGGGAATTGATTTTCCTTTTGAAATCATCCCGCCCAGTAAAATTCATTTTCATCACCCGCCAAACAAAAGATTTTTGGTGTTTTTTTTTTTTTTTCCAAATTTTTGATGTGTAACCAGTTGTTTATGGGTAAAAATCGTTTCTGCCGATTTCGGTAAATTCGGTAGGTGAGTGAGAAACTGGTTCAAACCCTAAACAAATGTGCTGCACGTGAGCACTTTCTAGATTCGAGATATCAATATGTACAAGTCCGGCCTAAACCAAGAAATGGCCGTTCCAGACTTGCTTCGGTCACAAAGTGGAGGAGAAGGGTTGATTTGGGGAGGGAAGCAAAGAAAGGTGTTGAGACCATAATAATTCTGGGAGAGTAGTGTCTCGACTTGTATTAGAAAGTGAAAGCTTAGGAAGCTTGCAAGAGATGAAATCTTTTTGGAGAGCTTGCAAAGTTGCCTTTTCTGAGAGTGTTGTATTTTTCTCCTGACCGAGACTTGTTGTCTGGTGGAAATAGGTAAGACCTATTTATACAAGTCGAGATTGAAACGTACCCTGGCCTCATGAAGGAAGAGAGTAAAGGGTGAAATAATGGGAGGAGGTGGTAACCGCATGGTGTTAATGGGTGAAAACGTTTTTACCATTATTTCCTCATTTATTTGACCGCTTTATTCCTTTTCACGCTTTCTTAATGTGAGCGTAGTGTATGCTGCAAGTTGTGACCGCCAAACCAAAACCCCGGAAAGCATCCCCAGTTTGTGTTGATATCTCGAGTGTTGGTTGCACCTTGAGTGCAAGTGGCGCTGCTAGTGGCGCGTGTGGCATGTGCCATTGGCATGTGCAGAATGCCCTTGTTGCGGGTTGTACCTCGAGCGCAAGTGGCAATGCCAGAGCTGCTAGTGGCGTGCGTGGCATGTGCCAATGGCATGTGCGGAATGCCTTGGTGGTAGGTTGTACGTTGAGTGCAAGTGGCAATGCCAGAGCTGCTAGTGGCGTGCGTGGCATGTGCCAATGGCATGTGCGGAATGCCTTGGTGGTAGGTTGCATGGTTTGCGAGTTAGGCTACCAGCGTGCATTTAAGGGGCACGGCTAGGTGATGAAGGCTACCAGCGAGCGTGTTGGCATGTGTCAATAACATGCGTGGCCGCTAGGGCCGTGGCCTTGGTAGGAAAAGCTACCAGCGAGCATGTTGGCATGTGCCAATGGCATGCGTGGCCGTTAGGGCCGTGGCTTTGGTAGGAAAAGCTACCAGCGAGCATGTTGGCATGTGCCAATGGCATGCGTGGCCGCTGGGGCCGTGGCCTTGGTAGGAAAAGCTACCAGCGAGCATGTTGGCATGTGCCAATGGCATGCGTGGCCATTAGGGCCGTGGCCTTGGTAGGAAAAGCTACCAGCGAGCATGTTGGCATGTGCCAATGGCATGCGTGGCCATTAGGGCCATGGCCTTGGTAGGAAAAGCTACCAATGAGCATGTTGGCATGTGCCAATGGCATGCGTGGCCGACTTGGCCTAGGTTGCATGGTTTGCAAGCCTAAGGCGCTATATTTGGCATGTGTCAATGGCATAGCATCTTGGAAATATGGCTTGTGGTGCATGTTGGCATGTGCCAATGGCACGTACGGCCATGTTGACCTAGTTGCACGTTTTGCAAGCCTAGGGCGCTATATTTGGCATGTGCCAATGGCATAGCGGCTTGGAAATATGGCTTGTGGTACGTGTTGGCATGTGCCAATGGCACGTACGGCCATGTTGACCTAGTTGCACGTTTTGCAAGCCTAGGGCGCTATATTTGGCATGTGCCAATGGCATAGCGTCTTGGAAATATGGCTTGTGGTACGTGTTGGCATGTGCCAATGGCACGTACGGCCATGTTGACCTAGTTGCACGTTTTGCAAGCCTAGGGCGCTATATTTGGCATGTGCCAATGGCGTAGCGGCTTAGTTTGGCATGGTTGCCAATGAGTGCGATATGTAGTTTGGTTTTGGCGTCGCTGCCATGGTGCGCAGTGTGCGGCTTGGTTTTGGCACCGTTGCCATGGTGCGCAGTGTGCGGCTTGGTTTGGCATCGTTGCCATGGTGCGCTGTGTGTGGCTTGGTTTTGGCGTCGTTGCCATGGTGCGCGTGTGTGCGGCTTGGTTTGGCATTGTTGCCATGGTGCGCAGTGTGCGGATTGGTTTTGGTTGTCGTTGCCATGGCATTGTTTCCATGGTGCGCAGTGTGCGGCTTGGTTTGGCATTGTTTCCATGGTGCGCAGTGCGCTTGGTTTGGTTTGGCTTGGTTTGGCATTGTTGCCATGGTGCGCAGTGTGCGGCTTGGTTTGGCATTGTTGCCATGGTGCGCAGTTGTGCGGCTTCGTTTGGCATTGTTGCCATGGTGCGCAGTGTGCGGCTTGGTTTGGCATTGTTGCCATGGTGCGCAGTGTGCGGCTTGGTTTTGGAATTAGGGTTACGTGGTCGAAAACCCTAACTGGTATTTTGAAAAAATACCCCTATTAATTATTTACACCGAGTTAAATGCTCTTAGTTAATGTGTTGCGGGTAACACTAGGTCATGGGGTTTTACGATTTTACCCCTTGTTTAAAAACCACCATCAACATTAAGTCCCCTGCTTAGCTCGGAACAGGGGCTTTGTTGCGAGCTAAGCATAAGATGGTGACAAACTATCAACAAAGAAACCGTAAAGAGAATTGAGGAGGCTTGTCGACCTTTTATAAATAGGATTTGGAATCCTTGCCTCTGGTAGTTTTGCACAAATCGGGAGGCTGTCATAATTGGTGGGGCCGGTGCAGCTTGGGCGACGTTGGGAAGTTGGCGTGAGTTGGGAAACTGAGTGTGCTAGCTGGTGGGACCGGCGCAAGGTGTGGAAGCTGTGCATGCTTGCAGGCGTGACTTGGGCGGCCATTGGGAAGTCGGTTCAATTGGTGGGGCCGGTGCAACTTGGGCGACGTTGGGAAGTTGGGCGCCCTTGTGGGCCCGTTTTTCACACGCACGATTTTTGGCAAAGGGGAATCCTTCCCTATTCCAGAATCTTCACGCCTATATATATAAAGTCTCTTTCTCTCATCTTGCACTTTCATCTTTTCATTCTTTCCTACTAGCGGCAGAGTCACAAAGAAAAACCAGCTTCCAGGTATGCCTTCCCGTACTTCTCTTGTTTCCCTTTTTATGTAGGTGTAAACCCTAAGAGTAGGCGTTTCTCTTTATATATTGCGCATATAATTTCTTGGCGTGTCTCTTGTAGAAAATATTATATGTATGCAACCAAGGGAAATACTGCATATATTATTCGAACCCGTAGGAAAGTGCTCCATATATTATTTTGAACCCGAAGAAGGTTACTGCAGACGCACTTGAGCCCGTATAAAATACCGCATATATAATTTTGAACCCGAAGAAAATACTGTACATGAATCCCGAAGAAGAATACTGTACATGAATCCCGAAGAAGAATACTGTATACATGCTCCATATGACTTCGAACCCGCAGGAAATATTTTATATATGATTTTTCGGTTCCTGAAAGAAATACTGCGCGTGCAGTTTTGAACCAGTAGAAAAATGCTCCATATATAATTTTGAACCCGATGAAGGATACTGTAGACACACTTGAACCCGTATAAAATACCGCGTATATAGTCTTGAACCCGAAGAAAATACTGCGTATATAGTCTTGAACCCGTAGAGAATACGCCCTTTTCTTTTTTTTTTTCTTTTTTTTTTTATTTCGGGTTTTCCTTTTGTTGGGCGCGGTTATGTGTCAGGGAGATAAATTTTTTTTTTTTTTTGTGTGCAGGTATCTTGTTGCTAAGTTGTTATTAAGAGATCCGACAAGATGTTACCTGAACAAAATTTCGCTTCATCAAAGGATGTCCATAATTCCAAACCAAAAACGGATGATGAGTTCTTTGCCAAAAAAACTTGTCTCTGCTCGGAAAAATCACCCAGGTTTTGTGCCAATTTTGTTAACCGGCGGTGAAGATGAAAAGAAGACACGTTCGGTTCGCCCAGAGAATACCATACGGTTCTGTCTTCAAAAAGGGGTATACTCCTCTTCCAACATTGATTTCGTGGATGTGTCAAAGCCCATTGCGTTCTTTTGATAGATGGGTTGAGTTCATGGTGAGTAAGGAGCACATAAACACCAACCCGACTCGAGCGCAGATTATTGATGCTTTGAGCTTCGGTAAACCTCCGATTAGGAAGGATATCCGGGCTTGGTTGCTTTCATCTCCGGATGGTGTTCGGACACCCATTCAATCATATGTAGATGGGGTGAGATAACTTTCTCCTTGGAGAGTGTGGCTCTCTTGTTGAATCTTCCCAGAATCGGGAATCTTAAAATCCAATTATCAGAAAGTGAGGTGAAGATGCGGGATGACCTTGCCGCTAAGTTGGGAAGTTACGCTCGAAAAGACTCCACTGCGAAGTCGAAGGATTCTGTTCGGAAAGAGGATGAAAGGTGCTTTTATAGCTGGTGGATGTCTCAATGGTTTCCGGACGAGCTGGAACCTGAACAGAAAAGCAGCGATCTTCATGTTGCAGCATTTTTGGCTCTCTGGTTGTCTAGAGACATTTTTGATGACGGTTCTGGCAAGAAGGAAATAAGACCAGAGTTGCTAGCGATTCTTTGTGAAGTTAGCAAAAGGTGAAGTTCTTCCCATTGGAAAGCTATTCCTCGGTTCCTCGTATGTGCATCCTGGATCACCTGGTTGCGAACATGCGAGTTTCGAATGGTTTCATGAAAGTGGATTCATATGTGCACGTTGCTTTTCTGCAAGTTTGGCTATGGGAGCACTTTGAGAAGTATGCTCCGAAACCGATGCCTTCGATTCCCGCGAGTTGGGGGGGGTTCCCGAATTCTTCAATGGGTGAACAAAGCGTCCAAAGGTTGGCATGAGCTTGGTTAGTCTTCTTGACAAGTCATATGAAATAGTTTTCGCCCGTGGGAGCCGGTCCATAGGTCGGTGACTCAAATTGACACCTTTGCTTCTGCTCCGATCATGTCTTTGTCTTCTGATGGCGATTTGAGCGTTGGTGAAAACTTGTTTATTCAAAGCTGCATGTCCGGTTATATGCCGTCTTTCTTCATGGGGTCTTTCCAGATAGCTGCTTACAATATTGACCGTGCTGCTCGTCACATGGGTTTCGATCAAGGGGTGCCTCTTACTTACCAGCCGGTGATCCCTAAGGATTCATTGCGTGTCGCCCTTAATGCTAGCGCCCTTGAGCCGGGTATCCGCCTTCCCTTCTTTCAAGTGGGAAGAGTAACCCGACGACCGACCTTCGGCTATAATGAGTTTTGGTGTGACGAGTTTATTATGATCCAAGATTTTGTGAATAACGTGGTGGAGAACGTTCGTTGTAAACCTTCCCCAGCAGTTTTGAAGAAGTATCCAATGTTGAGAGATCTCAGCGAAAGTTGCCTAGCAACTCGGAAAGTCCCCAGGCCAAGGAACGGAGAACGAAGAATCGTGCTGGCGGGTTCCGGACGGTTTCAAAAGACCCCCCCCCTCAGCTCTCGTGTCTTTCAGTTCTTCCAATAACCAGGTATGTGTCGCCTCTTCGTTGGTTTGTCTCAAAACACGTGAATTTCTGCTGAAAACATGTGTCTTGTTTCCTCCAGGGCTTCGGTAGTGTTAATGCTTTCGCTGCCCTTGCACGTTGCCAGGAGACGGAAATTTCTTCAAAGAATTCCAGCAGCACTGAGCCTTCTCATAGCGGTGATGAGTCAGAGAAAGAAGAAAGTTCGACAAGTGAGAGTGATTCCTCTGGCAGCACTGGTTCTTTTTCGGGAAGTGGTTCGGTGAGTTTCGCGCTTCTTTTCTTTCTTCTTCTGTTCCTTCTTTTGAAAAATGTCTAACTCAAGTTCGCAGGAGGAATCCGGTTCGGAGGATGATTCTGGGGTAGAGCCACACGAAAACTTGCCTTTGGTGACCACCGCTGGTGACTTGGAGATGGGCGTTAGCCAATTGCCGGGCATAGATGTGGTCCAAACGTTGGATGATTCTATGATGGTTGATGCCGTAGACATGGAAGAAGACCCTCTGCGAGTCGTGAGGCCAGGTGCAGGCGCCATTTTTGATCCCCCGTACTTGGTTCCTTATCCAGGTCATGTGTTGGTTGGCGGCTTCAGCGTGCCGGCTAAGCATGAGGCGTTGTACACCAGAATCTGGGAGAAGTACGGACATATGGCCACAACCAAGAAAGTCACTAGTCGATTTGCGCTGGTTAAGCGTGTGGAAGAGGCTTTATATTCCATCGAGGATATGCGTGAGGTGACGGGTCACACCGTTTCTGAAGACGTTATTGCCGACTGGGAGCACCATCGCGACGTGTGCGTAGAAAATGAGTTCAACACCTCGTGGTTTGTCGAAGGCCTTGCTGAGATCCAAAAGTTGAAAGATGCAACAACCGAAAGCCTTTCCGCCGAGGAGATTGCACGACAGGAGGTAGAACTCGAAAAGCTTTCCAAGATGTTGACTATGAAGAGAGCGGCTATTGAAGATGCAAAGTTGACTTTCTCCAAGAAGAACAGACCTCTGTTGGATGATTTTCCTTGAATGTTTCTCTGTTAAACTTTCATTTAGGTTTTTTTTTTTTTTTTTTTGAAAGACATACTGGATGTCTGGTTCAAGGTTTGACCAGTTTTGGTAGACAGCTGGTAGCTTTTGAGGATATTGGATTATTTCTGGGATGAATGGTTTTGATAATATGACTCTGATTATGTTTTGGGAAAGGAATATTGCTTTTATGAAAGTGTGTGCTAGCAATAGGCACAATACTCGGTAGTATAATGGTTTTACTAAGAACCCCGAAACAAATCATATATCTTCTTGCATCTGAATTTACTCACTTCATAGGTTTTTGCGAACATGCCCCTCTTTATGTAAAAAGGCGGTTTCTTTGGTAGCATCGCCAAAGCAAGTCCCCAATCACCGGTAGCATCTTGGTGAGTCCCCGTTTTCTTGTGTAGTTTTTACAACCGGTAACCGGGTTGTCGGTAGTTGCGTCGGATTGAGTCGCCTTCCCCTACCATCTTGACATCTGGGTCGAAGAACGAGATCGACAGGTCGACATTGTAGCCGATAGATCAATCCTCCCATTTGTGGTCGCCAATTGTTTATGGGTAAAAATCGTTTCGCCGATTTCGGTAAATTCGGTAGGTGAGTGAGAAACTGGTTCAAACCCTAAACAAATGTGCTACACGTGAGCACTTTCTAGATTCGAGAGATCAATCTGTACAAGTCCGGCCTAAACCAAGAAATGGCCGTTCCAGACTTGCTTCGGTCACAAAGTGGAGGAGAAGGGTTGATTTGGGGAGGGAAGCAAAGAAAGGTGTTGAGACCAGAATAATGCGGGAGAGTAGTGTCTCGACTTATATCAGAAAGTGAAAGCTTAGGAAGCTTGCAAGAGATGAAATCTTTTTGGAGAGCTTGCAAAGTTGCCTTTCTGAGAGTGTTGTATTTTTCTCCTGACCGAGACTTGTTGTCCGGTGGAAATAGGTAAGACCTATTTATACAAGTCGAGATTGAAATGTACCCTGGCCTCATGAAGGAAGAGAGTAAAGGGTGAAATAATGGGAGGAGGTGGTAACCGCATGGTGTTAATGGGTGAAAACGTTTTTACCATTATTTCCTCATTTATTTGACCGCTTTATTCCTTTTTCACGCTTTCTTAATGTGAGCGTAGTGTACGCTTGCAAGTTGTGACCGCCAAACCAAAACCCCGGAAAGCATCCCCGGTTTGTGTTGATATCTCGAGTGTTGGTTGCACCTTGAGTGCAAGTGGCGCCGCTAGTGGCGCGTGTGGCATGTGCCATTGGCATGTGCGGAATGCCCTTGTTGCGGGTTGTACCTCGAGCGCAAGTGGCAATGCCAGAGCTGCTAGTGGCGTGCGTGGCATGTGCCAATGGCATGTGCGGAATGCCTTGGTGGTAGGTTGTACGTTGAGTGCAAGTGCAATGCCGAGCTGCTAGTGGTGTGAGTGGCATGTGCCAATGGCATGTGCGGAATGCCTTGGTGGTAGGTTGCATGGTTTGCGAGTTAGGCTACCAGCGTGCATTTAAGGGGCACGGCTAGGTGATGAAGGCTACCAACGAGCATGTTGGCATGTGCCAATAACATGCGTGGCCGCTAGGGCCGTGGCCTTGGTAGGAAAAGCTACCAGCGAGCATGTTGGCATGTGCCAATGGCATGCGTGGCCGTTAGGGCCGTGGCGTTGGTAGGAAAAAAGCTACCGGCGAGCATGTTGGAGCATGTTGGCATGTGCCAATGCCATCATGTTGGCATGTGCCAATGGCATGCGTGGCCATTAGTGTGGCCTTGGTAGGAAAAGCTACCAGCGAGCATGTTGGCATGTGCCAATGGCATGCGTGGCCATTAGGGCCGTGGCCTTGGTAGGAAAAGATACCAGCGAGCATGTTGGCATGTGCCAATGGCATGCGTGGCCGACTTGGCCTAGGTTGCATGGTTTGCAAGCCTAGGGCGCTATATTTGGCATGTGCCAATGGCATAGCGGCTTGGAAATATGGCTTGTGGTGCGTGTTGGCATGTGCCAATGGCACGTACGGCCATGTTGACCTAGTTGCACGTTTTGCAAGCCTAGGGCGCTATATTTGGCATGTGCCAATGGCATAGCGGCTTGGAAATATGGCTTGTGGTACGTGTTGGCATGTGCCAATGGCACGTACGGCCATGTTGACCTAGTTGCACGTTTTGCAAGCCTTGGGCGCTATATTTGGCATGTGCCAATGGCATAGCGGCTTGGAAATATGGCTTGTGGTACGTGTTGGCATGTGCCAATGGCACGTACGGCCATGTTGACCTAGTTGCACGTTTTGCAAGCCTAGGGCGCTATATTTGGCATGTGCCAATGGCGTAGCGGCTTAGTTTGGCATGGTTGCCAATGAGTGCGATATGTAGTTTGGTTTTGGCGTCGCTGCCATGGTGCTAGTGTGCGGCTTGGTTTTGGCGCCGTTGCCATGGTGCGCAGTGTGCGGCTTGGTTTGGCATCGTTGCCATGGTGCGCAGTGTGCGGCTTGGTTTTGGCGTCGTTGCCATGGTGCGCAGTGTGCGGCTTGGTTTGGCATTGTTGCCATGGTGCGCAGTGTGCGGCTTGGTTTTGGCGTCGTTGCCATGGTGCGCAGTGTGCGGCTTGGTTTGGCATTGTTGCCATGGTGCGCGGTATGCGGCTTGGTTTGGCATTGTTGCCATGGTGCGCAGTGTGCGGCTTGGTTTGGCATTGTTGCCATGGTGCGCAGTGTGCGGCTTGGTTTGGCATTGTTGCCATGGTGCGCAGTGTGCGGCTTGGTTTGGCATTGTTGCCATGGTGCGCAGTGTGCGGCTTGGTTTGGCATTGTTGCCATGGTGCGCAGTGTGCGGCTTGGTTTTGGAATTAGGGTTCGTGTGGTCGAAAACCTAATGGGTATTTTGAAAAAATACCCCTATTAATTATTTACACCTGAGTTAAATGCTCTTAGTTAATGTGTTGCGGGTAACACTAGGTCATGGGGTTTTACGAATTTACCCCTTGTTTAAAAACCACCATCAACACCAGTATGGTTAGTTTTCTTATTTTATGAGAGAATATATCGTAGACAGTTATGATAAAATTGTTTCCCAAAATTTTCGAAATTTAGTTTCCTATCTCTAAACAACTCGAGAAGAGGCTATAGAAAAAAAATTAATTTCCAATTTCGAATAATATTTTCCTTAATAATTTTAAGCTGGGTTGTCTCCTGCATTATTCTTGGTTTATGGAGGAAACTTATGATTTTGAATTATTAGTGGCACCTACGTAGGAAAAGTATTATTCTAATCATACAGTAAGCTACTAAAGATAAAGAAACTAAACCCATCCATTTTCATGTTCATCATTTCCAGAAAACATAAAAGTTCAACGTGAATCATTCATCACATAAATGTCAACGTATCTATCAGCGTAAAAAGCCTGCATCTAGTGCAATACTTGAAAAATAAATACAACCACCACTGAAAACAAAATGGTCAGACGGAATGCTTTATATTTAAAAATAGTTCACACATCAAAAACCCTGTTTAAAAAGAAAAGAACTTGTTAGATGAGTCTGGTTCTTTGTCAGATTAGTATGGTTCCTCATTCTCATCCAAATCCACACAAAGATCATTATCATTAACATCGTCGTATAGCAGTACCTTTCTTTCAATAGCACTTTACTTGTTCAAACTCGTATTTTTGTTAAAAGTATTGGCAAGGAGATAATAAGATCAGACCTAAAGTGATAAATTGATTCTTATTGTTTACAAGGGGGAACAATTGTATTTTTCTACATTTCCTCCGTTCTTTCAGCTAATTATATTTTTTTTTCCAAAAGAATGCACACCTCATAAATAAATAAATAAATTTGCAAGAGTATATTGCATTCTATAAACTTGTAAATAATTATCTGATTTATTTCATGATTCGAATACCTAAATAATAAAAGAATTCATAAACATCACCTTCTTCTAAATGACAGAATTAGCAAACGAAACAAGAAATGAAAAAAACTTTCAAAGCGTCCACAAAAAGAAATCGATAAATCAAACCCTATCAACATTAAAAAAAAAAAAAAAAAAAAAAAATATCAAATGAACCATCCCCTATATCTTCAAACAATTCTTCTCGCAATGCTGAGGTGAACGTGATCACTCCAACCAGCAGGCTTGGGCGCCTTGTCATCCTCAGATTTGCCATTTTCTGCTTCATAAGGCTCCACATGCTTGTTAACTTTTAGATCCTCTGGCATATCCGAAGCATCGGGATCTTCATCAATAATTTCAATAATAGAAGCAGGAACATCAGCATTCTCAACACTACTGATTACAGCATCCAGAGGAACACCAGGAATAACATCATCATAAATAGGAACATCATCATTCTCAACACTACTGACAACAGAACTAATTACAGCGTCGAGAGGAACAATAGTTACTCCGTCCACAGTAATGATAATCCTCAATTTACGAGGACCAGCCATCAGTCGAGGACATTTTTGGATCCTCTCGTCAGTTTCATCTCTACGGTCCCTCTTAGCAGAACTCATTTTCCTCTTAATACTCTATGTTATTTTTTTCTATGCTTGGTGTAATTTATATATATATTTCTAAGGAAAATCCTAATTTTTTAGGTTTTCCATAATTATCTTAAATCACCTATTCTTTGGTATTTACATCGAATATTGCAGCAATATAATGAGATATGGAATGAATATTTTTATGTTTATCTAATTTCCTTTTTAATCTAATATACATTACGAACATAACAAACTAAAATAAATCATGATCTCATGAGACATGGAATGAATATTTTCATATTTATCTAATTTCCTTTTTAATTTAATATACGATCTCTTAGGAAATACCCAAATAATTTTTCTACTTTTCAACTAATTACCTATGTCGGTTAGGGTGGCCCGTCCGGCTGGACCATAGGTGTAACGCAAAAAAAGGAAAAAACCAAAGGTTGGCTAGTTAAACAATGACCCAACATTTAGCGGCAACACTATCATGTTGACACACGAAATGGTACATTTCAACATAGAAAAAAATCCAAACACCAAAAAAAAAAAAAAAAAAAAAACAACACAACTACAAGAAATAAAAAAGCAACATAGATAACCCAAGGAATAAATTGTACATTTCAGCATAGAAAAAAATCCAAATACCAAAAAAAAAAAAAACACAACTACAAGAAGAAAAGCTACATAGATAAGCCAAGGAATGTGTTAGTGGCATAAACATCATGAGTACACGTTTCCGATTGTCCACCAAAATTCTTCAACGAGAAAGCGCTCCTCATGTGAGGAATAATTGCAACCCTTGTTTCCCACGGTAATGTCCCCCAAATTACCGTCCAAGTTCTGGTGAGTGTATTGTAACGCAATAAACGCCTATTTTGCCAAAATAAGAGGTCCTTGTTATTTACAAAGGCTATTGGGTTATAAGTCGTCCATTCATCCTCTTCAAAGAAAATGCTTATCTTATAATTCCGATTCCATTCCCCGCCAGGTACCCATGTATGAATATTTTCTTCGGAATTGGGAGCCCAGAAATCTATCCAGGGCCGATCAATCCCCTCATGGATGTAATAAAATAAAATACGAACTCCGAACATTACCATCCCAAGTGATGGGTAAGTATTTATCCAAAATTCACTCTCAGGAATATGATGCGGGGGTGGCAAATGTTGATGGTACGTCTCAGTGTCCAAATTAAAAGATACTATGTCAATATCCTGCTAACTACAATCCTTCCAAAAAAAATACAACCATGTGCGTACACACCTGAACTCCGAAAAGTATAAGGAATCTCCCCTGCTATGTTCCTCCATACCCTCTTGTCTCTTAGAGTGTGTATTTGAACTTTACCATCCATGTGAATTCGAACTACCTTGTACTCATTGGTACGTTGACAGTAGCCGAAACCCCCAATTACGTTGTATCGTTGATACCACGAAAGTACTTGATCTGGTGCAATTGGGATGCATAGTTGTGGCCTATGGAGGTGCTCACCAGTTTCTGGATTCATAATATATACAGGATCTTGTATGCCGTGGTGTGAAACATAAAAACATACCAGACCATTGCAAGATCAAACTATTGGGTGCAACATAGTACAATCATCATGGGACATGACATTTTAGTAGGGTGTTATAATTACCCTACTATTACTATCTAGAATTTTCTTTGAATTCAACAACTGCATGCGTTTCTTGGGAATAGGTCTCAGAAGAAAAAAGAAAAAAATAATAATAAATGTGAAAGAGGAATTAGGGATTATATTCATTTTCCAGAGAGAAAATTAAGCCAAGAGAAGAGAAGAAGAAAAAAAGTTTCAGAGATAACAATGGCTCCAAATAACCTAGAAAAATGGAGTGGTTCCAAACCATCAAAAGGCAAGACCCCAATGACAGAGGAAGAAGTTGATAAGGAGGAGTGCTTGAAGAGAAAGGAAGTGATGATGAGGTTCAAATTAGCAGTATGTGAAATGGATTTGGAGCAACTAGAGAAAGCTAAGTATTATATATCGAAAGCAATAAGATTGAATAAAAAGAAGAAGAAAGAAGAGGAAAGGAATATGAGAGAAGAGGAAGAAGTATGTTTGCAGAACAATAACCAAGATGATGATATGGATCTGTTGTGGAATGAGTTTTATCATGCAAACTCAGTATATGAGGCGGAAAATGAAGAGACAAAAAAGAGAAGCATAGAGAAAGTAAAAGATGAAGAATACCCAGAAGAATTTTTGCAGTTCTTGCAGAAAAAGGAAAGGAGACAAGGTGTGTTTTTAATGAGAAGGATTAGGGCTAGAAGAGCATCAATTTATGCAGGAACATATAAGGATTGTACATACCACCCTGAGGCTGTGAATGAAATCAGTATAGAGGATGAGTATTAGGCGTACCTATCACGAACAACACATGAAAATGAGGTCATACTCAAAATAGTGGGGATTCTGTTGATTCTCAAACCGATATGGGATCGGAGAGGGAAAGATCGGATTACGACTCCTGTTGATGGTTGCTGATGTGAGATGAATGAAAAAGTGATTTTCGGATGAATTGAAAAAAAATGAGTAAGACTAGTTTTGTACCAATTCCAATTTTCTTATAGCTAGTGGATTTTTGGGTTAAGTTGCTTTAATGGAAATGATGATGATTTTGCAAATGGTTATACTAGTTACTATTTTGAAGAAATAGGTATCATCAAAGTCTCAGAGAAAAATTGGAATTAAGAGTGGTCTAATGGGAAATTGTGGACTGTGGACGACTGAATCTTGTTTTGTTTTTTGGAATTTATGTTTTGGATTTAGGATTTATTTTCATGTTTTTTGTAATGTAAATGACTGAATGGTGTTGGATTGCTTAATTAATGATTGTTTAATGACTGTCTAATGGATAAATTTTCTTATTTAATGACTGTTTTCTTGTGTATGATTGAATGGTGTTGGAGTTGTTGGTTGCATTGTCAAACTCAATCTATGACCAAAGAACTGGATATATAGAAAGCACAAGTATTGTGTTGAAAACAAATAGCTACTTGGAAAAATCACGCCTAATTTTATTACACAAATTTGACATTGTATCGAAATCACAAAGGATTGCTGAAATTACATGGATTCTATAA
This sequence comes from Papaver armeniacum, assembly GCA_023531295.1. Lineage (NCBI taxonomy): Eukaryota > Viridiplantae > Streptophyta > Magnoliopsida > Ranunculales > Papaveraceae > Papaver > Papaver armeniacum. The sequence goes on from JAJJWW010012787.1 coordinate 580,299, forward strand.
GACTAGAGTCCATCAAGGGGAAGGGGTCTTCCTGGCTTTCATTTGAATTGAAGAAACCAGCTGTGATTCTCATTACAGCTACTTATGCACCAATTCACTAATGCTGACCTCCTGGAATTAGAATACCCATCACAACAACATCTTAATATTTACAACGGCATTGGTTGATAATATAAAACAGGAACTATCCATAAAATACAAAACGTGAATTTACCACTACAAATATGGGCTAATGGTACCATAATTTATGTATCTCTCTTTTAGGCCCTACCTTTTTTGGATAAAGAATATCGAATATTTCAATTTATGTATCACTATATATAAATATGGCAGAAAATGGATAATGAGATATATATATATGGAATGAATATTTTATCTTTATCCAATTTCCTTTTTAATCGGATGTAGTTTCTGAACATAAAGAACTTAATAAATAAATCAACCTAATTATTTTCGGCCACCATATCTAATTGTCAATACAAGGAGTTTTCCTTTCTCCTGCAAATCGCTCTTCCTTTTCGATCAGAATGAACTGCACATCCTATTGCTACCAATTTATTGCTATGGGTCCTAAAACTGTTAGATACAATTCATTAAGAAGAACCCTAGAAGACAATTTTAAGATCTCAGATTACGATGTACGAGTTCTTCAGCCTAGACTCGGCGTGTTCATAATCTGCATGAGGAAGCATGCAGATTATTGGCGTTGCGTGAGATAATACATCTGTTTTCGATGAGCATTGTATGGAATTGGTGCATGGGGAAAGTAGATGTTGTTGTCCCTTTGATCGTGATTTTTGTGGTCTCCAACAACATGTGAATATACTTCAAGAACGAGTTGATCGGCTTCAAGAACAATTGTTTCGTGATATTAACGACTAGGACGTGGCATTTATAGTTCATGATTCAAAAAGAGACTAGATTGACAAAATAGGTTTCTTATTGATCAGTATTTCTTATATTTCTTAGTTATTTATTAATAAAAAAAACGTAATGACACAATTCTGGAAATTAAAATGATGTGTTACATATGTCTCTAATTTGTTTTGCCCATTTATGTTCTGGTTTTGTGTTTTGGTGTCAAACACCAGTTTCAAATCTATAATTCGTCTACAAAAAGAATCCCGATTAGTCACGTAATCAACATTTTTTTTCGACTTCTCAAATCCCCATCAGTTACAAATCTTTTTCATTCGTGTGCATTTTCAAGAATATCATCATTGATTTGTGTATCAATCACTTATACCTTTTGCATCTCAAATTCTCACTTCTTTTTACATTTTTCTTTTGCTCTCTCGGATTTACTTTTATGAACACATAAAAGTCCATACAGAAATGCCTCCCTCTATACCAAATTGACCACCATAAAAGAAAGTTCCCCTCTAAATTCGACGGGAATATGTTTAAAAGCATTAACTCCATTAAATAAATTACCAACCATTATTACCCAAAATAAGACCAAGTCTAATTCTTCAAATTTCAAAAACAACTTTTAGTCCAGACAAGATACGAAAAAAAAAATCAAAGGTGAGAAATAGTATTATTAAAAATATATATATATTGAACACCAAACTACATTACTCTGATCAAAAAAAAAAAAAAAAAACACTACACACGGAATGTGTTTTTGGCATGGACATCGTCAGTACGTGTTTCCGATTGTCCTCCAAAATTCCTCAACGAGACGGCGCTCCTCATGTGAGGAATAACTCTAACCTTTACCCACCTTGTCTCTGCAATTTCTGTCAAAGTTCTGGTGAGTTCATTATAACGCGCTAAACAGCGGTTGTTTTGCAATAGGATGTCGTTGTTATTTCCCAAGGCTATCAGCTTATAAGGCGCCCTCCATAGATTCGAAGGCTCTTCCAAGACAATACTCCTCTTAAGCTCCCAATTTCATTCTACACTGGGTGCCCGTGCATGAATATCATTATCGGAAATGGGTGCCCAAAAATCAATCCGGAGATCATAAATATCGTGAATGTTGTAAAATAAAAGGTGAACTCCATACAAGACCATTCCAAGTCTTGAAGTACTGAAACCACCAGTCTCATAAATATGATGTGGGGGTGGCGAATGTGACTGGAATGTCTCATTGTCCAAATTGAAAGATACTATCCGAATATTGTCATAAAAATAATGATTTATCCAAAAAACACAACCATGTGCGTACACACCTGAATCCTAAAAAGTAAAAGGAAAATCTCCGATGTTCCTCCATCCCTTGTTGTCGCATAGAGTATGTACGTCCACTTTACCCTCCACTTGAATTCGAACTATTTTGTATTCACCGGTATGTTCACAATAGCCGAAACACCCTAAGACGTATCGTGGATCCCAACTAATTTGTGGCGTTGGTGTTGGATTGCATATTTGTGGTAGATGGAGGTGCTCACCCGTTGTTGGATTCATAATATAAATAGGATCTTGTATGTCGTGGTGTGAAACATAAAAACATACCATACCATTACAAGATCCAACGATTGGGTGTGACATGTTTTCATTATAGAATTCGATATTCCAGGTACCATTGTTCCAAATAACATCTGATAGAAATCTTCCATCATCGTGTAGTAATCTTCCTCCTCAATTTGTTCTCCGTAGAAGAGTTGAGTAACTTTTTCTTCTCTCATTTTTTAGTGAAACCGAAAAGGAGTCCAATTCTTTTGTCTGCAAGGACAGAATTCCACTCTTTGCATACACATTTGCTTGCCAAAATACTTTCTGTATTTGGGAGGCGGTGTAGTATCTCAGGAGTTGAATCCGGCAACATTTTCATTACTATTACTGGTGAAATATTTTTTTTTTTTAAATGTAGAAGCATTTAGGATTTCACTTTTGTAGAATGCTACTAGCAGATACGAGTAATATATAGACATCCAACGGATGCAATATGTGTCCCCACACAGCACACTTGTTGGAATTTTCACGTCTTTTGGTGTTCGAAAATCTATTCGGTTAATGTACCCCGTAATACGAAGGGGTGCGAACCATTACACCGTTTGGTGTTCCATAAAGTTTTGTTGGACCCTCTTTGTATTGATTAATATACTATATATACTCAATCAACATGGTTGTGTTTAGGCAATTTTTTCGTGCTATTTTTCCGTATTTAGATAAATCATATATATACTAAACTCAATGTGGTGTTGTACGCGTATATGAGCATATATTTATCGATATGGAAACTGTTATATTTTGTTTACTTGAGAGTGATATGCGGAATACAACTAAATTAGGTAATTGGAGATAATGCTCCTAACCTAAAAAAATTAGGGTTTTTCTAATATATATATTAAAGAGGTCGTACAAACCACACCAGCATAAAAGATAGATTGATATATTAGACGAAGAAAATGAGTTCTAATAAGAACAATACCGAGAGGATTAAAACAATTCCAAAGATAGTAATGGATGTACCAAGAAAGCTAAGGATCACCATAACTATTGATGGCATGTGTAAGGTTCCTGGCATGCCCTTGTTAGCTGAAGTTCAAGCTCATGTTACAATCTTACTCTTCCTGCTTCTGCTTCTGTTGAAATGGATGGTGTCCGTGCTCCCATTCCTTCAAATGAGCCTGTTGTTGAAACTGTGTCTGGCACACCAAAAATACCCAGGGAGACACCTCTAGAAGAAAAGGTACTTGAAGTTCCAGCACAGCCTGCTAACGCTGCAATACGAGTACCAGATGCGATGGTTTTAGTGGATTCGAATAATGTGGTTTTTGTTTTTAGAAATTATTTATTTTGATTAATTTAAAAAATAAATAAATTAGGATGTTGGTATTATTTTGCTTCGTTTAGTTTTAGAATGAATAATATAGAAATATTTGTTCTTTAATATATGCTCATTGTGTTCAAATTCTTTGCTTGATATTTTTTTGTTAATCCATCAATTTTAATTAACTCGTCGAGTCAACACAATTCAGTTTTCCGTAATATACCTTATATAACATAACATAAGCCCTTATGATAGTTATCAGATTTTAATTTTAATTTAGACACAACCAAAATGGAAGAAATATAGCAATAATTTATGGAAAGACTGGACCACAAGGGATCTTGGCACCAATGCCAAATTTGGGTCAAGCCAACCCAATGTGACAGACATTTTAGAAACAAAAAATAATCTTCTCTATATTATTTGGCAAAACAGAAGAAGAGGAGTACTGAAGAGATCTATCTTTTCTTTTGCATGTACCCAATAAAGCAACAAGATACTCATTATGGCTACCTAGATCTTCTTCTTTTGCATGCGCACACAAAATAAGATACTCATTGTGATTGCATAGATTAGTGGAAGTGAAATATGAGAAACTGAAGCGTAATGATGATTGACAAAAGCAGTAGCGTGGTGATTGGCAAAATACTGCTTTTGAAGGAGAGAATATACTCCACAAGGTGTGATAACACCCATAACCCTATCAGTAACCCTGTTAAGAGCAATTACTCCATACAATCAACCACTTTTATCTAAGGTAATATATATATATCCAAATAATATGGTCCCAAATTTTACCAAAATAAAATGTTCATAAATTCAAAAAAAAAAAAGGGAAAATGTTTTACTAAATAATTAATAAATTTGAAAAAAAAAAAGCTTCATTGCTCTGATCAAAGATACTGCTACATTTAAGAATAATACTTGTTTAGGTAGTCAAAAGTGTGAGAAGCATATAGTTAGGTTGTTTTCTTTCTCTGCTTTATATCTTGTTACCAAAAAAAGTAAATTAAAAAAAAAAAGTGTGAGAAGGCTATACCGAAGGGGGGAAATGTTTTTTAATTTTTTATTATTTTTGATAAGACCAAAAGTTATCAGATCTTGTGGGGTATACAATACTGGCTCTTGTTATAATACTTCTCTTTCGGTCATACATAACAAGAAGTCTCAAAGTACAACTACCATAGGAATGTACCCCTAAAATCCAAGAATCAATCATAGGAATGTTCCATATATATACTCCTAGTATTTAGTGATGGGGTTGGTATTTAGGGCAGGGTCCCACAAGAATATTCTACACAAATTGTTAAAGTAGATGTAGTTGCAGGATATCCCACACTACACCCCTCACTCGAATTTGTTTAATTAATCCATTTGAAAATGAGTAACAATATATTTTATTAATTGTTTTCTTGAAAGGTTTACAAAGAAATGTAGAACAGAGCTAAAGAAATTACAATCACTCTTAATTTTCTCTCTCCTAATGACTTGCTTAACAATTCAAAAAGACCTCTCCTACAACAGACTTACTCGACCCTTTATATAGGGTAATACACAGTGGATGACAGCTAAGCTGTCCTTTATTTTTGGGAATAACTCGCGAAGCGTCGCGAGTGTTATAAATGTTTTTCCTTGCGACACTCCTAAATCTCGCCAAGTCTTCATGCTTTTCTCATGTTCTGGCTTTCGTCATCTAATGCGTTATTAAAATCACTTCCTTGCGACGCCTTCGCAACGTAGTTGTTTATTACTCTCTCAAAATACTGATGTCGCGATATTCTGCTCCTACATCTTGCCTCTTCTCATGTCTTCTCTGCGAAGAAGAGAATGTCATGAGAACCAATATTTTAAGGTGCCGCAACTGTTCATCTTTATCTCGCGATGGTTCATTTTTACTCGTTTTATTTATGTACGGAATTTATTACAGGTGTTTCTTCTTCCACTCTTTTCTTGACACGTCTCTTTCAACCATTTATTCTTGACCATTCACGTCCCATCTCGCATTAAATGCATTTGTTTTCTCGAGGATTCTCTTCTCTATATATAGCTTTCTTACCCTTCTCCTTTTCTCTTTTATTTTCTCTCTGCAACTTTCCTTTAACTTTCTTCCTCCGAAATTTGTGCTTCTGCTACTGTAATTCTCCCCTTCAATTCTCTCAATCTTCAATTCTTCATTCATTCCCATACTATATCAATGGCTTCACTAGGTCGTACATATAAACCCCTTTTCGAAGATACTCAAAATAAATTACAAGAGAAGGGTTTCATCTTATCAACCATTCATGATCAAAAATCTTCGTCTATTCTCTCTGCAAAACTGTTTTCTGATCATCAATGTGATGATCATAAAATCATAGTCTCACTAGGTCAACTCCTCGCAGGACTTCCCATTCCTTTATATAATCCCGAGATACCATTATTCTATGAAATCCTGCTCATGAAAAGTTCTCGCGAGCTGTTTATCAGTTGAGTGGCGACTGCATCCGTTTGATGCTTGAATTCGCAAACCGCGGCGCTGGCAAAGGATCTTTATATCGTATTAATGTTAGAGATCCTAAATTCGCAAATTTGGAAATAGTTCTTTGAGAAGTATACCGTAGAAAATTTCTTTGCGAATTATTCAAGAATAAACATGAGAAATGATAAATCCCATTTTGGGGTGCTCGACTGAAAAGAATAGATAATATTTCCGATGACAATCTGCTTATGCAAGATATTGATTGGCATTCGGGCAACAATAGCACTCCCCGTCATTCCAAAGATGAGAAATGGTGGGTTATTCCTTTGTTGTTGAGTGGACCTTACATCGCAGGTTCACATGTTCTCCCTGCACACCTTGCGAATTATCATCCTTGGGAGTTTAAGTGGCCTGAGGAGACGAAAGAGGTATATTTCCTTTTTTCAATTTCGCCTTGCGACATTTTATTCTCTTTTATTTATTAATTTTCAAAAAAATTTAGATCGCCAGAATGAGAAAGAAGTATAAAGAAGATCCAAAGCCGAGTACCCTGGTGATACTCCGATCGCTCACGGATGAAGTAAGAAACATTTTCTTTTGTTATTTTAAACAATATTGTTGCTTCTGTTTCTTATCTTCATGCGTATGCGAAGGTTGACGTTGAAGAGGCTATAGCTGCGAAGGTTAAAGGCAAGGATAAAATTACTTTTCGCAAGGACAAGTCTTCTGCTCCGCTTTCTAAAAAACGGAAAACCCATCTCTCTTCTCAAACCATTGAAAATTCTGATGAGGGTGAAAATGAGGTTGGTACCTCCTCCGCGAAAGAGAATCACTTGACTACTTCTGTTATGGCACAATTGTCCAGTGTCTTCTCCGATTCTATGCAAGGATTAGGAGATGATCATCTAACTGCTACTTGTGGAGCTCTCGCAAAAATTTGTGATGCCCCACTATTAGAGGATAATGAATCTTTTCACGGAGTCTCCCGAACATTGACCTCCAGTCACTTAAATGCTCTCACTGCTTTGGTATGTTCATATTCCTTTGTTTCTCTGTAATTTCGATTACAAGCTTTATCTTAACAATTTCTTTTTTCCTTTATAGTCTGGGAGAGCTTCCTTTGTTGTTGCCTCAGATCTCGAGAGAAGATGCGACAACTTTCGCAAGAAAAATCTCCAACTTGAAGTAAAGATCCGAGAATTAGAAACTGAGGTTGCGATGTCTCGCAAGAAAGATGAAAGAATTCAACAATTGGAAACTGAATCGGCTTCTTAGAAGACTAAGATGTCTACTCTTCAAAGCGCAAACCAGCAACTTTATGGTATGAAATTTTTATTCTTCAAGTCATCTTTACTTTGTCGGCTATTATTCTTTGCCTGATTTATTATTTTCGCAGACATATATAATCTCTCTGAAGAAGCCATTCTTCTCCATTCATTTCCCGAGCCCATGGATAATGATGTTCTTCTCACCCATCTCAACGAGTCTTTAAGTAACTCATCAAACAAAATTGATTCTCTTTCATTAAATGAACTTCGAACCAAATGTCGCCTTTTAGAGATTGAACATAGAGCTAGTTTAGGTTTAGCCAACCGATTTAAACAAATGTATCTTGATTCCCATAGAAAAATCGAGCTTCAAAGGAAGAAAATTAGTGGCCTTATAGATGAAAAAGACCATACTTCTAATAAGGGTGCACAGGCATTAGCAACATTTCAAAAATCTCTTCTCGAAGTACAAATTGAACGAGATGAATCACTTCATCAGAATGCCATACTTATGGAGCGAGAAGAGCAAGTTCGTTCACTTCTTGTTATAAATAATGATGATGAGTTCGCTTGGGCTGCGAAGGTTCTAGATAATGCCAGGAATAATTTAGGTGTTGATGTTAGTCTTCATACCGAACATACTGCCTTGGTTAAAGATATGATATCGACGAGAGAAGGTTGTTTATTATACTTTCTCGCTCTTTTCCTCTGTAGTACTTGTTATAGTGTTGTTAATTCATTATCATATGTTTTGCGGAGAATCCGAGAAGAGATTTCAAACAAGGATTGAAGAACTTGAGTCTGAAAAAAGGGAACTCGCATAAGGCTTTTCTCTTCGCAACAACAAATATTCTAAGTGAAGAAACAACTGCAAGCTACAGTGGCGAACTTCAATAATTATGCAGTTCGTTTTCGCAATCAAACTATTGAGACAGTTTGCAATGATCACAAGATTCCTCTTAGTTCATATCCTTGTCTTCGCGAGGATGTTCCTGAAGATACACTTTTTTCGGATGTCTCCGATAGCGAAGCCAGTGAAGAAGAAGAATCTGGCGAGAAGAATGATGAAATCGAAGAATCTGATAAAGAAGAAGAATCTTCCAAGAAATAACCTCTTTTTCTTCTTTCCTTTCTTCTAATATCTGTATACATATCCTTTTAATCTTCCATTTCTATAAACCTTCAACGTGAATCTCTTGGATTACTAAATATGAATTCAACTCTTGTTTTCAACTTTTGTAAATTTATCCTTTATTTTCTCATTTCCTTTATGCATAAATCTATCATATGAAGATGAATAACAAAATTTCTTCACATGCATTCCCATACTTGCCTCTATTATTTATTTGCAGATGAGAGATTTATTTTGAAATTTATCATTGCGACAAGATCGCAGGATATCCTCATAAATGAAGAAATCTATTGATCTTGCCTTAACATTTCTTGTGTGGTCTTATTTTGCCTTCCTAATTAAAGGTCTTATTTTGCCACCCCTCATTGCGACAAAGTCGCAGGATGTCTTTACATTTTCATGCAATGACCCATTGACCTTGCCTTATCATTTCGTAAGTATTTTTTCCTCTGCAGGATATTTTACTTGCGACAATATGATAGATTTAAATATTCTTGCGAATATAAAATACTATGATATTGTCGTCTTTGCGACGTGATCGCAGGACGTTTTTACACTTTCATGTAAAAACCCATTCATCTCGCCTTACCTTCATGTTAGTATTTTTGCCTCTTCAGGATCATTGCACAAATATGACAAGTCTAAATTTCCTTGCGAAAGTAAAGCCTTATGACATTTGCGTCTTTTGACACTTATCAGCTCCCTAATGGAGGGTGCCGCCCTTATCTTCTCCCTGGTTGCCCCTTCAAGGAGGTGTACATCGGCCATACAAGACTAGCTCCTCCCATCCGGTCTTAACAACAACCAGTTGTTTTCGCAGCCTCTTATCCCTTACACCTATATGGTTTATGGTTACGAGACTGCACCCTAAGTGGAGTTTTCTTCGGGCCGAAAAGATATACCAAGACTTGCCAAGAATGGCCGAGACACTTCAAATGCCCTGGGCAATCTTGGCTCAACCGTGTACCCCAGCGCCTTGAGCATACACTGACTCCTTGGAAGAGACCCTCGGGCGTCCAACCAGGGTATAACCTTATATATATAGTTGGAAATCCAAGGTATCTCTCCCGGATAGGCTTTCATGGGCCCCAAATCTCCATGACTCGGGTTCCGGAGCGGTGTAACCTTTCCCCGAGCCATGTCAAGAGATACCCCTTATATGACGCACTTTAGGTCTTACATTTGCCTCTTGCGAAATATCATTCGCGAACTAGGGTGTACGCCATAAAGGTTCGTCCCATTCACTCACTCTTTCATTTTTGTTAATTCATTCAATCATTCATTTTGTTTGCGAAGATATCGCGCAATCTTACATTGTTTTGTTTTTCAATTCTTCACTCAAATTGTCATACATTTTTGATGGCGAGACCCTCGCATATTTCTTTTCCAATTATTTTTTCTTCCTCTTACCCTTAACAAGCTTTTGCTATTGCCTTTTGATGATTATTCATTTCTTACACTTTTCGCTCCTGTTACTCTATGCCTCTTCACCATTCAAAACAAATTTTTAGCTTTCGATCCAACTTCTATTACGAACGTTTCTTTCCCCTTTGATGGTGGTGGTGGCAATTGTTGAACTTTCTCTTCACTTTTTAGAAAGTGATTCAACTTCCCTTGATCAATCATTCTAAGGATGATTCTTTTTATGTTTCTGCAGTCGTTTGTCAGATGTCCATGGAAACGGTGGTAAGAGCAGAATTCATGACTTCTATCACTTGGTGGTGGTTCACTCCCCATGTTCCATGGTGCAGGTATATTCTCCATCAAGAGTATAGCTTCCCATATCTTCTCCACACTAGTATTTAGTGGTGGCATCTTGATTTCTTCCCATACTACTCTATGACGTCGTTGCCCTCCATGATAATTCTGTTTTTGACTTCCATAGGTTTCTTGCGGGTGATCAAGTCTCTGAATTTTGTTCGGGCCGCTACGATTGTAGTAGTTTCTTTCTCTTTCAAATTCTTCCTGATCTCGGCTTCCCATCGCTACTAATTTTGGCTGTCCATCATCTACCACTTTTTCTTGTTGCCCTTGCGAGGTACTCGCCACTGTTTGTATTAATCTGGGCAACAAACTTGCATTCGCAGCACTTGAACTTGTATTCGCGACTGGGTACGATTCTACTTCATTTTGTCTTTTCTCCAAAGCAATATATTCCTCTTGCAATTCTCTCAATTCGGTCATCGTGATTGTATTCTTGACTCTGAAAACTTGAACATATAATAAGTTGGTTGCGAACATAGCATTTATGAATGATAGTATGAGGTATCTTTCATCCACCCGTCCAGCCATTTCGCTACACATTGTCTTCCATCTTACGGTCAGATGTCTCAAGCTCTCGCCAACTCTTTGTTTTAGCCCAAATACATCTTCAATGCCAGGTTGCGAAGAGTTGCTACTTATATACGCCCCTAAAAATATAGCTTGTAAATGATTGAATGACGTGATTGTATTCCTTGGTAGACCCTCAAACCATTTCAACGCTTCTCCCGTTAAACTCGACGCAAAATATTTGCACAATATAGCATCATGGTTTTCCCACTGTAGCATACATCTCACGTAAGCCTTGATGTGTTGTACTGCACAAGTTGACCCATCAAAAATGCTAGTTAATCTTTGGTAAGTTGCACTTTGGGGGTATTCCTCCTAGCTGCACTTCTAATGTAAAAGGATTTTTCGCGAGCCTCTGCGATAGCTTCATCTAACTGTCTTCTCCCTCCTTCTCTTCTGTTGTTCAATATTCCTCTCATCTCTGCCAATTCTCGCAGAATTTGTTCATTTGCCTTAGAATTTGAATTTATCGGTCTCTTTAATTCTGCTTCCCTCCTTCTTCGTTCGTGTCTACTTATATTTTCTGGTTCATTGCTCTCTTCTCTTCTTTCTCTGCGAGTTTCTCCCTCATCTCCTTCACAAATTCTCACACCATTATATCTGTCATTTTCTCTTCTTGGCTGTCTATCAATTCTTTTTTGTATTCTTTCATATTCTTCGTTGATATTTCCATTGTTGCGATTTCGCTCGCGCCTTCTTTCTCGATTGTCATGATTATTCTGCCGAATCGCCTCTTCCAATTCCCGTTTTTCCATTTCTGCTCTCAATCTTTCTCTCTCGCGGGCTAGACGCGCTTGTTCAGTATAATGCTTTTCAATGTCATCTTCAATTTCCTTTTGTTTCCTTTGTGTTTCTCTCCCATGTAGTATTCTCCTTCCTTCTTCCTGATTTTCTTCATTAATTGGGTTATTCTGTCCTTGTGGCTGCCTATTTTCTTGATTTCCATCATTTGGATCATTCACCAAAATATAACGATTCTCTACTAGTTCTCTCTCTTCGTGACCTCCTTCACCAAAATTTAACTCTCTTTCCAAATTTTCTTCATCAACGTTTTCTGCAGGTAATGTTCTTCTCACGTTTTCTCTAATCGATCCTGATCTCGATCTGTTATTACTTCTTGATCTTCTATTTTGCAACCTCCTATTTTCCATCCTTAATTCGTGGTTTTGCCTTGTTAAATTTGCGTGTTCTTCTGCTTCTAACCGCCTTTCTTCATGTACTGTCTGTCTCAATGCTTCTAATGCTGCAATTTCTTCATTTCCACGAATTGTTTCTCCCATCTCTTCTCGATTTCTCTCCTCATGTCTATTATTTATCACTTGTTGCACTTCTTCTCTTTCTTCTATAGAATCTGATCTCCATGTATGCACACTCACCCTATCATAATCTATTACTCTATTCGGCGCTGGTTGAATCGGTGGTTGAATTTGGCCTTCTTCTTCATTTCTTGTGTTTACTCTTGAGGGTTCACCTACCTCATTTCTCCTTTACCCAGCCAATCTTCTGCTTCTTCTTACGGTTGTTGGTTGTTCTGATGTTCCTCTTCTTCTAGCCATTTCTTAATTTCAATAATTTGCCAGAAATTGTATGAAATTCTTCTCTTTGTACTCAAATTCGTCCCTGTTTCTAGCGCATATGTAGTTGCAGGATATCCCACACTACACCCCTCACTCGAATTTGTTTAATTAATCCATTTGAAGATGAGTAACAATATATTTTATTAATTGTTTTCTTGAAAGGTTTACAAAGAAATGTAGAACAGAGCTAAAGAAATTACAATCACTCTTAATTTTCTCTCTCCTAATGACTTGCTTAACAATTCAAAAAAGACCTCTCCTACAACAGACTTACTCGACCTTTTATATAGGGTAATACACAGTGGATGACAACTAAGTTGTCCTTTATTTTCGGGAATAACTCGCGAAGCGTCGCGAGTGTTATAAATGTTTTTCCTTGCGACACTCCTAAATCTCGCCAAGTCTTCATGCTTTTCTCATGTTCTGGCTTTCGTCATCTAATGCGTTATTAAAATCACTTCCTTGCGACGCCTTCGCAACGTAGTTGTTTATTACTCTCTCAAAATACTGATGTCGCGATATTCTGCTCCTACAGTAGAAATGATCAAAGATAAAAAAATAACACTGCAAACTGCAATATTTATTATTGTACTAGCTAGTAATTCCTTTGTTACTAGTGCCTTGGATATAGTAGTATCTTTTCTTTACTATAACTGAGTCAACTACATTGCACTATTTTACTCCCAATTCACATATTCTTAGAAGAAAAATAATAAATGATTAATATAGTACTAGCTAGTGCCTTAGAAGATCATAAATGCTTTTTGGTGCAATTTTTTTGATTAAAATCCCAATTCATATTCTTAAAAGCAATTCTAGCTAGCTCTTACAATTAAATTTGTATTAATAGAACCGAGATCAGTATTTATTTTTTAAACTAGTGGTCGATAATATAGGATTTTATCATGTATGTGCCTTTAATCTGTACGAAACATGAAATATCAGCGATACATATGAATATCCGATAATATCGCATTATTGGTCGTATCGGACCGATCAGCCGATAATATTGGCAAGGATGTTTGGGGATGTTAGGTTATCAGGTGAAACTAGTTTATTTGATTGGTTGGCATTATGAATTCACGAACGACTATGATTGGCTTCGTCGACAGGACTCGATATCCAAGTTTTTTACCAATGTCACTCTTGGACATGGCTTATTCAGCTAAACCGATTTTGATTTCGATGTCACGATCTTAGAGAGTATAGTTCATCCAAATCTAAGTTTCCGAGAGTATTTCCACCAAAATAAATTGATTGATGGTAATTTTCCATTTTTTTTTGATGTCACTCTTGAACGAGCTTGTAAACCAATTTTTATTTCGATGTCGCGATCTTAGCAAGTATTTATCGTCCAAATCTAAGTTTCCGGGGAATATCTCCACCAAGATAAATTGATTGATGGTAATTTTCCATTTTTACCGATGTCACTCTTGGACGAGCTTCTAAACCACCGATTTTTATTTCGATGTCACGATATCTTAGCAAGTATATTTCATCCAAATCTAAGTTTCCGGGGAGTATTTTCACCGAGATAAATTGATTTAGTTTTCTATTTTTTTTGACGTCACTCATGGACGAGCTTGTAAACCAATTTATATTTCGATGTCACGATCTTAGCAAGTATTTATCGTCCAAATCTACGTTTACGGGGAATATCTCCACCAAGATAAATTGATTGATGGTAATTTTCAATTTTTACCGACGTCACTCTTGGAAGAGCTTCTAAACCCCTGACTTTTATTTCCATGTCACGATCTTAGCAAGTATTTTTCATCCAAATCTAAGTTTTCGTGGAGTATATTTCCACAGAGATAAATTGATTGATGGTAATTTTCAATTTTTACCGATGTCACTCTTGGACGAGCTTCTAAACCAATTTTTATTTATTGTGATGTCACGATCTTATCAAGAATTTTTTGTCCAAATCTAAGTTTCCGGGGAGTATTTCCACTGAGACAAATTGCTTAATGGTAATTTTCCATTTTTACCGATGTCACTCTTGGACGAGCTTGTAAACCAATTTATATTTCGATGTCACGATCTTAGCAAGTATTTATCGTCCAAATCTAAGTTTACGGGAGTATCTCCACCAAGATAAATTGACTGATGGTAATTTTCAATTTTTACCGATGTCACTCTTGGAAGAGCTTCTAAACCCCTGTTTTTATTTCCATGTCACTATCTTAGCAAGTATTTTTCATCCAAATCTAAGTTTTCGGGGAGTATATTTCCACAAAGATAAATTGATTGATGGTAATTTTTACCGATGTCACTCTTGGACGAGCTTCTAAACCAATTTTTATTTCGATGTCGCGATCTTAGCAAGAATTTTTCATCCAAATATAAGTTTCTAGGGAGTATCTCCACCGAGATAAATTCCTAGATGTTAATTTTCCACCCATTTTTTTTTGATATTATACTATTTATTTATTTCCCAAAGCTATACTTGTTTACTAGCCAAGTTATCATGCTTGTACGTGGCTAAGCTAGAGGTTGAATATTAAAGTGAAAACGTGTGTCAGGGTATAAAACACGAGCAAGGAAGGGAGAGTACTAGTCCGCTTTTTCTTTTCCAAGTCTCTCTCTAAACTAAACCTAGGGTTTCAGTATCAAAAATTGAACTTAAGGTTTCAGTATCAAACCAGACAAAATGATCAGGACTGCTCTAGTAGTAACTTCCTTCCGATTTCTTCTTCCTGATGAAGACAAAGAGATTGTTGGTTACTTTGGTTGCAAGGTTGTTCCTTGTTTTGGAGATGTTGATTTTAATCAGTCTGATGTCGATGATGATGATGATGTTGTTGACGATGAAGAAGAGGAGGACGATGAAGAGGATGATGAGTATGATTTTGAGGATGATGAAGATGAGGAGGATGGTGATGATGATGATGATAATTTAGATGATCCATAACACTTCTTTTGGTTTGGTCCAGCGCTTGAGGATGAAGATGAAGACGATGATGATGATTATGATTGGCTATACAAAGATGTGGTTACGATTGTCGACAGCAGCAGTGAAGAAGAAGAGGATTCTCACTGATCTAGTCCTCTGTTTTCATGGTTTTGTTATGCAAGAATGGTATTCAATCACATCTTGATCCATCATCTTTTGTTTGGTTATATATATATACTAGCCCTTAACTCGTGTCGTAACGGCACATGCCATGATGTTGGTTCATTTTTAATATATCATATAATTTGTGTCCCGAATACTTATCATCTCCTTATGATTTAATATGGGTTTGTCATAAAAATAGTCGGGATTTTCCTCTCTTTTTTTCTTTTTTTTTTCCTTTAATATTTTACCGTCGGAGATTTGCTCAAACGAAAGAAATATAATCTTAACTTCCAGACAATTTTTTATTTAGGTTCATTGCTTATAATGAGATAATGCTCTACATGAACATGGAAGTTTAAATATTTTTTGGAAATATGTCGTCAGCAGCGCTCATCTCAGTGAAATCAACTAATCAATATCGTCCATAAAAGTCTTCCCATGCTCCTATTTCGCTCCAGCTGACTCATTTATCATGGTCATGTTGTCGATCCTCCAAATAGGCAGAGAATAATATTTTTTTGCATCGAACGGATGATACAAACTCTCCAATGTGACATGATTTTCCTGTAATTTTTCAACACCCATCAGATGACAATGTTTAAAATGTGTACCAATTACCTTTTCGAATGGATTGTATATATGCAAACCTCTGCCATTAAATCTTCAACAAAGTATTGTGCCCAACAGTTCGTCTTAACGAAGGCTTTGGTAACTTCAAAAGTCTTGGACATTTTGTCACTTCCATATGTTCCTACCTTCACTTGGAATACAATCTGGCGACACATTACCTCATAAAGAACCTTGAACACATATTGTACTCCCTGATCCTATTTCAAATTTATAGGTTGTCAATAGATCCTTTACCAAAAGTTGACATCTTCTACATTGAATATTTATAAAAAAAAAATTATGGTATTGTGGATCGTTGCTTTCTAAGATTGTAGTTTTCAAAATTGGTCTCTTCAAGTCCCACGGCTTTCTAAGTTTATATATCCTGTTTGTTTTTAATATTTTAGTTAGCCATATTATGTTTGTTACTAACCTTAAACTTGATGTCATCTTCTACTGTGAACTTTATGTGATTTCAGAATCGAAATAGTTATACCTCTTTCATTCGTATCAAGTAATCCATCGTATATCCCAACAATTCTTCTACAACAATTCCTCTTTTTTTTTTGCCGTTTTCGGATCATCGGTAGCCATTATTATCAAACGCAATCTGTCTAATTTTTGTTGATGTTATGTATTTGCAATGTTCATTTTTCTTAAATAAATAGATTGTGGAAAAACTAAAAAAAAAAAAGAACATAAGTATTTCATCGGGTCTAAGTTACTATATACAAAATACTCTAGGACATCGCTTCGATGCCTTGTTTCCTCAAATTCATCGTTGCATTCTAGACAGTACATGCAACACCAATCATTTGCGAAGTGAGCTATTTGCGCAAGTGTGGTCAATGTATCCCTTACCTGTAATAATAATAACGACACGTCAATTTTTTTCAAAGCGTCCAGTTGTAAATGGTATGAATCTAATGGATTTGAATTATACCTCAATCTTAGATATCACCTTCTTCTCACATAACATAGCAATTGAGGAAGGACAAATCTTGACCACTCTTTACATAGGCAGAGTTAGCCAAACTATGTTTTGAAATTGTCTTACGTGGAAATTATTATTAATCCATATTTTAGTCGGCTCCTATCGAAGCCGATCTAATTACTATAGAAAGTTAATCTTAAATTTTTGACCTTATTTCTTGACCAAATTATTGAAGTATTCTCGGTCATGTTCTCGCTTTTGTGTGATCTACCCATCTCGTATCTACTCTACCTTCTAACACAAAGTGAATGAAACCTATACATATTGATCCGTAATTTGATATTGTTGATTTGTAATCAAGAGGTCGCATGATTTGAGAATGTAAAATATAAAAATATTCTATAAACATCGGAGGCGAAATTTAGATTTATGATTTAGAGTTTTTTATGATGATTTTGATGAACAAATAAATATTTTCAAACAATTGTTGTCTTTGTAGGTAGTTGTCGCGAAAAAACTCGATATTGATGGTCTTTCAGGAAAAAAAAATGTAATAGTACTTGAGAGAGCGATAATGTTCTCTTACGCGGGCACACCAATTGCCTTTATATAATACGGATACCGTTTCGGTGATCCAACAGTCATGATCATATTGTCTTATACATTCCGATATCATCCTCGAAATATTTGATTTTTGTCCTTATCAATGGTGCTAAAAACAACCAATTACATCTTTCACAATACAATGTTGCATGTTTTTTGAAGATTTTTTTTTACTCGGCCAATAAAACTTACTAAAAGGCAAAAACTATTATTATCCACTACTATTACCAACACCCACCACCATAAAAACCATCCACTGCCACTATTTCTTCCACCAATAGTAATGTTACCGCCTCCACCATTCACAAACACCTACCACCGTTTATACTAACCCTACTTCCACTACCGCCATTAGAATTAATATAGCTTTTATTACAATTATTTATTAATAAAATTATGTATTCATGTTAGATTATTAAAGGGACATTTATAATAGAAATTTAATTAATCATTATGAACAATCAATGAGATACTAATTAATAAAGTATTTAAAAATGGTTAAGTTAAACAAACCCCAGCGATAAATTTATCTTCTTTACATAGACAAATCGATAATAAATAATTTTATATGTTCTGATCTTGATTCGTGTCGTTCGTTTAGTTATTACATAACATGGCAATTGATTGCACCAATTTTTTAAAATGGACATGTGTTTTATCGAGTTTATTTTAACATTAGAATGATCAACCACGTTTTATACTTTATAATATAACGTTACATATTTTGTGGCATTACAAAATTAGCATAATATGTTTTTGTTCACCAATACCCGCCACCACCATAAAACCATATGAATCCATTTTTTTTATCCACCACCACCTAGTGGCAGAGCCAAGGGTTGACTAACATGGCTCTAACCCCTTAAATTTTTAATAACTACATGAATTTTTTAGTTTATTTTATAAATAGTATTTTGTCCATATATGTTTATGGTTTAGTCCACCAAAGTTTACATGTTTTTTTTTTTTTTTTTAAAAGTAGGTCTCCTCAATGTCAATTTTTGACTCCACCACTGCCACCATCACTGCCGCCCATCCCATGTAGGTTGTTGGACGCAATTCTAATTTTCAATCACAAATGCCATGTATGAGGTTTAGATTGAACAAAATGTCGTCAATTGATTGGTTTCATTATTTTTTTTCCGTGTATATATTCTTTTTTGTATTGCAATCAATTTTATTTTAACATTAAAAAATCATGATTTATACGATATAGTACCAAAGATAACAGGGGTACTATTTGGGTGATCCAACTACGATCATGAAAATATTATCTTGTATGATATCATCCCGGAAATATATGGTACCTTCCTTTATCAAAAGTGTTAAAAACAACCAACCACATCTTCCACACTACGATGTTATCGATGTTGTAACGACAACATAAAATTAATATTGTCCATCACTACTCACCAAAGACTCACCGCCACTACTTCTTCCACCACAAACAGGGGGCGAAGCCAGGATTTCGAGGAAAGAGGGAGAAAAACTCTTGGCAAGTTGGGTACATGTGAAAAATGGACTTCGTATATTTTATGATGGTTTTACCTAAATACCACCCACGTTTTTCCTAATTACCACCCGCGGTCTAAAAACTTAGTAGTTGTAAACCTAATCAATAGTAGGTAAAAATTACTCACCTTCTTCTCCGCTACACCATGATACAGAAATACCATTATTTTTTCCATTACCATTAACAACCACCTCTCCCCACCCCCGTTACTGCGTATTACATTTGCATGGATGAATCTTAGTTATAGTTCTTCCATATAACAAAGGAACTGACGATCTACTCCTACAAAGGATTGATTGACATCTATTCCTATAATGGATTTTAGTGGAACTTGCAAGTGTCTTTAAACCCTAATAATATAGTCCTATAATCACGTTTGTTCCTATTATAGTTTTCCGAAATTAAGCCCTAATCTATTAAAGTTAAAACTTAATATGTCTCTATAAGAAACTGGAATCAATCTATCTAATCTCTGAAACTAAAATCATAATTAAAATTTAAATTAATTTTGGGTGGTGGTGTGGTGGCGGCGGCGGCCGCCGCCATGGCTTTTATGGGTGGTAGCTTATTTTTGGTAGACCTAATGGTGTTAGCCTGTTAGGTAATTGTCAAAGAAGATGCGTTTTAGTCACCCACTTTACTTTAGGTCTACAATTTTTATCATTTTAAACCGTGGGTGGTAATTAGGAAAAGTGTAGGTGGTATTTAGGTAAAACTTTTTATGATAAAAGAACAAAAATAAATATAACTGTGCTTGGCGCTGCCCTTAACCACCACTAATCTTTCGGCCTCCACCTCTTCTACTACTCATTGTCGCCAAAAATGTCTATTGATATTATTTATCAAAATTACTTATTAATAGAAATATATATTATAATTAATTAAGTAAACATTTATAATCAAAAAATGATTAGTCATTTATTATGAGCAATTAGTGAAACACATATTAATAAAACACTTTATAATGAATAGATTATTTATTATGTGCAATTAGTGAAACACTAATTAATAAAGCAATTATGATATTTAAGTTGAACAAACCACCACCGTTGATTTATCTTTTCTATTAATTCCAACCAAGGTGGAACACTGGTTAGAGGCCACTCTTATGACACAATAGGTCATGAGTTCGAACCTCCCGTTATAATTTTTGAAAATCCATATCTTGACTTGAGTATTCATTTTTCATTCATAATATTGGAATTAATGCCACGCGTGTGAGTTGTATGGGTTGGTCAGGAGAACCACAGCCCTTGATTTATCTTTGTCTGGACAAATCCTGACCACCACTAACACAGGCTAACTTATCCTAGCTTTGTTTTGTACTAATGATATATATATACATGTCTTTTTTTTTATTAATTAGTGTAATCTTTTTCTTTTTTTTTGGATGTTTAGTTAGTCTGTTTGTAAAGGTGCTTGGAAGTATAGTTTTTGTGAATGTTTAATATTTACGGATGCAATATTTTCTTTAGATTCCAGGTGCATATGTTGTTTAATTTTTGTCCATTGTTCATCTGTTGGAGTATCAATCTTTTGACAAAACAGAATGAATGAGTAATGTGTTTAAGGTGGCTTGGTTTAGAGATTTGGATCTGAAGAGCTAGGGTTAACCATGATTTTGTTGTGGCTTTGCTGTTAAAGTGATAGGATCATGAATATGATAGGGACTGTATATTGAGTCTTTGTATCAGAAATGAAAAATATAGCCAAGTTTTCATAAATTGCAATGCCAAATCTGACAAACTTGACAAAAAAAAAAATCAGAATTGAGAGCACAATTGAACAGTAGGCCTTTGACTGCTACATAATTTTGCTTACACATTAATAAAATTAGCATACTTAAAATAATGTAAAAAACTATTTTCCAGCTATAACGAAAATTGAATTTAGTCAATGCCGAGTGCTCGCCATAAATTTGCTTGTCTTGGTGGCTTCCCAGGTTCTTATTCATTATAATCATTATCCAAATGGTCACCATAGCTTTTCTCAAATGCATCCCAAGAAGCAAAACCCTTAAGAGGAGGATCATTTTCAACATGGCTCCTTGCAAGAATAATCCCAAGATTCATATTATGAACTAATTCCATTCTTCATCGACATACTCTTCTAGTATATCACCAATGCTTTCCACAAAGTCATCCCATGAAGCAAATCCCTTCGGAGGAGGAGGATCATTATTAACAAGACCAT
This sequence comes from Papaver armeniacum, assembly GCA_023531295.1. Classification (NCBI taxonomy): domain Eukaryota; kingdom Viridiplantae; phylum Streptophyta; class Magnoliopsida; order Ranunculales; family Papaveraceae; genus Papaver; species Papaver armeniacum. The sequence continues at coordinate 601,699 of JAJJWW010012787.1, forward strand.
TGGTAGGAACAACACATTTCTCATTAGAACTCATCCTCTCAATTCCTTCTTTTTTTTACTTATGAACGAGGTATCTAATTTCTTATTTCTGGGATCCAAATCTAGCAAAATATATTGTGTGTTTTTTTTTTTTCTATACATGTATGCAAATCTAAATATAATGTGTGGGTTATGTTTACCCAGAATATAACAAACGAAAATCAAGGTGATGTATGAAAAGTGCGATTTTGCGTATTTTGCGAGACCCAGCAGAAAAATATTGCATCAGGATTGTAGGATTATACTACTGATTGTCAGTTTTAATTAGACGCCTATAATCTTGCTGAAACCCTAAAGAAATCTCTAAATATCCTGACACGTTAAGCATTCATGTCAATGAGATAGTACACTTGTTAAAAATAAAATTTTACCTTCCTTATTTAACAAAATAGTCCATTCACACTATAATTCAGTATAGCAAGTCGTTACCATTCAACCTAAGGAGTAACTAAGAAGAAAACACCTCTATGATGCAATTTCTCACGATGATTATGAACATCTCTATTTGTGATTGTTGATGTGTTGCAGTACATTGTATTTTGTTTTGAGAATATCTCAGTGAAATTTGTAGGTTTAGTTGATAATGAAACTGAGTCAGACATACTCTTATTTGTTTATAGGATTTCACCATTTAAGGTGCATGGTTAAACGTCTTGTCCCTTGGAAAAGCACGCCTATTGAATTTCAGACGCAATTTTTCCAACTACATTATTACTACAATCTTAATTGATTTTTTTGCAAAATTCATAGACACCAACACTTGTTGATCATGCACGGTGTACCAGGGTTTACACGTTTGCAGATCTGGAAGAGCCAGCACCTGTGGACAGCCATTATGTGACACTGGTGTATTGCAATATCTTGATTTGATTAATCAGAACACTAGTATATTGCTGACATAATTGATTAATTAGTTAACAGATGGGCCATATCTTGAACTGCAGCATGGTTTGCCTCATGCATCATGCCATATCTCAATACCCTAGTCCCTGACCAACAACTAATCCGGTCTATTAGTGGAACCACAAAAATCTACCAATGCTATGTCCGGAACAGCGCCTGAGACATAAATCATTATCATTTCATATAATTCCATTCATTTGAGCCGCACAAAACTTCATCGACAATAACGAAAGAATCAATCAACTCTTTTGTGAAATATCGATTTAAGGATAGATTTAAGTTTAATCGATCTCTCATAGAAGTATTGACACTGATTCATAACCTTGGAAATGCAAATATGGGTTAATCTTCATCTAAGGTATTTCTCATTCATTCATTTGGGGGTTTCTTGGAGATTCATCTGCAGAAAACTTCATCAACAACAATGAATCAATTGATTCATCTGTGAAAGATCGATTCAGGCCTAGATATAAGTTTAATCGATCTCTCATAGAAGTATTGATAGTGATTCATAATTTCGGAAATGCAAATCTTGGTCATCTTCATCTAAGGTATTTCTCATTCATTCATTTGGGGGTTTAATGATTTTACAAATTGGAGGTTACACACTACTGATTTTGAATGATACAATTTCTGATGGTGATAATGAACATCTCTATCTTTCAGATTTTAGGTTTATTATGTTGCTGTGAATTGTATCCTGTTTTGAGAATTTTTTGGTGATTATGAACATCTCAATTGCATGCTTTATGCCTCCACCAAGTAGTTTTATATGTCAGTTGACAAATGATCTTAAACTCATACATATAGTATTTGGTTGTAGGATGTCAACATTGGTGAATAAAGCTTGTATTTTGTTTTGAGAAGCAGCATCTCAGGAGTCTTTGTGATTTGTATTCACTGTCAGATTGTAGAATTAAATTAGGTGTGCATAAGGCTCCACCAAGTAGTGCTTATGTCAATTATATGCAAGTCAAATACGACGCAACCAACACAAGCCAATTTTTGTTAGTCATGTATTTGACAGAAAAAGATCAAACATATATGGATGTTCGTAATTTGTCCCTTTGCCAGATTGTAGATTAAAACTAGGTGTGTATATGCCTCTCCATCAAGTGAATTAAACTGGATAGAGAAACACTAAAGTGACTTGTTTTCAGTATGCATTTTTTTTCAATACATTTTAGTCTTGTACATGATCCAGTTCTTTGATTGTAGTTTTAGTTTCTAGAATACATCCTACATCTCCAACATTATCGACACACGATCGTTGGACAATATAAATAAGCTGAATTTATCATATTGCATTTAAAAAAGTTACAACCGTTCTGTTCATTCAGTGTTGAGCAAAATTTAGCAGCAACACTATCATTTCATATCCACTTACATGTTCATAAGCTAAAACAGACCCAAAACATTAAGGAAAAATTGGTCTACCATTTACAAATATTTCACCATCTTACCCACAAAAAAACCAAATACCAAAAAGAAAAAGAAAAATAAAAAAGCAAAATAAACATAACATTCCCCTGCATTTTCAGTCTCCATTGCCAGAACCAATAAAAGAAAACATGATTCAGTGACTTACCATTTGTATTAGACCCCTCTCCATTTGAATTCTTCTCTGTACTTTGATAATAGCTATTTCTTAACCTTTTTTTTTTAACATTATATCATCATTTCCATTCGAGCACTTACCCAAAAATCCACCATCTCTCTACAGAAGAATTCAAATGTCGATAAGGCTTATTCATTGTCATACCCATCACTCAGAATCGGAATCATCAGATTCCTCTTCCTCCTCATCAGACCCCTCTCCCTCCTCGTCTTCATCTGCATCTTCCTCTTCGGAATCAGTCTTTTGGGCCAACAATTCATCATTAATCCCAATTCTCTCATCTTCGCGAAATTCCAGAATTCTCTGTTTTAGTTCTTCTTCAGCTTCGTACTCTGCAACCTCCCTTTCTAGTGAATCTTGAGTGGGTGTATCACTTTCTTACCCAACAACAACAACAGGCTCTTCATCTTCGGAAGCAGTTGCATCACTGTCGATTGGCCTATATTATTTCTTTATTGCTGTATTAATCTCAGTGTTTATGGGTGATAACTACTCCTGCCGAATTTGGTAATTTGGGGTGTGTGGATGAGGAATGAATCTAAACCCTAAACAAATGCACTGCGCGGTGAGTGCTTGTAGATTCGGAAATCAATCTGTGCAAGTCCGGTCTAAACCAAGAAATGGCCGTTCCAGACTTGTTTCGGTCACAAAGTGAAGGAGATGGGGTTGATCTTAGGGAGGGAAGCGAAGAAGGTGTTGAGATTGTGAAGGTGTTGGATTGCTTATGACTTGTAGCAAAGTCGAACCGCTTATGGGATGCAAGCTATCGGTTAGGTGTTTTGTATTAACACTTGGTTTCTGTTTTTTGTGTGGACTTGCTCTGTCGGTGGAAATAGGGAGGAGAACCTATTTATACAAGTCATTGAGCCTTATTCATGTCTCTCGTAGGAAGTGGAGGAAGTGGAGTGATGGAGTAGTGGAGTTGTGTGTCGGTGCTACACGATCAGTCTTGCCCACTTCTCCTGTCATCGCTAACCGTCCATAACTTCCTAACACGTTCTTGTGATGGCGCGTTGCACGCTGCATGCTGTAAACCGCCAGACCAATACCCCAGTATGTATCCCCCCAGTTTGTGACATGATTGATGTCTGGAATATGTGGATCGTGGATCCACAAAAGGTAGCATGTAATGCTAAATTGAATAAATACGTTATTCAGACAGTTGATACTTGTGAAGTATCGTGTGTATTTTATGCAGGTACTGCATCATGGTGTGGTAAAGTGACGGGTGATGACGCCTTACTGACCAATTAACTCCTGACCAGGGTTGTATAACCAAGCCGATGAAGTTGTACGGACGAGATGATCTTTGAGACACTCATCTGCGACCGTTGGTGGAATTAGGGTTTTAGAATAGGTGCGCAAGCATCCCTCTTCACCCTGGTCGAATCGCAGCTTGGGATATGACTTTGGCCGACCGACCGTACATGCGTGTAGACGGCATGACGGTGTAGGCGCCTATACCCATTACCTCACGAAAGTATGATCCGGGCCACTCAATTCGTCCGGTGAAGTTGAGTGGTCGAGATCAATTTGTGACAGAAAACCAGTGCCGCAAGAGCCGCGCGTCATGCCCATTTCGGGCGCACGTTCCAAGATGACCAATCTTGGTTGGTCTTGGCCGATCGGTCTGGTGTGAAGGTGGTAGGCTGGTGTTCACGCCTATACCTGAATATCCCATGAAAACGTGATCCGGGTCACTCAAATCGTCCGGCGAAGTTGAGCGGTTGAGATCGGTTTGCGGTTTGGGAGGTGTGACCACGCTAGTTTGGGCGCGCGTCTTGGAACAACCGGGCATGATATGCCTTGGCCGATTGGGTGAGGGGATAGATGGGTCCACGGTGGTCATCTTTGGTATGATGGGACTGCTAATCTAATCTTGGACCCTCCATTCGTGCCGGAGAAAATGGACGCTCGTGATGCTCAAAACCCTAATTTTGGGTTTCAAGGCCGTGCGTCAATGCTTGATTCGGCGCACGAATCGGGATGACCAACCATGGTTGGTCCTGACCGATTGGTCAGGTATGTAGGCGGGCCCACGGTGATTGTGTTGATATGCTCTGGGCCCTTTGAATCTCCATCTATACCTGCGAAGATGGATGGTTGAGACTGTTTTGCGACACATGTAATATGCCGCAAACCCTAATTTAGGGTTTTCCGCCCATATGCTCGGGGTTTGGACGTTTTGGCAAGCTAGGCCAATCTCTCGGGGAGGTCGACCATGCGGGATCGCGTTGGTTCGGCAGGTGGATATTCCATACCGCTTAGTGGTGATGGAATTGATCCGGGTCATCAATCATGCTTGTGGAGTTGGATGATCGTGATCATATCCGGACCGATACGTTCGGTCAGGATGCTCAATCGGGCTAGTATAACACACCGAGAGGGCTCAATCGGGCTAGTATAACACACCGAGAGTCAGCCTGTACGGGTATTTCGTACATGGTTTCATTATAATGCTTGGAGGTTCGTGTTGCTCTGTAAGAGTAACACTCACTCGTCATGCCACACTGATAATGAGCACAGGAAATACAAGGCTGATTGCGCATTAATTAATAATGCTAGAAATTCACAGGATATATGGGATTGTTGCTACATGCTCCAACCTCGGATGAATTTCATGTATTCACTGAGAATGGGATTGTTGCCACATGCTCCATTCTAGGTGAATTAAGTGAGGGAGTATCCAACACTTATCAATGGCTTTATCTTTTACAAGATGTCAGCGCATAATTTTTCTGGTTTCTAACAATTTTAACCTTAAATGAAATTCCACCATCAACATTAAGTCCCCTGTCTAGTACATAATGGTTACACTATTGTGGGGTAGGCATGAGATGGTGACATACATATGTGAGAAAGACAGGATAAAAGAAGTTTACCCGGAAGAGTATTGACCGACCGCTAGTCGCCCATGCCGTTGTGCTTGTATGGAATCCTTTGGTGGGACCGGTTTCCTTCTTTGGGTATTCGAATCAGAAAAGGAATCCAAAAAAGAGGTATCCTTGTTCTATTGGGTTTCTTCTAATTTTTGTCTATAAAAGAGACCAACCCCTTTGCTTTTTCTCACGAATTTTTTTTTTTGTTGTTGAGCAGCTCTCCGATCCCGTGACTCCAACGCAGCGCTTAGTCGTTGCTGCTGCTGGAGGAGTTGCATGCCGTCGTTGCTGAGTTTGCCGTCCAAGGTAAGTTTCGCTCTTTTTTTTTTTATATATAAAGGTAAAACCCTAGTTTGCTAGGTAAACACCTTTTGTAAGAGGCGTATATGCTTAGTTTTTCTCCTAAGTTGATACGCCAATATTTTCTAGAATTGCTTAGTAAAACAACCCGTGAATCCATGATCATGTTGTTTTTTGCTTCTTTCCACCATTGCATGCAAAACCTAGCTTTTAGGTTGTATCTTGAAAAGAAAAACCTTGGCTTGAATCTCGTAGACACGATTCCCATGAATAAAGAAAATCGTGTTATGATGTGTGTGGATGGACGCGGGCTCGCCGTGTATGCTTGATTGAACGTGGGTCTCACCCACATATGCTTGACTGAAAGTCGACCTTATATTAGTTTTGTGCCCGGGCTTGAAACTTGAGTAACACCGAACTTGAAATTTATCTAGGACTTGAAACTTGTACTGGGACTTGAAACCAATACCGATCGAAACTTGTAGCGGACTTGAAACCAATACCTGATCGAAACTTGTACCGGACTTGAAAACAATACCAGACTGAAACTTGAGTAATATTGGTGTTTGGACCTAATCCCAGCTTTTGTGCATTTCAACGTGTCTTGTCGTGCGTGACTACACGCTTCATGCGCTTTTCATACAAGTTCTAACTCTGTCTTTTATTTCATTGTAGAATGAAGAAAAGAATTCCGTTGAGATGTCTTAGGAGATAATGTTGGTGCCAAGTCGGGAGTGTTGCGGCTTCAAAGATATGCCGAACATCGATGATGAGTTGTTCACCTCGCCTTTTCCAAACATTAGAAAACATCCTTCTCATAAGATAGTCCCGCTTTCCGATTCGGAAAATATGGATGCTGATCCATTTTTTCTTCTTGACACTTGTGATGAGATTTTGTCTCAGAAGAAACGAATATCCGCCTTCCCCTATTGACTTCAAGATTTGTCATACTCACCGGGTTCTTATGAAGGATGGATGAGACGCATGTTGAGTAATAAGGGCATTAAAGACAATTTGACCAAAGCACAAATCCTCAATGCGGTCATGGCATCTACTGCTCTTGAAATTAAGAAAGACGTTGCGGGTCTGATTACCTTCATTTTTTTTTAAAAGGTAAAACCCTAGTTTGTTAGGTAAACACCTTTTGTAAGACATGTGCATGCTTAGCTTTCTCCACCATTTGGCTTGAATCCCGTGAGACACGATTCCCATGAATAAAGAAAATCGTATGATGCATGCAGATGAATGAATGCGGGCCCGCCGTGTATGCCGGAACGTGGGTCTTATTCACATATGCTTGGCTGAAATTTACACCGAACTTGGAACTTGTACTGGGACTTGAAACCAATACCAGATCGACTTGAAAGTTATACCAGGAGAACTTGAAATCAATACAGAAACTTGTATGATGTTTGGACCGGCCATTGTGTGAGTTGTGTCTTGCCGTGTGTGACTACACTTCTCATATGCTTTCATACAAGTTCTAACTCCTGTCTTTTATTTCATTGCGGTAGAAAAGAACACATGTCGATATGTCTTCTCGAAGATAATCTTTGGTGCCAAGTCGGGAAGTGTTGATAGCTTCAAAGATATGCCGAACATCAATGATGAGTTGTTCACCTCGCCTTTTCCAAATATTAGGAAGCATCATTCTCATAAGATAGTCTTGCTTTCCGATTCGAAAATATGGATCTTTGATCCATTTTCTTCTTCCGCACTTGTGATGAGATTTTGTCTCCAAAGAAACGAATATCCGCCTTCTCCTATTGACTTCAAGATTTGCCATGCTCCACTGGGTTCTTATGAAGGATGGATGAGACGCATGTTGAGTAATAAGGGCATTAAGGACAATTTGACCAAAGCACAAATTCTCGATGCGGTCATGGCATCTGCTACCCTCGAAATTAGGAAAGACACCGCGGGTTTGATTACCTTCATTTCTCGGTGGCGTATTTCCACTCACACGGCCATATCTAGATGGGGAGAGATGACTATTACTTTGGAGAGTGTAGCTGCATTAATGAACCTGCCTGTTGCTGGAAGTCTTTCTTACGAACTCTCTGATGCGGAGAAGAGTAATTATGCTGCTATACTTCAAAAGGTGGCGGAATTCGACAATCTGGAGAAGGAGGAGAAAAAAGACACGAAATGCTTCTACACCTGGTGGGTTTCGGAGTGGTCTTCTGCAGACCCAGAGTTGAATCAAGAGTTGGAAAACGAGCTCAGCCTGATCGCGTTCCTGTCTCTATGGCTATCCAGAGATATATTTGATGACGGTTCCGGAAAGAAGACAATTAGAAGTGACCTTGTCAAAATTGCTATAAGGCTGGCGCAGGGTGAAGTTCTTCCTCTAGGTGCATTGTTCCTTGGATCGTTGTATTCTCATCTGGACGCTTTAGCAATGGATATGCATGTTTCTAACGGGTACAAGAAGGTGGAGTCGCACGTTCACTTCGCTTTTCTTCAAGCGCTCTTATGGGAACACTTCAGAAGTTATGCTCCTACTCCTGCACCTTCACTCGTTAACTTGTACGGCGGCTCGAGAATACTCCGATGGAATAAGAAGCGTCCTAAAGCCGGTGCGAAACTTGTGGAGGTATTTGACAACATTTCTTCCGTAGATTTTCGTCCATGGGGGCCGATTCACTCTTCCATCGTTCAGCCAAAGACCTTTGCTGACGATCCTGGCGTTGTGTTGCGTACCGATGTCAAGACCATGAGATCTGGGGAAATTATTTACCTGCCAGCAGCTGCATTCCAGGATATGTCCCGTCTCTATTCGACGGAGAATTTTCTGTGACTTCGTACAACATTGACAGGGCTGCTCGCCAAATGGGATTCGATCAGGGTGTCCCATTTATCCGTCCACCGGGGGCTCAAAGAATTCCTTCCATAAATTCTTAATGCCAATGTGTTCTTAGACCGGGTGAGCCTTCCCTTCTGGCCTATTGGGAGAAACCCAGTGGTAACCGATAAGTATAAGGAATTCTGGAGTAGACAATCGTCGGTTTTCCGTAAATTTTCTAAAGCGTCGTGACAGATTCCGTAGCGAACCATCTTCGACGCCTTGACGAAGCATTTCGGTTGAAGCTACTTCCACCAAACGGACCCGAGCTGAGAGTTGCAGTCCCCAAGTAGGAGAGAGACTCAAGAGGCAAGCATGCGGTCCGGTAATTCTCAATTCCTCCAATATGCAGGTATTTAAATCTCTTCCAACTCTTTTATTTCTCTAGTGTAAATTCTTCTAAAAATGATTCTTGCTTGAAATTAGGGAATTTCGAAAGAGAATGTCTTCACAAGGTTGGCGCGCATTCAAGATGAGAAGGCTGGCAATGTTGGCCTTCATCTTTGAGAAGTCTGGCGGTGCATCGACCTTCATGTTGAGAAGTCCGGCGGTGCGACCTTCATCCGAGAAGTCCGGCGGATCGACCTTCATCCGAGAAGTCTGGAGAAACCGCTCATTTTTCCGACCACGACAGAGATGATGAAAGCTCGGTGGAACAAGGCGCTTCCCTTAGTGATCTTGTTGACGGGTTTGTGATGGAAATTAGCACCCAGTGAAAGAGATGCGGCACGTCTTTGTAGTTGGGGCGGCTCCCCTTGAAATTCGTCCGAACAGGCTCCGGTCAATATGGCCATTGTGGTGACTTCTTCTCGAAAAGCCTTTTGCACTCGACAAGGTTCCGCGGTTGGTGAATTACCGGTGATGCACTGGGGCTTTGTTCGATCCTCCTTTGCTATCCCTTATCCAAGGCCATGTGTTAGTTGGCGGATTCGAGCGTCTTCGGTTCAGTTTGAAAAGTTGTACGCGACAATCTGGAAGAAACACGGCCATATTGCCACCACCATGAAGCTCAAGAGTCGTCTTGCGTTGGTCAACCGCGTCCAAGAAGCTTTAGTTTCTATCCATGGGATGAGCGTCACGACTGGTCGAACGGGATTCGAGGAGATGATTGAAGACGGAGGTGCCATCGGGACGTGTTTGCGGTGCATGCCTTCAATGCTCCTTGGTTCTTCAAAGGGTTCTCCGAGATTCAGAACTCCGAAACTACATGATGAAGTCCCTTCCGCGGATTTGTGTTGCTCGCCGGGAAGAAGAGGTTGAGAGGTTGTCTAAAGAACTGGAGTCGAAGCGGGCCGTGCTTCAAAGGATGAAAGTCTCTCTTGCCCGAAGGATGAGTTGTTGCTTAAAGACTTTCCTTGAAGTATTCGTGCTATATCTTTGGCGTTTTCTCTTATATGCTTTTCTTTTTGAGTGATAGTGAGGATTTTCTTTGACTTAGGTTTTGGATTAATAGGTAATTGAATTGGCTTATTTTGAGATAGTTTTGTGAACAACCCTTTTGAAAGAGATTATGTTAAATGAGATTTGCATCTTGGTCATGAATGATTGCACATATTACATGAAATTGCAAATGTTATGTAAAAGGGAGGTACGAATGGAAACAAACATGGCGTTTGATCACTGAGCCTCTTTCTCCACGTGCGGGATGCTAAGTCCCCAGTGAATTCTAAACTATCTTTCTTGTAAAGTTGTTGAGTAAAACTTACTTGCCTTTTGAAGACTCACTTATATCAAACCGGAGTAGTCTCTAAGAAAATCCTCTGCAAGCTATCTCTCTGAACCAAGCTTCTCCTGAACAATGCGCTTCAAAGTGTTGCATTCACTGGTGGGGTGATGAAGGAACCGGTGGTAATGACAGTACCTCGGGTCCATTACTTCTTGATCAAGTGGCGGACGCCATAAAGGGGTAGCTCCACCTCTCCATTTCGTACCCACGTCTCCAACAGCTCCAGAATCTTCTTCATTGGGAAGGGGAAATGTAAGTACCTTGAGTCTAGCTTTTCCTGCGTTAGCGGGCGTTGCAATGTCTCTGCGTGGCTTTGATGTGGAACAGGAGATGAAGTTGGAAGACTTGTGAGTGTCATCATATCTGCGGATCGCTTGCCTAGGTAAAGGGATGTGGAAGGTGTCGTAATGTCACCGCTGAGTGACCGGATTGAACGCTCCCATCCTCTGTATTCAGGCATTTCCTGATTGATTTCTCCTTCCTCAAGCGTTTCTTCAGTTGGTTGGAAGGCCGATGCGGATTGGACAGTCTTCCGTGCTTTAATAAGAGTTTTGAAATACAAATCTTCTAGCAGGGCTCCATAGGCTGCAGGCTCCCTTTCTTTATCCATGGAGACATTGTAGTACTCCGGGCAAGTCTTTTCCTCTGTCCGGATCATGTTGTCCATCCTTCCTGATTCGCTTGCGATTACGTGCTCTTCTTGCTTCCCCACTTGTAAAGGTGTGACTCCTGACTGAGGATTCAACGTTTCTTGCACTGTCTGAGTTGATGCCTATCGGCCCTTCTTGTAATTGTGCCGCTATGTCATTCAAAAGGCGAAATGTCTCGCTCTGCCTTCTAGTGATACCGGCTTGATTCGCCAAGACATCCTCCAACATTCCAGCTATGCTTCCCATGATATCTGAGCCACCTGCGGACTCCGGGTGAAGATACATCGTGACACGAGAACTGAAGAATTGAGAGTTCGATTTTTTTTGTAACCGAGAGATCAATCTCCCACTGTGGTCGCCAATTGTTTATGGGTGAAAACTACTCCTGCGAGAATTTGGTAATTTGGGGTGTGGATGAGAATGAATTTAAACCTTTAAACAAATGCACTTTGCGCGGTGAGTGCTTGTAGATTCGAGAGATCAACGTGCAAGTCCGGCCTAAACCAAGAAATGGCCGTTCCGGACTTGTTCCGGGTCACAAAGTGAAGGAGATGGGGTTGATCTTAGGGAGGGAAGCGAAGAAGGTGTTGAGATTGTGAAGGTGTTGGCTTGCTTATGACTTGTATGGAAAGATGAGCAGGCTTGCGGTTGATGCAAGCAGGCTCTGGGTGTTTGAATACGATTTGTATTAACACTTGGTTTTCTGTCTCGTCTGAACTTGTGTTGTTCTGTCCCTTTTTTTGAAATAGGGCGGAGAACCTATTTATACAAGTCATTGAGCCTCATTCACGTTTCTCGTGGGAAGTGGAGGTAGTGGAGTGATGGAGTTGTGGAGTTGTGCGTCGACCGGTCTTGCCCACTTCTCCTGTTCATCACTAACTAGTCCATGACTTCCTAACACGTGCTTGTGATGGCGCGTTGCACGCCGCACGGGTAAACCGCGCAGACCAATACCCCAGTATGTATCCCCCAGTTTGTGACATGATTGATGTCCGGAATATGGATCGTGGATCCACGAAAGATAGCATGTAATCTTTGAATTGAATAACTTGCGTTATTCGGAAAGTCGATACTTGTGAAGTATCGTGTGTATTTTATGCGGTACCGCATTGCGGTGTGGTAAAGTGATGGGTAATGACTCCTCACTAACCAAATAACTCCCGACTGGGGTTATATAACCAAGTTGGTGAAGTTTAACGGACGAGATGATGTTTGAGACACTCATCTGTGACAGTTAATGAATACTAGGGTTTTGAAGAGGTGTGCAAGCATCACTCTTGACTTGGTCAAAACCAAGCATGGGAAGGATTTTGGAGAGGACCCACCATACATGCGTGTTGACGGCATGATGGTGTAGGCGCATGTATTCCGTTCCCTCATGAAAGCGCGACCGGGCCACTCAATTTGACCGCAAAGAGGAGTGGTTGAGATCGGTTTTGCGAAATCTCTTACCGCAAAGGAATTGGTAACGCGTGATATTCCCGCACACGTTCCAAGACAACCGTCCTTGGTCGGTCTTGGTCGGTCACTCTAGCGTGTAGGTGGTAGGCTGGTGTTCACGCCCATGTCTCACCGTCCCATGAAAACGTGATCTAAGCCACTCAATTCGTCCAGGTGAATTTGAGTGGTAAAGATTAGTTTACAATGCGGGAGGTGTAACCACACAAGTTTGACGGGCGTTTTGGGGTTAACCGGGCATGATATGCCTTGGCCGAGCCGCATGAGGAGGTAGATGGGCCCACGGTGGTCATCTTTGGTATAACCGGTCCTGCTTAATCTAATCATGTGACCCTCCATTCGTGCCGGGAGAAGATGGACGCGCGTGATGGCTTGAACCCTAATTTTGGCTTTCAAAGCCGTGCGACCATGCTCTTTTAGGCGGACGAATTTGTTGTGACCAATCATGGTTGGTTTTGACCGATTGGTCAAGTGTGTAGGCGGTCACATGGTGATTGTGTCGACATGCTCCGGGCCCTTTGAGTCTACATCTACACCCTCCATCTATACCTGCGAAGATGGATGGTTGAGACCGTTTTGCGGCACATGTAATATGCCGCAAACCCTAATTTAGGATTTTTCCGTCCATAATGCTTGGTATGGACGATTTCTTGGCAAGCGAAGGCCAATGGTCGACCATGCGGGGTCATTTGTGTGTATTCCATACCCTTGGGGGTGATGGAATTGATCCGGGGTCATCCAATCATGCTTGTGGAGTTGGATGACTGCGATCGAATCATATCCAGGACCGATATGGTCAGTGCCGAATGCTCAATCGGGCTAGTATAACACACCGAGAGGGGCTCAATCGGGCTAGTATAACACACCGAGAGGGCTCGGGCTAGTATAACACACCGAGAATCAGCCTGTACGGGTATTTCGTACATGGTTTCATTATAGTCGTCATGCCACACTGATAATGAGTACTGGAAATACAAGGCTGATATGAAATTCACAGTAAGGGATTGTTGCCACATGCTCCAACCTGGAGGAATTTCATGTATTCACAGAATGGGATTGTTGCTACATGCTCCATTCTTGGTGAATTAAGTGAGGGAGTATCCAACACTTTATAAATGGCTTTATCTTTTACAAGATGTCAGTGCATGAGTTTTCCGGTTATTTACAAATTTAACCTTAAACGAAAATCCACCATCAACACCTGCACAGCTGCATCCCAGGATATGTCCCGTCTTTATTCAACGAAGAATTTACTGTGACTCCGTACAATATTGACAGGGCGGCTCGTCAAATGGGATTTGATCAGGGTGTCCCATTTATCCGTCCACCAAGGGTTTCAAAGAATTCCTCCCAAATATTCTTAACGCCGCGTGTTTTAGACAGGTGAGCCTTCCCTTCCGGCCTATTGGGAGAAACCCGGTGGTAACCGATAAGTACAAGGAATTTTGGAGGAGGCAACTGTTGATTTTCCAGGAATTCTCGGAGAGTGTTGTGACAGGTTCCCGTGGTGAACCATCTTCTGACGTTTTGAAAAAGCATTTCCGGTTGAAGCCACTTCCATCCAAATGGACCAGAGCTGAGGATTGCAGTCCCCAAGCAGGAGAGAGATCCAAAAGGCAGGCATGTGGTTCGGTGATCCTCAGTTCCTCCAATATGCAGGTATTTCAATCTCTTCCCGTTGGTTCCTTCATTCTCCAGAGTAAATTCTTCTAAGAGTGATCCTTGCTTGAAATCGTGGAATTCGAAAGAGAATGTCTTCACAAGGTTGGCGCGCATTCAAAATGAGAAGGCTGGTAATGTTGGCCTTCATCTTTGAGAAGTCTGGCGTCATCGATCTTCATCTTTGAGAAGTCTGGCGGTACTGATATTTATGCTGAAAAGTCTGGAGAAACCGCTCATTTTCCCGACCATGACAGAGATGATGCAAGCTCGGTTGGACAAGGCGCCTCCCTAAGTGATCTTGTTGATGGGGCCGTGATGGAAATTAGTACCCAGAGCGAAGTAGACATCGGGAGGAATGTAAGAGAGGCAACATCCGATATTGTTGAGGTGTCTCCCCTTGAAGAATGTTCTGAGCATGTTCCAATCAATAAAGGCTGTCGTGGCGACTTCTTCTGAAAGGCCTCATGTAATTGACAAGGCTCTTGTGGTTGGTGAAGTATTGGTAGGGCAACTTGGAGCTTTGTTCAATCCCCCGTTCGTTGTTCCTTATCCAGGTCATGTGTTGGTTGGAAGATTCAGTGTGCCAGCTCGGTTTGAAGAGTTGTACACAGCGATATGGGAGAAACACGGCCACATTGCTACCACTACGAGTCTCAAAAGTCGTCTTGCATTGGTCAACCGCGTTCAGGAGGCTTTATTTTCTATCCATGGGATGAGCGTCACAACCGGTCGAATGGTTTTACGAGGAGATGATTGAAGACTGGAAGTGCCATCGAGATGTGTTTATGCGATGCGACTTCAATGCTCCTTGGTTCCTCAAAGGGTTCTCCGATATTCGGGAGCTCCGAAATTACAAGGTGAAGCCCCTTCGCGAGAATGTGTTACTCACCGGGAAGAAGAGGTTGAAAAGTTATATGATGAGTTGAAGTGAAGCGATTTTGTACTTCAAAGGATGAAAGTCGCTCTTGCCCGGAAGGATGAGTTCTTTCTTTGAAGGACTTTCCTTGAAGGATTCGTGCTATACACTTGTCTCTTCTTTTTCTTTTGAGTGATAGTGAGGATTTGTTTTCATGATTTGACTTCTAGTTTTGAATTAATAGGTAATTGAATTGGTTTATTTTGAGATAGTTTTGTGAATAACTTTTCTGAAAGAGGTTATTTTAAATGGAATTTGCATCTTGTTCATGAATGATTGCACATGTCATATGAAATTGCAAATGTCGTGTAAAAGGGAGGTATGAAGGGAAGCAAACATGCGTTTGATCACTGAGTCTCTTTCTCCATGTGCGGGATGCTAAGTCCCCAGTGAATTCCAAAACTATCTTTCTTGTAAAATTGCTGAATAAAACTTACTTGTTTTTGAAGTCTCACTTGTATCAAACCGAAGTAGCCTCTCCAAGGAAGTCGTCCGCATTAAGTTTTTAGAGAATGAGAGCTATCCCTCTGAACCAAGTTTCTCCTGAACAATGCGCTTCAAAGCGTTGCACTCACGGGTAGGGTGGTGAAGGAACCGGTGGAAATGACAGTACCTCGGGTCCATTATTTCTTGATCGGTTGGTGGACGCCATACAGGAGGTAGTTCCACCTCTCTATTTCGTACCCACATCTCCAGCAACTCCAAAATCTTTTCCATCAGGAACGGAAAGTATAGGTACTTCGAGTCCGGCTTTTCTGCGTTAGTGGGCGTTGTGATGTCTCTACGTGGCTTTGATGTGGAGCACGTTCGGAGATGAAGTTGGAAGATTTGCGAGTGCCATCATATCCGCGGATCGCTTGCACGGATAAAGGGACGTGGAAGGTGTCGTAATATCACCGCTTTGAGTGATCGGGTGAACGCTCCCATCCTCTCGTGTTCACGTATTTCCGATCGATCTCTCATTCCTCAAGCATTTCTTCGCTTGGATGAAAGGCCGATGCGGATTGGACAGTCTTAGGGCTTCAACAAGAGTTTTGAGATATAAATCTTCTAACAGGGCTCCATAGGCTGCGGGCTCCCTTTCTTTATCCGGTAGACGTTGTAGTACTCGGTACAAGTCCTTTCCTCACGTGGAGTTGCCTCGGTTCTTCATTGTTGACTGGACCATGTTTTTCATCTTTCCGAGTCTCCTGCGGTTACGCTCTCTTTTTGCCTCTCCACCGGTAAAGGTGTGACTCGACTAAGGATTGACATTTCTTGCACTTTGCTTGAGTAGATGCCCGCCGACCCTTCTTGTAATTGTGCTTCTATGTCATTCAAAGGCGAAATGTCTCGCTCCGCCTTCGCGATACCGGCTTGATTTGCCAAGACATCCTCCAAAGCATTCTAGCTACACTTCCCATGATATCCGAACCACTGTGGTTTAGGATACATTGCGAGATGGAAACCGAAAAATTGAGAATTTAATTTTGTGCAACCGAGAGATCAACCTCCCACTGTGGTCGCCAATTGTTTATGGGTGAAAACTACTCCTGCCGAATTTGGTAATTTGGGGTGTGTGGATGAGGAATGAATCTAAACCCTAAACAAATGCACTGCGCAGTGAGTGCTCGTAGATTCGGAAATCAATCTGTGCAAGTCCGGCCTAAACCAAGAAATGGCCGTTCTAGACTTGTTTCGGTCACAAAGTGAAGGAGATGGGGTTGATCTTAGGGAGGGAAGCGAAGAAGGTGTTGAGATTGTGAAGGTGTTGGCTTGCTTATGACTTGTAACAGAAAGCTGAACCGGCTTACAGGATGCAAGCTATCAGTTCCGGTGTTTTGTATTAACACTTGGTTTCTGTTTTTTGTGTGGACTTGCTCTGTCGGTGGAAATAGGGAGGAGAACCTATTTATACAAGTCATTGAGCCTTATTCATGTCTCTCGTAGGAAGTGGAGGAAGTGGAGTGATGGAGTAGTGGAGTTGTGTGTCGGTGCTACACGATCAGTCTTGCCCACTTCTCCTGTCATCGCTAACCGTCCATAACTTCCTAACACGTTCTTGTGATGGCGCGTTGCACGCCGCATGCCGTAAACCGCCGAGACCAATACCCCGTATGTATCCCCGAGTTTGTGACATGATTGATGTCGGAATGTGGATCGTGGATCCATGAAAGATAGCATGTAATCTTTGAATTGAATAAGCTGCGTTATTGAGAAAGTCGATACTTGTGAAGTATCGTGTGTATTTTATGTAGGTCTTTTGCATTGTGGTGTGGTAAGGTGATGGGTAATGACGCCTTCTTGACCAATTGACTCTTGACCAGGGTTGTATAACCAAGTTTGGTGAAGTTGGACGGATGAGATGAGCTTTGAGACACTCATCCGCGACCGTTAGTGGAATTAGGGTTTTAGAATAGGTGCGCAAGCATCCTCTTGACACTGGTCGAATCCCAGCTTGGGATATGACTTTGGCCAGGCACCGACCGTACATGCGTGTAGACGGCATGACGGTGTAGGCGCCTATACCCATTACCTCACGAAAGTAAGATGGGGGCCACTCAATTCGTCAGGTGAAGTTGAGTGGTTGAGATCAATTTTGTGAGAAAACCAAAGGCCGCAAGAGCCGCGCGTCATGCCCATTTCGGGCGCACATTCCAAGATGACCAATCTTGGTCGGTCTTGGACTATCGGTGCGGGTGTGAAGATGGTAGGCTGGTGTTCACGCCTATACACGAATATCCCATGAAAACGTGATCCTGGGGCCACTCAAATCGTCCGGCGAAGTTGAGCGGTTGAGATCAGTTTGCGGTTTGGGAGGTGTGACCATGCTAGTTTGGGCGCGCGTCTTGGAACAACCAGGCATGATATGCCTTGGCCGATCGGGTGAGGGGATAGATGGGTCCACGGTGGTCATGCTGGTATGACCGGACCTGCTTAATCTAATCTTTGACCCTCCATTCGTGCGGAGAAGATGGACGCTCGTGATGCTCAAAACCCTAATTTTGGGTTTCAAGGTCGTGCGTCAATGCTTGATTCGGCGACGAATCGGGATGACCAACCATGGTTGGTCCTGACCAGGTGGTCGGTATGTAGGCGGGCCCACGGTGATTGTGTTGATATGCTCACGGGGCCCTTTGAATCTACATCTACACCCTCCATCTATACTGCGAAGATGGATGGTTGAGACCATTTTGCGACACATGTAATATGCCGCAAACCCTAATTTAGGGTTTTCCGCCCATACGCTCTGGTTTGGACGTTTTGGCAAGCTAGGCCAATCTCGGGAGGCCGGCCATGCGGGATCCGCGTTGGTTCGGCAAATGGATATTCCATACCGCTAGGGGTGATGGAATTGATGCAGGTCATCCAATCATGCTTGTGGAGCTAGATGATTTGTGATCATATCCAGGACTAATACGGTCGGTCCAGGATGCTCAATCGGGCTAGTATAACACACCGAGAGGGGCTCAATCGGGCTAGTATAACACACCGATAGTCAGCATGTACGTGTATTTCGTACATGGTTTCATTATAATGCTTGGAGGTTCGTGTTGCTCTGTAAGAGGAACATGCCACACTGATAATGAGTACAGGAAATACGAGGCTGATTGCGCATTAATTAATAATGCTAGAAATTCACAGGGTATATGGGATTGTTGCTACATGCTCCAACCTGGATGAATTTCATGTATTCTGAGAATGGGATTGTTGCCACATGCTCCATTCTAGGTGAATTAAGTGAGGGAGTATCCAACACTTATCAATGGCTTTATCTTTTACAAGATGTCAGCGCATAATTTTTCTGGTTTTTTACAATTTTAACCTTAAATGAAATTCCAACATCAACACTCAGCCATTTCATCCAACCTCGTCCTTTTATCTTGCACTGCCCAGAACTTTTCCTCCTCTGCTTCATCTATGAAAAGATCAAGATGACGCTTCTTTGGCAAAATTTGTACTGGTTTCTCTTCTGCTTTGTTTTCATTCATTGCAGCATGCATATCTTCCCAGAGAGGGTCGAGTTCAATATCATTCAACAACTCACTTACTCTCTTTTGTACTTTCTCTAGATCATCCTTGGTCATAGTGCTTGATAACCTTTCTTGTCTTTCTTTCTCTTCTAACTCTTTCAATATTTTCTATTCAGTCATGGGGGCTTTACCCTTTCGTCTGCGTTGATCATCATCAACAGCCCATTTTTATTGATTTGATTTAGAAAAATTCAGTAAACAATAATCTCCCTCAACAAATATCTCTCTGAAATTATTTGCTCTCTGACCCTTTGGTTTCCCTGTTAATCCCCTTATAAATTACTCTATCAGGAATAAACTATAAATTCTTGGGGGGTCACGCCTATTTGGTGGGTGTTGTAGGCTCAACAAATTAATAATCTTATTTCCACACAATTAACTGGTAATATAATGGAAGTAAGTATCGTTCCTATGAAGAGCAGTGAGTTTTAGTTGTCAAAGTGTCACAAAAGGGTTTTTTTTTTTAGATTTCGAACAAAGTAAATAAAAGCAATTGAAAATATTAAGTTGTAAGCAATAGAGAGTGATATGATCGAGGAATCCTTCTTCGTTAATAAACCGTCAATGAGTTATTATAGTTTCCTAATCGTCGTTAATCATAGATTATCACCAACCGTGGAATAACAGCTAGATCAGTGCTATCCCCTAAATTCCTTATATAAAGTCTTCTTTGGGATTGAGAAGCTCGATTAGTACCGTTGGTGGGAAACTAGATAATTGCGGTTTATCTTGTGTTTTCGATTGATTTGATTGACTAACGGTGGTTGAACTTTGATTGCACCTAGTTTGTTTATGTTTGAGAATCTTCTCTTCTTATATAAGATTCACTCAAACTAGATCGAAGTTTCTACATGGATCTTTAGAATGTTTGTAGATCTAAAGACATCTTGTGATAATCCATTGTTAACGGACTCCGTTCTGTGCGTGATTGATCACAAGAGATTCAAGTTGTTGTGTGCAGGCGTTTATTGAAGATCTAAGAAAATTTGAAGACAAATAAGATATTGAAGATTTCTGATTTGGGGTTCATAATCTTTGGTGTGCACAATACTTGTTTCGGAAGTTCTCGCCTACCAGATTCTATTCAACGAACCACCAAGTAGTAGATCACTCAAGGTGTAATCCAATCGAACGCTTTATCTTTTGTGAATTTATAGATTGATTCTACTAGTTAAACTCTTAGATCAAGGTCCACTTTTTAGTGTTATTTATACACACAATTGCTCCACAGAATCCCTTTGCAAGGTATTGTGTTCTCTACTTGTGTAAAAGTTATTCGACGATTAGTTATCTCCTAACTCAATACTAGCAATAGATTGAATCAAGAAATCAATTTAGTTGGCCACCTAAACAATCTATCAATCAATCATAAATATTCAAATAGTATAAACAAACGATAATCATATGAAGAACTTCAAAGTAGATTAATATAATAACTCAAATCTTGTTTACAACTTAGAATTCATCCTCAATCAATAGGTGTTTAGCTACTCATGGATGTAGAAACACCCATGATATACATATAAGAAAAGGTTAGAGATATCATTACGATTGAGAATCGCTCTGAAACCCTAGCTTTCGCTCCGTGTGATTTTTCTCCTCTCCAAAGCTTACAATTTCGTGACCTAATGATATGATATCATTTTACATAACCTAACACCTTTTTTATAAGTTTACATTGCTTGGCCTTCACGTATTTAGTTCGGTTTAAGAACCCGACCCGAAAATACGAAATAACGACCCCAAACGTGACCTTAGGCCTTCCCAGGTATGAATACACGTTTTCTTACTTGCTAAGTACGCGTACCTCAAATTCCAGCAGAAATTTTCGGAACTAAGGTATGCGTACCCGTACGCGTACCTTACTGTCTTCGGTATTCGATAAAAAGCTTGTTTTGGCCACAACTTCTTCGTCCGAACTCGGAATGACCTCATTCTTTTTGTATTCTTTTCCTATTTCAATTATATTCAAGATGGTGATGATAAATCCTTAATTTGAATGAGTTAAGATCGGTCTTTGGCCCTTCTCTTGATTTTGAGCGTTTTGCTCTTTTTCGTCGCTTTTCTTCCACTTATCTTGGACTTGGGCACTTGGATACTTGGAATAATTCTCTTCCTAGATGTTTTCAGCACTTTGTAGCTCCTTTTTGTATGAATCACCTAATATATTCAAATAAGAGAATGACACGAAAATATGCAAGAATAATAGCTAAAACAAGTATGGAATGGACACTAAAATCATATGAATTATGCACTTATCAAATTCCCCCACACTTAGCTTTTGCTAGTCCTAGAGCAAACTAAATAAAACTAATCCTAAATACAACAACTCCATTTCGTTGAGAAAACTGTTATACTTAGCATGTATAATGTAGTTGCAGGATTTCCCACACTACACCCCTTACTCAATTTTGCTTAATTAATCCATTGAAAGATGTAAGATCACGAATATTTATTGATTGAGTTCATGGAATGTTTACATAAGTAAATAGAATTACACTTAGAAATTAAAACACTCTTAAACTTTCTCTCTCCTAATGACTCGCTTAATCACTCAAAAGATCTCTCCCCTTTCAATGAGACTCCTTTAGCTCTTTATATAGGGTAATACATAGTGGGTGACAGCTAAGTTATCCTTTATTTTCGGGAATATCTCGCGAAGTGTCGCAAATGCACAAATATTCATTCTCGCGACACTTCTTACCCCTCGCCTGGTTTCATGTCTTCCAATTATTTTGTTTGCCGTTATTCATTGCGTCGTTTATTTTAGCTATCTGCGACTGCCTCGCGACACCGTCGTTTATTAATCCCGCGAGCCTTGTACGTTGCGATATTATGATCCTACATCTTGCCTCTTTTTCCTTAAATATTGCTTGAAGAGCGATCTTTAAGGAAAACTTGTTGTTGTAGTATTCTTTGATCTTTGTTGATGAAGGAACGAGCGGAAGAATATTGGACTTGAAAAGTACGTACTTGCCTCTATTCTTTTGTGAAGTTCCGAAGCTTCTTTGTAATATATATACGAAGTGTCATTTCTTGCCTCTTGAATTACAGAAAATAATCAATTTCGCAAGCTATTCTCGCATATTAGGAAATACGTTGTATATTTGGATTCTACTAAAGTTCTTTTCGTCTGGCTTCCTTGGATTTAGTAGTGACCGTTTACACATGTCTATACTTACCTCTTTTACCGGTGCATTTAATGTTAACCGGTCATAACATTTTTTTCTCATCTATTTATAGGAGCATCCCTGTAAAGAATTTTCCTTTTCCTTTTCATCTTCTTCATAAATGCTGCAAGCGTTCTTCTTCTTCATCGTTCTGCAAGTGTTTGCCTATTATTGTCTCTTACCGTCTTCTTCACCATTTTTGCTATTCCCTAGCAGTTGTTACTCTCATGGCGTCCAGGTTTGTTAATTTTGCCATATCTGGCTGATTTTGTGGTTGATCAAATTTGAGGTTAGCCTTTCTTGTTGAGATCACTCTGGTATAATTAACTTTGTAGTTCTCTTTCTGCCATTGTTGTTTAGCAAGAACCAACCCAGAACTAAATTTACCGTGAAGGACCCTCTTCGTTCTTTGGGCTCGCCACCGAAATCTACTTCGCAACAAGAATCCCTTACGCAACCAAAGCCCTTTTCGCGAGCAAAATCTATGGCTACAAAAAGACAGTCTGCGAGTGACAAGGTATTTAAGTAACACTTGTTTTTATTAACAATACCTTGTTGCCTCTGTTTCTTATTTAATTTGTCATTCGCAGGATGATAAAACTACTGGTAACACTCCCAAAAGGCTTCGCTACTCTAAACCTGTTACCCCCAACGTTCCATTTCCTTCATTCACATCTTCGTCTCCGCTGCGAAATCTTCGCAAGATAATTTTGTGCCTCTTTCTTCGGGGTAACATTACTAGCGACAATATTTCTATACCTCAACTCCTTATAGACCAAGTTCCTTACAACTGTCCTACTACAAACGATATTATACCACCTCCTCGCTATCAATGTCCCCGCTTATTTCTCCAATCACTTCTCTCCCCGAAACCTCCTCTTCTCATGAGGTTCCTTTGACCAAAAGACGACTCATCTTCTTTGTTTGAACAAATTCCTCTAAGCTGCGGAAAATGCGGAGGGGATAGATGTGGCCTTTAAGGTCCTTTTCGATCTCGTGAATGATGCCAAAAAGACTTTCTGCTGATCTGTCAAATCCAATGTCTCTGCGAGATTTTAAGTAAGCATCTTGGTCACGATAGGATCTCGCAAGCATCTTTAGTTCAAGAGATTAATAGGTGAAGGACGATCTCAAGTTATGGTGTAAAATGTAATAATCTCCACCTTGAAAATCAAAAATTTCTCGTATCTCACTAGATCGTGATAATCTTCGCAAGAAGAATGAAGAATTAAAAGGTATGCTCTCGCCACCCCCTTTTTTTTTTTTTTTTTTTTTTTTTTTTTTTTTTTTTTTACAACTCAAACCCTTGCTCGTCCTCCAAGTATTAAACCAGAAACGAATAATGGAGATATATCAGACAGAGTCTATCGTTGAAGAAGTTCGAGTTGAAAGAGATGCTTGGATGGAGCGATATAATCTCTTAGATAATCTTCATACCTATGCGGTGATCAAATAAATAACTTGTCTAAAGAGAATTTTGATTTATCACAAAAGCAAGACTCATTAAGTAATGACTTATCTCGCCTCTCTTATTCTTTGACTAAAACTAATTTGGAGTTGGAAACTTTATCAGATGAGAATCGAACTCTTTCACAAGAGAAACGTTCTCTGTTGAATAAGGTGGCGATCTACTACTTAGCAGTATGATGCTTGTCAAAAACTATGCAAAGAACAAGAACAGGCCATTCATACTTTGAAAAATCAACTTGAAGAGAGTTCCACCGAGAGAGATAAACTTATTCAAGGTAGAATAACTTTGAGTGTAAAAGCGAAGCAATTCCAGGAACAATGCACCAAATTAGAAAAATCCAACTCTACTCTCGCCTTAGAAAATTCCATACTTGTTTCTAATGACAAGAAATTGCGATCTCGATTGAAAGGTTTAGTTGGAGACTCATTTGATGATGCCATGGACTATGCTGGGAATAACTTAGCGGCTTTAATTCAACAACTTACTCTTCAAAGGAAGGTAGTCAAATTATTTGACTACCTTAATTCATTATTTCACAAATTTTTAATTATTAGAAAGTTCCAAAGATCCGTTGTAAGGATCTCTTTTAATCTTTTCTTGCGTGTTTATTATGCGATTCGAGAAGAAGCTTGCGCGCCGTCGTTTCTACTCTCAAATCGATTATTCCAAAATTCGCAAAGAAAATGGATTACTCGCTTCCTCCTCGCTCGTTCTCGCGATCGTGCGAACGTAGATTTGATTACATGTCATTTGTAAAGACATAGATAGTAAAAACCGTCAAAAGCGCTGCCCGTCAATTCCCCTCAAAGCGGAAATCCTCGTGAATGAGATTTTCTTGTCTAAGTCTCTTGATCCTATACATGTTGATCCTCTCGGAAGTAAGTGACGATGAAGTCCCTAATTCTCCGATAGTGATTATAATTATGAAAGCGGCGAAGATCTCCTAATAAGGAAGTCGTCGATGAAGATCCGAATAGAAAAATTTCGATAAAAATCCAAAGAATGGCGAGAACAAAGGTGATGAAAACATTTGAAGAAAATCCATCAACTGGCGGATGTGAAGGCGATAAAGCGCGAGAAAAGTCTCAACCATCCTCTGTATTTGATAATGCGGATGTAGAGAGTTGAATTCCTTTGTAATTTGTTAGAATTCCTTTTTGTTTGAATGACTTAACTCTTTTGATTGAGTAATTTCCATATTTCCTTCTTCCTTTCTTAGTTAAGACCACCTTGCGAGCATGTTTGCTCATTGAATTCCTTATTAAGTAAATCCATCCCAATCGGGGATTTGATTTTAATTCTTCTCAACTGCGACAAAGTCGCGAGCCGCCTTACATTTTCATGCGAGAGGCCCATTGACTTTGCCTTATCATTTTTGTGTGGTCTTCCAAGTTAGACCTCCCTAATTAGAGTCTTCCCCTGCCACCTTTCATCGCGACAAAATCGCAGGGGACGCCTTTACACTTGCATGTAAAGACCCATTGATCTTGCCTTATCATTTTCCAAGTATTTTTGCCTCTGCGAGATTTTTAGTTGCGACAATATGACAGGTCTAGATATCCTTGCGAACATAAAGCCCCATGACATTGCCGTCGTGCGCGAAATCGCAGGACGTCAGTACACTGTCGAGTAAAGACCCATTGATCTCGCCTTACCCTCGCGTTAGTATTATTGCCTCTGCGGGATCATTTGCACAAATATGACAAGTCTAAATTCTCTTGCGAAAACATAGCCTCATGACATTTGCGTCTGTTTTGACACCCCCTAATGGAGAGCGTCGCCCTTATCATCTCCCGGTTGCCCCTTCAAGGAGGCGAAACATCGGCCATACAAGACTAGCTCCTCCCATCCGGTCTTAACAACAACCAGTTGTTTTCGCAGCCTCTTATCCCTTATACCTATATGGTTTATGGTTACAAGACTGCACCCTAAGTGGAGTTTTCTTCGGGCGAGTGCAACATATGCCAAGACTTGCCAAGAATGGCCAGGGTAGGTTCATCCATCCGGGCACTCAGCTCAACCGTGTACCCCGGCGCCTTGAGCATACACGACTCCTTGGAAGAGACCCTCGGTCGCCCAACCAGTATAACCTTATATATATAGTTGGGAATCCAAGGTACCTCTCCGAGGATAGGCTTTCATGGGCCCCAAATTTTCATGACTCAGGCTTGAGGTAACCTTCCCCCGAGCCATGTCGAGAGATACCCCCTTATATGACGCACTTTAGGTCTTACATTTGCCTCTTACGAAATGTTATTCGCGAACTAGGGTGTACGCCATAAAGGTTCGTCCCATTCATTCATTCTTTTATTCAATCATTCTTCATCATTTGCTATTTTGCTTGCGAGATATTCGCCGATTCATTCATTTAATCATTCATTCTCTCTTGTGGTTTTGTTAAGCCATTCATGACTTCTTGTCATTCTTGTCGCGAGATCTTCACGGATTTTGCGAAGAAGTACTTCATCTTGATTCATTTTTTCCTCTCCCATTTTACGGGTAATATTTTTTTAAATATAATCTATTCCATGGTCTATCCAATTTTCGTCCCACATCTTTTCCTTCGGGATCCATCAGTCTATATGCCCCTGTACCAACTACCTCTTTGATGATATAAGGTCCATCCCATTTTCTCGCCAACTTGCCTCCACTTTCACGTTGATATATTGGGGTTTCTCATGACACCAAGTCTCACAGTTGGAACTCACGTATTTTTACACGCTTGTTATATTCTCTAGCCAATCTTCGCCGATAATTCTCCATGTGTCGCAATGCCTTTTCTCGTTTTCCTCCAATTCATCCAACTTGATTAGAATGTTGCTGCGCTAAGATTTTTATCCCAGGACCTCTTTTTTGGTTGTCGGAATCACAACCTCGTTTGGGAATCTTGCTTCAACTCCGTAAGTTAAGCAAAAGGGGACATTCTGTGGCTTCTCTTCTAGTTGTATTATAAGCCCATCTTGCATTGGGTACTTGTTCGCACCATCCCCTATTGTGTCCTTCCAACTTTTTCTTCAATATATCGGCAATTGTTTTGTTTGTTGCTTAAGCTTGGCCATTAGCTTGTGGATATAATGGAGTTGATTTTCCACATCTTATACGAAATGCATTAAGCGGCAACTCTATATTTTGCCCTTCAAATTGCTTCCCATTATCGGATACCAATTGTGCGGGGATCCCAAATCGCATATAATATTTTCAAATATGAAAGTAAAAACATCCTTATCGCGAATGTCTTTGGACCGCTTTCACCTCTCGCCCATTTTGTGAAATAGTCCGTTGCGACAATTAAGTACCTTCTTTATCCGTTCAGGTAAAAATGGTCCCACAATATCTAAACCCCATTTTCCAAAAGGCCACACACTTCTCGAAGAATTTAACGGTGCTCAGTGCATGTATCTTCTTCCCATGCCTTTGACAATCTTCGCAGCGTCGGATATTGCTCTCGCGTCCTCATGCATATATGGCCAATAATATCCTTGCGTCTTTGCCTTATATGCCAAAGATCTCCCGCCGCTATGATTTCCGGCATCCCCACTATGCAGACATCTTCAATATGGTTTCTCCTTCTTTCCTTGTTAGACATCGAAGCGAAGGTCCATCAAAAGAACGCCGATAAAGCACGCCATCTCGTAATTCATAATTTGTTGCCGGCTCTTTAACTTGTGTGCTTCCAATCTATTTCTTGGTACCTCGCCTTTCATTAAGTACGCGTGAAGTTCTACTCTCCAGTCTTCCTCGCGACATTGCATTTCATCTACCACCATCATTATATACGCTTTTTGTCCCTCTTCTTTATTAATTGATGGCGCCGATAGCGTACGTATTTTGATATTCCTCGCGGTTGGGTGTCATCATACTTGATATAAAGGCAAAAGCGTCTGCGAGTCTATTATCTCTCCTTGATATGTGCCTCCATTTTATTTTCGGTATCTGTCTTGACAACACTTCTACAAGCTTCTGTATTTCGTAGGGATGGATCATTTGTAGCATACTTCTGTTATCGACAAATTGCCGGTTGCGAGTCACCGGTAATCCTCACATTCTCCGGTTTCATTTCTATTGCAAATCGTAGAGCATGTATTATAGCTTAGTACTCCGTTTTATTATTGGTAGACTCAAATTCCAATCTAAAAGCAAAAGCTAACTTATTGCCTTCGGCGAAATCACAACAATTCCCACTCCTTTACCTTCTCCATTTGATGATCCATCCACTAATATTTCCCAGGAGTCTGGTTCAGTTAACAAGTCTTTCGGATCTCCATGCTCTTCTTCTACATCCATCATTTCATCCACCGCTTCATCTTCCTCCAAAGGAAATTCTGCCAGAAAGTCTGCGACAACCTGTGACTTGGTTGAAGATAATATTTCATATTTGAGTTTGCAATGGCTTATTTGAGCATTCCATCTTTCGACTCTTCTGATCTTTTGAATTTTTCATTACCGACTCAATTGGTACCTTTGTTACCACTCTAACAAGTATGTGCACGAAAATATATGCGAAGTTTAAACGATGCATAAACTAACGCCGAGGATTAGTTTTTCAATCTTGAATAATTTCTTTCTGCTGACATTAAAAGTTTTCTTGATATAATAGATTGGTTTTTCTACTCTCAAGCGTCCGTTCGCGGTAAAAGCGCACTTAAGGCATGCGATGTTGTCGCGAGGTATATTAATAATTCCTCTCCCTGGTTACGCTTACGCATAATGGATATATCCATTAAATGCTCTTTGATCCCTTGTAAAGCCTTTTCGCATTCGTCAGTCCACTTAAATTTCGATCCTTTTTCAGAACTTTTGAAAAAGTGTTTACACTTATCGATGACCGCGAGATGAACCTTCCTAGTGATGCTAGCAACCCATTCAAACTTTTGAACATCCTTTCTTGTCGCGAGGTGTCGGCATATCGCGAATCGCTTTTACTTTCTCCGGTCAACATGTATTCCTTCCTTTGATATAATGTAACCCAAGAACTTCCCGACGCTACTCCAGGAAGGTACATTTTTCCGGATTGACTTTGATGTTGAAACGCCTCATTTGTTCAAAAATTTCTTTCAAGTCTCGCACATGATCTTCTGCCTTTTTACTTTTTACTAGCATGTCATCTACGTATACCTCTAATGTTTTATGTATCCATTCTGCGAATACCTTTTCTACCATCCTTTGATACGTTGCTCAAAGCATTTCGCAAACAAAGCGGCATTTTAGTATAGCAAAGTATAATCCTCTTGGAGCGAAGAAAGCGGTGTGTTCTTGGTCTTCTTGGCGAGAGGAATTTGATTGTAACCTTTGTATCCGTCGGTGATGATACTCTTTCATTCGACGGTTGATTCGACCAGTGTGGAATGTCAGTAATGGAAAAGCTGTCTTTAGGGCAAGCCTTATTTAGATCGGTGAAATCAATGCAAATCCTTATTCCCTTGTTCTTCTTTGGAACTATAACCATATTCGCTATCCATTCGGGATATTTTGCTTGTCTAATAATTCTGCATCCGGCATCTTCTGCAGTTCTTCTTCTATCCGAGGGTGATATCTTTGTTGCTATCTTTCTAATTCTTTGTTTGAATGGCTTCACATTTTTATCAATTTCCAACTTGTGACGGGCTCCGATGGATCTATACCAGGCACTTCATCCATATCCCACGCGAAGATATCTTTATAATCCCATGACGGATCGAGCGGTTCTTTTCTCTTCATCCACTCCCATGTTAGTTCCAATCTTTAGCATCTTGGGTTTTCCTTAGTTCCAATATTTACTTCTTTGGTTTTGTTCCGCCGCGACGTGGCGGCCTTCGGTTCTCCCATAGGGGTCGGTCCTTTTGGTTCTTTCGCAAGATCATTTTCTTCTCCCGAGATCTCGCTAGGTATGCCTTTCCCTTCCTTCGCTTTTATCATGTAAACTCTGAATTCTTCTTCTTTCTTAGCCGCCTTTTCCATCTTTTTGCGATACTTTGATATACTCTTTCGCTTGTTTACTTGTTCTTCGCAACACTTTACTTCATTTTGATAATATATTCTTCCTTTAGCAGCATCCCCTTTGATCTCGCCGATTCCGGTTGGTGTAGGAAATTTGATACATTGATGAAGCGTCGACGCCACTGACTTTTATTGCATGTACCCATGGTCTTCCTAGTAATATGTTATACGGTGATTCCATATCCACTACACTCGGCGTCACTGTGTTTCGATTCCTCCTAACGGAATACGTATTTCTATCTCCCCTTTAACTTTTGTTATGGATTTACCAAAACCTTGAATATTGTATGCCGCGAAAATCATATCTTCGTCTTTATATCCCATCTTTTTGTAAGCGTGATAAAACATGATGTTCACCAGACTCCCTGTATCATTAAAACTCCATTCACTACCCATGTTTTCTTTGTGTTCTCTAATTCCTCTCCTTCCTTATACGCGTTTATTGCGATCACCGGTGGAGATGCGTGATCCAAATTTTCTTTGGATATTTCCCCGTAGTGAATGTTATCTCTTGCTTTTCCCAATCTTTCAAAGGTGAAGTTATTTCTCTATCGTAATCTTCTTTCCTTCAAAATCTCGTTTGTGTATTCTTCCTCGATATTTTCATGAAATTCGCTAATCATTACTCTTGTGTTTGTGCTGCATGCCATATCTTTTTCATCCGATTCAAGATTTTCCTTTCTCATTTTCCTGATTCAAACAACTTTAATTACAATCTTCTCTTTTTTTTACCAATGATCGTCCACTGTTTCTAGCGCATATGTAGTTGCGGGATTTCCCCACTACACCCCTTACTCAATTTTGCTTAATTAATCCATTGAAAGATGTAAGATCACGAATATTTATTGATTGAGTTCATGGAATGTTTACATAAGTAAATAGAATTACACTTAGAAATTAAAACACTCTTAAACTTTCTCTCCTAATGACTCGCTTTAATCACTCAAAAGATCTCTCCCCTTTCAACAGACTCCTTTAGCTCTTTATATAGGGTAATACATAGTGGGTGACAGCTAAGTTATCCTTTATTTTCGGGAATATCTCGCGAAGTGTCGCAAATGCACAAATATTCATTCTCGCGACACTTCTTACCCCTCGCCTGGTTTCATGTCTTCCAATTATTTTGTTTGCCGTTATTCATTGCGTCGTTTATTTTAGCTATCTGCGACTGCCTCGCGACACCGTCGTTTATTAATCCCGCGAGCCTTGTACGTTGCGATATTATGATCCTACATATAACAAGCCTTCAAACCCCTAGGTGTCCATAGTGGACGAGTTATAGACTCATGAGGGTTTACAAGAGGTATACCCACAAAACCTACTCCAATCTCTTACCTTGGAAGAACCACTAAGGAAAGACACAATGTAGAAAGACAAATAATTATCTTACATATGTTCTTTAGCTACAAAATCCCACATACATTCCAATCAACACACATAAGCAATTACTTGCGTGTGACATTCAACCTGATTGCAAAACTTTACTAAGATAGTCATCGTACTTGTTGCAACGTTTGTCACAACACTCGCATACTGAAATCACATGGATAGAGAGAATGGAAATAGAAAAGTGAAGTGTGCAAATGTTGACTTAAGTGAAAGATGTTACCCACAATACTTGTATGAATGTCTTCAAAGGATTCTTATTTATAGCGCAATAGTTGAGAGAAGCACCCATTTAACTTGACCACATGATTAGATACTCTAAGCGCATGTTCCTTTTCAAAAGTATCGATAGTTGCCTTGGATCCTGCGTTCCACGCTTGTTTAAAGCGACGGAGATAGGGACAACGTTTCACGCATACTGCCACCCAAGTGTCAAGAACCTCATCAATAGTCTTTTTGACTTGCTATATAATGATGATAGGTTTTTATTTTTATCGACTACATGATTAGATACTCTAAGAGCATGTTCCTTTTCAGCAAATACGTGATAGTTGCCTTGGATCCTGCATTTCACGCTTGTTTAGGCGACGTAGACAGGGACAGCATTACACACGTATTGTTATCCAAGTGTCGATAAATTTGTTTAGGCGACTGAGACAGGGACAACGTTCCACGCTTGTTTAGGCGATGGGTTGCCTCCCATTTAGCGCTTAGTTTAATGTCCTCAGCACGACTTGGCATTCCGACAATTACTCCTCTACAGGGAGATAATCACGAAATTCTTGCACATTTTTTTTTTTTTGAAGGAATAAGGAGCATGAAAGCCCCAAGTTTTATTGATAATTAGATAAAATTACATAATATTCAATTACATCCATAAATCGAATTACATGATTAGTACAATAATCTTGACCCGAAAAAAAATCGAAAAGAAAATTCTGCACCAAATATATGTAAAACGATAGTGTAATTGAATACTTCTAATGGTTTATCACCATTTTGTTGGATACTCTCCGGAAAGATATGATGCTTCCATAAAAGAAGTAATATGCCCAAATTCCACATCGAATTCTGTAATCTCTGATCATCACGGTCGTAACTGGTTGGATGAAAGATTAAACCAAATCGAAGGCCCTCCAGGAGGTATGAGAAATCGTAATGGCATACACTTGCCATACTGATGAGAATTAAAAGATATAATATAAATATATTGATCATTGCTATAATGCAATCTTATTTATTCAAAACATAAAAGAAAACTAAACTAATCTACCCGAATCTTAACAAAATCAAGATCCGGGTAGAATTGAGAAAGTAAATCTAGGAAAAAAAATGAATTTAGAAGATGAAGATAACTGACTTTGGATGAAGATAACTACCTAGTGAGAAAATATATTTGCAGAGCGTTTTTAGGAGAGAGAGAAAAATGATTCTTGCACATCTATATCCACATAAGCAATGCTTTCATAATATGGCTTCGATCTATGGCCGTTCACCTTTAAATTTGTTCCATCTCTAAGACTATAAATTTCAACTGCGCCATGAGAATAAACATTAGTAACAACATACGGTCGAATCCATCTGGAACTTAGCTTACCAGGAAATAGTTTAAGACGAGAATAAAATAAAAGAACGTTTTGCCCCACAACAAAACTCTTCTGAGAAATCATCTTGTCATGGAAAAGTTTCGTCTTTTCCTTGTAGATACGAGAACTCTCGTACGCATCATTACGTATCTCCTCTAGCTCGTTAAGTTGTAACTTCCTTTGTTTCCCCGCATTGTCATAATCCATGTTAAACATCTTTATCGCCCAATATGCCTTATGTTCAAGTTCAACCGGAAGATGACAAGCTTTTCCATAGACCAACCGATATGGAGACATACCAATCGGTGTTTTGTTCGCCGTTCTATACGCCCAAAGCGCATCGTTAAGCCTATAACTCCAATCTTTCGTGTAGTGTTAACAGTTTTCTCAAGAATGGATTTAATCTCACGGTTTGAGATTTCGGCTTGCCCACTAGTTTGTGGGTGATACGGCGTACCAACCTTGTGTGTTATGTTGTACTTCTTGAGTAGAGCATGGAAGGATTTCTGAAAATGTGAGCCTCCGTCACTGATAACCACTCTTGGTGTACCATGTCTAGAAAAAATACATTCCTTCACAAACTCACAAACAACTTGAAAATCATTAGTAGGGGTGGCTTTAGCTTCCACCCATTTTGAAACATAATCCACAGCAAGAAGTATATAAAATTTTCCGTTAG
This sequence comes from Papaver armeniacum, assembly GCA_023531295.1. NCBI lineage: Eukaryota > Viridiplantae > Streptophyta > Magnoliopsida > Ranunculales > Papaveraceae > Papaver > Papaver armeniacum. The sequence goes on from JAJJWW010012787.1 coordinate 634,976, forward strand.
AATTGACAAAAGGACCCATAAAATCAATTCCCTACACATCAAATACTTCAAGAGAAAGATTTGGTGTGAGTGGCATTTGATTTCGAGCACCTAGATTGCCAGTTCGTTGACATCTATCACAAGATTTGCAAAAAATATATGCATCCTCAAATAGGATAGGCCAATAAAAGCCACTTTCAAGTACTTTGAAAGCGGTACGTTTAGAACCAAAGTGACCACCACATGCATAAGTATGACAAAAAGTAAGAATATATTAAAATTCAGAATTAGGTACGCACCTGCGGATGATTTGATCAGAACCATATTTCCACAGGTAGGGCTCATCCCACACATACTGCTTGGCTATTTTCTTAAGCTTAAGCTTTTGAAAATTAGACATCGTACTAGGTACTTGTCTTGTAACCAAGTAGTTCACTATATCCGCGTACCAAGGTGTTGAATCTTCAATTGATAAAAGTTGTTCGTCTGGAAAATGATCTTGTAAAAGAAGTTCTTCTTTGGAAACAACAAGTCTACTGTGATGATCAGCAACAATATTTTCAACACCTCTTTTATCCTTTATTTCATAATCAAATTCTTGCAATAGTAGTATCCACCGTATAAGTCTTGGCTTAGCTTCTTTCTTATTTAATATGTACCTAAGTGTTGCATGTTCAGAGTATACAACCACTTTTGAACCCACTAAATAAGATCTAAATTTTTCTAGTACAAATACTATAGCCAGAAATTCTTTCTCGGTGGTGGAATAGTTGATTTGTGCATCGTTTAGGGTCCTAGATGCATAATAAATCACATGAGATAGCTTGTCTACTCTTTTACCCAAAATGGCTCTAACTGCATAGTCACTTGCATCACACATTAATTCAAATGGTAAACTCCAATCCGGTGACTTAATAATTGGTGCAGTTGTCAACAACTCTTTTAATCTATCAAAGGCATCCGTGCCCTCCTTGCTGAAGTCAAAAATAACCTCTTTTTGCAATAATTTGCACATCGGCATTGAGATTTTGGAGAAATCCTTGATAAACCGCCTGTAAAAACCTGCATGACCAAGAAAATAACGAATCTCCCTCACCGAAGTGGGATATTGTAAGTTTCTTATTAAGACTATCTTTGGTTTGTCAACTTCGAGCCCTCGAGAGGACACAATGTGACCGAGCACTATACCATGGTTTACCATAAAATGGCATTTCTCCCAATTAAGAACAAGATTAGTGTCTATGCATCTTTTAAGCACAAGTTCAAGATTTTGTAAACAAATATCAAATGAATCACCATAAACACTAAAATCATCCATAAATACCTCAATTATGCGTTCCATGTAGTCAGAGAATATACTAACCATACACCTCTGAAAAGTGGAAGGTGCATTGCAAAGACCAAACGACATCCTTCTATATGCAAACGTACCAAAAGGACAAGTGAAAGTAGTCTTCTCTTGATCCTCCGGTGTAATAACAATCTGATTGTAGCCCGAATAACCGTCCAAAAAGCAATAATGTGAGTGTCCCGCTAACCTCTCTAACATCTGATCAATGAAAGGTAAAGGAAAGTGATCCTTTCGGGTTACTGTATTAAGCTTTCTGTAGTCTATGCATACTCTCCATCCAGTTTGAACTCTTGTAGGAACAAGTTCATCATCTTGATTTCTAACTTGGTAACACCCTGATTTCTTAGGCACTACCTGAACCGGGCTAACCCATTTCTTTGTCGAGAAATTAGGTAAATCACCCCCACACTTAGTAATTTGAGGATCTCTTTCTTCACGACCTCCATCATTGGGGGGTTAATCCTACGCTGAGCATCACGTACAGGCTTAAAATCATCTTCCATTAGGATTCTATGCATGCACATGGATGGACTAATGCCTTTAATATCAATAATTATCCAACCAATAGACGTTTTGTGCTCTTTCAGAACCCTAAGTATACATTCTTCTTGTATTGGGGTGAGGTTCTTTGCAATAATCACCGGAAGTTCTTCTTTATCACCTAAGTACGTGTACTTTAAGTGGTCTGGAAGCGGCTTCAATTCTATTTTCGGTGCCTGCACAATAGAAGGTAAAGGAACCTCATTGGTTATGGGTAACGAAATATAAGAAATATTACCCGATTTTGCTTCTTGTAGGGATGTTAAAGCACCACAAATCTCCACCATTTCTTTGTCTAATTCAACGTCCAGGTTCGGCTGTCTGTGAACATCCAAAGAAATGATGTTGCGTAACACAACTCCAAGTTCATCTTCGTTACTCAAATCAAACATTTGTTGTGCTAACGAACCAATAACATCAATAGAGAACGTCGAGTGAACATCACTAGAATAGCGCATGGTTTCAAATATATTGAACCGTATGATCTCCTTATCAAATTCCATAGTGAGTGAACCACTATCAACATCAATCTTCGTCTTTGCAGTCTTTATGAACGGTCTCCCCAAAAGTAACGAAGTAGATGAACAATTATCTCCATTGTGCATATCCACAATGTAGAAATCAACCGGAAAGATTAACTGATTCACTTGAACTAACACATCCTCTACGACTCCCTTAGGATATATATATTGGACTTGTTAGCCAATTGAATAGTAATCTTTGCCTCTTTTAAAGGTCCGAGATTCAAAGAATCATAAACATCAGCTGACATAACACTTATGGAAGCTCCTAAATCAAGCAAAGCACACTCAAATCGTCGGTTACAAATGGTAACGGGAACTGTGAAGCCGCCAGGATCTTCACACTTTGTAGGCATCTTCTTTAGTAACATAGTTGTAGCACTTTCGCCCACCTGAGTAACCTCATTAGCAATCAACCTATCCTTCCTTGTACACAAATCATTCAAAACCTTGGCATACCTGGGTACGGTTCTGATAGCCTCAATAAATGGAATATTGATATGTATCTTGCTGAAAATATCCATGATCTCCTTGTCTTGAGCTTCTTTCTTGGATTTAGCAAAACGACTTGGAAAAGGAGGTGGTATGGTAAAAGTGGGAACCGTGTCCTTAGGTTGGCCGATTGAGGTTGGCTTTTCCTTAGGTACGGTTTCCGCCTCTACTTCCTTTTCAATATCATTACTATGTACGCATACTGCCCTTGTATCCAGATTTGAATCTTATGTTTGCCTTCCGCTCCTTAACGTCACTGCATTGACGTGCTCTCTTGGGTTCACAAATGTTTGAGATGGTAGTTTTGTTGATGCTTGTGCCTTCAATTGACTCACATCCGTAGCCAATTGTCCCATCTGAGTATACAATTCTTTAATGGCGGAGTCAGTTTTCTGTTGATTTTGTTGGAATAAAGAGGTAATGCCTTGCATTATAGCACTCAGTTTATCATCAATATAAGAACCTTGCTCTTTATGTTGTTGTGGTTGCTGGAATTGTTGTTGAAAACCACCTTGTCTTGCATATGGATTAGAAGTTGCTGCTTGCTTGTTGTCATAACTGAAATTAGGGTGATCTTTCCAACCAGGATTATAAGTATTTGAGTATGGATCATACCTTTGCCTTTGATTAGGAAATATAGCATTCACCTCAGCATCATCTTCATATGTAGGAATAACTGCAGAAGCTATCCGTTGAACCATGTTTTCAACATTACCCATTCGTTGCTCAATATTCGATGAGTCTCCAATTTCACTAACTCTTCTAACCACCGATGAATCTCTAGTATAAAATTGTTGCATATTTGCATCCATGCTCTCGATCAAACTAGTAGCCTCCTCGATGGTTTTATTAGCCAATGCACCACTGCTAGCCCCATCAATTAAGTGTCTGTCATGCGGTAGTAACCCTTCATAGAAGTGTGTGATAATAAGTTGTGGTGGTATCTGATGGTGTGGACAACTCGCCAACAATCTCTTGTACCTCTCCTAATAGTCGTACAGAGATTCTCCATTAATCTGCACAATTCCAATGGTTTCCTTACGAATAGCTGCAGCTTTAGAAGCAGGAAAATACTTCTCTAAAAATAGCTTTTTCATTAGGTCCATGTGGTAATACTTCTAGAAGGGAGATAATATAACCATGATTCTTCTTGGTCCGTTAATGAAAACGGAAAAGCTTGTATAAAAGTTGTATCATCATCATCACGCTCTTTTTCATACTTCTTACTGTATTCTGAAACTGCTGCAGGTGTCGATTAGGATATTCACCCGGTAGTCCCTTGAACTTTGGAACCTAATGAAGAAGATTTGACTTAAGTTCCACTGTGTCATTTAGATTAATACACAGGGGTTGAGAATCCAAACATGGGGATGTTAGGTCTCTCAACGTCTTCCTTTCCGGAGGTGGAGGTGGTGCTCCGTCTACCATCTCTTCTGAAGGAGGTTCTTGTTACAACTGCTGACGTGCTTGAAGTACCGTTCATTTTAAGGTTTGAATACCGCACCTCTGGTATTCCCAGTCTTTCGGTGCCAGATATTAAGTACCTGAAAATAAAAATCTAGAAAACGAAATTAAACACTAAAAAGAAACTCTAAAAACAATAATAAAACTAAAAGAAATAACAACTAAAGCTACCGACTGCTCCCCGGCAGCGGCGCCAAAATTTGGTGGGTGTCGTAGGCTCAACAAATTAATAATCTTATTTCCACACAATTAACTGGTAATATAATGGAAGTAAGGATCGTTCCCACGAAGAGCAGTGAGTTTTAGTTGTCAAAGTGTCACAAAGGGGGGTTTTGTTTTAGATTTCGAACAAAGTAAATAAAAGCAATTGAAAATATTAAGTTGTAAACAATAGAGAGAGATATGATCGAGGAATCCTTCTTCGCAAATAAACCGTCAATGAGTTATTATAGTTGCATACTCGTCGTTAATCATAGATTATCACCAACCGTGGAATAACAGCTAGATCAGTGTAATCCCCTAAATTCCTTATATCACTGGATACGGAAGTTCTCGCCTACCAGATTCTATTCAACAAACCACCAAGTAGTAAATCACTCAAGGTGTGATCCAATCGAATGCTTTATCTTTTGTGAATTTATAGATTGATTCTACTATTTAAACTCTTAGATCAAGGTCCACTTTTTAGTGTTGTTTATATACACAATCGCTCCACAGAATCCCTCTGCAAGGTTTTGTGTTCTCTACTTGTGTACAAGTTATTCGAAGATTACTTATCTCCTAACTCAATCTAGCAATAGATTGAATCAACAAATCAATTTAGTTGGCCACCTAAACAATCTATCAATCAATCATAAATATTCAAATAGTATAAACAAACGATAATCATATGAAGAACTTCAAAGTATATTAATATAATAACTCAAATCTTGTTTACAACTTAGAATTCATCCTCAATCAATAGGTGTTTAGCTACTCATGGATGTAGAAACACCCATGATATAAATATAAGAAAAGGTTAGAGATATCGTTACGATTGAGAATCACTCTGAAACCCTAGCTTTCGTTCCGTGTGATTTTTCTCCTCTCCAAAGCTTAGAATTTCGTGACCTAATGATATGATATCATTTTACATAACTGTTTATGGGTGAAAACTATTTCTGCCGGTTTTGGTAATTTGGGTGTGTGGATGAGAAATGAATCTAAACCCTAAACAAATACACTGCACGGGAGTGCTTTTGATTCGAGAAATCAATCTGTACAACTCTGGCCTAAACCAAGAAATGGCAGTTCCAGGCTTGCTTCGGTCACAAAGTGAAGGAGATGGGGTTGATCTTAGGGAGGGAACCGAAGAAGGTGTTGAGATTGTGAAGGTGTTGGCTGTGTACGACTTGTATCGAGAAAATTTGGGACGGCTGCAGAATGTATGCTATCAGTTCTGGTGTTGGGATACGATTATATCAACACTTGGTTTTCTGTCTTGTCTTTTTTTTTTTTTGTCTTGTGGAAATAGGGAGGAGAACCTATTTATACAAGTCATAAAGCACAAACCTCGTCTCTCGTAGGAAGTGGAGTGATGGAGTAGTGGAGTCGTGTGTTAGTATCACACGATCAGTCTTGCCCACTTCTCCCATCATCACTAACCGTCCATGTCTTCCTGGCATGTTCTTGTGATGGCGTGTTGCGCGCTGCACGCTGTAAACCTCCAAACCAATACCCCAGTAAGTATCCCCCAGTTTGTGACATGCTGATGTCTCGATTGTGTGGATCGTGGGACCCACAGAAGGTAGCATACGGTGCTAGGTTTAAATAACTAAGTTATTTGGGAAATCGTTATTTATGAAATATCGCGTGTATTCTATGCATGTAATGCATTGAATATATTCATCATGTATGAAACATCGATGTTTTAAGGCTTAACGGAGTAAGTCACGATCAAGCGTCTTAAAATAGCATCATGTCCAACCATCTTCGAGTGATCGTTTGGAGACTGCATGGGCGAGCCATACTTTGGCCGATCACTCTATGTGGAAGAGTGGCGGACGGTGATCATGGGGATGCCTCATTGGTCGCTTAACTCCTAACCAGGGCTTCTTAACCAAGCTGGTAGAGTTGGACGGACGAGATGATCTGTGACGCTCATCTGCGACCGTTGATAAAGTATTAGGGTTTTGAAGAGGTGCGCAAGCATCACTCTTCAGCTTGGTCGAATCCAAGCATGGGAGATGTTTTTGACAGGACCGACCGGGCATGCGTGTAGGCGGCTTGCCGGTGTACACATCCGTACCTCATTGTCCCATGAAAGTGTGATCTAAACCACTCAATTTTTCCGGCAAAGAGGAGCGGCTGAGATTGATTTGCGACAGAAATCCCATGCCGCAAAGGAGTTGAAGACCGCACGTCATGCCTACTTCGAGCGCGTATTTCGAGACGTCCAACCATGGTTGGCCTTGGTCGATCAGTCAGGCGTTTAGATGGGCCCACGGTGATCGTGTTGACATGCTCGGGACCCTTTGAATGTACATCTACACCCTCCATCTATGCTTGCGAAGATGGACGCTCGTGATCGATTAGCGACACATGTAATATCCTGCAAACCCTAATTAGGGTTTTGGATCGGTCGTGTGTACACGACTTGACCCTAACAGGTTTGGTGCTATGCTCCTCCTTTGGGGAGGCCGACCATGTGGGGCCCACATTGGGTCGGTGGTGAACATGGTGATACGGCCCGACGGTCCTAGGCTGATCTAATCCATCCAAACATCTTTGGTGAAGTTGGATGGTCGTGATCAATTTGAGACCTTAGTGGAATTTCTGCGACCCTTTAAGCATTACGCCGGCCATACTTTGGGCAAACGCATGTTGCTCTATGGCTAGGTCAGGAGATGGTCGACCAGGCAGGTAGAGAGGGGGCCCGCCGGTGTGCAGGACAAGCTTGTCCGACCGGTCATGGGATAATCCACGTCGTCCAATCATGCCGGTGAAGTTGGACGACCGTGGCTGGTTTTGAGACTGCCGTTGGCGGTCTTGTGCGCACAAGCTTTTCCAAGCTGCTCCACACCGGTCCAACCATCCTAGTTTAGGCTGGTGTTCGGTGGTTATTTGGGAGGCATGGTATGTATTCGACCGACCAGGGAATAAACGGGCCCGCTGGTGGTCATTAAGGTGGTAGCCTGCTCTTGTTGAAGATCGTCTAGGCTGGTTAAATCATGCGGACAACTTGCATGGTCGTGATTATTTCTGAGACTGATATGGACAGTCCAAAATATGCTCAATCGGGCTAGTATAACACACCGAGAGATGTAGCCTGTATGGGTATTTCGTGCATGCCTCACTATTAACACTTGGAGATTCGTGTTACTCTGCTGAGAGCAACACTCAATCGTCATGCCGCACTAATAATGAGAGTTATGTGGGAACATCACAGGAAATACAAGGCTAGTCATGCATTAATTAATAATGCTATAAATTCATAGAGTATATGGGATTGTTGCCACATGCTCCAACCTGGTTGAATTTTGTGTATTTAATTCACAGAATACTGGGATTGTTGCTACATGCGCCATTCTAGGTGAATTAGTAAAGTGAAGAAGTATTCATCACTTATTAGTGGCTTTATCCTTTGCAGGATGTCAGCGCATAAATTTGGTTTTACAATTTTAGCCCTAAACTAAAATCCACCATCAACAATAACCTAACACCTTTTTTATAGGTTTACATTGCTTGGCCTTCACGTATTTAGTTCGGTTTAAGAACCCGACCCGAAAATACGAAATAACGACCCCAAACGTGACCTTAGGCCTTCCCATGTATGAATACACGTTATACTACTTGCTAAGTACGCGTACCAGTACGCATACCTCAAATTCCAACAGAAATTTTCGGAACTAAGGTATGCGTACCCGTACGCGTACCTTACTGTCTTCGGTATTCGATAAAAGCTTGTTTTGGCCACAACTTCTTCGTCCGAACTCGGAATGACCTCATTCTTTTTGAATTATTTTCCTCTTTTAATTATCTTCAAGATGGTGATGACAAATCCTTAATTTGAATGAGTTAAGATCGGTCTTTGGCCCTTCTCTTGATTTTGAGCGTTATGCTCCTTTTCGTCGCTTTTCTTCCACTTCTCTTGGACTTGGGCACTTGGATACTTGGAATACTTCTCTTCCTAGCTCTTTTCAGCACTTTGTAGCTCCTTTTTGGATGAATCACCTAATATAGGAAAATAAGAGAAAACAAGAGTAATAACACGAAAATATGCAAGAATAATAGCTAAAACAAGTATGGAATGGACACTAAAATCATATGAATTATGCACTTATCACTATTCCCAAGAGAAAGCTTTAATCGAACACGTACCCTAGTCTAAACGGGATCTATTCTAGCCCACTATGTCATAATGATGTGATAAACCTAGGTAAAATGGCATTTTGGTTAATTAAAGTAGTTTTAATAATTAGAGAAAAAAGAAAAAAAAAATTATTTCCTTCTCTTACTTGCGCCCGAGAAAGACTGGAAGAGGCGAAATAGAGAAACCCTAGGTAAGGAAATAGAAAAAAAATTCTTTCCTTCTCTTATCAGATTAAATTCGAACTTACTTGTTTAATTTCATGAATGGGGGATGGGTTTTTCTTAATTTGAAATTACTATCGCTAGGGTTTCAGGTATATACATTTCCTAAAACTAAAATCGTTTTCTACTATATTCTGTAAACCTAGGGTTCTGTCAATTTTAGGAGTTTTTTATGATCTTGGCTGTGATTCTATATCTTATCTGTGATGGAATTTGTGGAAGCACATCGATATTGTTAGGGTTTCTTTTGTTTTGTTCAGGTCTTTCATTTTTTCATGATCATAAACCAATTTAGAAAGAGTTCATCTAGAGCATTCTCTGATAAATTCTAATAATAAGATTGTAATTTTGGGTTTGGGTTCACATGGATGATCACGTTTCCTTATGATTTTCTTTGATTTTTGTTAGACAGTATTAATTGGTTGAAACAATTGATGTTTTGTGTGAATTTTGTGAGTAGTGGTTTTTTTATGGATTTAGGAATTAGCTTTTGTTGTTGTAAGGAGTAAATGTTGCATTGTAGATTAGGTCGGCGTTGTTATAGAGCCGGAAAGGAGAATCTGTTACTGTATTCTCTCGATTTTGTTTTTCTTCACTTCGCAACGGTGTTTTATCATGCTAAGCAATTGGTTTAACAGGGAAGAAGGTGTATTTGAAACTCGGTGTTCGACCTGCAACGCACGTGCACTCCACTTGTAGCCTATTAGAGAACCTACTCATTCCCTACCTCCACATACAACAAATGGCATCGTTTGACTCCGAGGAAGATTTGGCAATCACCAAAGCATGGGCAGCCGAAAGTCGAGTTCTAGATCGCTCCTCTACCGAGACCTTTTGGGTGAAGATACATAACAAATTTAGCCAAGATTATGGGAACCCCACAAAGAAGAAGTGTTCAAAAAATCAAGGATATGCACAACATCATCCTAGATGCGGTAGTTGGGTTTTTTATAATCAAACACCGGATCTGGCACGCAAGCCACTTAGCTTGTCCCCTCTACAACTTGTACGTATCTTTATGGTTTATTCGGCATAATACTTTTTTCAATTTATATGTAACCAAATAAGTTTGTGTGTTGTTTTTGTAGCACGAAGTCGTGAAAGCACACTACTTAGAGGAAAATGGGGAAGCATTCACGTTTGATGAAATCGTTTACTTCTAGTATTCATATTTACGGAGTACCACCAGCTATGGAGTACCACCAGCACTCAATGGTGGATGAATCGGACTTCATACTCTTATTTGGCTTCCAGATAGGAAAGGCCAATTCTCTGTTAAGAGTGTCTATAATGTGTTGTCTAGTCCATCTAATACTTCCGCAGGTACTAATTCTGTTTCTCCATAGGTATGGAAAGCTTTGTGGAAGTTAGATTATTTGTTTGGAAGTGCTTAAAACATATAGTCCCAACAAGAGATAAACTAGCTAGATATGGAAATGATATTGAATTGCATTGCAGTTTGTGTAATCATCATGTGGAATCCAGTAATCACCTATTCCATGAATGAGGTTATGCTAGATCTATTTGGTTGGTTTTAAATATCAATGTTAGCAATATTATGGTACAACATGGTTCATTTAGGAGCTGGATTCTCTCTTGGTTTTATGCAGGAAATAATATTACCTTTGGTGCAGGAATTACTAGACATGAGATTAATAAATTGCTAATGGTTTCAGTTTGGACTATTTGATGTTCAAAGATTTTTCAGAACATAACTCCAAATAGGACAATGTCAATAGATGGCATTAATAAACTTGTGTCTCCTGGAACTAATCTTGTTTCTTCAACTAATGCGGTTGTGCAGGTGCTAAGATGGAAACCTCCTGATAATGTTTATCTTAAAATAAATTTTGATGCTTCTTTTAAGTCAGATTCATTACAAGGTGGAATAGGGCTAATAGTGAGGAATTGTGCAGGTAGCTGCATTTGGGTGCAAGGAAAATGCTTCAATGGAGGAATGAAGATAGGAGTTGAAGCTAAGGAGCTGGAATGTAAGGCTATGCTGGCAGCTGTTACTCTGGCACCCATTAAGAACTTTAATCATGTTATCCTTGAATCAGATTGTAAGACTTTAATAAAATCCATCAATGATCAAACCTATTATGTTCATTGGATGAATCAAGCTTTGGTTTTATATATTAATTCTAATTGGATAGAACACACAAATAGAGTAATGTGTTTTAGTTCACTTAATTCTAATTGGGGCCATAGCTTCTTCCAGTTCTTACGATTTTATTTTTCAACTGCACCAACACGTACTCCACTTTTTACAAAGTTAGTTTTTTACTTTAGTACCGTTATAACAACTGTAGCAACACGTACTCCGCTTTTTAGCTATCATTTTGATTTATTTACTGAATTCGGGTACGAACAAAAAAAAATCTGGATGGAATGAATATTAATGGCATCTAACTCCGGTCTTTTAGAGTCGTCAAAGCAAAAAATTATGCAGCAGGATAACAAGATTTGACTGAGAAAATTCTTAACATAGAACGTGCAACATGCAAATTGAAGGATCTTTACCTTCCTATTTTACCAAATTATTTACGAGATACACTTAAATATTATTAGTAAAAATATTGCCAAATTTCCATTTACATTACACTACCCATTTATGATAATAAATCTTTACCCTCTGTGTTCATCTCTCTCGTCTTAAATCATTTCATGTTTTTACTCTTAAATCTTCTAACCTCCCCCTAGAAAACAAAACAAGGGGTTTACTTTGATCATCTGATTCATCTCCTGGATAAACCATATATTCCCCTGTCAGTTTTGCTTCAAGTTGCGGAATAATCAGATCGGCCGTGTAAGTATTTCTTTTCAGTACTGCTTTGTTAACTAAGATTGTAACTCTAATCGTCATAGTAGGGTAAACATTATCTTCACATGCAACTGTATGTAGGTATCTAACCTCTGATTATTTGTATGATTCATATATGATAACTGAACTCACATTGTGATTTGTGATTACTCTTTGTGTACGTATTACTCTTTGCAATGATAATTCGTAGTTTTATTCGGACCACAATAACATTTTCACAAGATGTTGACAACTTTTTTCTCCGTCCAGGTATCTGAGAATTCATAATGGATCCTAGAGTAATGGATAAATCTTGGATGTATACTGAAAGAACCAAACCGCGTTATCAAGACGGAGTCGATGCATTTTGAAAAAGCGGGGGTCTAACAACCACACCCAATAATTCGATTAGCAATCTGTATGGACAAACTCCAATATACTTTCTAGAGAATCAACTAGATAGTCAGACTCAATCTAGATAAAAAGTATATCAAAGAATTTATATCTCAATCTCTCGATTTGATCTTTACTCAAGCAAATAGAAATCTGCGAGTCTTTATCAAAGAGAGATAACTTGGATGGTACCAAAGACCAATATCCAAGTGTCAATCAATTTAAATCAACAACCCAAAAGGTCGGATATTCTAATTGATTGAACAACGCACAACCTGTGATATTTCAATTATATAAACAAATATAATGCGGAATAGAAATAACACAGATAACAGAATTTTGTTAACGAGGAAACCGTAAATGCAGAAAAACCCTGGGATCTAGTCCAGATTGAACACACACTGTATTAAGCCGCTACAAACTCTAGCCTACTCCAAATTAACTTCGGTCTGGACTGTAGTTGAACTCCAATCAATCTCACACTGATCCAAGGTATAGTTATGCTCCTACTCCTCTGATCCCAACAGGATGCTACGTACTTGATTCCCTTAGCTGATCTCACCCACAAATAAGAGTTGCTACGACCCAAAGTCGAAGACTTTAATAAAAAAAAATTGTATCACACAGAAAAGTCTACAGAATAGATAAATCCGTCTCCCACGAATAAACCTATGAGTTTTGTTCCGTCTTTTCATAAATCAAGGTGAACATGAACCAATCAATAACCCAGACTTATATTCCCTAAGAACAACCTAGTATTATTGATCACCTTACAATAATCTTAATCGACACAGCGAAAAAATATATTGCGGAATCACAAACGATGAGACGAAGTTTTTGTGATTTCTTTTCTATCTTACCTATCGGAGATATAAATCTCAAGCCAATTATTTCAATTGTACTCGTACGATAGAAACAGCAAGATCAGATCACACAACTACAAGAAAAGTAGTATCGATGCGGCTTCACAATCCCAATGAAGTCTTTAAGTCGTTAACTTTTGGTTTTAGAAGAAGAAAACCAAAGGTTAAAGGAGAATCGACTCTAGCTTAGCAAACTAGTATCACACGTAAAGTGTGGGGATTAGGTATCCCAGTTGCTAGAGTTCTCCCTTATATAGTCTTTCAAATCAGGGTTTGCAATCAATGTTAGCTTAGTAACAAAGCATTCAATATTCACCGTTAGATGAAAACTTGATTAGATTCAAGCTAATATTTCTCAACCGTTGGATCGAAAACTTAGCTTGTTACACACAAACGAAATGTTCAATTTTGGGTTTATGAACCGTACCCAAACATTAACATTTGTTTGTTCAACAATAGTCAACCAAATGGTTAGCCATATGATCACTCTCATATCAACCATATTCTTCTTCACCATAACTAGTTCAAATGACTCAAATGAACTAGTTAGAGAGTTGTTTAATTGCTTAGATCTTATGTAACTACACAAGACACAATCGAAGAAAAAACGGTTTGATTCACTCGAATTGGTTCATCAACTTTATAGCCACGGTTTGCAAAAGCATTCCTTAGTTTATATAAACATGAGTTCAAGAACAACCGGTTTTAGATATAACCTACTCAAGTTCGTGGAATGGGTTCGCGGACTTAATCTCATGGAAGGAGTACACAAACTCCAGTTGAAATTCTCGGGTGAGAACTTCCGTCAGTTCGCGGACTTGGCTTGCGCCACTTCCATTTCTCTTGATCAACAAAGTTCGCAAACTTTGGTTCAAGGAATAAGGACTTATACATATATGTGTTTCCACAACAATGCTTATATCCTACCAGTGGTTATGTAATATAAACTCTCATTTCAATCATTGAAACATTCTCAGAGAACGTTATATAGGCGTAATTCACAAACCATTTTTCGTCAGAGCAATTTCCAAAGTGATTGAAACATATCATGACTTTCGTCACTAGGTAAAGATGAATTCGGTTAAAGCGAAAGCTTACCAACACATATTTCGAGAAATAGATAGGCGAGTTAAACTCGGCTCGAAATAGCAAATGTGTATAATGAAAGTATATACGTCTAAAAGACTTTTGTCTCAAGAGTAGGAGATAGAGTAAATAGACTTTTGAGTGACAGATAATTTCAAGTCTCCACATACCTTTTAGTCGATGAAGTTCCACCGGTTCCTCGAGTAGTCCTTCGTCTTGTATGATGATTTCCATGGATTTATTGAGCTCAACTACACTTTCTATCCTAGTCCGAGACCTTTAGCTACATAGGCTAGAAATCAAGACTTATAGTTTTGATCACTAACATTGACAAACATGCTTGAGATAGCAACGCATGCGAGTTCGACCGAGCAATGCTCTAACAATCTCCCCCTTTGTCAATTTTAATGGCAAAACTATTAATACATATGGAATACAAAAAATAAATAAATAAACTTTTGTAGCTCCTATTCCACATGTCTAATCTTCAACATTACTCGAAATCTTCGTCACTTCCAAGTACTCCAATGATCCCAAAGGTTGTAAGTTTAGCACCATCGTTGTTGAAAATCCGTAGCTATAACAACAAGAAAACAAGAGTTCTCAATCATTGTTATACAGTGTCATAATATCATTACACAGCGTCAAAGTTCAATTGTATCACAACTTCAACAACAATACTATGGTGATATGTATCACTCCCCCTTAGTCAATACTCCATCTCACATGGAAACCACTCCCCCTTACATAATGATCCGAAAACCATATGTATTTGTAGTGTGAACTACATATTAATTCTCCCCCTTTTTGCCAATAAAATTGGCAAAGGTACAAGAACGGGATCCTAATGAAATTTCCGAAAGAGACATTTCATGACCAAAAGAAAGAAACACACATTATCTTATTTAGATGCAATCATAAAGCCGAAGCTAAATGCATTCATCAAGGAGTTTAAAGATACAAGATAACCCCTATAATATTCCACAACCGCACTCCCCACAAAGATATGGCAATTAAGCGCAAGTTCAAAAAGAACTCTCCCCATAATATGTCATTCCCGAAAGAACAACTAGAGCGACCTTAATTTCGAAAGAAAAGAAGGATTTCTTTTGACACAAACACACAAAGAACTCGACGGAAAAATCAATCCTACGAAACCAAATACGAGAATTGAAGTAACACTTACTGGAGTTTCAAACTCAATTGCCCAACGAGATCGAGATAAGCACGGGGCAAGAGTTACGAAACAATTAATGAACCAAGACAACACCAATAGACTGTATAGTAAGTGTTGAAAAGTAGCAGTGTCTAATGGTTTGGTGAGAATATCGATCGATTGTTGTTCGAAGGCACAAAATCCATACTTATGATACCATTTTCATAAAGATCTCGAATAAAATGTTACCTTATATCAATGTGCTTTGTTCTTGAGTGCTCAACGGGATTCTCAGTAATTCGAATCGCACTAGAGTTATCACAAAAGATCTTCATTATTCTAGTATCAATTCCATAATCAGCTAGCATTTGTTTCATCCATAGGAGTTGTGTGCAACATGAGCCAGCAACAATATATTCTGCTTCACATGTAGACAGGGATTGTGAATTCTGTTTCTTGCTATGCCAAGCCACAAGATTCAGTCCTACATAGTAGAAACCCCCTGATGTACTTTTTCTGTCCTCTACACATCCTGCCCAATCAGCATCTGAATAAGCAAAAAGATCAGTGTTAGTATCAAAAGTGTAAGATAGACCATACCCGACAGTGTGATTGACATATCGTATGATCCTTTTTGCAGCTGCAAGATGAGATTCCTTTGGATTAGCCTGAAATCTAGCACAACAACCAACACTAAAAGAAATATCAGGTCTAGTGGATGTAAGATATAAAAGGCTACCAATAATAGATCGATACAATTTTTGATCTACTTTTACTCCTTTCTCATCTCTGTGTAGTTTACCAGTAGTGGGCATAGGTGTCAGTTTCGGACTTGACTTATCTAGACCGAATCTTGTAGCAAGATCCCTTGCATATTTTTCTTGAGATATGTAGTTGCAGGAAATCCTACACTACACCCCTCACTAGAATATACACAATTAAGTCATTTTAAGATGAATGATTATGATTTCTATTGATTGAATACTTGGATCTTTACAATATGAAATAGAAATGAGTTAAAGAATTACAATCACTCTAAAACTTTCTCTCTCCTAAAGACTTGCTTAACAATTCAAAAGGAACCCCCTACAATGATTTACTCAACCCTTTATATAGGGTAGTACACGAGTGGATGATGACTAAAGCTGTCCTTTATTTTCGGGAATGTCTTGCGAAATATCGCAAGTGTACATGTATCAATTCTCGCGACACTCCTAAATTTCGCTGAATCTTCATATCTTTCTCATGTTTTGGCTATCTTCATTCATTGCGTCATTTATTTTACTTCCCTGCGACTCCCTCGCAATGTCGTTATTTATTAATCTCGCGAAACATTGATGTCGAGATATTCTGATCCTACATCTTGCCTCTTCTCATGTCTTCTCTGCGAAGGAGAGAATGTCATGAGAACCAATGTTTTGAAATGCCGCAATTGTTCATCTTTATCTGTTTCACTCCCGTACATTTACACGGAATTTATTACAGGTGTTTCTTCTTCCACTCTTTTCTTGACACGTCTCTTTCAACCGTTTATTCTTGACCATTCACGTCCCATCTCGCATTAAATGCATTTGTTTTCTCGAGGATTCTTCTCTCTATATATAGTTTTCTTACCCTTCTCTTCTTCTCTTTTATTTTCCCTCTGCAACTTCTCTTCCTCCGCAATCTGCGTTTCTGCTGCTGTAAATCTTTCCTTCTTTCTTTCTCTTGATCTTCAATTTTCTAATCATTCCCATACTCTAAAAATGGCTTCACTTGGTCGCACATATAAACCCCTTTTTAATGAAGCTCAAAAGAAAATCATAATCTCGCTGGGTCAAATTCTCGCAGGCCTTCCCATTCCACTCTACAATCCCGAGATACCTTTATTCTATGAAATTCTTGCTCATGAGAAATTCTCGCGAGCTATTTACCAACTAAGTGGTGATTGCATCCGTCTAATGCTTGAATTCACCAACCGTGGCGCTGGTATGGGATCTTTATATCTGATGATGTCAAAGATCCTAGATTCGCGGTTTAGAAATAGTCATTGAGAAATATCTTGTAGAAAACTTTTTTGAAAATTATGAAGTAATAAATATGAGAAATGATAAATCTCGCTGGGGTGCTCGACTGAAGAGAAAAGATAATATTTCCAGTGATTAGTTACTCATGCAAGATATTGACTGGCACTCGGGCAAAAATAATGTTCCTCGGTATTCCAAAGATGAGAAGTGGTGGGTTGTTCCTCTGTTTTTGAGCGGACCTTATATTGCAGGTTCTCATACACTCCCTGCAAATCTCGCAAACTATCAACCTTGGGAATTTAAGTGGCCCGAGAAGGCAAAAGAGGTATACTTCCTATTTCATGTTTGCTTTGCGATATTTCCTTCCTCTTATACTTACTAGACTTGTAAAATTTTCAGATTTCCAAATTGAAAAGGAGTTATAAAAGACGTCCAAAGGCGAGTACTCTAGCGATACTCCGATCAATCACGGATGAAGTAAGAAATACTTTCTTTTGTTATTTTTAACAATATTGTTGCCTCTGTTTCTTATCTTCATTCGTGTGCGAAGGTTGTTGAAGAAATTGACATTCCCGAGGCTGCGAAGGTTAAGGGCAAGAATAAAATCACTCTTCGCAAGGATAAATCTTCCGCTCCATCTTCTAAAAAAACGGAAAATCCATCCTTCTTCTCGTTCTAGTTCCCAAACCAGCGAGAGTTCGGCGAAGATGAAAATGATATTGATACTTCTTACGCAAAGGAAGATCATTCGGTTAAACACGCTATGGCGCAATTGTCTAGTGTCTTCTCTGATTCTATGCAAGGATTGGGAGATGATCATTTATCTGCTACTTGCGAAGCTCTCGCTAAAATTTGCGATGCCCCCCTGTTAGAAGATAATGAATCTTTTCGCGGAGTTTCCCGAACAATGACTCCCAGTCTCTTAAATGCACTCAGTGTTTTGGTATGTTCATATTTCGTTATTTCTTTGCGATTTCGATTATAAACCTTATCTTAAAAATTTATTTACTTTCCTTTATAGTCTGGGAGAGCTTCCTTTGTTGTTGCCTCAGACCTCGAGAAAAGACGCAACAATCTTGAGAAGAAAAATCTTCAACTTAAGGAGAATATCAACGAGCTAGAAATTGAAGTTGCGACATCTCGCAAGAAGGACGAAAGAATTCAACAATTGGGAGTTGAGTCTTCTTCCCAGAAAGACAAAATATCCACACTTCAAAGTGCTAATCAGCAACTTTATGGTATAACACCCTCCTTTTTTCTCCATTTTTACTTTGTCATCTATTTTTCTTTGCCTGACTTATCATTTTCGCAGACGTTTATAATCTTTCTGACGAAGCCATCCTTCTCCATTCATTCCCTGAACCTATGGATGATGATGCTCTTCTCGCTCATTTCAATGAATCTTTAAGTAGTTCTTCAAACAAGACTAATTCTCTCTCGTTAAATGAACTTCGAACCAAATTTCATCTTCTAGAAATTGAACATAGATCTAGTTTAGGTTTAGCCAACCGCTTTAAACGTTTATATCTTGACTCCCAGGAGAGTAATAATATTCTAAGGAAGAAAATTAGCAGCCTCATAGATGATAAGGATCGCATTGCTAATCAAGGTGCACAAGCATTAGCAAAATTCCAAAAAACTATTCTTGAAGTCCAAATTGAACGAGATGAATCCCTTCGCCAAAATGTCATACTTAATGAGCGAGAAAATCAAATTCGTTCACTTCTTGTCATAAATAATGATGATGAATTCGCTTGGGCTGCGAAGGTTCTAGATAATGCCAGAAATAACTTAGGTGTTAACGTCAGTCTTCATCTTTGAGCATAATGCCTTGGTTAAAGATATGATTTCGACGAGAGAAGGTTATTTTACTATTCTTCATTATTTTTCCCGCTTCTTTTTTACGAAATTGTTATTAAGATACTAACTCATTGTCATTTGTTCGCAGAATCTGAGAAGAGGTTTCAAACTAGAATCAAGGAACTTGAATATGAGAAAGCACAACTTGCAAAAAACTTCTCTCTTCGCAATGAGAAATATTCTAAGATGAAGAAGCAATTCTGAGGACTCTTCGTGGCGAATTTCAATAATGATCTTTGTTCGTTTTCGCAACCAAACTATTGAACAAATTTGCAATGATCACGACATTCCTCTTTCTTCATATCCTTGTCTTCTCGATGAAATTCGATAATATGCCTTGCTCGAGATATCTACGATAGTGATGTAAGCGAAGAAGAAGAATCGATAAGGAATCTGATGAAGAAGAATAAGTTGCTAGATTGTTCCTTTTTCCTTTCTCTTCTTGTGATATTTGTACATTTATCCTTCTAACCTTCCATTTTGTAATCTCTTACTGTAAATCTATCATATGAAAATAAATAACAAATTTTTATTCTAATCATTCCCATACTTGCCTCTGTTATTTATTTTCATATGAGATAAATCAAGTCGATAATCTTTAAGTAATGATACTTCTTAATTTCGCAACTGCTGTTGCTGATTCTTCACAGATAAATGAACAAATATAATCGTACTCGCAAGCTTGTTTGATTACTTGATTTCTTGTGTTATTTTATCATCATTTATGTTGAAATTCATCATTGCGACAAAATCGCGGGACGTCTTTACATTTTCATGTAATGACCCATTGATCTTGTCTTATCATTGTTTTTGTGTGGTCTTATTTTGCCTTCCTAGGTAAAGGTCTTATTTCGCCACTCCTCATTTTGCATCAATATGACAGGTCTAAATATTCTTGCGAATATAAAATCCCATGACATTGACGTCTTGCGACAAGATCGCAGGACGTCCTTACACTTTCATGTAATGACCCATTGATCTTGTCTTATCATTTCTTTAGTATTTTTGCCTCTTCAGGATATTTCATTTGCGACAATATGACAGGCCTAAATGTTCTTGCGAACATAAAGCCCCATGACATTGCCGTCTTGTGACACTTATCAGCTCCCTAATGGAGGGTGCCGCCCTTATCATCTCCCTGGTTGCCCCTTGACCGGTTGTCAATCCGTCAAAATTAATTTCACTTTCTCAATCAACTAGATATAAATATAGTATGCGATAAGAAAGAGTTCGTATCCACAGAGAGGCTTTCGTTGTTATAAAATTTCAGTTTCTAAGGTAACCAAGGGGGGATGTTTGTTTTATCTAAGAAATAAAAGTAATTGAAAGCAAAGTAAATAATTGGAATAATCAATAAGGAGAAGATATTGGTCACGGGATAGTATCATTCACAAACATGTATTTTCATCAATGATTAGAATTGGTATTTTAATCTCGTATTTACTAAAAGTCCTAGGATACCTTGATCGCAAGTATAACCCGTTAATTCCCTGATTTCATCACAACCACATTAAAAGATGCATATGTGAATTCTTCCTAGAAAGCAACCTAAAGTGTAAAAGCACAATTAAGTTTAACTCCCTAAAAGCAATAAGTATTATGGAATAAGACTAATCAATGCAAACGAATGTGTAAAAGCACTAAACGTTTTAACAAAAGTTATGATTCACTTGTGACTAGTAGGATATATCACTACAAGCACTACCCACAATTATGCTACTTAGAATCAGGGATAAACAACTTTTTCGTATTGAAAACCCTAATATAGCTTTAGAGATGAACGCAATTCGGATTGATTCCGGACTCAACCTAACAAGTATTCAAATCTTATAACACTATTAATTGTGAATCACAAACAATAAAATATTGAGACAAAACTAATTCATTGAATCAAATAACATATTGGAAATCAACTTTTATCCCATAACCAATAATATGTTTAGCTACTCATAGCTATGGAGTTCATCATAATAATAATAATTGAAAAGAAGAAGATGAAGATGAACAAAAGCAAACCTAGAAGCGTAAACAAAGCGGCTCTCCAAAAGTTCCAAGAAAAATAATATATATGATAATCTTTAAGTTGTAGAAGACTTTCCCTTTTATAGCTTTTCTCCAACTTCTAAAATTAGGTCTAGTCTTCAAAGTCCATTAGATGAAAATCCATCAAGCCCATAAGAGAGAGAAACCCATGTAGAAAATATGTCCCAAAAGTGGTCGTCGGAAATATGGTATTGTGGCCGGAAATTGGCCGGAAGAGTCACCGGAAAACGGTTCAGGTGACCGGCAAAGTCCACCCGGTCACCGGATCAGCTAGTCAACGGGTCAAATTGGGTCAACTCGGCGGGTCAACTCGGTCAAGCACCGAGTCAGCTGTCAGATGACTCAATTGAGTCGACCCGAGTCGGGGTTAGTCGGCCCGAGTCGGCTGTCGAGAATGAGTCGCCATTGCACGGATCCGAGTGTTAATGGGCCTAAGCTCTTGCATGAGCCATAACCTATGTGATGCACCATCCTTGTGTTTCACAACAAGCATCTTCCCGAGGCCATCTCACAGCATAATTGCACAAGCCTGCAATTCCTATCTCAAAACCTCAGCAGCAACACCACTTTAAAGTCTCCATACCCTACACGAGCCACTGCGCTTCTTCCACTCATTACAGTCCCCTGCACTTGCATTGCTGCCACTGTAATCCATCTCGACTCCGATTCGTCTCCGCAATACACAACACCACCAGAAACCTCCTCCATTCATTCATATCAGACCCATATTTCCAGCTCAGTTCCATATGCTCATCTAGTCGCAGTGCAACTCTTCCATGATGTGCACAGTTGCACTGATTCGACACAGCTCAAGCCATTCGACCACCTTCCCAGCTTTCATCTCAACTGCAATACCTTGCCAACAACCACGAACCATTACCCTGGACTAACCTCGAGAGCTCAACCCCAACACATTAGGTCCCTGGCAGTGTCAGCAACTCCTGCTCAGTACCAGCCTAACCTTTTCTTCACTTGCTCTGCCTGCACCTGCACCTGGGTCAAACTGAAAACTCCACCAGATGTTCATCAACACCACATGGCTTCATCATTGTCATTGAGCTACACACACCATGTATGCAATGTCAGCTGCCTCAATCCAACAACTCAGAACCCATTAGCTCACCTGAGTTCATATGTTGCTTTATTAAGCTACACAGGCCAAAGCATAAAGAACCATTCCCTGCAGAATCAAGCCATCAAATCATTCCCCAGCATCAGGTCAACCAACATCAAACCGTTGCGGCTACAACATTATTTCTTGCATACATCACAACCATTGTGACCATGGCTAACACTGCAAATGACTTGAGCCTTCACCTTGTACAGCTACAAGACCACCTTCCCTGTAACCACCGGAACCAGCACAAAACCATTCTGCTTTACAGCTCCATTTTCTTGACCACCACCAAAGGCAAAACCATTTCAATCTCTGGGGCTAGAACTCAAAACCCATCTTCAATTTCAGATCAAACTCTAACCTGGAATCACCAAATTCGAGTCATAATTATCACTGCAAATTCGAAATCTAACTTAAACCCAACAACAAACTCAGTGATTCTCTGTTGAATCCTCCACAGCAGTACCAGATTCATTTTGTCACCCATTTCTCTGTAAATCACCAGCAACCCATTTCTGTCTTGTTCTCTGTTAATCATCCATTAAGCACAGCTGCTTGAATTCCTCCTCTCATCTCCCCTTCAATCAACAGCATGATTCGTCACAATAAAAATCAGCTAACCATTTCTTCTTGATCTGATTCAAACCATTACCATCTCTGTCTTAATTTAGAAACCCTAACTCATCTCAGATGCATATTGACCCCATCTGATTTCATCACTACAAACCCCATCTGAACCATCTGTTCTTCATCGCCATTAGTACTTCACTCACTAACTCAAACCCATCTCAGATTCTTCTCTGGCAGTTTCTTGTCTTCAAATTCAACTCAACAGCTTCAATCTGTGTAAGCTTTCACCAGCAGACCCTAGCTCAAACAACTTTTAGTCGCTCCATCTCGATCCTCTAATCCCTCTGAATCTCGTCTTTCTCTCAAATTCATCAAAATCGAGCTCAGCTTCTTCCCAGATCAAATCTGGTTTCTACTCGACCACAGATTCAATCGATGGTAACACAGCACTTGTTCATCATCATTTCTTCCTGATAAAAATAGATTCACCCCTTTAAACCATCTCTTCCATGAATTCGAACAGTGTGTCTCTTCAATTTCTCGATCTCTCGGGCAACAGCTGCTGCCATCTTTTCTCTCTATTTCTGGTTCAGGAGAAGATAATGATTGAGAGGAAGAATGATTTGGGTTAGTGTAGGAATGAACCAGTGGATACGGCCACCTTGGTGAAACGGATAAGGGGTACCCAACTGGCAACCCCCTTAACCTTGACTGGGCTCCGGATAGCATGTAAAATACTCCTTTTTGATGATTTCCGCTTCTTGTCCTCCGTGCGACTCCAGAGTACCTAATGACTCAAAATACGCGTAAAGTACATAATTCACAAGAAAAATAGCAAAGAAAGCGTAACTACTAGATAGTAAATTAGGTGTTTTAGACACCTATCGATTCCCCACACTTAGACTTTGCTAGTCCTCGAGCAAATCAAACAAAACAATAAAATACAACAACTCCGTGTCGTCGAGGCTACGGTCACTTTTAGCATAAATAACAAGCCTTTAAACCCTTAGGTGTCCCTAGTGGACGAATTATAGTCTCGTGGGGGTTTATTAGAGATATACCCACAAAACCTACTTTTTCAACTTACTAGTTCTCCGTAATGATAGCATTCAATGCGCTAAGAAGACATAGAAATTCTGCACACTAGTCATAAGAAGTTAGACACATAAATGAACACAATCTCATTCTTAAAAGTTGAGAGAGAAATAACCATCCCTTCTCGACAAAAATTCGGGTTCGGAGTGATCGAAAGTCTCGACTCGCCGCCACAAGAAAGGGTTTTATGATATTGCTCTCAATAATAAACATCTTTTTATGGGTCACACATGTGTCCAGGTAGGAATGAAGAGAGAATCCTGCGACACGTTGAATGGTAGGAAGGCAAAAACCCTCCGAATATTTTGAAAACCCACATCTTTTATAAATTTTTTTGAAAACCCATTTTTCTGACGATCTCTTCGAAAGGAAATCAACCACTTAACGAAGGTGGGAATATGCTTACTTACCTCGTTATCCGTTCAGCGTGCAGCTAGCACCACTCTCACAGCATCCATAGAAACGTCTTCGGTCTTCTATCGGTGTCTTCATCTTCGTCTTCGGTCTTCAACTCTTGAACTTCGTAGAATCTTGACAATATGATTCTTTCCTCTAATTTCTTGTTGCTTGAAACTTCATTATAGATATTCCTTCTTTCCCTTGGCTTTATTGAAAGAATACAAAACTAAAAACGAACATTCAAACCCAAAATTCTTTTCCTTTTTTTTTTTTTTTTTTTTTTTTTTTTTTTTGAAATAAGAAATAAAACAAATACAAAATAAAAATAAAAATAAAACAAAATAATAAAAACTATTAACAAACCTAAAAATTTTCTCTTGTCTTTTTTTTTTTATTTTTTAATTTTCGTTTTTTTATTTTTTATTTTTTTAAGACAAGAGAAAGTAAAATACAAATAAAATAAAACTTAAGTACAAAGGCCATGGTGTAAGTACTTTACCGCTTGATTCTTCACAACTTATATGTCTTGATATCATAAACTTTTCGAACTCTCATCCTTGATAATTTTCACTCTTGTACAATAGTCTTCAACTTATAAAAATTATGCTCCTTGTTTTATTGCTATACTTGAATCGAAATCGCTCAGTTCAGATCGTTGCTTGTAAACCTTGAACGTCTTCAACTTTCCTTCAAATTTGTGATGCTCCTCTTGTTGATGATGATGGTGTTTCTATGGACTCTTTGGTGTAGAGAGAGATAAGGTGGATGGTGCTAATGCGAACAAGATTACAAGTGGTATGTAAGTTAGCAATTCGATGTCACCATCATGGTTGATAAAAATTGCACTCAAGAGATCAAAATAGTGCTTCTATGGTGGGAAGTTGGGCAGCTCACCATTCTGCCCGAATTTACGTAAAGTGACACACACTCAAAAAGCACAAATTTAGACAGTTCAAAGAATTGAAGGTTGGTGCCTCACATTATGTAACTTGGGTAGTCTCCACTATAGGGGACCACTACTCTAATACCGAATTTCAGTCTGCACCTTATTTGCCACTGGCATGGTTAAATCCAACTTTAACTCTCATACAATTAAGAAACCCGATCATGTTCTCTGTCATCTCTAAGTTCAGGTCACTATTATGAGATTCTCGATGTAATCTTAGCGACATGTATACTATGTGACTCTAAACTAACCATAAGTTGGAGTTTTCTTATTCACTAGTTTTCACAAAAGTTGAAAATTTTCAAAAATTTACAACGCAAATGCTTAACCACTCCCCCACACTTAAACTTTACATTGTCCTCAATGTAAATTGAATCGTCCAAAGAAATTCAAGGTGGGAAATCATATAATAATTTGCGAAAAGAAAAAGCTAAAAACAAGACAAGAAAATAAAAAGATAAGAGATACAAAACCTATGGGTTGCCTCCCATGTAGCGCTTGGTTTAAAGTCGTCAGCCCGACTATATCCTTGCAAGATTCATTCCCCATATACCAACAATCTGAAAAGTTGGGGATCCTTCCATAGAACCTGTTTGGCAAACACTAGCTTCACACAAAGATTAGTAATATAAAACAGAAAGGAAGCTATTAACCGATAAAAGTTTCCCCCACACTTATTCTTGTCCACACTTGGAAGTGTATAAAGAATATAGAAGTCGGGTACATTCACGGTTTCGTGTTCCAAAACCTGCATAGTATGAGAATCAAGTATCTCTAATGGCGGAAAACGAGAAACAAAGTCATTCAACAATATTCTCGAAGCACATACATTCAAACCAATAGGAGGCAAAGGAGAAGAAACAATAGGCAAAGGGTTAGACAAACCTTGCACAATCTCTTGTATTACGGAATCCTCTTCATCCTTGAAAAACTCAAGTGAGTTAGTCACCTCATTCATATCATGGTCCTCTATCAAACCTTGCAACCATTCTTCGTCCGTTTCTGCCTTAACCAAAGTTTCGACATAAACATCATCATTACAATCATATGCAAGCTCAATTGGGTCTTCCACAATATTGGTTAAACCGGTTGCATTCTCAACATATTCCTCCTTTTTGTTGTAAGGCACATACTCTTTTGCGGATCCAAATTTTATTATAAGAAACTTTTTTAGAACGCTCGAAAATGCATCATCCTCAAGCTCCACCCTTTGAATAGGCTCTTGATCATTATTAAGATCAATGCTTGAGTAATCTACACAAGTGTCGACATATTCCTATTCGTCTTCATCTTGATCCCAAATAGACTCCATTGTACACTCCTCGGGGATGTCACCATGAGTTGTTTCAAGCAATGTATCATTATCACCGTCACTATCATAGTCAACATAAGATTGGTCCTCGCTGAATTTAGTGTTGCTAATCTCGAACTCATCCTTTTGAATAGGTGAATGATCATTATTACGATCAAGAGTTGAGTTGACTACACAATTATCAACGAAAGTGCCCAAGGATTGGCCTTTTTCAACATTAGCATCAATCAAATATTCATCACAAACCATATGCACATTAGAATTATCCATATCTTCCTTGCATTGATCAATGCCTCTTCGCAAGCTAGTAATACCTTCACGAAGTTCTTGGAGTTGCTCGTTTGTAGTCTCTTTAGCTCTTTGAAATTCCTCTTGTAAAAAGTTGGAAACTTTGTCTATAAAGTTAGAGACTTTTTGTTCACGAGCATAAGAATCCTCCCATCCTTGTGGTTGTTAACACACATAGCCGCCATAAGGTTGTTGAGGAAAACCACAAGGTTCCATAGAATATTGGTCATAACCAATAAATTGGTTTTGATTATACCCATGGAATTGGTAGTTGTCATATTGTTGAGGTTGTTGAAAACCGTATCCATCCATGTAGTATGCTCCTTCCATGAGAAACAAGCACCTGAAATAAAATTCTCAAACCTATGTTAAGAACCAGAAAATAAGAATATAAAACAAAAACTAAAAAAAACAAAACAAAAAATAAGAAACCAAAAACAATTGACAACCGCTGCCTCCCCGGCAACGGCGCCAAAATTTGACCGGTTGTCAATCCGTCAAAATTAATTTCACTTTCTCAATCAACTAGATATAAATATAATATGCGATAAGAAAGAGTTCGTATCCAAAGAGAGGCTTTCGTTGTTATAAAATTTCAGTTTCTAAGGTAACCAAGGGGGGATGTTTGTTTTATCTAAGAAATAAAAGTAATTGAAAGCAAAGTAAATAATTGGAATAATCAATAAGGAGAAGATATTGGTCACGGGATAGTATCATTCACAAACATGTATTTTCATCAATGATTAGAATTGGTATTTTAATCTCGTATTTACTAAAAGTCCTAGGATACCTTGATCGCAAGTATAACCCGTTAATTCCCTGATTTCATCACAACCACATTAAAAGATGCATATGTGAATTCTTCCTAGAAAGCAACCTAAAGTGTAAAAGCACAATTAAGTTTAACTCCCTAAAAGCAATAAGTATTATGGAATAAGACTAATCAATGCAAACGAATGTGTAAAAGCACTAAACGTTTTAACAAAAGTTATGATTCACTTGTGACTAGTAGGATATATCACTACAAGCACTACCCACAATTATGCTACTTAGAATCAGGGATAAACAACTTTTTCGTATTGAAAACCCTAATATAGCTTTAGAGATGAACGAATTCGGATTGATTAGGACTCAACCTAACAAGTATTCAAATCTTATAACACTATTAATTGTGAATCACAAACAATAAAATATTGAGACAAAACTAATTCATTGAATCAAATAACATATTGGAAATCAACTTTTATCCCATAACCAATAATATGTTTAGCTACTCATAGCTATGGAGTTTATCATAATAATAATAATTGAAAAGAAGAAGATGAACAAAAGCAAACCCTAGAAGCGTAAACAAAACCGGCTCTCCAAAAGTTCCAAGAAAAATAATATATATGATAATCTTTAAGTTGTAGAAGACTTTCCCTTTTATAGCTTTTCTCCAACTTCTAAAATTAGGTCTAGTCTTCAAAGTCCATTAGATGAAAATCCATCAAGCCCATAAGAGAGAGAAACCCATGTAGAAAATATGTCCCAAAAGTGGTCGTCGGAAATATGGTATTGTGGCCGGAAATTGGCCGGAAGAGTCACCGGAAAACGGTTCAGGTGACCGGCAAAGTCCACCCGGTCACCGGATCAGCTAGTCAACGGGTCAAATTGGGTCAACTCGGTCAAGCACCGAAGTCATTTGTCCGATGACTCAATTGAGTCGACCGAGTCGGGGTTAGTCACCGAGTCCCCGTCAGAATGAGCTGCCATTGCACAGTCCAGTGTTGCACAGGCCTAAGCTCTTGCATGAGCCATAACCTATGTGATGCACCATCCTTGTGCTTCACAACAAGCATCTTGCCCAGGCCATCTCCACAGCATAATTGCACAAGCCTGCAATTCCTATCTCAAAACCTCAGCAGCAACACCACTTTAAAGTCTCCATACCCTACACGAGCCACTGCGCTTCTTCCACTCATTACAGTCCCCGCACTTGCATTGCTGCCACTGTAATCCATCTCAGCTCAGTTCGTCTCCGCAACACACAACACCACCGAAACCTCCTCCATTCATTCATCTCGGACCCATATTTCATTTCGGTTCCATATGCTCATCTACTCGCAGTGCAACTCTTCCATGATGTGCACGGACAAACAGACCGATTCGACCACGGCTCAAGCCATTCGACCACCTTCCCAAAGCTTTCATCTCAACCGCAATACCTTGCCAACAACCACGAACCATTACCCTGGACTAACCTCGAGAGCTCAACCCCAACACATTAGGTCCCCGGCAGCGGTGTGTCAAGCAACTCCCGCTTTCGATGCCCCTAACCTTTTCTTCACTTGCTCTCGCCCGCACCCGCACTGGTCAAATGAAAACTCCACCGAGATGTTCATCAACACCACATGGCTTCATCATTGTCATTGAGCTACACACACCATGTATGCAATGTCATTTTTGCCTCAATCCAACAACTCAAAACCCATTAGCTCACCGAGTTCATCTCATTTGCTTTATTAAGCTACACAGGCCAAAGCATAAAGAACCATTCCCGAGAATCAAGCCATCAAATCATTCCCAAAGATCAGGTCAACCAACATCAAACCGTTGCGGCTACAACATTATTTCTTGCATCATCACACAGCCATTGTGACCATGGCTAACACCCGCAACGACTTGAGCCTTCACCTTGTAGACTACAAGACCACCTTCCTCAGTAACCACGGAACCAGCACAACACCATTCTGCTTTACAGCTCCATTTTCTTGACCACCACCAAAGGCAAAACCATTTCAATCTCTGGGGCTAGAACTCAAAACCCAACTTCAATTTCAGATCAAACTCTAACTTTTGGAATCACCAAATTCGAGTCATAATTATCACCGCAAATTCGAAATCTAACTTAAACCCAACAAACAAACTCGGTGATTCTTTGTTGAATCCTCCACTAGATGCAGATTCATTTTGTCACCCATTTCTCTGTAAATCACCAGCAACCCATTTCTGTCTTGTTCTCTGTTAATCATCCTTTAAGCACAGCTGCTTGAATTCCTCCTCTCATCTCCCCTTCAATCAACAGCATGATTCGTCACAATAACAATCAGCTAACCATTTCTTCTTGATCTGATTCAAACCATTACCATCTCTGTCTTAATTTAGAAACCCTAACTCATCTCAGATGCATATTGACCCCATCTGATTTCATCACTACAAACCCCATCTCGAACCATCCGTTTCTTCATCGCCATTAGTACTTCACTCACTAACTCAAACCCATCTCGATTCTTCTCTGGCAGTTTCTTGTCTTCAAATTCAACTCATGACTTCAATATGTGTAAGCTTTCACACCAAGAGACCCTAGCTCAAACAACTTTTAGTCGCTCCATCTCGATCCTCTAATCCCTCCGAATCTCATCTTTCTCTCAAATTCATCAAAATCGAGCTCACTTCTTCCCGGATCAAATCTGGTTTCTACTCGACCACAGATTCAATCGATGGTAACACACAGATTGTTCATCATCATTTCTTCCCGATAAAAATAGATTCACCCCTTTAAACCATCTCTTCCATGAATTCGAACAGTGTGTCTCTTCAATTTCTCGATCTCTCGGGCAACAGCTGCTGCCATCTTTTCTCTCTATTTCTGGTTCAGGGGAAGATAATGATTGAGAGGAAGAATGATTTGGGTTAGTGTAGGAATGAACCAGTGGATACGGCCACCTTGGTGAAACGGATAAGGGGTACCCAACTGGCAACCCCCTTAACCTTGACTGGGCTCCGGATAGCATGTAAAATACTCCTTTTTGATGATTTCCGCTTCTTGTCCTCCGTGCGACTCCAGAGTACCTAATGACTCAAAAATACGCGTAAAGTACATAATTCACAAGAAAAATAGCAAAGAAAGCGTAACTACTAGATAGTAAATTAGGTGTTTTAGACACCTATCACCCCTTCAAGGAGGCGTACATCGGCCATACAAGACTAGCTCCTCCCATCCGGTCTTAACAACAACCAGTTGTTTTCGCAGCCTCTTATCCCTTATACCTATAGGGTTTATGGTTACGAGGCTGCACCCTAAGTGGAGTTTTCTTCGGGCCGAGTGCAACATATGCCAAGACTTGCCAAGAATAGCCGAGACACTTCAAATGCCCCAGGCACTCTTGGCTCAACCGTGTACCCCGGCGCCTTGAGCATACACTGACTCCTTGGAAGAGACCCTCGGGCGCCCAACCAGGGTATAACCTTATATATATAGTTGGAAATCCAAGGTATCTCTCCCGGATAGGCTTTCATGGGCCCCAAATCTCCATGACTCGGGTTCCAGGAGCGGTGTAACCTTTTCCCCGAGCCATGTCAAGAGATACCCCCTTATATGACGCACTTTAGGTCTTACATTTGCCTCTTGCGAAATATCATTCGCGAACTAAGGTGTACGCCATAAAGGTTCGTCCCATTCACTCACTCATTCATATTTGTTAATTCATTCAATCATTCATTTTTGGTTTTCTCTTGTTATTTTGTTTGCGAGGCTATCGCACAATCTGGCATTGTTTATTCATTTTTGTTTTTCAATTCTTCAATCAAATTTTCATACATTCTTAATGGCGAGATTCTCGCGTATTTCTTCTTCAATTATTGTTTCTTCTTCTTACCATTAATATGCCTTTGTCATTGCTTTTGATAATGATGATTATTCATTTCCTACACTTCTTATTCCTGTTGCTCTCTGCCTCTGCTCCATTCAAACTTCTTAATGATTCCTTTCCATCATAATTTTCAACTGTTTTCATGCACTTGCTTCGCAATGTATCTTCACCTCTTGTATCTATGGTATCCACCATCAACCTTTCTTTTCTTTGTTAATCTTCTATATTTTGCTTCCAGCCCTTTCTTTTTGCAGCCCTTTCCTCGCAACTCTCCACATCAATCTCATAGCATTTTTGTCCTTCCATCCAATCTCCCTTTATAACTCCAACACCGCTAGGATGAGGAAACTTTATACACTGATGATAAGTCGACGCTACACCTAGAATTTCGTGCAACCATGGCCTTCCAATCAATGCATTATAAGGGGACTCCACATCGACTACAGTAACAAAATTTCGAGTTGATAATCCTTGCAAGGGTATTCTCATATGAACTTCTCCTTTAGGCTTATTATTGTGCCATTGAAACCGTATATTTTATACGTCGAAGGTATCAATTCTTCATCCTTCCCACCCATAGTCTTGTAAGTATGGTAAAAAGAATGTTTACCGAGCTCCCGTATCAATTAAAATTCTATTGATCGCCTGAGAATTCTCTGCTTCATCATCTTCGCCATCTACAGGTTTCGGGTTAATTTCCAATTTTACAACCAATGGGCTATCATGCGTTTCTCTTCCTTCAGGAATCTCTTCTGCAGTAAAAGAAATAATCTGCATTTGCCATTCTTTTAACGGCGATGCCTTCGCGATGTTCATCACTTCTTTATTATCAGCATCCCTCATGAAAACCCTACTGAGAACATTATCATGAAAATCTTCAATTGTTCGGTATGAATGTACAATGGAGTTGCAAAATAATTTTTTAGCTTTCTTTCCAACTTCTATTACGAATGTTTCTTTCCCCTTTGCTGAGTTTGTTTTGTGCATTTCTGGTGGTGGTGGTAACAGTTGAACCTTCTCTTCACTTTTTAGAAAATGACTCAGCTTTCCTTGGTCAATCATTCTGAGGATGATTCTTTTTATATTTCTGCAGTCATTTGTTAGGTGTCCATGAAAGCGGTGGTAAGAACAGAACTCGTGACTTCTATCACTTGGTGGTGGCTCATTCCCCATATTCCATGGTGCAGGTATGTTTTCCATCAAGAGTATAGCTTCCCATATTTTTTCAACACTAGTATTTAATGGTGGCATTTTGATTTCCTCCCACACTACTCTGTGACTTCGCTGCCCTCCATGATAATTCTGCCATCGACTTCCATAAGTTTCTTGCGGATGATCAAGTCTTTGAATTTTGTTATTGCCTCCACGGTTGTAATAGTTCCTTTCTCTTTCAAACTCTTCCTGATCACGGCTTCCCATAGCTACTATCTTTGGTTGTCCATCATCTATTATCTTTTCTTGTTGCCCTTGTGAAGTGCTCGCTACTGTGCTTATCAACTTGGGTAATAAGCTTGTATTCGCAGCATTTGAATTTGTATTCGCAACTAGGTATGATTCCATCTCGTTTTGCCTTTCCTCTAGAGCAATATATTCCTCCTGAAGTTCTCGCAACTCAGTCATTGTAATTGTATTCTTGACTCTAAAGATTTGAATATATAACAAATTGGTTGCGAACATAGCGTTTATGAATGATAAAATAAGATATCTTTCATCCACTCGTCCGACCATTTCGCTACACATTGTCTTCCACCTCACGGTTAAGTGTCTCAAACTTTCGCCAACTCTTTGTTTCAGCCCAAATACATCTTCAATTCTCGGTCGCGAGGAGTTGTTACTTATATATGCCCCTAAGAATATAGCTTGCAAATGATTGAATAACGTGATTGTGTTTCTTGGTAAACCTTCAAACCATTTCAGTGCTTCTCCTGTTAAACTTGATGCGAAATATTTGCACAATATGGCGTCATGATTTTCCCATTTGTAGCATACATCTCACATACGCTTTGATGTGTTGTATTGCGCAAGTTGTTCCATCAAAAATGTTTGGTTAATGCGGGTAAATTGCACTTTGGGGGTATTCCTCCTAACTGCACCTCTAGTGTAAAGGGGTTTTCGTGCCTCTTCGATGGCCTCATCCAATTATCTTCTTCCTCCTCCTCTTCTATTGTTCAACATTCCTCTCATCTCGCCAACTCTCTTAAGATTTGTTTATTTACATCGGGGTTCGAATTTATTGGTCTTTTTAGCTCGCCTCTCTCCTTCTGCGTTCATGTCTACCTTGATTTTCTTGTTCGACATTTTCTTCTCTTCTTTCTCTGCGACTTTCTCCTTCATCTCGTTCATGAATTCGCACACCATTGTATCTATCATTTTCTCTTCTTGGTTGTCTATCGGTTCTCCTTTGTATTCTTTCATATTCTTCATTGATATTTCCATTGTTGCGATTTTGCTCGCGCCTTCTTTCTCGATTGTCATGATTGTTCTGCCGAATTGCTTCCTCCAATTCCCGTTCTTCCATTTCTACTCTTAATCTTTCCCTTTCGCAAGCTAGACGCGCTTGTTCAATATAATGCTTTTCGATGTCATCTTCAATCTCTTTTTGTTTCCTCTGTGTTTCTCTCCCATGTAGTATTCTTCTTCCTTCTTCCTGATTTTCTTCACCAATTGGACTATTCTGCTGCCTATTTCCTTGATTTCCGTCATTTTGGCCATTCTGTAAAACCTCAGGACGTGGAATACACACCACTTCCCTCCTTTCACAGAATCCTTCACCGAGATTTGGCTCTCTTTCTAGATTTTCTTCATTAACATTTTATACAGGTAATATTCTCCTCATATCATCTCTAATCGATCCTGATCTTGACCTGGTATTACTTCTCGACCTTCTATTCTGCAACCTCATATTTTCCATTCTTAACTCATGGTTTTGCCTTTTTAAATTTGCACGTTCTTCCGCTTCTAATCGCCTTTCTTCATGTATTATTTGCCTCAATGCTTCTAATGATGCGACTTCTTCATTTCTATGAGTTGTTTCTCCCATCTCTTCTCGATTTCTCTCCTCTTGTCCATTATTTATCAATTGTTGCACTTCTTCTCTTTCTTCCATAGAATCTGATCTCCATGTATGCACACTCACCCTATCATAATCTATTACTCTATTCGGTCTTTGGTTGAATTGGTGGTTGAATTTGACCTTCTTCTCTATCTCTTGCGTTTATTCTTGATGGTTCACCTACTTCATTTCTCCTTTCTCCAGCTAATCTCCCGCTTCTTCTTACAATTGTTGGTTGTTCTGATGCATTCCTTCTTCTAGTCATTTCTCAATTTTAGTAAGTTGTTGAAAATTATGCGAAATTTCTTTCTTGTTACTCCTGATTCTTTCAATTCACAAGGTTGATCTCTACTCAATCCCTGTTTATAGCGCCATTATGTAGTTGCAGGAAATCCTACACTACACCCCTCACTAGAATATACACAATTAAGTCATGTTAAGATGAATGATTGTGATTTCTATTGATTGAATACTTGGATCTTTACAATATGAAATAGAAATGAGTTAAAGAATTACAATCACTCTACAACTTTCTCTCTCCTAAAGACTTGCTTAACAATTCAAAAGGAACCCCCTACAACAGATTTACTCAACCCTTTATATAGGGTAGTACACAGTGGATGACAGCTAAGCTGTCCTTTATTTTCGGGAATGTCTTGTGAAATATCGCAAGTGTACATGTATCAATTCTCGCGACACTCCTAAATTTCGCTGAATCTTCATATCTTTCTCATGTTTTGGCTGTCGTCATTCATTGCGTCATTTATTTTACTTCCCTGCGACTCCCTCGCAATGTCGTTATTTATTAATCTCGCGAAACATTGATGTTGCGATATTCTGATCCTACAAGATAAGTATATTCCATCCTTATGTTGTTGAATCTGTAATCCTAAAAAGAACTTTAATTCACCAACATTGCTCATTTCAAACTCTTTAGCAAGTGAAACTTGAAAATCCTTTGCAAGCTTCTCTGAAGTTGAACCATAGATGATATCATCTACATAAACTTGAGCAATGACAACATCTTTCCCACTCCATCTGGTAAATAAAGTTTTATCAGCTCCACCTCTTGAAAAACCTTTTCTAATAAGAGAAGTGGTAAGTTTTTCAAACCAGGATCTAGGTGCTTGTTTTAACCCATATAATGTCTTCTTGAGCTTAAGAACACGATCTGGGAAATCAAGGTTTTCAAATCCTTTAGGTTGAGCAACATAGACTTCTTCCTTTAGAATTCCGTTTAGGAACGCTGATTTTATATCCATTTGAAAGAGCTTAACCTTGAGAAAACAAGCATGAGCTAATAAAAGTCTAATGGACTCAAGGAGTGCCACAGGAGCAAAGGTTCCGTCAAAGTCGATACCTTCAATTTGTGAATATCCTTGAGCGACAAGTCTGGCTTTATTTCTGATAATTGTGCCATATTCATCAGACTTGTTCTTGAATATCCATTGTGTTCCAACAATATTAACGTTGGGGGGACAAGGTACGAGTTCCCATACGTCTTGTCTTAGGAATTGATTTAACTCTTCATGCATTGCATTCACCCAAAAGGGATCTTTCAGAGCTTCATCAATATTTCTAGGTTCTACTTGTGACAGATAATAACCAAAATTGCACATATTTTGCAGTTTCCCTCTAGTCTTAGCCATAGAATCTCTTCCCCCAATAATACTGTTGGGATCATGATTCCTTTGAACCCAGAGGTGTCGTGGAGGGACACGTTCTTGTTCGTCAGGAGTAGCTTGATCAGTGCTCTTCTCCTCGTCACTAGAAATATCAGGATCAGCAACAGTTGGGATAACTTCAACTGATTCTGGTATTTCTTTGACTTTCTCCATTGTCTCGGTTGGAGGAAATTCATCAGGAGGATTATCATGATGAAAATCATTAATATCATAGATGATAACATTAGCAGATTTCATCATAACCTGGGTTCTGAGATTAAATACTCGAAAACCACGGCTATCAGAAGCATAGCCAAGAAAGATACCTTCATCGCTTTTGGTATCGAATTTCCCTCTCTGTTCTCGATCTTTTAGAATGTAGCATTTACTTCCGAATACTCTAAGGTAGTGCAGTTGGGTTTTCTTCCATACCACAACTCATAAGGAGTGTTTAGGGTTTTAGACCGTAAGTAAACACGTTTGATCAAATAACATGCCGTAAAACAGCTTTCCCCCAAAACCTTAGAGGTAAGTTTTTGTTATGGAGCATTACCCTGGCCATTTCCTGAATGTTCCTATTCTTTATTTCTGCAACTCCATTAGCTTGAGGAGTAATGGGTGGTGAATATTGTTGAATAATCCCCAGTTCGTCACAAAATTCAAACACCTTAGTGTCCTTGAATTAGTTCCACGGTCGCTCCTAATTTTCTTTAGTTTGCGACCTTGTTCGTTCTGGATTCGTTTAACAATAATCTTGAATTCATCAAGGGTTTCATTTTTATGAGAAAGAAATGCAACCCAGGTAAATCTGGTGTAATCATCTACCATAACTAAAGTATACTTCTTACCAGCAACCGTAGGTTGTTGAATTGGTCCGAAGAGATCCATATGAATTAAATCAAGTGGAGCTTTAGTGAGAATATCTCGAGACGATTTATGGTGAACTTTCGTTTGTTTACCCTTTTGACAGGCACCACATACACCTTCAATCTTTGCATTGATTTTGGGAATGCCTCTAAAAAGTTCTTTGTTAATGATCTTAGTTAGAAGACGATAATTGATGTGACCAAAACGCTCATGCCAAAGATGTGTAGATTCCACCTTAGTCAAATTGCAACAATTGCTAAACTGAGTATCAAGAAGATAACAGTTGTTTTTACCACGAGTTCCTTGAAAAATTACTTTTCCAGTTTTGTCTACAATGTCACATCCATTTGCATTGAAGACAACTCGATGGCCTTTGTCACAAATTTGACTCACAGAAAGAAGATTTGCAGTCATACCTTTTACGTATACTACATCATGGATTTCAGGAACGCCGGGCAGTTTGATCGTCCCTTTCTTGCTAATGTAGCAACAACTCCCATCTCCGAAAGTTACTGGACCTCCTTCATAGTCGTCAGGAGAAACAAACCATGTGATATCACCTGTCATATGCCTGTTACATCCACTGTCAAGAAACCATTGAAAGGGTGATTTTGATTTTAAAGCAAAAGCTCCCATACTATTAGTACTTTCCTGTTTAGGGTTTCCTGATAGTTTTGTATGCCCTTTTAGAGAGGCACTAAGTTGTTTAGTTTTCGTGTGAAGAATACTTGCAACTTTCGGGCTCTTTTGGAAGGACATACAAGTATGTTGAAAGTGATTAGAGGAATCACAAAACAAACATGGGCCAACACATTTAACATCGTCAGAGAAGTTCTGGGTCATA
Organism: Papaver armeniacum; assembly: GCA_023531295.1. NCBI lineage: Eukaryota > Viridiplantae > Streptophyta > Magnoliopsida > Ranunculales > Papaveraceae > Papaver > Papaver armeniacum. The sequence continues at coordinate 672,893 of JAJJWW010012787.1, forward strand.
TCAGTTTTGAAAACATGCGAACGTTGTTTATCACCTGACTTACGACTGTTCTTCTGAGAGGAACAACAGGTCTTATTCAAATCCATTAAAGAGATTTTGACAGATTTCAAATCCTTAAGCATTGCAATTTCTGTTATGAGATCAGAGTTGATCCGGATTTGTTCATCCAACTTTTTCTGGAGAATAACCATTTTATTAGAACTTCTTCTACGATTGGTTTTTAATCCTGGTGAAGCGTTTCTAGAGACATTTCTGTCCATAGGGTCAGATCGCTACAAACACAGACTTATAAGGTCTTGAACGTGTTTGCCCGCTCTGATACCAATTGAAAAAGCGGGGGTCTAACAACCACAGCCAACAATTCGATTAGCAATCTGTATGGACAAACTCCAATATACTTTTTAGAGAATCAACTAGACAGTCAGACTCAATCTAGATAAAAAGTATATCAAAGAGTTTATATCTCAATCTCTCGATTTGATCTTTACTCAAGCAAATAGAAATCTCGAGTCTTTATCAAAGAGAGATAACTTGGATGGTACCAAAGACCAATATCCAAGTGTCAATCAATTTAAATCAACAACCCAAAAGGTCGGATATTCTAATTGATTGAACAACGCACAACCTGTGATATTTCAATTATATAAACAAATATAATGCGGAATAGAAATAACACAGACACCAGAATTTTGTTAACGAGGAAACCGCAAATGTAAAAAAAACCCGGGACCTAGTCCAGATTGAACACACACTGTATTAAGCCGCTACAGACTCTAGCCTACTCCAAATTAACTTTGGGATGGACTGTAGTTGAACCCCAATCAATCTCACACTGATCCAAGGTACAGTTATGCTCCTACGCCTCTGATCCCAGCAGGATGCTACGTACTTGATTCCCTTAGCTGATCTCACCCACAACTAAGAGTTGCTACGACCCAAAGTCGAAGACTTTAATAAACAAATCTATATCACACAGAAAAGTCTACAGAATAAATAAATCCGTCTCCCACGAATAAACCTATGAGTTTTGTTACGTCTTTTGATAAATCAAGGTGAACAGGAACCAATCAATAACCCGGACTTATATTCCCGAAGAACAGCCTAGTATTATTGATCACTTCACAATAATCTTAATCGACGCAATGAAAAAGATATTGCGGAATCGCAAACGATGAGAAGAAGTGTTTGTGATTTCTTTTCTATCTTGCCTATCGGAGATATAAATCTCAAGCCAATTATTTCAATTGTACTTTACGATAGAAACAAAGAAGATCAGATCACACAACTACAAGAAAAGTAGTATCGGTCTGGCTTCACAATCCCAATGAAGTCTTTAAGTCGTTAACCTGGTTTTAGAAGAAGAAAACCAAAGGTTAAAGGAGAATTGACTCTAGCTTAGCAAACTAGTATCACAAGTAAAGTGTGGGGATTAGGTTTCCCAGTTGCTAGAGTTCTCCCTTATATAGTCTTTCAAATCAGGGTTTGCAATCAATGTTAGCTTAGTAACAAAGCATTCAATATTCACCGTTAGATGAAAACCTGATTAGATTCAAGCTAATATTTCTCAACCGTTGGATCGAAAACTTAGCTTGTTACATGTAGTAGCAGGAAATCCTACACTACACCCCTCACAAAAATCCACACAACTAAGCCATTGAAGATGAACAACTATGATTTTTATTGATTAATTCCTTGAATGTTTACAAGATAAAATGGAAAAGAGCTAAAGAAATTACAATCACTACTAATTTTCTCTCTCTTAATGACTTGCCTAACACTCGGAAAAATATCCCTCTCAACAGTCCTGCTCGACTCCTTATATAGGGTATTACACAATGGATGACAGCTAAGCTGTCCTTTATTTTCGGGAATGACTTGCGAATTATCACAAGCGTTCAAATATATAATCTCGCAAGTTTCCTAAATCTCGCTAAGTCTTCACATCTTTCTCGTGTTTTGGCTGCCGTCATTCATTGCGTCATTTATATTACTCATTTGCGACACTTTCGCAATATCGTCGTTTATTGATCTCGCGAGGTATTGTTGTTGCGATATTCTGATCCTACATCTTGCCTCTTCTCATGTCTTCTCTGCGAAGAAGAGAATGTCATGAGAATTAGTATTTTTGAAACGCCTCAACGTTTTGTCTTTATCTGTTATGATCCCGTACTTTTACACGGAATTTATTACACATGTTTCTTCTTCCGCTCTTTTCTTGACACGTCTCTTTCAACCGTTTATTTTTGACCATTCACGTCTCTTCTCGCATTAAATGCATTTATCTTCTCGAGAAATCCTCTCTATATATAGTTTTCTCTCCTTCCTCTTCTTCTTTTTTACTTTCTCTCTGCAATTTTTCTTCCATTCTCCTCCTCCGCAATTTACGTCTCTGCTACTGTAAATTTTTCTTTTTCTCTTGATCTTCAACTCTACATTCATTCCCATATTTTAAGAATGGCTCCACCTGGTCGTAGATATGAAGTCCTTTTGGTTGAGACTCAAGAGAATTTAAAAGAGAAAGGTTTCACCTTATCCACCATTCCCCATCAAGAAGCATCATCTGTTCTTTCTGCAAAACTATTTTATGATCATCATTGTGATGATCATCAGATCATAATCTCGCTAGGTCAAATCCTCGCAGGTCTTCACATTCCTCTCTACAATCCTGAATTGCGCTTGTTCTATGAAATTCTTGCTCATGAGAAGTTCTCGCGAGCTGTCTATCAATTAAGTGGAGATTGTATCCGCTTAATGCTTGAATTCGCCAATCGTGGCGCTGGCAAGGGATCTCTTTACCCCGCCACGGTCAAAGATCCTAAATTCGCGGACTTAGAAATAGTTACTGAAAAGTATTCAGTAGAAAACTTCTTTGCAAATTATGAAGTGATAAATATGAATAACGATAGGTCTCGCTGGGGTGCTCGGTTGAAAAGAAAAGAGAATACCCAGCGACAAGCTACTTATGCAGGATATTGACTGGCACTCACGCAAGAACAATGTTCCTCGCTACTCCAAAGACGACAAGTGGTGTGTATTTCCACTACTTTTGAATGGACCTTACATTTCAGGTTCAAATATTCTCCCTGCGTATCTCGCCAATTATCAGCCTTGGGTATTTAATTGGCCCGGGAAAGCAAACGAGGTATATTTCCTAATTTTCATTCGCTTTGCGATATTTCCTTCCTTTTATATCTACTAAACTTGCTCAGTTTTCAGATCACTAAATTGAGAAAAAGTTATGAAAGAAATCCAAAGCCAAGTACTTTGGCGATACTTCGCTCAATCACGGATGAAGTAAGAAATATTTTCTCTTGTTATCCACAATATTGTTGCCTCTGTTTCTTATCTTCATTAGTGTATGTAGGTTGGTGCTGAAATTGCCGGAGAGGAAGAAGCTTCAAAAGCTGCGAGGAACAAAAGAAAGGGTAAAGGCCCTCTTTGCAAGGAAAAATCTGCTGCTCCGTCTTCTAAAAAACAAAAGACCCATTATTCTTCTCGCTCAAGTCCTCAATCTAGTGAGAGTTCTGATGAAGAAGACGATGATGTAGACATTTCTACCGCGAAGGAGGATCATCCAACCGAATCTCCTATGACGTTATTGTCTAATATCTTTTCGGACTCCATGCGGGGACTTGGAGATGACCACCTCTCTGGTATATGCGAAGCTGTCGCAAGTATATGTGATGCTTCTTTACTAGAGGGTAATGAGTCTCTTCAGGGGATCTCCAGATCATTGACTCCCAGCTTCTTGAATGCACGCAGTGCCTTGGTATGTCTATGTTTCTCTATTCCTTCATAATTTTAATTTTAAATCATATATTAATAGTTTCTTTATCTTTCTTTATAGTTTGGAAGAGCTTCCTTTGTTGTTGCCTCAGATCTTGAGAAGAGGCGCAATAACTTTGAAAAGAAAAATCTTCAGCTTCACAAAAAGAACGAAGAACTAGAAGTTGAAGTTGCGACATCTCGCAAGCAGAGTGAAAATGAGATTGCTGCCCTTCGCGAAAGAATTCAACAACTGGAAGCTGAATCTTCTACGGAAGAATAAAATATCTACCCTTCAAAGTGCTAATCAGCAACTTTATGGTATAAAACTCTTCTCTTTTCCTCATTTTTACTTTGTCATTTATTTTTCTTTGTCCGACTTATCATTTTATGGAGACATTTATAATCTTTCCGACGAAGCCATCCTTCTCCATTCATTTCCTGAGCCTATGGATAATGATGCTCTTCTCGCTCATCTCAACGAATCTTTAAGTAGTTCGTCAAACAAAATTAACTCTCTTTCATTAAATGAACTTCAAACCAAATCTCATCTCTTAGAAATTGAGCATAGATCTAGTTTAGGTTTAGCCAACCGATTTAAACGTTTATATCTTAGCTCCCACGAAAAAAATAACATTCTAAGGAAGAAAATTAGTAGCCTTATAGATGACAAGGTTCGCATTGCTAATCAAGGTGCACAGGCATTAGCGATGTAGTTGCAGGAAATCCCACACTACACCCCTTACTCAGTTTTGCTTGACTAATCCATAATTGAAGGAGATGAAGAAATGGGGAAAAAGTTAAGAGCGATGATGATGAGAAGAGGAATCAATAAAAATGATTTATTTTTACCTATTTTTGTAATGTCGTACATTCGTCTTTTAATCTTCTATTTTTGTAATCTTTTCTTGTACAATTTCTTGAATCTTCAATGACTCACTTTGTGCATTCTTCTTGCAATAAAGCGTTCTTTAAATCATAATTAGTAATCTCTTTCTTCATTTCATTTTATAGTAATAAATCTATCATATGATGAAGAAAAATAACAACATTTTATTCTATACATTCCCGTACTTGCCTCTTGTTATTTGCATTGACGAAGTTAAGCAGTTACTTTGAATAATGATATTCTTATTCACTTTCAATCATTATGCTTCTTTCTGAATTTTATGAAGTAAGGAAATCTTGGTTTCTTCCA